>CM046877.1:330314395-331027830 GCA_025667525.1 Glebionis coronaria
TACCTAAATGAATAATAGATTCATCACCTCAGTACATATTTTGAGATAAACGGTAACTTTACTTAATTTAATTATTAAATACTTGGACTTATTTTTATATGTATATATTTACATATATTTTATAATGGAAATATGCACCTAACACTTTAAAACAATGTGCATTATTTTACATTAACATTATTTACTTTCTACAAGTAAAATATTTATAATGATATATTCATCATATACTTTCACTAAATTGCCTAAAAGCTCCAACAAAAATACCTATAACTCAACAAATGCACACTATACTAACAAGAATACACCATACTTGGATAATTTAGGCCACATGCTTAAATATCTAAAACAATCTAGCAAAATCCTAGCCAAGATCTTGTGGAATCTCCATTTGATCTTCTAAATCCCCTTTGATCCCAAAACACACGACACACTTGCAAAAAAATGGGGTGAAAGTCAATTGCTATTTGTGGTATGTTGGAATGATTTGGCAAGTGTATCTCAACCAAATCTTGTGTATCTTTACAAGATACATGATACAAGTACTAGGATCCCATTGGATCTCCTTCTTTCCTCTTAAGCCGTGATATACCCCCTCACCAACATAGAACACTTGAAAACCAACTCCATCACCTTCACACTCTCTAAAACATACGGCTCAAACCTTTCTCCACCATTTTAAAACCTTCAAGATTATTCACCACTCTTAGATCATGTCTCATACTACATGAAGGTTAATCATTAGCTTATCCTACAAGTACCTTGATCATTGAAGCAAGAAAGGAGCCCTAAAAACTCCATTGAAGCCCACAGCTTGTTTTAGCTTCAAGGATCCTCCATTGTTGAAAGCTTGTCTCTTGTTCCTACTCATTCTTTGTTCATCCCTAGATCTATCTAAACAAGTAAGTAACCTAAAACTAATCTTTTTAATATATATCATTCTCATACACATGAACATACACATGATTATTACTACAAAAACTTGATGTTGAAACAAAAATATAAAACCCTAGATCTTATATAGGTCACGGCTTGATTTTTGTTGTAACTTAAAATGATGTAAAATCTTAATAACCATGAAGAACATATCACTATGAACTTGTTAAACTTGTAGATCTATGGAAAACATACCCATATATATTTTGGACGTGGGTTTTAACCCTATATTTCATTATGGGTTAAGCTTGTAATGTTTAGATGTGCCTAGAAACACTAGATCTATGATTATAGTTTGCCTTAAAGTGTTAAGCTCACTCCTTATACCTATTGAGATTTAGTTTTGGTCACTATAATAAGCTAGCCTAAATAAGCTCCATTATTACTAGATAATGTTTTATTAAAGTTTAGTGTCAAAATATAACTTTACAAAGTTTCATGTTGATAATACAGATCTACAAGTAATTTGGACTAAAATGTTAGATATATGAAGTTTGGAGTTAAATAGTAGATCTATAATTTTTCGGATTAAAAAAATAGTAAAATACTTTTGGGTTGGATTTGTAATTTTACAAGGTGTAGGGATATAAATGAACAAGTATAGAAACTTAGTTTCCAAAAATATAAACCTTAGGAGTACTTTTGTAAAAAGCCGTGAGTTGAGGGTGTTGTTTTGACATTATCTGAAACTCCAAGTTAACAAAAAGGACTTAAATGAGATTATTACAATGTTAGGGTAATTTGTGTAATTTAATAAAAACCTAGGGATTCCTTTTGCCATTAACCGAATTTAATATAAGCCCTAGGGACCTACTTTGCCAACTTAGTAAACTTTACTAACCCTAATTAAACCCTAGGGGCTGTTTTGGACACAAGCCGAAAGTTATAGAAACCCTAGGGACTATTTATGGCAAAAACCGAAAGTGTTACATGATTAAAAATGTGGAGGACTTGTTTTGCCATTATTTGAAACATAAATTAAACCCTAATTATATATATTTTTTAATGTTAAAACGTAACACTTAAATAATTATAAAAGTTCAACACTTCATTGTTCCCAAAATTATAATTTAATTATACAAGACTCGGGAACGTTGAATTAAATTAAAATAGTATACATTTTATAAGCACTATTTATATTTGAGATATAAATAAAATATGATTAACTTATAAAAATAAATATATTAATTATATTTATTTTCTATCACTTTAAATATATATAAAACTCTATTTACATTTAAACAACTTTACAAACGATACAAGTACAAGAATATTAATTAAACTGGGTAATTAATTCAATGATATTATTTATTATATACTTAAAATAAATAATACTACAACTTGTATAACGATGAACTAAAATTTAGATATCATAATAAAATGCTTAAAACCAGTATAAGCATGCACAGACTTGTTCTGAAACTTTTATGCATTATGTTATGCATTTACTGAGACCTTATAATTATTTAGGTCATTGATTGTATCGTGAGCATCTTATCAGATTATCTATTCACTTATTGCTGTACTACTGAGGTGAGTTCATAGCCTCGCCTTTCACTACTATTTATGTTTTTACCAACCCGCGAGGGGGAGACATGCTATAACTTGTTTTGACTATATGATTTTTATATCATGAGATCGTGGCCCCACACTTATACTTAATAAACTGTTGATCGAGGAAACGCAAACTGAACTGTTACCCTTAATTACATTTGCCTATTGTAGATGAACCTGCATGACCCGTGCATATGAAACTGTTAGAATTTTTGAATTGCCTGAATGTTATAAATAGATCTATTTGGGATTGACCATCCCCATCTGGGTGAGTCATGCTCACTGTGGCTAGGCCAGGACAACAGATGTTTCACATTTGAGAACTTATTATTTTTATGGGTGCCTTGATTGATAAGGCGAAGGGTCCTCATTTGTCGAGGACTTAACTGTCAAGTCTCAGTTTCGGGCAATATGGGAATGTAATTACCTTATAGTATTTGGCTTTATGCGATACTATATTTCTGATGTTTGCGGTTCTAAACTTGACCGTTCATTATTTGGTACATTAATACATGGAACATACTGATATATCTGAACTTGATTTTTATCAAACCTTATGAAATACTATATGGGATATTTGAGATCCTACACTTGATTTTTATATCAAACTTTGTGCAACACTATGTAGGACAATTTACAGTCCTGAACTATGATTTTACAAAACTCTATGAATTCACCAACTTTATGTTGACTGTTTTAAGCATGTTTTTCTCAGGAAATTAAGCTGGATTATTTGAGCATGGACTGAGCATCATTTAGGAGCATCATAATTATTGGGGGATCTGTTTTCACCGGGATATTTGAAACAACTTATATTTAACACTTCAACTGATTGTACTAAAACCATATTTGTATCAATTGTATTTCAAATAATGTAATTATGATCAATGCTTTGTATGCCATTTGTTCTGTGATCCACCTACTGACACCCAATTACTATTCCGCTGCAAACCTGATTTGGGGGTGTCATATGATTCATGTGTTCTTGATCTAATAAATAATTAAAAAGAAAAACAAGTTTAAGGATTACTGATGCGTGAAACAAAAGAGAATGATAACACGAACGATCTCACTAGAATTGGATCACCAAAAATCAATGAACAGCCCTTCTTGTGTGTTTAAAACTGGCGGCCAAAGGAGAGAAAAAGAAGGAGCTAGGGTTTTGTTATTTTCTAACTTTTCTATAATATGAAAACATGTTTTCCTTCTTTTTCTATTTTAGAAAAAATTAAAGGTGGGCTTGGCCCCCTTTCTTGTTCATGCCGCGGGTAGGTGGGGCCCACAAGGGAAACCCATTGTTTTACTATGTTCTAATTATTACGTGTACTCGTGGTCGTGTTTACGTGATTTATTTATTAGTCATTCGTGTCGTAATATATATTTATACGTAATCGTAATAATTATTACGTAAATACATAATAATAGGTTCATGATATTTTCGTTCATGATTTCATGTTCGTGATTATAATTATTGTTGATAATAATTATCGTGTCTTAATACGTATTAAATACTTATCGTGTAATAACACGTACGTAATACTTGTAATTACTATTCGTGAAACATAAACGTACTATAAAAGGAAAGTTTTAATCATGTACGTACGATTATAAGGCTACTATTCATGATAAAAGCATGCAGGTTTTACACCCGGACATTATGTTTGCTGTAAGTGATTGTTCTAGACATCAGGTGGCTCCAACCGTGTCTAACTTGAATGCAGTCAAGAAAATCTTCAAGTATATCAAGGCACAACCCAAGCTAGGGTTGTGGTATCCAAGGGAATCATCGTTTGTTCTTGAAGCCTATAGTGACAGTGATTATGCAGGTGCTAATAATGATAGGAAGTCTACTACTGGTGGTTATCAATATTTGGGCCGAAGACTTATCTCATGTTAATGGAAGAAACAGACAATAGTAGCTACGTCCTCAACAGAAGCGGAATACGTAGCTGCTGCTAGTTGTTGTGGACTAGTCTTGTGGATACAAAATCAAATGCTGGATTATGGGTTCAACTTCATGAACACCAAAATTTTCATCGACAATCAAAGCACTATTTTCATTGTGAAAAATCCTGTGTTTCATCAACGAACCAAGCATATAGAGATTCAGCACCATTTTATACGTGATGCCAATGAGAAGAAGCTGATACAGGTACTTAAGGTACATACGGATGATAACGTTGCTGATTTGTTGACTAAAGCATTTGATGGTCCACAGTTTAACCACTTGGTGGTTCACATTGGTATGGTCAATCCTTGAGGTCTAGGATTGAGGGGAGGCTAAGCCTAAGGGGAGGCTTATTGTACATATTTACTTATACATTCTTACATCTGGTAGCTTCTAACAACATTTTTTATGGGTATCCGCGGTGTGTGCAACTTCTAGTGGAAGATTTTGGTTACTCCTAGTGGTAGTCTTCTGCTCCTAGTGGTTTCAAACCCTTATTTTTCACTTGTGGTTGGCGTCTAGTATCCATTTGGGTCACTGTTCATTTAGTTGACTTTTGTTGACCACTCGCTGCTCCTAGTGTTGACCTCTACGCGTTTTGACTTTCAGTCAACGCGAGTTACTTATGGTCCACATATTTTGTTTATCTTTGGTAATTGGAATTTGCTAATTATGGTTTAAAGGATAAGTGGTTACTCAGCATTAATTACTTAATTTGTAAAGGGAAACCCCCATAACTATGGGTAAATGACCAGTTTCTGTGACCATTATTAATGGTCAAAAGGCTCATTTGACTCAATTATCAAAACATAATGACACACACATACGCTCCTACCCTTAACCATCTTCAATCAATCATCTTTCACTGCTCCAATCATCATCAATGGCATTAATCCAGTACAAACCCAATCACAACAAGGTGGCCTATCTTGGAGAAGGTCCTAAGAGAGAGGAGTTCCTTGACATCCTAGAATACATTGAAGCTTTGAATCTAAGGTATGCACTTGCTGTTTGCCCCACTGTATATGATACTGTCATTCGTCAGTTTTGGGCTACTGCCAACACCCATGCTGTTTTGGGTCGCCCATTAGAGCTCCATGCTACTATAGATGGTCGCTCCTATGTGGTGACTATGGCATCCATTAGGTCTGCCCTTCAACTCCAAGATGAAGATGGCATTATTTCTCTCCCCAATGCGGAGGTGTTAGATGGTATGGTTGTTATAGGTTATAATCATGAGGGGAAGTTTTACTTCCAGAAAAATCGATTTGCCCCTCAATGGAAACTGCTTGTTCACTTTTTGATTCACTGTTTGAGTCCCAAAGCTGGGAGTTGGGATGCGTTTCCCATCCCCCTTGCTACTGGTTTCATATGTATTGCTCAGGGTCGCACATTTAACTTTTCTCGTTATCTGTTTGATGGTATGCTAAGTAATCTTAGTGACATTGGCTCTAGAAAGAAGTTCTTGATGTACCCTAGGTTTTTGCAGCAGGTTCTTATGTGCTTTCTTAGGAATAAGAACGAATATGTGCCTCCTAAGCTTACTCAAAAAGTTTATGCTAATATGGCACTTGGTTATCATGGTCCTCTAAGGCCCCTCATTGATGTTATGCTGGGCCTTGCCCAAGGGGGTCCCAATATGGTTCCTCCGACTGGTCAAGCCGAGGAGGAACCTCAATTGGTGGATGATCCTATGGAGGAGGATAACCCAGCTACTAGTGTGCCTCATGTGGAGGTTGAGGAGCCAGTTCAAGAGGTGATGGTAGAAATTCCATCTACCTCGAAGCCGGCCTCTTCCTCTCGCCCACATGAGTCCCCCTTTGCTAATTCTCCCCCTCCTAGCCCAGCTCCAGATTTCGCTGAGAAGCCTTCTAGTTCTCATGCCCATATGGATGACCCATCATTTGCTTCTAGTCCCAATGACGCATCCCTCAAACCATGTCCTCTTGGTGGGGAAGCTGAGGAACCTGTTACTTTGACTTATTTGCTTGCTCTTATGCACAGGTATTATGAAAAGATTGTTTCATTAGAGGATGAGCTCAACCAACATCACAAGCTCACAAGGGATTTTGTGCTCCCATTGGCGAACAGGGTCAAATCCTTGGAGACGCAACTCAAGCACCATAGGAAGAAGGTGGTGCTATCTGATTCTGATGAGGATGAAGAGGAGGATGGGTTAACTATTTTGGCAAGGGTTGCTTTTGCTACTAAGCCGAGTGCTGACCTGCCTGCTCCTCCTAGTCCTTCTTGCATTCCAACTGCTGCTGTTGGCCCTATGCCAATGGATGATACTGCTGGTCCTTCATCTCCTACTCCTGGTCCATCTCATGATCCATAGGGTAAAGCCCCTATGACCGATGCACCCTCTCCTCCCAAAAAGAGAACACGTAGACAACTAAAGGAAGAAATATTAGGCGAGGAAGCTGCTCAGAAGTTGCAAGAAGAGTTTGACCATCAAGCTGCGGCTGCCTCAACGGCTGCGACTGAGGATGAAGCCTTAAATCAACAAAGACGTGAGCAGATAAGGCACAATGCCATGCATTAGGATAATAATGACTGGATGAATGTGATGACAGTCCTTACTTCTGACTACTCTCAATTCACCTATCTGTTGGGTGAGGATGTAAATCAGGGTAACTGTGTTCAACGGGTAATGTCATTGATGCAAAGGCAGAGGTAAGCTCTCGCTGCTCAACTTCGCGAGAAACGTCGCAACAGACCTCTGTCTCGTGCTGAGGAAAAGCGGTTGATGCAGCAGTATGTGAAGAATCAATCTGGCGCTTATTATCAGACTGGTTGGACATGGAAGAGGGTGAGAAGGCTATCTTTTGATGAGCTTAAGGAGCTATACACCAAGATGATCAAGCAGAGGGATATCCCTATGCCTGCTCATGCTATTTATCGCCCACCTCCTCGTGTTGTCCACACTTCCATGCCTGTGGTTGCTCCCACTTCATCGCCGGTTGTTCAAGAAGGTACTTCTGGGGTTCCATCTACTTGTGCACCTACTAATGTTGTTCCCACTACCTCTTCTTCACATATTGATCCCACTTCTTATACTGTTGATGCTACCACCACTCATGAAGCTACTACCACTCATGCTGTTACTACCACACCTGGTACTCCTGATGTTGATCTTACACCTACACCGGTTACTCAACCACTTCCCACTCCATCTGCAGCTGCAGCCACTTCTGAACCTACCACTGTCAAGGTAAAGGAGGAATCCTCTTCTGGTGTCCCCACCCATCGCCGTTCTATACGGAAGAAGAAGGCTCGTCGTGGTAAGACTGTTCCATTTGAGAAGAAGGATCATGCTAATCTAATAGATGTCGCTTCTGATAGTGAGAATGAGTTACCTCTTGGCCACGGTTGGATTGTAGCTTGGGAGGTTCAGCCATCTCCCATTTCTATTGGTAAATATACTCATGTGATCACAACTAGTGATGGATACACTCGGTATGTCTCTGGGCTGCAAGGCATTTTGTCATGGGTGGAGCGTCGTGATCTTATGTTGTTGTATGGGTTGGTTGATGTTGAAATTCCTAAGTCTCCTAGTGAGCTTCCTAACTGGCCTGGGTTGAATATTTGGGGTGATTTGAAGTTAATGTTGGATTCTCCTCCTGATTCTCCTCGTACTGGTGTGTGGAAGGACCAACCTCGTTGGGTGGTAAGGAGGTGGAAGTTGTATGTTGGATGTGCTGTGCATGTATTGGAACTTGAGTCTGGTGCTACTGTTTTCATGCTTGTTGATGTGGAGTATCCTTTGACCATTGCTACCATGGAAGCCATGTTGGAGAGCCACCTGGTGGTGTCCAATGCTCCTTCTGGCAACGAGTCTTCTATGGCCACCACTTTGATTGAAAGAATTCAAGATCGGCTGCTTGCGGACAAGGTTGCTACTTCTGGTATGTGATTGGTTTGTTTCTTCTCTATTTTTGATACTTTATACATTCTTTTCACCAATATGTATAGTGATTGTTGACTAACACTTTACTTAGTTTAGTTATAAAAAAACCCATCCTTTGATGTAATATCTGTTTATACTTTTATACTTTTCCATCATGAAACTGTCATGAGATGTACTACTGGTGTTGGACCTAGTCCACACAACAAATGGTGCTCAACTCACCATGTCTTGCAGACAAGAAAGAGTTGATTCACCATGCGGGTACGGCTCTAGTGTGATTATCAAATCCGTTGATGGTTGCTAGTTTACCCAAAATGGATGGTTTTCACTTGCCTTGGTCCTAGACTGAAAAGTGGCTAGTCCAAGGGGTACGGCTCATGTTAAAGACTCATTTCAAATTCGTTGATAGATGTAATAGCTTTCTCAAAGCTATAGGGTTTTCAGCTCACCGATGCTTTATTGCTAAGAGTTGGCTAGTCCGAAAGGGTACAGCTTCTGGTAAAGATCTAAATCAAATCCGTTGACAGCTGTGATGATTTGCCCAAAGTCATTAGGGTACCCCCACTCACCATTGATTTACATTCTAAGAGTTGGGCTGGGTTCTGGTCTCCTAGGGTGATGGTTATTCCACCACAAAGAGCAGCTACTTGGTAAAGGCTCATCAAATCTGCTCATGTTGCTATGACGATTCAACAGGTGCAGATATGTTCCAAGCTTTCAAGAACCTTCTCGGAGTTACTAGTTACAGCAGTCTTTTTGTTTTCAGTTATGATGGTTATTTTGTTGTTGTTTATTTTGTTGTTTCAATCCTCATGCTGTTTTGCAAGATCTACCAAGAAACTTGAACTCAACCTGTCAAATTCAAGTTTAGGTGAGGATTGTTAGGACCTATGGAATAGATATTTGTAATAGATAAACTAGGAGGTATGTAGTTCCTCCTGGTCCGAGTAGTAGTAGGAGCAATACGTGCTCCTGGTCTAGTATAAAGTCAAACATTATTATTCTTAGTAGTTTGTTAGGATATGCATGAGATATGTTAGGAAAGCATATGCATATCAGAAGTTACACGTTTTGGTTTAATGTAGTATTAGGGTTTCCTTGTAGTATAAAAGGAACCCATTGGCAGAAGGGTTAGCTACACCTTTCATTATTATTCATTTCATATTAATAGTGAAAATCCTTAGTAAGGATCAAGTTATTTAGTTATTCTGTTTCTTCTTGTTCATAGTATTTGTATTCCGCACTTATATTGTGTATTACATTAAGAGTCTCTCTGTGAATAGACTTGTGATTACAGAAGTCGTTCACCATCCTTAACAGGCTGCAAGATCCATATCAAGTGGACCAAACACAATCAATGAGATTTTTGCTTTGCTAAAACCTTATTTATTTACAAAACATATATATATATATATATATATATATATATATATATATATATATATATATATATATATATTTTATTTCAAAAAGATTTTCATATGGAGAAATTTATTTTATTATTTATTTTTTCTATTTGCCACCTCCTCCACACTTAAGTTGAACATTGTCCTCGAGGTGATAACTGATAAAAACATTAAAAATAGGAAAAATGAAAAGGGAAACGAGAACTTCCTGGGGCTTAGTAGAAAATTGCGGGACTTCGAGAGATAAATCCAGCTTAGAGCTCCAATTTGCTATTTTCCTGCATGAGATGATGAAACAAAAAACACATGCAAAATATATACAAGGACATGTTTATTTATTTATAGGTCCTACTCCACACTAAAGTTAAAAGGTGGGGGATAAAATACGAATTGCCTTCCGAATAACGCTAAGTTTACTGTCTTCAGCCAGACTCGGCTACTCGGATCTTTTTAAGAAGAACGTAGTTTCTTCTTCTTCGATTTCATTACAGTGTTCTTTTTCATGGTAGAGCTTAAGTCTATTTCTATTGACTATAAAGGTGCTATTGTCTCTACCGTATAATTCAACATATCCGGATGGATATTGGTGTTTTACTGTATAGGGTCCAGTCCATCTTGAAGTAAGCTTAGGTTGCTTGAATTTATATTTCGAGATAAAGAGAAGTACTTTTTCTCCTTTTTTGAATTCTTTTCTTTGTCGCAATTTGAGATCATGCCAAACTTTGGTTCGTTTGTTATATAATCGTGAACTTTCATAAGATTGATGTCGAAATTCATCTAACTCATGAAGTTGGAAGATACGTTTTTCTCCGGCTACAAAAAATCGGTGTTGTAGTTCTTAAGTGAACAATATGCACGGTGTTCAATTTCTATTGGCATATGGCATGTTTTTCCATACAAAAGTTTGTACAGTGTGGTTCCAGTTGGTGTTTTGAATGCGGTATGAAAGGCCCATAGAGCATCTTCTAATTTTTTAGACCAACAAGCAGGGTTGTTTTGAACGGTCTTTTCAAGGATACGTTTAAGAGCTCTATTAGTGTTTTCAACTTGACCACTCGTTTGAGGGTGGTAAGATGTGGAAAATCAATGGTTCCTCCATATCTTTTTATAATTTTTTCCATTAGTTTGTTACAGAAATGAGTTCATCTGTCGCTTATTAATGCTTATGGAATTCCAAGAATACATAATAATTTATTTAAGAATGCGATAACAACTCTTGCATCGTTTGTTTGCAAAGCTAATAAGTGTGAAAACACTTATCCTTTTACCACTTATTTCCAATAATAACAAGACCAAAACGTGTATTTTATGTCGTAAAAGTCGGAATTATGCGTGGTTTGTGTTTTTATTTTGTTTTAGGACCAAAAGATGCAAAAGGAAGAAAACATGGGCTATCAAGGGCTTTTATCGAAGAAAAAGACTAAAGACGAAGTCAAAAGATCGAGAATGCAAAAAGAACGGAAGTCCAAGGCCAATTCTGAAGATTTATCGAAGAAAAAGTCTAAAGACGGAAGTTTAATGAAGTCGAAGAACTCAAGTCTAATTATAGAAGAAAATTACTAGACAAGTTTAACTTATATCGACAAATCCCGAGACGACGTCGGGAAAGACAAAGATTAAGTCGAGTCGAGTCGAGAAGAAAGAAACTAGATAGCTTAAGCATGTAGTCTCTTCACCTCCTATAAATACCCTCCTAATATGTCATTAGGAGGGTGTTAGGTGTTTTAGTTTTTAATAGGTGTAGTTTAATTTTTTAAGTGTGTTTTATTTTTTTCTCTCTAGTTTTTCTTTCAAACTTGTTAATCTTTCCATTAATCTTGTAATCTTTTTACATTCATCTTTAATCAATCAAGCTTATTTTCTTAATTCTCATTCTACCTTTCTTAATCTTTTTATTAATCTTGATAATCATGTAGTTAATCTCATCTCTTTGATTAAGTGATTGTTTTATTCATGTGACTGATCTTGTAGTTTTGATGTGGTGGATGTTTTGAGCTTATTGTGGTATTTGATCTTTTAGTGTTTGGCTTATTTTTGATTAAGTTGTTTTGATATATTAATAGGATTGCTTATTAGTTGATTTTAATGTTTTGATTATTTAATGTTTTTATAGTTTTTAATTTGTGCCTTATTTAGTTCTTCTTAAAACTTATTTGGTTAAAGTTTTGGTTAATTGTTTGTTTGGTTTGTGCTTATTCGTGGCTTATCTCTTAATATTGCTTGTTTCTGTTTAACTGTATTCGTGTTTTAACTTCTTCGGAAAAGGGTTTTGCTTTTCCGAAATCATCCGTTTTTCTGAAATAGCCTTTATTCCGAAATACTCCTTTACTGAAAATAGCAAATATTCTTAAAAACCATTCTTTCCGAAAAAACCAATTTCTATGAAAAGTGTATTATTCCGAAGACAATACTTTTTCTAAAAAGCTTATTTCTCCGAAAATACCTTTTTTCTGAAATTAACTGTTTTTCCGAAAAACCTATTTCTCTGAAAACTTCCTTTTTTTGAAAAGACTGTTATTCCGAAGATTTACTTTTTCTGAAAATTTCTTTTTTTTCCGAAATTATCATTTCTCTGAATTCACTGTTTTTCCAAAATTTCTCTGAAAACCTTCTTTTTCCGAAAATCCAATTTTCTCTGAAAAGACTGTTATTCCGAAATTACTATTTTTCCGAAGATCCAAGTATTCCGAAGATTTCTCTGAAATTATCCATAATTCCGAAAATCCATTTTCTTGAAATTTCAGTTCTCTTGTTTCAGACTTAGTTAAATTTTGAGTTTTCTGATTGTTTTTATTTTCCAAACTTTAATTTTTTCCGCCTTTGTACTTAGCATTGTTTTAACTTGTTTTATCTTAGATTAAATTTTCAAGCTTTCAACGACATTTTTATTTTTAGTTTAAAATAGATAACTTTTCCCCATTTTTTATTCCACCAAGAACAACTGAGTCACACTTTCTTCCAATAATCAATTCGAAAAGATTCGGACGATAATATTTTATACTTAGCCAAAAGCTGAGTATTAAATGGCGCCGCTGCCGGCTCTTTTCGTTAGATTAAAGGTTTTAAGTGAGAGACGCGTTGGATTTTGGGATCCGTTCATCTTTGAACGTTATTTTCCTTGCTTTAAAATATTCAAAAATCCTAAAAAATATAAAATTTTCAAAAATACAAAAAAATAAAAAAACATAAAAAACCAAAATTATTTCTTGTATATTTTTCTCTTTCTTTTGCAGGTGTATGCGTACTCGATCAACGTCTTATCCCGAGCTCGAGACTCTCGATAACTTAGACATGGCCGGTGTACACAACAATAATAATAATCCACCTCAACCCAACATGAATAATGACAACAATGAACCTCTACCGGACAATCGTCCAATGATCGAACTTTTGCAAGCACATGTAGAGGGTAACCACGATGCTATTGTCATACCCGGGTGTTGGAAATACGTTTTTACGTATTTAGAAAGGATCGGTCACGCCAATGATATTGGGCTCGTGATCCAATATAGCCCATATAGCCCACATGTAGGGTGAGCTATATAAACCCCCCTCCTAGCATGTTAGGAGGGGTTGTTGAACACATAATCACATTTCCTGTTGGGAATAAATCTATGCTTAGTTGTTTCCCCTGCTAGTTGATTATTCGTACCCCTTCTAGAGTAAGTTCCCCCTGCTAAATAACAAAGGCAGGGGGATTGGTTCCCCTGCTGAAGTCGCTGTCAAAGATAAACATGGAATAGATTTTTACGTGTTTCAGTTATTATTCCTTAATACTTTCCAAGTTTGTTAGTAGTGATCTTGTACGTGAGTCCTTGTGGCTATAAAAGGACTCACTAGGTTAGCATGCAAAGTGTGTCTTTTCTCATTTGTCTTTCATTATAGTACTTTAAGGTTTTATAAACCCTAATACCATTTTAGGGTATTCGTATATCTTTGATATATTACAGGTCAACGTTTCAATCACATTTGTTCTTGTGCTAAACATTATATTCCGCATCTTGTTTAGTTACTTTGCTTTGCAAAGTTTCTCTATTGTTAGATTGAATTCTTTCTCTCTATCACAACCCTTAAACAAGCTATTAAGGTTTAAGATCTGACTTTGGGTTCAACAAGTGGTATAAGAGCTTGTTGAGAAACTTTGTCTAAATCAAGAACAAAATCCTCATAGCAAACATGTCTTCAGACTCATCCTCAAACAACAACAACCACAATAACTTCAAGTTACCCATGTTGGATCCTTAAAACTTTGAATTATAGGAATTCCGAATCCAACAATACCTGAAAATGGAACACTATGTTCTTTGGGAGATTATAGAGTTTGGTGATCAATTCACCAAAACAATGGTGGTTGATGATGGCAATGAAGAAGAAAAAGGTGAAAGTTCCAAGGGTAAGGACAAGAAGAAATCTGCTGCTCTGTGTGATAAGGAGTTACTAGCTAGAAGGCATGATGTCAGAGCTCACAGCTCATTGCTGTTGGCTCTACCTGATAGACATCAACTCAGATTCAGGAAATACAAAACAGCTAAGGATCTATGGGAAGCCATAGGCAAAACCTTTGGAGGAAATGAAGCCACAAAGAAGAAGAAGAAAAATCAAATGCTGAATGATTTTGCTTCTTTCAAAGCAATTGGTGATGAATTAATTGGAGCTATTTACAATAGGCTTCAAGATATGGTGGCTCAGTTGGAATTCTTTGATATTGAGGTATCAAAAGAGCAGGTGAATACCAGGTTTCTTAACAGCCTCCAGAAAGAGTGGTTTGTCTATAAGGCAATTTGGCAGAATAAGGATGACTTGGACGAAAAAGACATTGATGACATATATAATAACTTAAAAGTTTTTGAACATGTTGTCAATGAGATGAAATCAAAAGGAACAATTCCCACCAACTCAAGTGGATTCATTGATTCCACTGCTAACATGGCATTTATATCACAAAGCAGTGGAATCTCCAAGAACAGTGGAATTGAAGTAGCCCCTGCTACTTATTCCCCTGCTACCAGGTCTGGACCTTCCTATGATGAAGAAAGACCAACTAAATTCAGCCTTGATACTGCTTGTGCTTTTATAGCATCTCAAGGGCCACAAGGATCTACTGTGTTACATGAAGATCTAAGTCAAATCAGTAAGCAAGGGCTAGAAGAGATGGATATCAAGTGGAATATGGCTCTGCTCAGCATGAGAGCCAACAGGTTCTACAAGAAGTATGGGAAGAAGATCTCAATTAATCCCTCTGATGTGGCTGGGTTCGATAAAACAAAAGTTGAATGCTACAATTGTGGCAAGAAGGGTCATTTTGCCAGGGAATGCAGAGGACCTAAGACTGGAAATAGCTATAGAAAGGAAACTAGAGATGATGATTCTGGTGCTAAAGCCATGGTAGCCATGTAGGGGATATATGGAGCAAGTGGATGGGACTGGAGTGCTATGACAGAGAATGTGGAAAGAAATCAAGCTTTGATTGCTGAGGAAAAGGAAGAAGACTTTGCACTTATGGCCATGTCAAGTTCCAGCTCTGACAATGAGGTATATGATGACTCATATTGTACTAAAGCTTGTAGGAAAAATACTGAATCTTTGAATGATCAAATCAGAAAGGTAAAATCTGACTATATCAATTGTGATAATGATCTTGATAACTATAAACGTGCTTTAGAACAGTTAGAGTCCACCATAAGAGAGTATAAGCAAAGAGAAAGTGATTATAGGGATCACATTGTAATTCTAGAAAGAGATGCTAAGGAGAATAACCAATCCATAAAGACATTGACTGCTGAACTTGAAATTTTCAAAGCTAACCAAAAGATAGATGAGGAAACTGTTGAAAAATTTGGAAAAGCTTCAAAAGATTTAACCAAAGCAGTTGAGGTTGGTCAATCTCCTAGGGACAAAACAGGGTTTGGGATTAAAAATATGCATGCTACCATACCACCACCCCCTGTTAACATTCATGCTCCTTTTCCTAGAAAAGACCTATCCTGGACTGGTCTCCCTTGTTTTGAAAAACAGGATGACATTGAGTTTGACTTGAGTGCTTATATACCTAATAATCTTGATACAGAAGAGTCTCTAGTTAAAACTAGTGTTATTAGGGATGTTGAAAAGGAACAGGTTGGTTTAAAACAAATTGATAACCCTGTTTGATTTTCAAAAGAAAGAATTTTTGGCAGTAATTCTGGTTCTAAGAGTAGCTCTCTCAAATCTAAGACAAGGTCACAATCCCCTAAGTCCACTATTAAATATGCTGGTATGTACAGGAATGTCAGAGGTAATCAAAGAAATTGGAATGACCAAAAGTCTCATCAATTAGGAGAAGACTTTGTGATTAATACCAAGCCTTGCTTCACATGTGGCAGCTTTGAGCACACTTATCAAGAGTGTAAGGCACCAATGGAGATGGTGGCTGCAAATCCCTTAAAGGATATGCAACCTAAAACCATTCTTCTGAATGCAGGGGCAAAATCTTTTTCCCCTGCCAAGTATGTTGCCCCTGCCTTGAGAAATAGGGTGACTGATAAATATGTTTTTCCTGCCCTTAGGAAGGAGAATGATGTTCACTCAAAGCCCAACACTTCTGTGACCACCCTAACATCTTATACTGCATATAGATCTGGCTCTAGACCTTACCAACACATGACTAGAGGCCAAAACAAAAGGTGGGTTCCCTCTGCTAAGCATAGAGATTCCCCTGCTAAAACTGGGGTATCCCATGCTAGCAAATTTGTGTGTTCTAGGAACATGGGAAGATGGGGAAAAGCTGTGAAAGCCTCAGCTCGTTGGGTTTGGGCACCCAAAAGGGGTACTCAATCTAATGGTGTATCTCTAGTTTTTGATAAGCTATCCTACATTGATACACGAGGTAGATCCAAGTCTGTAATGGCTTGGGTCCCCAAGAAAAACTAATTTGTTTTTCTTTTTGCAGGTGACAAAGAAGACAAGGGATGATAGAGCATATTGGGATAGTGGATGCTCAAGGAGTATGACTGGACAAAAAGCTTACTTGTCTAATTTTGTGCCCCTGCATGACAATGATGGTGTTTCTTTTGGAGATGGGCATGGAACTATAACAGGAAAAGGAACCATTGTCACTAATGGGATGACCTTTGACAATGTCTACTTGGTGAAAGAACTCAAGTACAATCTCTTCAGTGTGTCACAGATGACTGATAACAAGAATTTTGTCTTGTTTACTGAGACTGAATGCTTGGTGTTAGGAAAGGAGTTTGTCTTGCCAAAAGACACTCCTATTGTACTCAGAACACCAAGACAGAAGAATATGTACACAATTGATCTCAAGGACATATCTCTCCAAGACAATGAAACATGTTTCATTGCCAAAGCTTCAGTAGATGAATGTAAGAAATGGCATAGAAGACTTGGTCATCTTAATTTCAAGAACATGAACAAACTAGTAAAGTATAATCTGGTTCATGGTCTTCCTTCCAAGTCCTTTGCCAATGAACATACTTGTGCTGCATGTCTGAAAGGGAAGCAACACAGAGCATCTTGCAAATCAAAAACAAGTATGTCCACCACCAAGCCATTGGAACTACTGCATATGGATCTCTTTGGTCCTACTTCTGTGGCAAGCATAATGAAGAAATGGTACTGCTTAGTGATTACTGATGATTTTTCAAGGTTCACATGGACATTCTTTCTATTTGAGAAGAGTGACACAGCTGATGTACTCATTGGGTTCATCAATCAAATTGAACTATCAAAAAGCATGAAGGTAGTCACCATGAGATCAGACAATGGTGGTGAGTTCATAAATCAAAAACTGGACTCTTTCTGCATTAACAAAGGCATCAAGAGGCAATTCAGCATTGCAAGAACACCTCAACAGAATGGAGTGGCAGAAAGAAGGAATAGGACACTCATTGAAGCTGCTAGAACTATGCTGTCTGATTCCAAACTTCCAGTTATCTTTTGGGCTGAAGCTGTATCCACTGCTTGTTATGTACAAAACAGGGCCTTAGTGATTAAGGCACACAACAAGACCCCTTATCAGCTGTTCAATGGGAGACCTCCTTTAATTGACTTTTTCAGACCTTTTGGATGTCATGTGATCATCTTGAACACTATTGAAAATCTAGGTAAGTTCAGTGAAAAGGGTGATGATGGATACTTTGTGGGTTATTCATTAAACAGCAAGGGATATAGGGTCTTCAACAAGAAGACAAGCAAGATCACAGAAAATCTTCATGTGAACTTTCTTGAAGACAAACCTAAAGATGTTCAAACAGGTCCTGACTGGTTCTTTGATATAGATGTACTTTCAAAGTCTATGAATTATGTACCTGTTGCTTTGTAGAACACTAACATTTCAGGTACTCAAGAAACAACTGGTGCAGAGAAGTCACCCCTGAGGTACATGAATGTACCCTCATTGTTTCCTATTGAAGCTGATGTTCAAGAAGATGTTTCTTCTCTAGGAAAAGAACAGCCAATCTCATCCCCTGCTATGGCTGAAGGCAGTGGACTGGCTGAAGGCAGTGGAATCCGGGATTCCCCTGCTAGACCAATAGCTTCCTCTTCTACAAAAGATCATGTTGCTAATGATACTAATGATGCAGAAAGAGAATCCCCACTCATTTCATCATCTACACCCATAAATGATGGTCCTATTATATCCAGCAATGGAAGCAGAATCATCAAGAGTTGAGGTCCTAGTTACTCAGAGCTTCATTCTGCTCACCAACACCCATCTCTAGGTCATGTTATATCATTTGGAAGTTCCTTTGAAGACTTCTTTCCTAATCAAAATAGCCCCATCAATTCTAATTTGGAAGAAGATGAAACAGAAGTCATCATGCAGCCTACCTACAGAATCAATAAGGATCACCCTATCTCTCAAATCATTGGTAATCCTGAAGCTCCTAGGCATACAAGGTATACAACAAAGGAGCACAGCTTCATTGCTAACATCACCATGAAGTTCAATCATGACAACATGCAATGTTGTCTGTTTACTGCATTTTTGTCACAAGAAGAGCCAAAGAAGATTTTTCAGGCCTTAAATGACCCAAGCTGGGTTGAAGCCATGCAAGAGGAGCTCTTACAATTTGACATACAAGAGGTTTGGATTCTGGTAGATTGTCCCAAATGGGCAAGGCCTATTGGGACAAAGTGGGTACTCAGGAACAAAAAGGATGAAAGGGGAATAGTTGTCAGGAACAAAGCAAGACTAGTGGCACAAGGGTATACTCAGGAAGAAGGAATTGATTATGAAGAAGTGTTTGCTCCAGTAGTCAGGATTGAAGCTATTAGATTATTCCTTGCTTATGCCTCATTCATGGACTTCACTGTTTTCCAGATGGATGTGAAAAGTGCCTTCCTATATGGAACCATTGATGAAGAAGTCTATGTTATGCAACCTCCAGGGTTTGAAGACCCAGAACATCCAAACAAAGTATACAAGGTGAAAAAGGCTATGTATGGACTCCACCAAGCTCCCAGAGCCTGGTATGGTACTCTCTCTAAATATCTCCTAGACAATGGATTCAGCAGGGGGAAGATTGATCAGACCCTGTTTACTAAGAAACAAAAGGGCGACCTTCTGCTAGTACAAGTCTATGTGGATGACATCATTTTTGGATCCACTAACTCTATGCTTAGCAAAGAGTTCGCCAAATTGATGCAGGATAAATTCCAAATGAGTGCCATGGGAGAACTAAACTTCTTTTTGGGGTTACAAGTTCAGCAGCGGAAAGATGGGATATTCATCTCACAAGACAAATATGTGGCTGAGATTGTGAAGAAGTTTGGCATGTCTGATGGAAAGAAGGTGTCCACTCCAATGGACAAAGATCATCCATGGGGTAAGGATGGTCCTGGAAAGCCTATAGATGTCAGGAACTACAGGTCTATGATTGGGTCTCTTATGTATCTCACTGCTTCAAGACCTGACATCATGTTTGCAGTCTGCTTATGTGCAAGATACCAGGTGTCACCAACAGAGTGTCACTTATTTGCTGTGAAAAGAATTTTTAGGTATCTAAAATGTCATCCCACCTTAGGACTCTGGTATCCAAAGGAGTCACCATTTGAGCTGATAGCCTATTCAGATAGTGATTATGCTGGTGACAACAATGATAGGAAATCTACAACAGGGGATGCCAATTTTTGGGAAGCAGGCTTATATCTTGGCAATGTAAGAAGCAGACTATCATGGCAACATCCACAACTGAAGCTGAGTATGTAGCAGTTGTTGCATGCTGTGGTCAAGTTCTTTGGGTGCAAAATCAACTGCTTGATTATGGGTATAACTTTCTTAAAACAAAGATATTCATTGACAACAACAGCACTATTTGCATTATAAAGAACCCTGTTTTTCATAGCAAGACTAAACACATTAAAATTAGACATCACTTTATTAGAGATTGTTTTGAAAAAGGGCTGATTGTCCCTGAGAAAATTGATACAGAACTTAATGTTTCTGATCTTTTAACAAAAGCTTTTGAAGTAGGGAGGTTTCAGTACCTGGTTGCAGGTATTGGAATGGTTACTCTTTAAAATCTGATGTCTATTTTGTCATGCATGATCAGGGTTGCTTCACTGCTGTTGTTGTATCATTGTTAGTCAATTTTTCCATCACTTTTTATTCCACTGCTTTTTAGCACAGATCCCCCTGCTGGGGGTTCATTCCCCTGCTAAAGAGAATTTTTCTTTCTCTTAAGCTGGGTGTGTTCTTTTTACAAAAGTTGTTATATGTTGTTTTAGACTAACAATGCAGAGGTTCATATGGTGCATACTATTCTCATTGGTGGATCAGGTATATACTCTATGTTTCAGGGGAGGTTAGGTCACACCTTTAGGACTCAGGGTATCCTTAGGATACTCATATATGATCTTAGATCATATCCACTGGTGAGTGAGGGTTCAGGGTAATGATGACTTGCTGCAAAGCTTGTCAGAACTCTGAAACCTTGAGGCACTGTAGTGTGTGCTTACATTTCTCTATTAAAACAGCTTGCTGTTCAAATACAGATGTGTAGCACACATTGCCAAGACTGACTGACCATAGGTAAGGGACAACGTTGGGATGGTGACTGGGGTATGCATGTTTTCTTGGGTTAACCTGGTGTAGGGGGGCTTATGTATTGACTTTTTGTATTGGGACCATTGCTGAATAGAGGACTCTTGAGTTTCTATGTATCTATCTTGTGTATACAAGTGTGTGCATTAGAGCAGAGCTAGTTAGCATTGGTCTCTTCATGACTAGTCCAATACCCCTAGGAAAGTTTCCCCTGCTTTGATCTTTTCATTCCCCTGCTATCATAACATTCCCCTGTTTGACCGTTGACCGACAATACCGTTACCCTGTTCATAGCCGTTGGGCCTGCTTGCTTAAATTTTGGTCAGGGAATATTTTATTGTTTTTAAAAGATATTTAAGGCGCTTTCTTCGCTGATTGGTAATCTTTTCTTTATTATTTCAAATAAATTATTTTTTATCAAGATTTATCTTTTATATTTTTGCAATTTGAAAATTTCGGTCCAATCACAGCTCTTCAATTCGCCTATAAAAACTTAATTCCCTTCACCAGCAGGTCCATCTCTCTCTCTCGACCTAATCCCACCTACCTCTCATCTTTTATAAACCTTCAAACTATTTTCAAACTTTATCATGACTCTCAAAATTGCTGCCAATCATAACCAAATCGCTTTGTTACATGATGAACCAGCCGAGTTTGCTGATGCTGTGGCCTTTCTAAAGTCCTCGTACTTTAGAGTGGCCCTCCTCATCAATCCTCGAATTTATACCTCACACATTCAGCAGTTCTGGTCTAAAGCCATGACCAAAACAGTGAATGGAGAGGTTACAATTCAAAGCACTGTTGATGGTCATCCCAAGGTGATTACACTTGTCTCCATGAGGGAGAATCTTCTCCTTGATGATGAGGATGGGATAATGATATTGTGTATAATGCAGTTCGTTTTTCTCAGTTCTTGCTAATTGAAAGTCCAACCAATATCGGGTTTTTAACTGTTTTTGGTTGTTAATCTTTTTTGGATATTCTATTTGCTAATTCAACAAAACCTTGCAAAACTGAAAAATATTACCTACTTATATGTAAAACATAGTGCAATTACCAAGTTTTTATTCAAGTAAGATTCAAAATGCAAATTTTAAAACTAAAAGGACTGAAAATGTAAATTCTATGAAATATAAATGCTTAAAATGAAAATTCTAACAAGTATAGGGACTGAAAATGCAAATCAGCAAACTAAAAGGATCAAAAATGTAAAACTTGTAACAAACTTAACCAAATTGTAACAAAATACCAAACTTGCTAACTGAATTTTAACAAACTTCAAACTGAAAGGACTAACTTGTGAAAACCCTAAAAAGATGTGAGTTTAGCCATGTTTATAAACTGTTTGAAACAAGAAGGACCAAAATGCAATTTTACAAACTAGTTAAGCCAAAAACGGGTTATTAAGACAAATAAGCTCGTTTGAGCTTATTTCTGGACCAAAATGGTTCAAACCAATTGCAAAACTTTTCAAATTCAAATTAAGCTAAGTCTCTAAAAGGAATCTGGCTGAAAATGTCAAATAAGCAAATAAGCACTCCAAAATAAGCTCAAAATAAGCTCTAGGACAATCTGAACAAGCACAACTTGATTTTTGTGCCTAAACTGATTAAAAAGCTCAAATGATGAACGGGAAATCAAGTTAGAACAAATTTCATCAAGTAATAAGCTGGGAATTCGAATTAAGCTAAAATTGGCTTATTGTTGACCAAGCGTTGACCAAAAATTTTGACAAAAAGCTGAAACTCTCAAATCTCATGTAATACCATATACTAAGTGGATTTCTGAAAGAAAATGGCTTGGTTAATGAATGAAATCAAAAGATCTGAAAATCCAGTTTCAATTTAAAGAAACATTACTTTGCTTATGCATTCAGAATTTTGCTTATTTTTCTATGCTTATTGAATACTGTATAAAATGCTTTTGGAATTTAAAATTTCATATATTGAACTAGAACTGAGAGCTGGTTTGGTTAACTTTCATCAAGAATCTAACAAATGCCAGGCAAATGAAATTGGCAACTTTTTTAAGCAAAACTGAATGAAAATAGACCCAATCTTTTTTCTTGCCAATTGCCTGATTGACCTAAGATTTGACTGGAAAATGACTCAAAATGACTTGTTATTACCTAGTGACTGAAAATGAACATCAATTTTCCAAAAACCAACACTTGAAAACTTAACAAATGCTTATGCCAAACACCACTTTATCTGATCTATATGAAAATTACAAAGGCTTTTATAGAACTAATTAAAGCGGAGTAAAATCCTTTATCAAACCAAACTTTGTGTTCAAAATGAGATGTTTTAAAACTAAAAGCAAGCAATGTAAGCAACTAGAACTCAATTAAGGCAATAAGACTAAACTTGACTGAAATAAGCTATAACTAGAACACAATCCAAAATTGTAAGCAGTTAATCAAGACTTAAGCTACAAACAAGTACACAATCAATCAACAACCAAGCTAAACAGATTTGATCATACAATCATCAAGATTTACACTAAGAAAAATAGCATGCAATTGACAAATTGAGTGGAACCAAAATCAGAAACATTTAAAACCTTTTGTAGTAACCATTGGGAAGTAGAGGAGTGCTGAACTCTCTATCCTAGTGCTAACCACCACCTTAGCACTAGATCAACCAATCTACTATCAACAACAGCTACAAATCAACTAGAAATCATCATCATGGCATGAAATCTTCAAAAATGCTAAAGCTTGAACTGAAATCACTCAAACAGCTACAATTCTTCTTCAAAGTCAGTTATGATCATTCAATGATCATAACAAACTCAATGCAGCAACACAAGTATCAAGAAGAAGCAGGGTATGAACAGTAGAGTGAAGATAAGAATTGGCGGGAAATGAAGAATTCAAATTTTATTAATGGAAATTGGTTACAAAGTTGTTAAAATGATGCTAACTAACTAACTAACTCAAGAGTGTGTCAAACTCTTGAGTAGTTTAGCTAAAAAGGAAGAAAGTTGAAAGGAAATGTAAATGTGTGTGTTTTTAAAAATTTAACTACCACTACAAATGAGGACCTAGCAGGCTATTTATAGACTTGAGGAGGAAGTTTGTTGGGGATGATGACGTGTTGAGACCAATCCCAGGTCTCCACGTGGCACAATTCTGCAAAGTTGATCTTCAAAGTATGAACATGAATTGGGGCTTTCTGCTTGAGTTGATTTCTTGTTAATTGATGATTACCATTATGTTCGTCTCTCAAAAATAAGCACTTTTGATGTTTACAACTCTTCATGAAATTCAGTCTAGCTCAAAAACGATCCTGGGAAATTTTTGGCTGTTTGAGAGTGACACGTGGCATGCTCTGAATGGTTGAAACAAAATCACACGGATCATACTTTTCAGATATTGTTCATTAATGAGTGGCGGCTAGTGGGAAATTAATGCTAATATTTGGCAATCTGTGTGCCCCTTATACTTGCTTCTTATTGGCCCAAAACTTGATCACATGGATTAAGCTAGTAAAACTTTCCAACATTGGCAGATTTAACCCTTAAACTTTGGCAGATTGCACTTTAAGGCTTGTAACTTCATTTCTTTGGCACTTTTAGTCCTTCATCATTGGCAATTTGTCAAGATAGGTCCTTGTACTTCAAAGTCTTGTCACTTTTGATCCTTCTTTGTCTTTTTCATCAATTTAAGCTTGATTTTTCCTTGTTTGCTTGAAAATGTATCCTTTTACCTACACAAGTGAACACAAACACAAACATACCACATAACACTGTTTTTGCAAGATAAATTGGTATTTTGCTTCATGTTTTAGGGTTATTTGTTGATAAATGGATATGAGTTTAAGCTCATATCAAATCCCCTACACTTGAACATTGTCATGTCCTCATGCAATTATATATTTTAAAGCACAAATTTATATTCTCCTCATAATTAACCCACCTTGGCCATATGGGATGCATCTACACTACTCTAAACTACATGATGCATGATTTTGACTTTTAATAATGCAATGAACAAAATATAATTCTATCTATATCTTTTTGATTTTTCTTGAAATGGTTTTGATGGAAATAACTCATAAAGAATTCAATGGCTTAGATTAGAGCTTGGGTACCATGGACATTTATCACCCTCAAGTTTCACTTTCCCCATACCAAGCTTAAAAATAGGATCATTGCATTCACAAGTAAAAAGTGCATCAACTTATTCATGACAATTAAATGTGGAACCGGTTATTATTTGAGCAAATTGCTTGTGGGCAAATTTGTCATTTATTCAAGTGTGAAATATAAGAAGTGTAAAATCCAAAAATAAGGAAGCACGGTTTTAATCCTAAGTAATCCTCTCATCCATTACTTGAAAAACCGCTCACAATTAATACAAGTCCGTTTCAAGAGTAATAAGTCATTCGCCTTATGTGTAAAATCCTCATGTCATGCTTTCATAAGTAGCTACACACTCGCTAAGGAAAGAAAAATAAAACTCACGAAATAATTTACATCCGCCATCTTTTTGAGACTTTGGATCTTCAACCCCGCAACCCGTCAAGGTAATATTGGATTGGAGCAATCTATTAAATCCTCGCAACCCGTCAAGGTAATATTGGAACTCAATAGTCACTATAATTAACACCACACTGCCCCTCTTGGGAGTCTTGTATTATTATTTTTTTTTTCTTTTCTTTTTCTTTTTCTTTTTTTTCTAGCCACTCATTTTTTTCATAAGCCGCTCTTATTTTTCTTTATTCCTCACAAAGAAATTTGAAAAGAATAAAAGGAAAAACACCCGCTAAATATTGAGCATGACATAAGTCTAGTACACATAAAACGTTCTAACTTAGAATCTTAAGACGTACTTATATCAATCATGAATGATTAGTCAAAAATGCATAAGAGATTACAAACCGATTAAAACCGTTCTTGATTATTTATTAACAATTATATACATGCGAAGAAAATAGAGGTAAAGAAGAGAAGGGTTTAACCACAAGTAATTATCATGAAGTTTATCTAGCCCTTTTATACTTGCTTCAACTCTATCATTTCCCATTCTCCACAAATTTAAAATATAAAATAATGAGATTGGTGGATGCTTAGCCTAATAGACCAATGAAGGACTACATGGTTAAGGATACTAGCTAGAGAGTGCTAAGATAAGCAAACTCGGGTTGAGTCAAAATATCCATGGCGGGCCTAATATGTCAAAGAAATCTAAACTTGTTAAAACCATGTTTTATTATATTTTTTTTCTTTTTATATATTTTTGATGAAACATAAAAGAAAAGATATATACAATGCAAATGTGTTATGCAAAATGAAAAATGATTGATGCAAAAATTATGAATGCATATTTTTGTTGGCCAAAGTAGATCAAAAATTTGAAAAATGTTGAAAAATCAATTTTCCATGTTATCATGCAAGACAATGACAAGTTCTAGGTAAAGTCACTTCGATAGAAGGACCCCCTACACTTAAGATAAACATTGTCCTCAATGTTTAAGAGCATGGAAGTATAAAAACTTCCCCTACACTTATGACAATGAATAGACTTTGCTTAACCCAAGTTAAGGAAAGGACAACTATTAGTGAAATCATGTTTAAGCACAAGGTGTCAATGAAAAGTTACTATAGTAACGAAGTGAACCGGATACAAGGGCCTCCTCCATAAGCTCCAAAGCATGAGATGAGTGAGCAACCCTACAAACAATCATGAAGACAAAAGAAGGTCTCCCCTACACTTATCTCCAAGTCTATACCTTTATTTCTATCCTACAACACTCTAAACCTAGTTATACGATGCTTGAGTTAATGAGTCTCTAGCTCGACTCGTCCCTCAATGAATTAATTCATGGGGAAAATGGGGATCTCTTGGACCATTTCAACGGAAATGTCCTCCCCAAAGTAATGCTTAACACGGTGACCATTCACTTTAAATTTTGGACCATCGGGTTGTGACAACTCAAGGGTTCCATATGGAAACACTTGAGCAATAGTGAATGGACCGGACCATCTCGACTTAAGCTTGCCCGCAAAAAGTTTCAATCTTGAGTTAAAGAGGAGAACCGGCTCTCCAACTTTGAACTACGATTCTTGATCTTAGCATCATGCAATTTCTTAGTCTTTTCCTTGTAAAGCAAAGAATTTTCATAGGCATTGGCTCTCAATTCATCCATCTCATTGAGTTGATCTTTCCTATGGGAACCGGCTTGGTTTAAATCAAAGTTAGCCCATTTGAGAGCCCAAGATGCCTTATGTTCTAGCTCGAATGGGAGGTGGCACGCTTTTCCATAGACAAGCCTATAAGGAGTACAACCAATTGGTGTTTTAAAAGCCGTCCTAAACGCCTACAAAGCATCATCAAGCTTATCCGACCAAGAAGCTCGATGCTCTCCCACCGTTCTCTCTAAAATTCTCTTTAAACCACGATTTGTGACCTCGGTTTGACCATTTGTTTGAGGGTGATACGCGGTAGAAAGTCTATGATTAACTCCATACTTCTTCATCACTCTCGTGAATTGATCATTACAAAAGTGCGTACCATGATCACTTATGATGGCCCGAGGTACTCCAAATCTAGCAAACAATTGTTTCAAAAACTTCACAACAACTCTAGCATCATTGGTAGGTAAGGCTTTAGCCTCCACCCATTTAGACACATAATCCACCGCCACAAGTATATACTTGTTTCCCTTAGAGGATGGAAAAGGTCCCATGAAATCAATACCCCATACATCAAATATCTCACACTCTTGGATAAAATTTTGTGGCATCTCATCACGTTGTGTAATGTTTCCTTGTCTTTGACACACATCACAAAATTTCACCATTTCATGGGCATCTTTGTAAATGGAAGGCCAATAGTAACCCGAATCAAAGACTTTCTTGGCGGTATAGTTAGGCCCAAAATGTCCATCCGTAGGTCCTTTATGACACGCTTCTAAGATCTTAAATGCCTCGGGCCCATCTACACACCGTCTAATGATTTGGTCCGCACATTGCCTAAAAAGATATGGATCATCCCAAAAATAATACTTAACTTCCTTAAGAAACTTCTTATTTTGTTGATAAGTAAGACCCTCAATAAGCACATTGCCCACAAGATAGTTTGCGATATCCGCAAACCAAGGAGTGGCATCCTCTTGGGAAGAGATAGACATGAGCTCCTCTAATGGAAAGGATTCATTGATTTCTTGGTGTGGTAAATCTCCTTGAAAAGGATTCTCAAGTCTACTCAAGTGATCCGCCGCTAAATTCTCGGCCCCTTTCTTATCACGAATTTCTATCTTAAACTCTTGAAGCAACAAAACCCATCTCAAAAGCCTAGGCTTAGCATCTTGTTTTGTCATAAGATACTTGAGAGCGGAATGATCCGTATACACTATGGTTTTGGAAAGCACAAGATATGGTCTAAACTTCTCAAAAGCATATACTATAGCAAGCAACTCTTTTTCCGTGGTAGTGTAATGAAGTTGTGCACCGGTCATGGTTTTACTCGCATAGTGTATAGGTTGAAAATGCTTATTAACTCTTTGTCCTAAGACGGCCCCTACCGCATAATCACTAGCGTCACACATAAGCTCAAAAGGTAATTCCCAATTTGGAGAAACCAAAACGGGAGCCTTAGTCAATTTTTCCTTAAGAGTCTAAACAATCTTGGTTAAAAATGAAAGGAGCCTCTTTCTCCAAGAGGTGAGTCATCGGTCTAGCTATCTTAGAAAAATCTTGTATAAAGCGCCTATAAAATCCCGCATGACCTAAGAAACTCCTCACACCTTTAACCGAGGTGGGTGGGGGAAGCTTAGCAATCACATCAATTTTAGCTCGATCAACTTCTAATCCCTTTTTGGATATTTTGTGTCCTAAAACAATCCCCTCTTTCACCATAAAGTGACATTTCTCCCAATTAAGAACTAAACGTGTTTCCTCACAACGCTTAAGCATTCTTTCAAGATTGGTGAGACATGAGCTAAATGAATTTCCAAAGACGGAAAAGTCATCCATAAAAACCTCCATGGTTTGCTCTATCATGTCATGGAAAATCACCATCATGCACCTTTGAAATGTCCCCGGTGCATTACATAAGCCAAAAGGCATCCTCTTGTAAGCAAATGTACCGTAGGGACAAGTGAATGTGGTCTTTTCTTGATCCTTAGGGTCAATGGGTATTTGGAAATAACCCGAAAAGCCATCAAGAAAACAATAGTACTCATTTCCCGCTAAGCGTTCAAGCATTTGATCCATAAAAGGAAGTGGGAAATGGTCTTTCCTAGTCGCCTCATTGAGTTTTCTATAATCGATGAAAACTCTCCAACCGGTCACAAGTCTCGTGGGAATAAGCTCATTGTTCTCATTAGGCACCACGGTGATTCCACCCTTCTTTGGAACACAATGAACCGGGCTAACCCATGGAGAGTCGGAAATGGGGTAAATCATCCCCGCATCTAAGAGTTTAATCACTTCCTTCTTAATAACCTCATGGATTTTTGGATTAACTCTCCTTTGGTTTTGAATGGCGGGTTTATAGTCATCCTCCATAAGGATTTTGTGTGTACAAAAATGTGGATCAATTCCCCTTATGTCGGATATTTTCCATGCTAAGGCTTTCTTGTGTTTCTTAATAACTTCAATAAGTTGCTCCTTCTCATCCTCTTTTAACTCTTTAGCAATGATCACCGGTAATTGGTCTTTGCCCTCTAAGAAAGCATACTCTAAGTGGGATGGAAGGTCCTTAAGTTCAATAGGAGGTGGACTTTCTATGGAAGGTTTTACTATGGAAGGTTCCTCAATGGTAATTTCTTGTGGAATAGGAGAAGGAATAGGGTCCTCATTGAGCAACTTTTGGATTGTAAGAATATCTTCTTCCCAATTAATGGGAGAATCATCATCACCAAGAAAGTTTGACTCAAATTCTTCCAAGAGGAAATCACTCTCTCCAAAAGGTGTTAAAGAGGGAGCAATTGAGGCCACGGTTTCAACATGGGGCATCTCATCACTAGTACTCTTACAAGCATCATGAAAGTGTTCATCACACACTTCATCTAGCACATCAACAATGTTAATAGTCTCACAAGGTCTAGACTCCTTAACCTCTTTCTTATTACAAACTTTCCCTAACTTAAACACCACTCTCTTATCTTCGACTCTCATAATTAATTCTCCTTCCGCCACATCTATCAAAGTACGACCCGTTCTCAAAAACGGTCTACCAACAATCAAAGGCACTCTAGGATCCACGTCATAATCAACCACTACAAAGTCGGCCGGAAACGTAAACTTATCCACACCTACAAACACATCCTCCGCTATACCTACGGGGTAAGCTATGGTTCGGTTGGCTAGTTCAAGAGTCATGCTAGTGGGAGTGAGCTCAGGAAGAGAGAGTTTTTTCCAAACCGATAAAGGCATGAGGTTTATGCTTGCCCCTAGATCCGCCAAAGCCATGCAATTTTCAACACCGGGAAAATTACAAGGTATCAAGAAGCGCCCCGGATCTCCAAGTTTTGTTGGTAAGGTTTTAAGTAACACCGCGGAACAATTTTCATTAAGGGATGTGTTGGGCAAATCAACCAATTTTTCTTTGTTTGAGAGCAAATCCTTGAACATCTTAGCAAACTTTGGCATATAAGCAAGAGCTTCCGCAAAGGATATATTGATGTTGAGTTGCTTGAACATCCTTAAGAAATTGGAGACTTGGATGTCATCCTTGTTCTTTAACTTGTCCTTTTTCAACCTTGAAGGATATGGAAGAGTAGGTTTTGGTGTAGGTGGAATAGGTGTTGTAGTGGAAGATTTGTCTTTGTTAGTTTCTTCATTGGGAAGTGTGGAAGGTAAAGGAGAAGTATGAAGAGGTTGAGAAGGTGTGTTTGAGTGAAAAGGAGCATTTTGAGGAGGTGAAGTAGAGGTAGAAGGCTTGTCACAAGTAGGAGCACAAGTGGGTTGAACAATAGTAGGTTTAGGAGGTGAAGGATCCTTTGTTGTTGTTCCATTCCTTGTTGTAATAGCATTGACATTTGCCCTTGGATTAGTTTGTGTGTTGGAAGGTAAAGCCCCTTGTGGTCTTTGATTTAATGCCATTAAAACCCTATTGGTTTGTTCCTCCGCTATACGTTTCATTTGGTCATTCATTTTTTTCTCAATAGCTTGGAACTTCCTTTCATTCTCTTGATTCATTTTGTGCAAGAAATCCATTGTGTTATAATCTTGTGACACATTTCCTTGAAAACCTTGAGGTTGGAAAGGTAGAGGTTGGGCATTAAATCCTTAATTTGGTGGATAAAAGATATTTGCTTGAGGTTGAAATTGATTGGGTGCCTTGTAGTTATTTCCTTGATAAGGTGGTCTTTGCCCTTGATTCCTTGGGAAAATTTGAGGAGGATTTTGTTGAATTTAGGTGTGTGGTTGGGGTGGGAATCCGGGTGGAGTAAGGTAATTTTGGGACTTGTAAGAAAGGTTATTTGGATTGATATTTGGCTTGAAGTGTTCGCGATGTTCTTCTTGGTAAGCATAACATTCCCCTTGATAACCATGCACCTTATCACATTGTTCATAAGAATGGGGACCTCCACAAGTAACACAAGAAAGGGTAATGGCATTCACATCATTTGAAGAATTGTTCAAGGACATGTTCTTAAAAGCTTGAAGTATTTCTTGTTGTACTTTCAAATTCCTCTCACTATCTCTATCCATCCTTTGAAACATCTCTTGTTGAAACTTGAGGAGTTGGTTGTCACAAGGGGTTTGAGAATTGTTTTGGATAACATGAACCCTTTCTTCAAATTGATTGTTTGTTTGAACCATTGCTTTAGACTCAATGATGTCCAAAGCCTCTTGCATGGATTTAAGAAGAATATTCCCTCCCGCGGAAGCATTGAGTGAATCTTGGTGGTGAGGTTTAAGGCCATTATAGAAGGTATTGATTTGGTGAACATCATCCAATCCATGGTTAGGGCATCGCCTCAATAACTCACTATACTCTTCCCAAGCATCACTAAAGGATTGACTAGGTTTTTGTTGAAAGCCTATAATTAAGGTCCTCAAGGCCATAGTCTTATGTGGAGGAAAGAACTTGTTCAAAAACTTAGTGGTGAAACCATCCCATGTGGTGATACTATCGGGTGGTTGGGTGTCTAACCAATGCTTAGCGGGTCCCTCTAGTGAAAATGACACTAACATCAACCTAATAACCTCATGTGGAACTCCATTGTGCTTAATGGTATTGCAAAGAGAAAGGAATCTCTTAAGGTGATCATGAGGATCCTCATTCTTGTTACCATAGAAAGGTGATTGTGAATGTTGTTCCCATTTAATCCATAACACAAGATTTAGAAGAGATATTTAGAGAGAGAAAGAGAAGAAAAGTAGAGAGAGAAACAAGAGAGATTTGGAAGGTTTATGTTTACTAGAGAGAGAAAGTAAAATGAACCAACACCCTCTTCCACACATGGAAGAGGGTTTATATACCCTTGGCCTTTTGGGCCGTGGGCTTTGTTTCCTTGGGCCGGGCTTGGCTTTGCTTGGGCTTACGCCCCTAACTTATACAATATTAGCTTAAAGTCCAAGCCCAGTTTTCCCGACTAACCTATTACAATACAAGACCTTTTAACGACTAAGATGACCTATTACATTCTTGTTCGACTATATAAAATATAGGGCTAACAATCTCCCCCAATGTATCGGTCATCTTAAAAAGCTTAAAAAGCATAAGATGATTGAGTGAATACATTCTTGTAGAGGAGATCTTCCTGCTTTGGTCTTGTATCTTGGTCTTGATCTTGTTTGTAACAACTTTGTTCCTTCATGCTTTCGTGATCTTTATCTTGAGCCTTTGTCATTTGACTTTGAGTGCTTGAGATCTTCATCTGTACTCCTTGTGACTAAGATGACCTATTACATTCTTACATTCTTAGGTATCTTGATTATCGCCATCTTGTGCTCTTGTGACTTCTGAATCGACATCGGTTACACAGCTACGCCACCTTCTTGATATGCAGCAAAACATATAGACACGGATAAAATGGCTTTGAACATTTCATCCTAACTCGGTAGCGTTTTACCTCCGGTCGGTGAAGACCGTTAAACGGTATTAAAATACCGTACCTGTGATCAGGTAGATTCGATTAAGAACCTCCTTGACAGGGTTTCCTGACGGTAGTAGCCAGTTCTCTTTACTCGACCGTCTCAAAGCAGACTGCGAACGTAAAGAGTGAATCATAAGGATAAATTATCCGTCTGATTAGAGTCGTCAATTCAGATTTCCTGGAACAAGTTTGATTCTAAAAGAATCGCACCATTGTTGCTTTCCAGTTTGTCACAAGCTTGATTCATAGAGAATCTTGCGAGTTACCTACCGTAGTGCTGTTTGATGTTGACACTGGAAGGATTTCCATTCGTCACTGTGAACACTAATGAGTGTCACTCTGAATGTTCTGGCAAGATCACATGGATTTTGCGAAGAAACCTGGAATCAAGTTTGAATCAATTAAGAATCGAAACTTAGTTTCTTTCCAGTTCTCACAAGTTTGATTCGTGTAGAATCGCACAAGTTACCTACCATGAGCTTGTTTAATGCTGGCTCAAGCAGGATTTCCATCTTCATTGTGAATCGTATCACTCAGATGTTCTGGCAATATCACAAGGATAATGCGTAGGACTCGATTGTGTCCTAATGAGATGATAAATTGATCTCGTTTGGCTCTAGACTCAATAAGTGCATTTTGGTAATCGGAGGCTGGAACAGACTACCACCTTTTCAATATTAACTTACTCGGAGTGAGAAAGTCAATAGATACATGTTGATCTCCGTGATAATGAGACAAGTTTCTTTTGAGAGAAACTCGAATGGCTGGGGAAGGGTTGTGCATCGCATCACTGGGTCCATGATACTTGTCTTCAAAAGATGTGTTAACCCGGTTTCTACCTAAGTTGCATAGAATATTCAACTCCTTCAATGCTTACCAATACGTCATCATTAGCACCTTGTTGTGATTGTTCTAGTGCTAACTTAAGTAATTGGTCCGCATTCAGCTTCATTCCACTCCATCTTTCCTAAGGACAACTATTTCTAGCTATGGAATGTCCTTGGGTAGATCCCTCCGGTTCTGGTTGGATCATAGGACTTAGTTTCCTATCCTAAACCACCTTTTGACTCCATCGTTCCGTCGTGGATAGTAGGTTGTTTTGTGTATAGATCGTAACCATTAAACCATTGAAAACCATTCAAAGTGTTTGATATAAATCAAAACTTTTAACACTTGAAAGTTTTACATTTCCGAAAAGCTCCCCTACACACATGCATCGATATACGAAATAGTTTGGCATGTGAAGGAAAGAGTTGCACTTGAGTCTTTAAGATCACATGTTGCGATATATTACATTTTGATCACATTTTCTCCCCCTATCTTTAATATAAAAACATAATATTAGAGATACCAATTGATTAAAATATGACATTTTCTGAAAAATCGACGGGAGAGAAACATGTGTGCACGCATGAATCATGGAACATTTTCAGTCGGGACACTCCCCCTCAACAATATATGTGTGTCTTGAGACAAAATTTGACAAAATTTTAGAAAAACGACACCACAAAATATGTTGAGGTACGGAGTTGAGATGCCTTTTCCGATATAATATATTACATTTGACAATTTCATATCATTTTCGGAATGTGTTGGATACATAAAATATGACAATTTTAGAGATGTACCCAACAACATTAAAAGGCTTGATTTTAAAACGCTCCCCCTCAAAAATTGATCAAAATAACATATGACAATTTTGAGATATAAAAACCACTTATGAGGAAGGGAGTGTTGAACACACAATTTTGAAAGATTTAGAAAAACCTTTTGAGAAATTCTTGAAAAATTGTGTTCAACGGTTTTAAAATAATCAGGATAGAAGACTTCTCTTCTATTGCTTAGGGAAAGCGCACTGAAACGTACACTCCCCTTTCGGGTCCGTTTTTCATGAGCTCAAAACTTTGATTGTTTTGTGACTAGCTCATGACCGAGAAAAATAAATTTCCCGTTGTGAAGGATAAGTTATCATCCGTGATAAACTTTCCTTAAGTTGAAGTTCGAGTTCTAAGCTGACATTTACTTAGAAATCGTTTTCATGAACTTAAAAACTTTGAATGTTTTTATGAGAAGCTCATGACCGAGAAATATGAATTTCTCGTTGAGAAGGATAATTTATCGTCCGAGATAAACTTTCCTTAGTTGAGGTCCGAGTTCTAAGCTGTGATGCGCCTAGAAGTCAGTGTGAGAGAATATCAAGCAGCTTCATTTGCCATAACCTCCAAGTCTTCTGGAGTCATATACTTCATACCAAGACGGCCAACGAGATACGCAAACCTATCTTTCGATAGAGCTTTTGTAAACAAGTCTGCCAGCTGGTACTCAGTTCTGACAAAGTATAATTCCACGATGCCACGTTCCACTTGTTCCTTGATGAAGTGATATCTGACATCGATGTGCTTGGTGCGGGAGTGCTGAACCGGATTGCAAGATATGGCTATGGCCTACTTTGAGTCACAATACATAGGTATTTTATCAAAGTGGAAGCCATAATCCGTGAGTTGAGTTCTCATCCAGAGGACTTGAGCACAACACGCGGATAGAGCCACATATTCTGCTTCAGCTGATGAGAGCGAGGTGCAATCCTGCTTCTTTGACGACCAGCTGACAAGCTTGTCTTCCCCTAGAAATTGTATGCTACCAGAAGTGCTTTTACGACTATCAAGACAACCTGCGTGATCAGAATCTGAAAAAGCCGTTAGATGAAAACCGGTTTCCCTCGGATACCAGAGTCCCATGTGAATGGTATTCTTAAGGTATCGAAAGATCCGTTTAACCTCTTTGAGGTGCTTTTGAGTAGGTCTGGCTTGATATCGTGCACAATAGCATGTGGCATGATGAATATCAGGCCTGCTGGCTGTAAGGTACATAAGTGACCCGATCATACTGCGATATCGCGTTTGATCTACGGGATATGAGTACAAGTCAGCGTCTAGGGATGTGGTCGACAATGGTGTACCAACGCGAGCACATGAGGTCATACCATGCTTTTTAAGTATCTCTTGAGCATACTTAGCTTGGTTTATGAAGATACCACGTGGGGATTGATGAATCTGGAGGCCTAAAAAGAATTTTAGCTCCCCCATCATTGACATTTCAAATCTGCTGTGCATTAATTTTTCAAAACGTTTTGAAAGTTTTGGGTTCGTAGAACCAAAAATAATATCATCAACATAAACTTGCACCAGCATTATGTCATCCCCATATTTTTTAGTAAAGAGAGTAGGATCAATAGAACCTTTGGAGAATCCTTTTGAGACCAAGAAGTTGGATAGTTCTTCGTACCATGCCCTTGGAGCTTGTTTAAGTCCATATACAGCCTTCTTGAGACGATAGACTTTGTCAGGGTGATGAGGATCGATGAATCCTTCCGGCTGATTCACATACACTTCTTCCTTCAAATGACCGTTGAGAAAAGCAGTTTTAACGTCCATCTGAAAAACCGTGAAGCCCTTATGTGCAGCATAAGCAAGGAATATCCTGACTGCTTCCAAACGAGCAACTGGAGCGAATGATTCATCGAAATCTATCCCTTCTTGTTGACGATACCCCTTAACCACAAGACGAGATTTGTTTTTGATGATGGTTTGTTCTTCATCCAGTTTGTTTTTCCAGATCCATTTGAAATCTAAAATTGACATTCCATAGGGCCGGTCAACAAGTTCCCAAACATTTAGGCGTTCAAACTGATGAATTTCGTCTTGCATTCATTCAATCCACGCATGATCAGTCATGGCTTGTTTGATGTTTGTTGGTACAGTTGAACTCACGGTGAGTGCATACATACACACATCGCCATCGGTTTCGAGTTGTCTGCGTGTTCGAACCGGTTGTGAAGGATTTCCAATGACTTGCTCCAATGGATGATCACGTGTCCAATGGTGAGTGGATGGATATGGTTGGTAGAATGTATGCATGTTGGACGGATCAACATGTTGAGTAGAAGACTCTCCGACTTCATGTACCGGTGTACCGAACGGATTGATAAATTCTTCATCGTCAGGTTGTGCATCGACTGCTTGATTGTCGTTTCCTCCTTCAACATTTACGGTTGGTGATGTTGGTTGTATGATTGTTTCTTGAGTTTGTTGAGTAACCAATGGAATAGTCTCTTGAGCAACGGTTGCTGAAGTAGAGGCAGTTGTGTCTTGTTGATTTTGTTCGGGTACATCAGCAGTATTGACAGCGGAAGGCTTTGACACAACTTGATTGTTTCCATAGTAATATTCATCAAACATTGGATCATATAAATCAACCAACTCACTCATTTGTGTCGTATCCGTCGAGTCTGCTGTAGGAGTACTTTGTTGACATTCTTGCACGGGGCGTACACTGTTTTGTGTAGGTGCCATTGCTGGACATTGAGGTGCGGGACTTGAGCTGTTGTGATCAAGTACCATTAGTGGCAATTCGTCAAAGTTCACATGAATTGTTTCGACAATAATCTTTGTTCTCTTGTTATAGACCCGATATCCTTTCGACAATGTCGCATACCCCACAAAAATACATGCATCACCTTTTTCTTTCATCTTGTCGAGATTCTCACCGTCTTTAAGAATGTAGCATAAAGATCCAAATACGTGAAAGAATTTGACAGTAGGTTTCCTGCCATTGATGATGTGGTAAGGTGTCTTTTCATGTCTAGGGATGACGAGAGAACGATTCTGAGTATAACAGGCAGTTGCAATTGCTTCAGCCCAGAAGAATAGCGGTAATTTTGAAGCAGAAAGAATTGTTCGAGCAGCCTCAACCAAAGTACGGTTCCGTCTTTCGACAATGCCGTTTTGTTCAAGAGTTCGAGCAATAGACGTTTGATGTTCGATGCCTTCTTCTTGAAAGTAAGATTGCAAGTTCTTGTTCAAAAATTCAGTACCCCTATCCGTTCTTACGGTTAAGACTTGAGCTTGAAGATTGCGTTGTATCATCTTGAGAAAGTTTTTGAGAACCTCTGGTGTTTCATCTTTAGACCTTAAGAAGAAAGTTCATGTGTATCTAGAGTAATCATCAACAATCACTAGAATATACTTTTTCCCGTTAATACTCTCTACACGCATGGGACCACATAAATCCATGTGTAGAAGTTCCAATCGTCCTTTTGAGCTAGGGGTAGTCTTTGTTTTGAAAGACTTCCGTTTTGCTTTTCCCAACTCACAAGAAGAACAAAGATGGTCTTTGACGAATTTCAACTTAGGAAGACCGGTCACAATATCATTCTTCGAAAGCAAGTTGATGGTGTCAAAGTTAAGATGAGACAATCGTTGATGCCATAACCATGCTTGAGATGATGAAGCTTTAGCCATTAAGCAAATTGGATTTGTTGAAGATGTGTCTTGAAGAGTTACTGTGTAGAGATCAGAACCACGAGAACCTGTAAGAAGGTCATTCCCATCGTAGTCTCTAACATAGCAAGTAGATTTCCGAAAAGCCACTTCCAAATCCGCATCACAAAATTGACCAACCGAGAACAAATTGTGATTCAGTCATTCGACGTAATAAACCCGTTTTATAGTGATATTCCCTTGAACCAAGTCTCCATATCCGAGTATCGGTGCAAATTGATCATTTCCAAACCGTACCGTACCCAGAAACTTCTCCACGAAGTTAATGAGAAGCTTGAGATTGCCCGTCATGTGCTTTGTGCACCCGGAGTCCATTATGAATAGGATGAGTTCGACGAGCTACAGAAGAATTAGAAGACAATGTAGCATTTGACAAATGTGAGCCCTTGATAGAAACGGGTTCCAAAATAGTAGTGGGCCTAGATGCAAAGTCTACAGGCAAGCTGATATTCCTAGACCCAATCACTAAAGTGGTTAACTTAGGTACCCATTTGTATTTGGGTGGTGTAAATCTCGAATACCCCCGTGTACATGTCCTAATCATGTTCTCATATAGCTTCTTTAATCTGTTTTGTTTACGCAGAGTAGTGGAGTCTAACGCACTTAGTTTCTTAAGTGGTTGATCAGTGGATTGGTTCAAAGTTCTTGTGGGTTCTCTAGTACTAGTGGGCACAGGAATAGGCTTCCTAGTTCTAGTATTCACGCCATTATGATTAAGAGCACAAGCATCATGATTGAAAGTACGAACACATTTTCCACATTCAACACAAACAACTTCAACATTTGAGGTCTTAGCATTTAAACTGTCATTACAAGCAGTTACAGACGTTTTATTCTTAGAAAACTTAAAATTCCTACGGTGATCTTCTACTTCCTTCTTCTTCCCTTGACTATTGTTAGGCATGACTCTATCTTCAATTCTAGTGCTCTTAAGTTGTGGTCCGCTAACACTAGTAGTGGGATTTACTCTTGTAGAAGAAGACACACGTTGATCAGTTTTCCTAGTATTCTGAGGTAACTACGTAGTTCCAGTTTGAGTGGACCTAGTGTTCATCTTATACATTCCAGGTGCTATCACATTAGTGCTCTTATCATTTCCTATCTTAGGCAAAGTCTGTGGGGATTGTCCCAAAATAGATGATTTAGGGCATTTAACCGCATTCGGTTGAAAAACAGCGGATGGTTTACCCAAAACAGACTTTCCTTTCATTTTCTCAATGAGTTTCTGTAACTCACTTATGGCAATGTCCCTTTCTTTTAGCTGAGCTTTCAAATCATTTATTTCGAAATCTTTTTCATTTAGTAGACGAAACGAAGAAGCTGACATTTCTTGACACTTTTTATGATTATGAGATTTTTCACCTTTTTGTAAAGCAAGTTCAAGAGAAATGGAGTGTTTCTCAAGTTGAGAAAAGCTTTTCGAAAGTTTGTTGTATGACTGAATTTGTTTTGAAAGCTCTACTTCAAGATTGCGACATTTCGCGTCCGATTCTGACACTAGACATGCTACATGACAATATTGATCAAGATCGGTATACACACCAAGTATAGCATTCATATGGTCAGCATAAAAATATTCCTTAGAAAGTCGATCAATTTCGTTAGAAAGTTGGTGTTCTTGTGTCTTTAATTTAGTTTGAAGAAAATCAACTTCATCTTCAAGAGATTTAACATAACTTAAATCAGTTAACATTTCCTCAGTGAGAGCTGTATAAAACATTTCCACATTTTTTGAAAGATCATCAATGGTTGGAACAATACATTGTTAAATGACGACTTCTACTTGTGGGTTAGGTTTAATATTCCAAATGGTATCCCTAGAAACTTTTTCATAGTCGACGACACCTTTGTACAAATTTAAAACCCCTTGTTTTATAAACTCAAATTGCTGAACACTTTTGCTTTTCTCATCCCATTTACGTTTGTCATCCAAAATTCGCTTTTCTAACAAAATTGATTGCTTTTTGAAACTCCTTTTTAAAGAAACTTTCTTTTGTGGTTCATCACTTGGTGGTGGAACACTATTATACATCTTTTGTTCTTTTGAAAGTTCTTTTTGAGGGACAAACTTAATATGATTGTTAGAATCAGAAAGGTTTATTAAATACTTAAGTTTGATCGACTTTCTTCTTGTTGACGAATGATTTCGTCGCAGTCAGGGGAAAGCATAAGAGCAAGATTATCAACATAACAACCGATATCATAAAGAGCAAGCTTGGTACTTTGAACTTTCTTGAGATATTCAGGCTTGACAAAACTCGTTTTCATATTTCTATTGAGCATATTCATAGTTTGAATAGACTGACCTGTTTTGTAAACAATGTTGTTTAACGTGTCGACTCTCTTTTCCAAAGCAAGAATTTTTTCAATATCCTTTTCTTCACGAGTTTGATAAAGCTCAGTTTGTTCTTTGTTAACCGACTCTAATTCAGTAATTTGGAGTTTATGTAGCAGCAGTTGTTCTTCAAGTTCCGATATCTTCTGTTTTGACATATGAATTTCGTGTGTTACTTCAGAACAATATTGTTCGTTGAGCACCTTACGTTCATATACCAAACCATTAGCTATTGCAACTCGTCGATCAGCTTCTTTTACATAATCACACTCTTTAAGCCTGTCTATCTCCTCGGCTAAGGATGTGTTTGCTTGCTTCAAACGTTTATTAGCATCTTTGTTTTCCTCAATTTCATGTTTTAAAGAATCAATTATAGACGCAAGCAAATCACGGTCCTCATCCGAGTCAGTATCCTGAGCAGCATTACCGTCATCATTACACATATGCTGTGAATCCGTAGAGATATTTCTATCCTCCGTGTCCATTACATATGTGTCATTGATGCTTTCGGGTTGCTCAGGATGACGTCGTTCAATAGCAAACACATTATAGTTATCATGTGATGGTACCTTTTCAAGTGGCTCAGAATCATAGATGGGTCCAGAAGTATCATCAGTATCTGGGATCACTTCTTGAATCTTTGCCATGTACACATAATGTGCCTCTAACTCTTGATCATCGGCTTCATCATCAGTGTCATCACGCCAGTCAACTTCATCTGCTGTGAGTGGAATTCCTGCTTCTTCTTTCTTACACAGCAACATCTTTTCCTTGTGATACCATGAGTCCTTAACCCGTTTTGGCTTCTTGCATTCCCTAGCCATGTGCCCAAATCCCTTGCAGTTGAAGCATTGAATCCCAGTCTTTTGCACAACCGGAGTGCCTACAGTGTCTCTAGCCCCAACTTGATTCGGCATCCTCTGATTATCATACCTAGCATCACGATCATACCGAGGTGCATGATCAACTTCCTTATATCTTGCATTGGATGATGATCTGAGGTTGTTGTTGGTAGGTTTGTATATCTTCTTATAAGTTGTGGTGAGTAAAGACATGAGTTCTTCAATCTTCTTGTCCCTTGAAGTTTGTTCATCATCACTGTCTCCATCTGACTCAGTGTCATACTTTGGAGGTGGAGTGGGGACAATTGCTTTTGCTTTGTGTTTAGCAGCAACTAGAGGTTTGGTGGATGAGCTTGATGACTTCGAGGAATGAGTAGGTGGTTGTTGACGAGGAACGGGTTTTGTTGAAGTAGCAGCCACAAAAGCAATAGAATTAGCAGACCGTTCTGCCTTTTCAGCCCTTAGTTCATTCACTTCATTCTCATGTTGTTTCAAGATATCATAAAGTTTGTGGTAAGATATAGTCTTGATATCCTCCATTTGTTTGACCAAAGTCACAAACCTTTGCCATTCCGGTTTGAGTTGAAGTAAGAACTGAACATTGGCATGATGATTGGAGATGGTGCACTGATTTCTGACAAGCTCATTCATCATTTTGTAGAATCTCGAGTAATATGAGTCAATGGATTCACCATCTTCAGATGTGAATTTTCCAAACTCCCAAAGTAGATTAGTCTCGAGATCTTGAACATTGATCGACTCACCTTGCTTCAATCGATGAATTGCATTCCACATTTCCATAGCATTAGGACATGCATCAACTGTGGAATAGATATCGTTATCAATTCCAGTGAGTATGAAGTTCACAACATCAGCTTCAGCTTGGAGGAGTTTCTTTTTCTCAGCAGAACATGTGTCAAAATCCTCCATAGCTCGTATACTTGATGAAGTACCATCCTCTGCCTGTGTGGTAATTGGTCTGAATTCAAAAACTGGAGGTGGATTCTCAAGGCAGTGACGAAGAGCAGTTCGGTTTTCTTTTCCGTCGAGAAATCTGAGAAAACGAGATCTCCATTGAACGTAGCAACCGGCAGTGAGCACAGGTGGATTACCGTTGCCACCTTGTTCCAAACGAATTTGATTAGCAGTTGCAATGTTGATGTTGTTGTTAGACATGGTGAATACTTGTGAATGAATTGCAGATCTTAGTGGATTTGTTGTGATGATGTGTGGTTAAAAATTGAAATTCCGAAATTTCCAGAAATTTTTTTTCCTCAGTCCGACAATAAATTCCTCAGTCTGACAAAACGGTAAGCCGAAAAATTTTGTATCGCCAAATTTTGAATTTGAGTTAGAAATAGCCAAAAACTAATAGGGAAAAATTTTGATTTTACTTGACCTAAAAATTTTAACTCTTTTTTTTTTTTTAATCTTCGTGTAAACGATGTTCCTAAACTAGTCTAGATAGTGGCTAAGTCTAAAAATTACTCAAACAAAATATCCATCGGAATGCCCATCGGAATAACCTTGTCGGAATGACCAATCGGAATGTCAAATCGGAATACCCAATCGGAATGTCCAAATTGGAATACTAATCAGAATACCCTAATCGGATTGTCAAATCGGAATGACCAATCGGAATGTCAATCGGAATGACCAATCGGAATGTCCAAATTGGAATACTCAAATCGGAATGTCAAATCGGAATGACCAATCGGAATGACCAATCGGAATGACCAATCGGAATGACCAATTGGAATGTTAAATCGGAATGTCCAATCGGAATGACCAATCGGAATGTATAAACCCTATTCCGATTACACCAATCGGAATAACTGTAAGCCCTTTTCTAATGACCTGATCGGAATAATTCCCACTTTTCTCGGACAAAACTCAACCAATTCGTGATTTTAAGCCAAAAAATGATCAAAACACCCAAAAATTTTGTGTTTTTAGCCAAGGTAACAATACCAAATCTCTACCACAACTATGTAGAAGATTTGTATCAAGAAAAAACCATAAAAAACACAAGAAAATTTTTTTGGACGTGATATATAGATCAAAATGACCACGAAAAATCAAGAACACACCACACTAATCTTCAATCACCTATCCACTATAGGCTCTTGATACCAAATGTTGTTCCCATTTAGTCCATAACACAAGATTTAGAAGAGATATTTAGAGAGAGAAAGAGAAGAAAAGTAGAGAGAGAAACAAGAGAGATTTGGAAGGTTTATGTTTACTAGAGAGAGAAAGTAAAATGAACCAACACTCTCTTCCACACATGGAAGAGGGTTTATATACCCTTGGCCTTTTGGGCCGTGGGCTTTGTTTCCTTGGGCCGGGCTTGGCTTTGCTTGGGCTTACGCCCCTAACTTATACAATATTAGCTTAAAGTCCAAGCCCGGTTTTCCCGACTAACCTATTACAATACAAGACCTTTTAACGACTAAGATGACCTATTACATTCTTGTTCGACTATATAAAATATAGGGCTAACAGTGAAACCATAGTAATCATAGATGTGTGTAGCTCAAATGTATTTGCGGGAAAGTCGGGAATCTTAATAGCACTAGCATATCCATGAATATTGGTTTGCATACGTTCCATCAAAGAGCGATTATCAATAGCCATGGCTTCTTGTGGTGGAGGAGTCAAAGCACGATTCTCGTGATCGGCTTGGTGGACGGTGGTGGTCTTACTCTTTCTCTTTTTCTTCCTTTTCGGAGGAAGAGGTTGTACACCAATCGGTATTTGTGCACGCCCGCGAGTGAGCATGCAACTCAATACGAGGAATGAGAGAGAAGCTCTCGTGTGACTTTGAAGAGAAATGGATTATCCTCTTCGAGTTTCAATATTAGATATCCACAAGAAAATAACAATATACGTATGTACTACTTGGGTGCAAGACCCCCAATGAAGCCTTCCTTCTTAGAATACTTACAAGTGAACGGGAGGTTAGGTGGCGCGAAGCACTTAAGTACCTATTGACCCTTAGATGGCATTTTATAGCACATCGCCTTTCTATTCACTTAAATGTTCGTATTCTTCGAATTGTTGCTTATTGAGAGTATTTATCTATTCTTGTTTTATTTTGTTTGATCGATACACGTGTCAAGGATCGGAACGCCCCTCAACACGGTGTATTGCCTTGGCAATACTTATGGAGAATATGTAGATTGGTTGTTCTTATACGTATACGTATTTACTTATAATAATATATGGAAAATATTTTTGTATTTATGAGTTTTTTAAGAGAAAATACTATATGTACATAAAAACCGAGAGAATCCAATAATATATATTTTTGGGTGCAATCTCTTAGGAAAAAGATTGCTTTTTGGATTTTTTAATTTTTTTGGTCAATTCTTTAGGAAAAGAATTGTTTTGTTAATTTTTAGTTTTTATATATTTTTATATTTTTTATTTTTTTATTTGTTTTTGATTTATGATACGTAAAAATAACGTTCACAAGGTGAACGGATCCCAAAAGCCAATGAAAACCGTCAATCGATAGTCTCTCGTAAAGTCAAAGAACCGGCAGCGGCGCCATTTGAAATTGTGTATAATGCAGTTCGTTTTTCTCAGTTCTTGCTAATTGAAAGTCCAACCAATATCGGGTTTTTAACTGTTTTTGGTTGTTAATCTTTTTTGGATATTCTATTTGCTAATTCAACAAAACCTTGCAAAACTGAAAAATATTACCTACTTATATGTAAAACATAGTGCAATTACCATGTTTTTATTCAAGTAAGATTCAAAATGCAAATTTTAAAACTAAAAGGACTGAAAATGTAAATTCTATGAAATATAAATGCTTAAAATGAAAATTCTAACAAGTATAGGGACTGAAAATGCAAATCAGCAAACTAAAAGGATCAAAAATGTAAAACTTGTAACAAACTTAACCAAATTGTAACAAAATACCAAACTTGCTAACTGAATTTTAACAAACTTCAAACTGAAAGGACTAACTTGTGAAAACCCTAAAAGGATGTGAGTTTAGCCATGTTTATAAACTGTTTGAAACAAGAAGGACCAAAATGCAATTTTACAAACTAGCTAAGCCAAAAACGGGTTATTAAGACAAATAAGCTCGTTTGAGCTTATTTCTGGACCAAAATGGTTCAAACCAATTGCAAAACTTTTCAAATTCAAATTAAGCTAAGTCTCTAAAAGGATTCTGGCTGAAAATGTCAAATAAGCAAATAAGCACTCCAAAATAAGCTCAAAATAAGCTCTAGGACAATCTGAACAAGCACAACTTGATTTTTGTGCCTAAACTGATTAAAAAGCTCAAATGATGAACGGGAAATCAAGTTAGAACAAATTTCATCAAGTAATAAGCTGGGAATTCGAATTAAGCTGAAATTGGCTTATCGTTGACCAAGCGTTGACCAAAAATTTTGACAAAAAGCTGAAACTCTCAAATATCATGCAATACCATATACTAAGTGGATTTCTGAAAGAAAATGGCTTGGTTAATGAATGAAATCAAAAGATCTGAAAATCCAATTTCAATTTACAAAAACATTACTTTGCTTATGCATTCAGAATTTTGCTTATTTCTCTATGCTTATTGAATACTGTATAAAATGCTATTGGAATTTGAAATTTCATATATTGAACTAGAACTGAGAGCTGGTTTGGTTAACTTTCATCAAGAATCTAACAAATGCCAGGCAAATGAAATTGGCAACTTTTTTAAGCAAAACTGAATGAAAATAGACCCAATCTTTTTTCTTGCCAATTGCCTGATTGACCTAAGATTTGACTGGAAAATGACTCAAAATGACTTGTTATTACCTAGTGACTGAAAATGAACATCAATTTTCCAAAAACCAACACTTGAAAACTTAACAAATGCTTATGCCAAACACCACTTTATCTGATCTATATGAAAATTACAAAGGCTTTTATAGAACTAATTAAAGCTGAGTAAAATCCTTTATCAAACCAAACTTTGTGTTCAAAATGAGATGTTTTAAAACTAAAAGCAAGCAATGTAAGCAACTAGAACTCAATTAAGGCAATAAGACTAAACTTGACTGAAATAAGCTATAAATAGAACACAATCCGAAATTGTAAGCAGTTAATCAAGACTTAAGCTAGAAACAAGTACACAATCAATCAACAACCAAGCTAAACAGATTTGATCATACAATCATCAAGATTTACACTAAGAAAAATAGCATGCAATTGACAAATTGAGTGGAACCAAAATCAGAAACATTTAAAACCTTTTGTAGTAACCATTGGGAAGTAGAGGAGTGTTGAACTCTCTATCCTAGTGCTAACCACCACCTTAGCACTAGATCAACCAATCTACTATCAACAACAGCTACAAATCAACTAGAAATCATCATCATGGCATGAAATCTTCAAAAATGCTAAAGCTTGAACTGAAATCACTCAAACAGCTACAATTCTTCTTCAAAGTCAGTTATGATCATTCAATGATCATAACAAACTCAATGCAGCAACACAAGTATCAAGAAGAAGCAGGGTATGAACAATAGAGTGAAGATAAGAATTGGCGGGAAATGAAGAATTCAAATTTTATTAATGGAAATTGGTTACAAAGTTGTTAAAATGATGCTAACTAACTAACTAACTCAAGAGTGTGTCAAACTCTTGAGTAGTTTAGCTAAAAAGGAAGAAAGTTGAAAGGAAATGTAAATGTGTGTGTTTTTACAAATTTAACTACCACTACAAATGAGGACCTAGCAGTCTATTTATAGACTTGAGGAGGAAGTTTGTTGGGGATGATGACGTGTTGAGACCAATCCCAGGTCTCCACGTGGCACAATTCTGCAAAGTTAATCTTCAAAGTATGAACATGAATTGGGGCTTTCTGCTTGAGTTGATTTCTTGTTAATTGATGATTACCATTGTGTTCGTCTCTAAAAAATAAGCAATTTTGATGTTTACAACTCTTCATGAAATTCAGTCTAGCTCAAAAACGATCCTGGGAAATTTTTGGCTATTTGAGAGTGACACATGGCATGCTCTGAATGGTTGAAACAAAATCACACGGATCATACTGTTCAAATATTGTTCATTAATGAGTGGCGGCTAGTGGGAAATTAATGCTAATATTTGGCAATCCGTGTGCCCCTTATACTTGCTTCTTATTGGCCCAAAACTTGATCACATGGATTAAGCTAGTAAAACTTTCCAACATTGGCAGATTTAACCCTTGAACTTTGGCAGATTGCACTTTAAAGCTTGTAACTTCATTTCTTTGGCACTTTTAGTCCTTCATCTTTGGCAATTTGTCAAGATAGGTCCTTGTACTTCAAAGTCTTGTCACTTTTGATCCTTCTTTCTCTTTTTCATCAATTTAAGCTTGATTTTTCCTTGTTTGCTTGAAAATGTATCCTTTTACCTACACAAGTGAACACAAACACAAACATACCACATAACACTGTTTTTGCAAGATAAATTGGTATTTTGCTTCATGTTTTAGGGTTATTTGTTGATAAATGGATATGAGTTTAAGCTCATATTAGATAACCAACTTTTCTGAGGCTGAAATTTTTGCAGGTCTTGTTAAATTGGGGTACAAACTTTCTAAAAATAAAAAATGTAAGTTTGCTAAAGGCCAGTTTGCCCCTCATTGGAAATATTTGATTCATACAATTATGCAATGTTTGTCACCAAAAACCACTGCTTTTAATGAGGTTGGTAGTGAGATAGCTTCTGCCCTGATCTGCTTTGCAACAGGGAGGAAGTATTGTTTTTCTCAAATGATTTTTAAAGGAATGGTTAAAAATGTTTCAAGCACCTCAAAGTTTTGTATGTATCCAAGGTTTATAGAACTTCTGCTGAATATGAGTGATCATGGTCCAATTAAACACAAAAACTATTTTTCAGCAACCCAACATACCACCAAACTCTTCACCACACTACTTGCACCATCACCCCTGTTTTCTGGCAAAAACATTCCACTCACTTCAATTATGATGGACCAAATCAGACGAGAAGAAGCCAAGAATCAAACAGCTAAACACCAACCTTCTGATTCCCCTGCCAAGAACCTACCCCCTGCTGATCCACAACAAGAAAGGCGTTCAAAATCCAGGTTTGCCAGGTCTCCCTTGCCTGGTGAATCTTCACAAGCAGCAGAGAGGAGAGTCTCCAAGAGTTTGGAGCAACCTGAGGGTTTGGCTGCCACTACTGTCTCATCCTCAAGGAGTGAGCAGGATAGTGACACCATCAATAAGTCCTCTCCCTCACTCCATGATATCCAAAAAGGGGAGAAATTCCTTTCTAGGATTGAGAGCAGTATGAAACCTTTGACTAATTTGTAATTGACGAAAATGTGTATGAGTCTGAAAAGGCAGAATGCACAACTGGTACAAGATGTCAAAAAGCAAAGCCTGGTTATCACTAACTTGGAAACCAGACTTGCTACTCTTGAGGGGAGGAGAAAACCCAGACTGATTCTTTCAACAGATGAGGATGCTTCCAAAGGGGAGGAAGTTCCAAACACAGAAGGGTCTACTGAGTACTATTCATATCCTGGTGGGGTACATGGAAAGATAGCAAGTGCTCAAAAAGGGATGGAGAAAGGAAGTGCTGATAAGGGAAGTGACAAGGGGAGTGCAACCAAAGATATTGCTCAAACATTGCTCACCATGGGCTATCCAGAAGAAGCCCCTGCTTCAAAAGTTTCCCCTGCCATTGCTGATCCCACTGCTGTAAGTTATTCCCCTGCAAAGAATATTACTCAAACTTTTGTCAGAAAGAACAGAAAGCAACCAGCTCAGAAGGGAATTACAATCAAAGAACCTGCATCTAAAGTAACAGCAGCACTAGCAGTGGATCCAAAAGACAAAGGAAAAGGAATCATGGTGGAACAACCCAAGAGAAAATACAAGCATCTAACTCCTGAACAGCTAAGGGCTCAAGAAGCACAAGATGCACAAGTAGCACTCAGGCTACAACAAGAGGAGATGGATATGCAGGACCAAGGAATGCAAAAGATGAGGCCCAAAGATATGCTCAAGCAGGTTGAGATTATGCATAGAGAACTAGATGACAGGGTACCTCATATTGGAGAATTTCTTGATCAATGGGAGAAGGAGTTGATAAATGCTCCTTTGGAAGACAGGTATGAGTTGACTTGCCTTGTTTACAAATATCAAACTGAGTATCTGGAAAGAAGGGCAATTCAAATTCAGAGTGAGAAGTATCAAACTTCAGAGAAAGGGCAACTTGAACACTACAAAGTTCTGCTTAAGAGACATAGAAAGTGGAAGGATGGTGACTTCAGAGATATGAGTTTTGAAGCCATAAAAAGAGCAGTCAGACCAGTTTTAAAATTGTATGATGTGGAGGATTGGATGACTATCAACACTCCTGAGGAAGCTGAGTATCTTAGGAGACAAAGTGAAATGCTACAGAAAGCTAGAGAATCGAAGAAAAGAAAAGCTGGAGAGATAACTTTGGAAACTACACAAGCAGGTGCATCATCCCAAGCAGGTGCATCATCACAAGCAGGGGCATCACATCAAGCAGGTGGAAGTTTTCCAGAAGTACTTGAGAAGTCTGTACTTAATGTACAAAGAGCAGCAAAGAGACTCAAGAGAATGGAGAAAGTGGGCACAGTTACTAAAGAGTCTCAAAGGCCTTCAAATGATGAAATTGATAAACAGCTAATTCTGCAGGAAAATGATGATATCTCACCTAGTGAACTTGGAAAGAAGTTTGCTATCATAAAGAATGCTGTTTATGAACACAAAGGAAGGACTTGGTGGAAGCTTACAAGAGCTGACAATACAGCACAGACATTTCTAAGTCTAGATGTCATGTTTCAAATTTTGGATAGTGAAGACTTAGAAGATCTGTGGAAAATATTGAAGAAGACGTTTGCTGCAAAACCTCCTACCATGGATGGTGTGGAGAAAGATTGGGTAATCTGGGAGTGCATGCATAGGATGTATGAGCATGAGTTATTTGATCCTATATTTGATGCAGTGAATAAAGGAGATTTGTTGTATTGGAAGCTGTTTACCAATTCTGGGGTTTATGAGGTAGTGATGGAAGGCGTGAGTGTGTACTTGCTCTATCATAGGTATTATCCCTTCTCTCAGGACACCTTGAAGAAAGTGGCACATGCTAACCTTATTGTAGATGCTAAAAAGCCTGTTGCTTATGATCTGGTAAAAATGGTTCATAGTCAGATTTGGCCAGAAAGTTTGTAAGCATCCTCATCAACTAGTATTTATTCAGAAACTTGTCTTTAGGGGAAAGCACAAGTTTAGGGGAGGATTGTTGGGAATAAATCTATGCTTAGTTGTTTCCCCTACTAGTTGATTATTCGTACCCCTGCTAGAGTAAGTTCCCCCTGCTAAATAACAAAGGCAGGGGGATTGGTTCCCCTGCTAAAGTCAAAGGCCCTGCTGTCAAAGATAAACATGGAATAGATTTTTATGCGTTTCAGTTATTATTCCTTAATACTTTCCAAGTTTGTTAGTAGTGATATTGTACGTGAGTCCTTGTGGCTATAAAAGGACTCACTAGGTTAGCATGCAAAGTGTGTCTTTTCTCATTTGTCTTTCATTATAGTACTTTAAGGTTTTGTAAACCCTAATACCATTTTAGGGTATTCGTATATCTTTGATATATTAAAGTTCAACGTTTCAATCACATTTGTTCTTGTGCTAAACATTATATTCTGCATCTTGTTTAGTTACTTTGCTTTGCAAAGTTTCTCTAGTGTTAGATTGAATTCTTTCTCTCTATCACAACCCTTAAACAAGCTATTAAGGTTTAAGATCTAACTTTGGGATCAACATTTCCATCTTTCTTATTTCTCTCCTTTCTCTCTCTTCTTTCTCTCTCTAAGTTCTTCCCATTTCTCTTCCATCTCAATAGGTAAATCACACAATGCCTAATCCTTAGAAAACATCGATCCTACAATTGGTATCAAGAGCTTGGTTGATTCTTCGGATTAGCGTGTTTTGATATATTGATTTGGTGGTAAAAGTTTCTTCTTTTACAATTTTTTTTCTTTTTTCGTATATCTTTTTTATCTATTTGGTGGTAAAAGTTTTGATCTATTTTTTCTTCTTTCTCGATTGGTGTTTATTTTGTCTCAAAAGTTCTTAAAAATATCATTTTTTCATTTTTATTTCATCTTTTTATCAACTTTTTTTTTGTCTCGTAGTATTTGATCTTACTTTATCAAAAAAAAAAATTTCTTTACTGTACTTATCATCTCAAAAGTATCAGGTTTTTTATCTTATTTTATCAGTTTTTTTTTAAAGTTTTATTTTATCTTATTTTATTAAAAGTGTCAGTCCTTTAAACAAAACTTTTGTTTCATACTGTTTTTGTTTTTTGTGTCATCGGAAAAGGGTTTCAAGTTTGATAGTTATTTCGATTTGTTGCATCGGAAAAGGGTTTTTAAATATTCCGATAAGCCATTCCGATCGGTTGCATTCCGATAGCATTCAAAACATTCCGATGGAGCTTTTGTTTTGACATTCCGATGGTTTTCATTTGTTGACATTCCGATGGACTTTTCCACCACACTTTAAAACCAAAACAAACACCTCTCAAACAACTCTCGGACTAACACACTCGACAAACGACTCTCGACCCTCACCCACACTCTCGACCCTCGACCTAAACCTCGACAACAACAAATCCACACACCCTCGAGACTGACTCGATCTCTCAACTCCCCCACAACCTCAACACACAGCCTCAAACTCTCGACTCACTGTTTGCGACTCGACAACACACAAAGACTCAAGACTCGATTTTCAAACAAAACCAACATCACTCTCGCCTCACACCTATTCTCAACATCCACCAGAATCAAAAACACTCTTCCTCGAACACTCACATCCTCGACTCACAGCAACGACTCTACTCTCTCCTCAACCCCAATCAAATCTACTCCGACACTTAGCAAAACACACTTTCACCCAGACTCGATTTATCAACAGAAAACTCTCATCAAACCCCGACACATATCTATATCCCTTCGTCTTATTAATCAACAATTCGAATCTCAGATTCTTCAAACTTTAGAAGATCTTTTAGATCTTGTAAGTTAGAATTACATCATCACAGATTGATGTATGGTTAAACCATCTCATCAATTTTCGAAAAATAAAGAAAGATTAAGAACATATAGGTTCATATCTCTTCTTTGTTTCGATTTGACTCAAAACCAACATGCAATAAAAGAGAACCTACCCGAGACCAAATGAATGATCTTGAAGACATGACCTTCTTGTTCTTTTATGGTTCAAAATCTTCCGAGTACAAATAATACAAAGATCTTAGGTCCTTTGTGGTTATTTATTTCGTGGGTTTGAGAATAGATTGATATGGTTGTATGATTAATTAGATCTGCAATTTTCTTTGGGAGAATAGGATAAAGGAGGCGGATTTAACAAGAAAGTTTTTTTGTTTGTTTCGTTTATTAGGCTGTGTGAATTTAGTGGAAGACATGGAGATATATATCTAGGTGGCTGGGTAAATTTAGTGAGAGAGAGACAGATAAATCTTTGTGTGCAATGATAAAAGGCAAATGAGTGTTTTTTAAGTTAAAATATACTAGTTTATCAAATTCTCATTGGACCGCATTTTACTTTGGTGATCTTAGGCCACGTGTGTGGTGCTTTTGCTGCTTCGTGTTTTATGTGAGGATCTTCGGGCCACGTTTCTTCTCTCCATCCACAATTAAAAAACGAGTATTTATGAATTGCAGGTCACTCGTTTAAGGGGTAGAGGAAAATATTGTGGGTCTACGCAAATCTTACACAAAGTTGCAATTATGTTTAAGGGGTAGAGAAACTAAGGGGTAAAAATGAGTGTATTTATAAAACATCTCTGTATGTGTATTTAAACGTAAAGTATTTTGGTCAATTAACAGATTATTTTCGAGTTGCATTTGAGAAATATTCATTCGTTCCAAGTTCTAACACTTTACCTTTACACGTTTTTTAGAAATAAATTGTCGGATATTAATTGTTTTGGATATAAATTGTTTTGGCCAAGTTATTAATTTGTTTCGGATATAAATTGTCGGTCCAATATCTATATTAACCGAAGGTTGTATTTATTTGTTGACGGGATTTATTTTTGGAGTGAGCCGAATTTAAATTGGACTTATTAATATCGGGTTTGTTTTATCAACGTTTGCGCTAATCAAGAATTTATTGAGCAAAGAAAAAGACATACTACAAAACAAGGGCTCAAGAATTTTTCATCGACATCAATGGAATCGTTGAGTTCGACAGTTCACGAGAGAGAACTGCAACACATGCAACTCAAATAGATCAAATTGCGTCAAAAGACATTGGAAATCTTTCACAAGCTCAAGACACATCTTGCACTTCTTTATCCGCACAACATGCCTGAACTTCCAGCCACGGTTCAAATATTCTTTGGCAAAGTGGATAATTTTAAAGAGAAGATTTTCAATAATTTGGATGAGTTATGGTTGCAACTTGAAAAGGAAAATCTTCATGAGGTTAAAGTAAAGATATGTCTAGAACTCCTTCGCACTCAGTTTAAGGACTTCTTTGCCTCAACAATGGTACCTCCTTATGATTATTCGACTCAAATCCTTCACCAGCTTTTCAACGCGTATACGGGTTGGCAGACTGAAACCTTTAGAAGTGGTTTACTCAATCACATCAATATACTTGAGAAGTGTATTGAGGTCAGATTAGTTAATTACAACGAGATACGTTTGAAAGAGGGTCGGATTCAAAGCATCAAGGAGTCGTCTAAATCATTGCATGCAACAATACCTCATGAACATGAGAGACAGACACGCTTCACGCTATCGTCAACAAATGATCAGCTCTGCCCGATGAAAGAAATGGGGGCCAATTTGGTCGTCCCGGTAAGCAATGACATGGAATCAGGAGGAACGCATGAAACAAGCAGCAAGTCACAAGCACCAATTGTTCAGGTGCCAAGTTTCAACAATATACAGCATGTTGGGCTTTCTGAACCTAATTATGCCAAACATGGGATGGAAAAGAGTGATAGCGATACCACTTCTGATTCATCCAATGTGAGTCATAATGGGGGAGAAAGTGTTCAAATTCTAAACATCATGATAAGTGCTTTATGACTGCTACGTTAACCAATTCTGCTTCTAGGATTAAAGAGCTTGAAATCATTTTAGCTCAGCAATCAAAAGAGCTTGAGGATGCCAAAATTCAATTTTCGAAGAAAACGGAGAAATTTGAAACATATTTTGAAAAACTTGAAAAGTCTAACGTTGTTCTTGAAAGAAAATTGGATCAAAAAGTTTTAGATTCTAAAGCTGAAAAGGATAATCTTTTGAAACAAATTCAGTTACTAGAGTCTAAATTGGCATCCCAAGATGAATTGCCCAAAGAAAATGAGACCTTAAAAGCTTAAGTTCAGGAAAAGGTTTTTGCTATAGCTGCGTTGAAAATCGAGTTAAGGAAAAATAGAGGACCTAGTGTGGACACTAACCTTGAAAAACCATCAATCTTGGGGAAACCACCTACAAATCAGTTCGTCAGACAACCGTCCGTCAGACAACCTACTACATTTAGATCCGAGCGATCACAATCCTCGAGACCGCGGTTTGCCTCCCAAGTTGATATGGTTTATCTTTCTTGAACAGTCACTCCACCATCTAGGCCCAATGTGACTAAAACAGCTTTTGCAAGACCTAATCACATGATTGCCTCTAATTTCCCTAGACATAGTCCAAAGAATACGTCTCGAACTAGTTCAAATGACGTTCGACATACATTTGGTCTAAGGGAAGCTAAGCAAAAGACACAAGTAAGAGATAGGAATTTCAAACCTAGTCAGATGCCTTCTAGTTTACCCAACACTGCTAACCGTAGCATGTCACATCCTAGGAGCATCAATCAATCATCTAGGAATTCTAGATCTTACTCGGACATTAAATATGCTACTTGTAAAACATGTAGAAAATGTGTCTTTACGGCAAATCATGATTCTTGTATCAAGAAACTACTTAATGAGGTGAACTCCCGTGCTAGACTTAAATCCCAGTGGGTAGCTAAAATCAAACCCATTGGCAAAATGTGGCGCCCCACTAGTAGAACTTTCACTCTTGTAGGAAACGAGTGCCCTTTAACTAGGATAGTCTCTGATTCTACGAAGACTACTAGGGAGGAAATTGCAAAGGATGATACATCACTTAAGCCTGAACTTAAGGTTTTCTATAAAAGGAAACGTTTGCCAACTAAGACAAGTGAATCATCCCCTCAGGCCACCTCTGACACAAGAAAAGAAAACTGTGAACCCCCACATGCTTTTAAGATAGATATCGCTAACCCAGGTCAAAGTATACAAACTACTAATGAGAATGCAGGTACCAAAGTTGATGTTCCAAAAGAACGAAGCGGTTCAATCATTGTATACCTTTCAACAAAGGATACTCTCATAGTTTGGTTGCTGAAGAAGCAGATATCAGAGAAACAAGTGTCTCAAGGGATTCATGGTTAAGCTTAATACTAAGGACTTATAGTCACATCACAGACTATAACTCGATCTTCAAAGAAAGGAAAGTTTATCGCCGATGGTAAACTTATCCTAACAACGAGAAATTCATTTTTCTCGGGCATGAGCTTATATTAAAAACATTCGAAGTTTTTAAGCTCATGTACAATGGCTCACATTCAAATCACAGTCCGTGACCCGGACTTTAGAGAAAGGGAAGTTTATCTACGCAACGATAACTTACCCTCAAAACAAGAAATTAAATTTTCTCGGACACGAGCTTACATTTAAACTATTCAAAGGTTTTAAGCTCGTGTAAATGGCTCCTCGTTAAATGACAGACGATGCCCCGGACTTCAAAGAAAGGAAAGTTTATCACCGATGATAAACTTATCCTAACAACGAGAAATTAAGTTTTCTCGGGCATGAGCTAATATTAAAAACATTCGAAGTTTTTAAGCTCATGCACAATGACTTACAGTTAAATGTCAGACTGTAACTCGAACTTTAAATAAAGGAAAGATTATCTTTTATGATAACTTATCCTCATAACGAGAAATTAACCTTTCTCGGTCATGAGCTTGTCTTAAAACATTCCAAGTTTTAAGCTCATAAAGTCAAGTGTATCTTTTAAATAAGAGAACTTTTCTTCTTAACGAGAAATTCATCTTTCTCGGTCATGAACTTTATGTTAAAACATTCAAAGTTTGTTTCAAGCTCATGAAAACGACTTCTAAGTAAATGTCAACTTAGGACTCGTTCTTCAGTCACAACGGGAAGTTTACAACGGGAAGTTTACAACTTCTCGGACTTGAGCTCGTTTTGCAAGATATTCAACATCTTAAGCTCAAGTAATTGGTTTTCAAAACGTTGAACACAATTTTTTCGAGAATTTCTCAAAAAGGTTTTTTCTAAATCTTTCAAAATTGTGTGTTCAAAAATGTTTTGATAAAAAGAGCATGTCTTCTGGAATCGATAATATTTACGATACTAGAAATGTCATTCAATAATGACACATGGTTGTAAATAAAGTTCGAGCAGAAGTTCAAATGTTTTAAAACATGCTCAAAATGGTTTGCTATTATTTCAGATAGTAACCCGATTTTCTTATTCAAGTCAAGCATTTCACCGGAAAGCTTTGACTCAACAACGGGAATTAATTTTCTCGGGCATGGTTTACTTTATAACCATGTAAGGGATTGTGTTTACGTTATAACACAATCTAACACGAATTTATGTACGATTCAGTGCATTCATTTGTTAAAACAAGAGAAGTCTTGTTTTTATGAAGTTATCATCTCCACCAACCGTAGCAACTTACAATTGATATCTACATACTCGACGATGCGACTACTCAAACGGTGACTACAGCTCTTTCAATAGAACACGGGTCAACAATTGAGGGGGAGCAATTGTCCAGCATTCAGAATCCTTGATGCCGAGAGTGCCAAGTTCACATATTGGTGTCAAGACAACGATATCAATCATACACATGGAGTCAAGAGATAACTTCAGACGTGACGAGGTGACCAACATTCGTGAACAAGAACCATGTGAATTTTCATATGATGTTCTCCATCATTCAGGTCCTACCTCGTAAATTGCTAATCTTGTGAATTCATTATCATATATGATCTTTGCACGTGATAAATACCTTACACTTGTGTTTAAAAGGTATTTAATTTACGTCTCAAGTAGTCCCTCATTAATTTGAGGGGGAGCTTGTGTAATTCATGAAGATAATTGGATTTGTATTTTTCTTCCCAAAATTTCTTAAAATGCTATTAAATCAATTGATATTAAAAACATCGATTAGGTTAATATTTTTAATATGGGCGAGAAAATGTTATTTAATATGGGATATGATCAATCATAAATGGTTTGACTTAACGTGATAGCTCATCCCACATGTGCAAAATGTTGTCAGATATCGTGGCATATGTTAAGGGGGAGCAAAATGGATTTGCACTTCAAAATGGATTTCATGGTGACATGCACTTACCCAAAACATCTCTATTCACGACGGTGAAGATTGTGGCGACATAAGGATGGTAGGATAGGTTAAAGTCCAATGATTTCTCTAGAACCGGAGGAATCTTCCCAAGGACATTCCATAGCTAGAAATAGTAGTCCTTAGGAAAGATGGAGAAAGATTGTGAACGTAGCTGAATGCCGACCAAGTACTTAAGTTAGCACTGGAACAATCACAACAAGGTGCTAGTGATGACGTATTGGTAAGCATTGAAGGGGTTGAAGAATGAAAAAGAATTGTAAAGATAAAGGGTGTAAAGAAAGAAGCCCTCCTTATAACTTAGGCAGAAACCGGGTCAATACATATGATATTAAGATCATTGTTTAATGATTCTTGATATTAACGACAGACATCATGGACCCAGTGATGCAAGGCACAACCCATCCCAGCTAACTCAGATATCTCTTAAAAGATATTTGTTTTAATCACACAGAGACAACACGTTATCTATTGATTTATTCACTCCGAATAAATTGGTATTGAAATGGTGGCACTCCTCTCCAGCCTCCGATCACTAAAAATCCAAAATGCACGATCGAGTCTAGAGCCATTTGAGATCATCAAATATCTCATTAGGACACACTTTCATATTTCCTTGCTTCTTCAAACACTGTGAAAAGTAAGAAAGATCTTAAGAGTCCTACGCAAAATCTTCATGATCTTGCCTGAACATCCGAGTAATACGAAAGTATTTACAATGAAGATGGAAATCCTTCTTGAGCGAATATCAAAAAGCTCATGGTAGGTAACTTGTGCGATTCTTTAAGAATCAAACTTGTGATAACTGGAAAGCAACAGAGGTTTAATTCTTAAATGAATTTAAACACGTTCCAGGCCTCTAAGCAATATCTTAGTGATCTTGCCAGAACACTCAGAGTGATACCTTAGTGTTCACAGTGATGAGTGGAAATCCTTCTAGTGTTAACCTCAAACAGCACTTGGTAGGTAACTTGCAAGATTCTATACGAATCAAACTCGTGACAACTGGAAAGCAACGATTGTGCGGTTCTTAATTGAATTTTACTTGTTCCAGGAACATGAATTGACGGCTTCAAATCATGCGGATATAATTATCCAAATGTTTCACTCTTTACGTTCGCAGTCAGCTTTGGACGGTCGAGTAAAGAGAACGGGTTTACCCGCGAAATCTTGTCAAGGAGGTTCTTTATTGAAACTACCTGCCACAAGTACGATATTTAATATCGTCCAACGGTCTTCATCGGCCGGAGGTAAAATGCTACCGAATTAGAATGAAATGTTCAAGGCCATTTCATCCGTGTATATGGTTTGTTGCTAACTGTCTTATGCAGCGTAACAAGAAGGTGGCATTGCGGTGTACAATCCAGAAGAAGTCGTCACCACATGCTTATACTGCATACACTCAGTACTTCAACGAATTCAAGAAAGTCTGAAGGTCAAGTCTTCCGCTGTATCAAACTCTGAAGCTTTCAAGAATTATAAAGGTATAAGTATGTGGAACATGAAGTCACGAAGAGGAGAATATCACAAGTGATGAATGCACAAGATCAAGGCAAGGAAACATGCTCAAGGCTGAAGTCAAAGATCACATCAAGCATATTCACAAGAACAAGATCGAAGACTTAAGCATAGTATGCTAGGTTTAAGATTTTGTAAAATGGTGTGACCTCCCTTTGGGGGAGATTGTTGGAAATACGTTTTTCCAAGGAAAGTCTCGGTCACATCATTATTAGCATAGATCACGAGCTATAGACTATTTAGGACATTGTAACTTGGAGTGACCTCCCTTTGGGGGAGATTGTTGGAAATACATTTTTACGTATTTAGAAAGGATCGGTCACTCCAATGATATTGGGCTCGTGATCTAATATAGCCCATATAGCCCACATGTAGGGTTGGGTATATAGACCCCCCTCCTAGCATGTTAGGAGGGGTTGTTGAACACATAATCACATTTCCATCTTTCTTATTTCTCTCATTTCTCTCTCTTCTTTCTCTCTCTAAGTTCTTCCCATTTCTCTTCCATCTCAATAGGTAAATCACACAATGTTTAATCCTTAGAAAACATCGATCCTACACCGGGATTGGAGCCAACAACTTTGAGCTCAAATCCGGCTTCATTCAAATGGTCTCTGCTCAACCATTCTTGGGGCGTTCAATTGATGATCCTCATGACCATATTAAGAGGTTTCTTCATCTCACTAATACGGTTAAGTATAATGGGGTTTCGCAAGAGGTAATTCGCTTGCAACTTTTTCCTTTCTCCTTAGAGGGACAAGCCCGACATTGGCTTGATAAGGAACCGCCACAAAGTATTCTTACATGGACGGACTTAGAAACCAAATTCATAAACTACTTTTTCCCACCCTCTCGTACTACCGCTTTGCGAAATGAAATCATTACTTTTGAACAAAAGTACGATCAGACTTTTAGTGAATCTTGGGACCGTTTTAAAGAACTTTTAAGAAAGTGCCCACAACATGGTTTTACCAGAGTGCACCAAATTAATACTTTTTACAATGGTTTAAGCATGAATGACCAAGATTCACTAAATAGTGCCTCGGGGGGTAATCTTTTGGTTAAGTCTTCTAATGCCGCTTGGGATATTATTGAGAACAAGTCTAGAGTGCAAACCAAGAGTGTTCGGACCAATGTGGCTAGTGCTAGCACTAATGAGAGCGACAAGAGAATTGATAAGCTTACTTCGCTTGTTGAATCACTTGCACTCCAAGCCGCCAATAATACCAAAGCTATCACTGCCCAAGCTAGTGCTTTGACTCAATCTTGTGATATATGTGGGGGATCTCACTCATACACCGATTGTCCTTCGACTCACGACAATCCGGAAAATTTGTATGCCGCCAATGGTACCTATTCTACGGGAGCCTATCAAGCACGTCCTCAAGGTGACCGCAACTTGCTCAGCTATCGCTCAAACAACTTTCTTTCACCACCCGGTTTTCCCCCACAAAACCCAAACAACCTCGATCGCAACAATCAAAACCAACCTCGTGCTCCAAATCAATATCCAAACCAAAGAAACCCATATCCACCTCAAAGAAACAACCAAGTTTACCAACAACCTGCTTATCAACCGCCCGCCTACAATGCTCCTCCCAACCAACCCACCGCATTACACCAATATGTTGAAACCTACATGCGAACTAATGATGCGATAGTGCAAAATCTTCAGCGGGAAATGCTCAACTTGAAAGCAGATATGGTGAAGCAAGGGAATGATCGTCGAGCTGATATGCGAAACACTTTGGCAAGTCAAATGAATGACTTAAGGAACATGATGGCTAGTTTCTTCCCAAGTAATCAAGCCTCTAGATCGGGTTCTCTTCCGAGTAACACCGTTGCTAATCCAAGAGGGGTGATGAAAGCAATCACCACTCGCAGTAGAAAAGGTTTAAAGGAACCTGAGCTTCCTACACCTATACCGGTGATTGTGACAAAGGAAAACGAGTCTCTTTCTCCAAATCCTCCATCTTCTATTCCTCCAACTTATACTTCTACAATTCCACCACCTTCTATTTCTACCCCTCCACCACCCAAGGATGTGAGTGTGAATTCTATCCCAAAGCCTTCATCTCAACCCAATATACCTTATCCTTCGAGGCTATGGAAAGAGAAATTGAAGAACAAGGATGATATTCAGGTTTCGAACTTTCTTAAAATGTTTAAACAACTGAATTTCAATATCTCCTTTGCTGAGGCTCTCGCTCACATGCCCAAATATGCTAAAATGTTTAAAGATCTTCTCAGTGATAAGGAGAAACTTCTCGATATTGCTCGACCCAACTTAATGAGAATTGCTCTGCAGTGCTCTTAAGGAAATTACCAACCAAACTTTGTGATCCGGGTCGTTTCTTGATTCCGTGCAACTTCCCTGGGGTAGAGAAATGTATGTCCCTAGCCGATCTAGGTGCTAGTATAAACTTAATGCCTTTAAGCGTTTGGAAACAATTGTCTCTACCCGAGCTAGTCCCCACACGAATGACTTTGGAATTAGCTAACCGTACGGTTGCTTACCCAGTGGGGATATCCGAAGACGTCTTCGTTGGTGTCGACAAATTCACCTTTACGGCGGATTTTGTTGTCGTTGACTACGAGATGGACCCCCGTGTTCCATTAATCGTTGGACGTCCATTCTTGAGGACCGTTCGCACTCTCATTGATGTAGCCGCTGGCGAATTAATCATGAGAGTTGGTGACGATAAAATCGTCTTCAACATGGGTAAACTTTCTAAGCAGCCTTCTGAAAACGAGAGTGTTAATTTCATTGACGTTCTTGATGAGGCTTGTGAAGAACATTTCAAAGAGGCTTGTAAAAGTGGTTCTTCTTCTCTTCCCATTGTTGAGACCGTTGCCTCGATTGCTCCATCACTAACTCCATTTTGAGAAAGTGATTTCATCTTGAAAGAATTTGAAGCGAATTTGGGAGATGTGGACTTGCAATATGACGATTCTCCCTCCAATTGGGATGAAGACATTCGTACTATTGAGAAACTTCTCAAGGAGGACCATATTTCTCCACCATATCCTAAGGACATCTCTATCGATGAACCAAATTTGACTACGCCTTCCATAGAAAATCCTCTGGATTTAGAGCTTAAGGACCTACCGTCTCATCTCGAGTACGTTTTCCTTGAAGACAACAAGACGTCACCCGTCATCATCGCTAAGGACTTGAAAGAGGAAGAAAAATACCGACTTATCGTCGTGCTGAAGAATCACAAGAAAGCGATTGCTTGGAAGATCTCCGATATTCGTGGAATTGATCCTCACTTTTGCACACATAAAATTCTCATGGACGATGACTTTAAACCCACTATTCAAAGCCAAAGAATGGTGAATCCTAAGATCCATGACGTAATCAAAAAAGAGGTTATCAAACTTCTTGATGCGGGAATGATCTATCCTATCTCGGATTCGCCATGGGTAAGTCCCGTCCATTGTGTGCCTAAGAAAGGCGGAATCACCGTTGTACCCAATGAAAACAACGAGTTGATTCCTACTCGTCTCGTTTCAGGGTGGAGAGTTTGTATAGACTATCTCAAACTCAATGACGTTACGAGAAAGGATCATTTTCCCCTTCCTTTCATGGACCAAATGCTTGAACGTCTAGCGGGTAATGACTATTACTGCTTTTTAGACGGTTTCTCCGGGTATTTTCAAATTCCCATCGATCCCAAAGACCAAGAAAAAACCACATTCACTTGTCCTTACGGAACATTTGCTTATAAAAGAATGCCTTTCGGCTTATGCAATGCTCCTGGGACATTCCAAAGGTGTATGATGGCTATCTTCCATGACATGGTTGAAGAAACTATGGAAGTCTTCATGGATGATTTCTCGGTTTATGGGGATTCTTTCTCTCATTGCCTTGCCAATTTGGAACGCATGCTTAAGCGGTGCGAAGACACTCGCCTTGTTCTAAATTGGGAAAAATTCCATTTCATGGTAAAAGAAGGCATTGTGCTTGGACATAAAATATCAAAAGCCGGTCTTGAAGTGGACCGTGCTAAAGTGGATGTCATAGCCAAATTATCTCCACCTTCAACCGTGAAGGGTGTGAGAAGTTTCCTTGGTCATGCGGGCTTCTATCGTCGATTCAATCAAGATTTTTCTTAAATCGCTCGCCCGATGACCCACCTCTTGGAAAAAGATACTCCTTTCATCTTTTCCAAAGAGTGTCTTGAATCCTTCAATCTTCTAAAGGATAATCTAACAAAGATACCGGTCTTGGTTACCCCTAATTGGGAGCTACCTTTTGAGTTGATGTGTGATGCTAGCGACTTTGCTATTGGAGCGGTTTTGGGCCAAAGAGTGAACAAACACTTCCAACCAATCCACTATGCTAGCAAGACAATGACGGGGGCTCAATTGCATTATACCACTACCGAAAAAGAGCTTTTAGCTGTAGTGTATGCTTTTGAAAAATTCCGCCCCTATCTTGTCTTTTCTACCACCATCGTGTATACCGATCATTCCGCGTTGAAGTACTTATTGACTAAGCAAGATTCTAAGCCAAGACTTCTTCGTTGGGTTTTGCTCCTTCAAGAATTTAAAATCGAAATTCGTGACAAGAAGGGTGCCGAAAACCTAGCCGCGGATCATCTAAGTAGACTTGAGGATCCTTATCAAGGGGATCATCCGAATCAAGAGATCAATGACTTTTTCCCCTTGAGGCCTTAATGTCTATCAACTCCAATCTTGATGACACCCCGTGGTTTGCGAACATTGCAAACTATTTAGCGGGTGGAATTCTCAAGGAAGGGTTAACGTCTCAACAAAAGAAAAAGTTCTTTAAAGATATTGAACATTATTTCTGGGACGACCCTTACCTCTTCAAACAATGTGCTGATCTAATTATTCGTCGATGTGTTGATGGGCCGGCAGCGGGGTCTTATTATAATATATTGCATGACTAGCAATACGGGGTCTTATTACTGATATTATGTTCGTGTTTTGGTTTTACATAACCATTTTCTTATAACGGTTTTTATTTAACTCTATACAACATTATAAAACGTATTGTATGATGTTTTTGCGACAATGGTTCGTATAATGGTTTTGAAGGCAAAAGCCTATATTATGATTTACGACAAAGATTTGTATAAAATGACTTTGGCCTATTTTATAGCCTACGACAAAGATTGGTACAAAAATGATTTTTATTAAACTCTATGAATTCACTCGGTGTTTTCGCTGACTTTTTAACATGTTTTATCTCAGGTACTTGAAAGTAATTCTCGAGAAGATGACAAGGATTTATGGCCCGCATTCAAATAAAATTTCCATTAAAATGTTTTGTAAATTTGTATGATATATTATCACCTGAGGACCTTTGTAAAATTTGATATTCATTAATGGAAAATGCTTTATTATTAAACGACGCGATTTTTAAGAGTTGTCTATGATTTGAGTAATGTGCTATCCCGTAACACCAACGACTCTTCCGCTGAACTAAAGTATGAATATTTGGGGTGTTACAAAAGATGTAACCTAGGATGCACCCACACGCCCCACATGATAACATAATAATATGGCCAAAAGCTGAAAGGGACGCCACGAGCTATCACTCCGACGTGGTGAAGTCATAACACTGGTGTCTCCAGTGTTATGGTTACGACACCTCCATAACTAGGTGAAACTAGTCATGCATGTATATGGCTTAGGCATTTAATTAAACATAAGCAAATCAAAACATATAAAACATATACTGGGAAAACAGTTGGCTGCATACGGGGAATCCTAATAAGGAAAGAATGTCCATACTGAAAGGACGGAGAATCCGTACCTTGTGTCTAGTGAACGAAGAAGATGAACGGAAGAGAGTCCTACTTCGATCTCACTAATGCTACATACATAATATACGTGTATAAGTATTCTGATTACTGGGTACGTAACTGGTTTTATATCATTTCTTATCTTGTTTTATATGTTCATGTCATGTTTTACTGATTTTAACATTATGTTGTGTTTATCATGTATTGTGTCTATTCTGATTAAGTATTACTTGTATTTCTTGTATTATTATACTTGTTGTGTAATAATAAGTAACTTTCTAAAAATAGCAGGTTTCCTAAAATAGAAAGTTGCTACAAATAGAAAGTTTCCAAAAATAGAAAGTTCCAAAAATAAAAAGTTTCTAAAAATAGAATAGCTGCCTAAAATAAATAAGTTTCTAAAAATAGAAAGTTTCCATAAATAGATTAGCTGCTTAAAATAGATAAGTTTTTAAAAATAGAAAGTTTCCATAATTAGAAATAAGATGGATTATTAAGCCAATAATATAAGCTTAAATTTTACTGATTAATATTCTAAGTCATGTGATTAATAGTATAATTTATTAATTAATGCATATAAATTAAAGAAACTATATATTATAAGATTTAATTAAATATAGCATGATTTAATTAAATTAAAGTGTATATAATACTTAGGTTAAACATGTATTAATATTTATTATTAATATAACCTAAGTCATGGAAATTAATTAATTACATGTAATGTTTTAATAATTAATTAATTACTTAGTCTAATATAACTAATAAAATATTTAGGTTAAAACACGTATTAATATTAATAATATTATAACCTAAGTCATGTCTTAATTAAATTAATTATATAACATGTTAAATTAATTTAATTAATCTTGTAAATAATTAAACTTGTAAAAAAAATTAATTAACTTGTAAAATTAAGTCGTGAACCGAACCCGTGTTTTAAATCTAGACATGTCATGAACCAGAACAAACAACCAACCCCATAATGGTGGTGAACCGTCTTGACCGGTTGCCACCGTTTATGTCAAACCGCCACCGGCCTAAGCCGGTGGTGCTATTTGTTTTCAGCCGAGACCCCCAAAACCACCACAAGGCCACCCCGACATGCGTTGTGGTCCCTTGATCCTTGCGGACGAGACACCAAACCACACCGAGACCTTGAGGTCTCGGTTGGTGGTGATCATAAACTCACCGAGAGCTTCGGCTCTCGGTTTCCACGCGTCGACCGAACCAAAACACCCCTAAACCACCATGTTTTATTACCCTGTGATTTAATTAACATGTTTGATTAATAGTTTTTAATAAACCCATGATTTGTAAAAGCCCAAAAATTTGGTCTTTTAACACGTCACCGGCTTCCTCATTATTATCGTTCATCATATAATATTTTTATGGACAACCTTTACAATATACCATCACAAGACTTATTTTGTACAAAAATCATGATTTTATTATATAAAAATAGTGAAGTATTTTAACTTAATTTTATATACACACTTTTACCTAAATGAATAATAGATTCATCACCTCAGTACATATTTTGAGATAAACAGTAACTTTACTTAATTTAATTATTAAATACTTGGACTTATTTTTATATGTATATATTTACATATATTTTATAATGGAAATAAACACCTAACACTTTAAAACAATGTGCATTATTTTACATTAACATTATTTACTTTCTACAAGTAAAATATTTATAATGATATATTCATCATATACTTTCACTAAATTGCCTAAAAGCTTCAACAAAAATACCTATAACTCAACAAATGCACACTATACTAACAAGCATACACCATACTTGGCTAATTTAGGCCACATGCTTAAATATCTAAAACAATCTAGCAAAATCTAGCCAAGATCTTGTGGAATCTCCATTTGATCTTATAAATCCCGTTTGATCCCAAAACACACGGCACACTTGCAAAAAAATGGGGTGAAATTCAATTGCTATTTGTGGCATGTGTTGGAATGATTTGGCAAGTGTATCTCAACCAAATCTTGTGTATCTTTACAAGAAACATGGTACAAGTACTAGGATCCCATTGGATCTCCTTCTTTCCTCTTAAGCCGTGAAATACCCCCTCACCAACATAGAACACTTGAAAACCAACTCCATCACTTTCACACTCTCTAAAACATACGGCTCAAACCTTTCTCCACCATTTTCAAACTTCAAGCTTATTCACCACTCTTAGATCATGTCTCATACTACATGAAGGTTAATCATTAGCTTATCCTACAAGTACCTTGATCATTGAAGCAAGAAAGGAGCCCTAAAAACTCCATTGAAGCCCACAGCTTGTTTAAGCTTCAAGGATCCTCCATTGTTGAAAGCTTGTCTCTTGTTCCTACTCATTCTTTGTTAATCCCTAGATCTATCTAAACAAGTAAGTAACCTAAAACTTATCTTTTCAATATATATCATTCTCATACACATGAACATACACATGATTATTACTACAAAAACTTGATGTTGAAACAAAAATATAAAACCCTAGATCTTATATAGGTCACGGCTTGATTTTTGTTGTAACTTAAAATGATGTAAAATCTTAATAGTCATGAAGAACATATCACTATGAACTTGTTAAACTTGTAGATCTATGAAAAACATACCCATATATATTTTGGACGTGGGTTTTAACCCCATATTTCATTATGGGTTAAGCTTGTAATGTTTAGATGTGCCTAGAAACACTAGATCTATGATTATAGTTTGCCTTAAAATGTTAAGCTCACTCCTTATACCTATTGAGATTTAGTTTAGGTCACTATAATAAGCTAGCCTAAATAAGCTCCATTATTACTAGATAATGTTTTATAAAACTTTTAGTGTCAAAATATAACTTTACAAAGTTTTATGTTGAAAATATAGATCTACAAGTAATTTAGACTAAAATGTTAGATCTATGAAGTTTGGAGTTAAAATAGCAGATCTATAATTTTTCGGATAAAAAAAATAGTAAAATACTTTTGGGTTGGATTTGTAATTTTACAAGGTGTAGGGATCTAAATGAACAAGTATAGAAACTTAGTTTCCAAAAATATAAACCTTAGGGGTACTTTTGTAAAAAGCCGTGAGTTGAGGGTGTTGTTTTGACATTATCCGAAACTCCAAGTTAACAAAAAGGACTTAAATGAGATTATTACAATGTTAGGGTAATTTGTGTAATTTAATAAAAACCTAGGGATTCCTTTTGCCATTAACCGAATTTCATATAAGCCCTAGGGACCTACTTTGCCAACTTAGTAAACTTTACTAACCCTAATTAAACCCTAGGGGCAATTTTGGACACAAGCCGAAAGTTATAGAAACCCAAGGGACTATTTATGGCAAAAACCGAAATTGTTACATGATTAAAAATGTGGAGGACTTGTTTTGCCATTATTTGAAACATAAATAAACCCTAATTATATATATGTTTTTAATGTTAAAACGTAAAACTTAAATAATTATAAAAGTTCAACACTTGTTATATTGTTCCCAAAATTATAATTTAATTATACAAGACTCGGGAACGTTGAATTAAATTAAAATAGTATACATTTTATAAGCACAATTTATATTTGAGATATAAATAAAATATGATTAACTTATAAAAATAAATATATTAATTATATTTATTTTCTATCACTTTAAATATATATAAAACTCTATTTACATTTAAACAACTTTACAAACGATACAAGTACAAGAATATTAATTAAACTGGGTAATTAATTCAATGATATTATTTATTGTATACTTAAAATAAATAATACTACAACTTGTATAACGATGAACTAAAATTTAGATATCATAATAAAATGCTTAAAACCAGTATAAGCATGCACAGACTTGTTCTGAAACTTTTATGCATTATGTTATGCATTTACTAAGACCTTATAATTATTTAGGTCATTGATTGTATCGTGAGCATCTTATCAGATTATCTATTCACTTATTGCTGTACTACTGAGGTGAGTTCATAGCCTCGCCTTTCACTACTATTTATGTTTTTACTAACCCGCGAGGGGGAGACATGCTATAACTTGTTTGACTATATTATTTTTATATCGTGAGATCGTGGCCCCACACTTATACTTAATAAACTGTTGATCGAGGAAACACAAACTGAACTGTTACCCTTAATTACATTTGCCTATTGTAGATGAACCCGCATGACCCGTGCATCTGAAACTGTTAGAATTTTTGAATTGCCTTAATGTTATAAATAGATCTATTTGAGATTGACCGACCCCATCTGGGTGAGTCATGCTCACTGTGCCTAGGCCAGGACAACAGATGTTTCACATTTGAGAACTTATTATTTTTATGGGTGCCTTGATTGATAAGGCGAAGGGTCCTCATTTGTCGAGGACTTAACTGTCAAGTCTCAGTTTCGGGCAATATGGGAATGTAATTACCTTATAGTATTTGGCTTTGTGCGATACTATATTTGTGATGTTTGCGGTTCTAAACTTGACCTTTCATTATTTGGTACATTAATACATGGAACATACTGATATATCTGAACTTGATTTTTATCAAACTTTATGAAATACTCTATGGGATATTTGAGATCCTACACTTTATTTTTATATCAAACTCTGTGCAACACTATGTAGGACAATTTACAGTCCTGAACTATGATTTTACAAAACTCTATGAATTCACCAACTTTATGTTGACTGTTTTAAGCATGTTTTTCTCAGGAAATTAAGCTGGATTATTTGAGCATGGACTGGGCATCATTTAGGAGCATCATAATTATTGGGGGATCTGATTTCACTGGTAACAACTGATATTTAACACTTCAACTGATTGTACTAAAACCATATTTGTATCAATTGTATTTCAAATAATGTAATTATGATCAATGCTTTGTATGCCATTTGTTCTGTGATCCACCTACTGACACCCAATTACTATTCCGCTGCAAACCTGATTTGGGGGTGTCACATGATTCATGTGTTCTTGATCTAATAAATAATTAAAAAGAAAAACAAGTTTAAGGATTACCGATGCGTGAAACAAAAGAGAATGATAACACGAACGATCTCACTAGAATTAGATCACCAAAAATCAACGAACAACCCTTCTTGTGTGTTTAAAACTGGCGGCCAAAGGAGAGAAAAAGAAGGAGCTAGGGTTTTGTTATTTTCTAACTTTTCTATAATATGAAAACATGTTTTCCTTCTTTTTCTATTTTAGAAAAAATTAAAGGTGGGCTTGGCCCCCTTTCTTGTTCATGTCGCGAGTAGGTGGGGCCCACAAGGGAAACACATTGTTTTACTATGTTCTAATTATTACGTGTACTCGTGGTCGTGTTTACGTGATTTATTTATTAATCGTTCGTGTCGTAATATATATTTATACGTAATCGTAATAATTATTACGTAAATACATAATAATAGGTTCGTAATATTTTCGTTCATGATTTCATGTTCGTGATTATAATTATTGTTGATAATAATTATCGTGTCTTAATACGTATTAAATACTTATCGTGTAATAACACGTACGTAATACTTGTAATTACTATTCGTGAAACATAAACGTGCTATAAAAGGAAAGTTTTAATCATGTACGTACGATTATAAGGGTACTATTCATGATAAAAGCATGCGGGTTTTACACCCGGACATGATGTTTGCTATAAGTGCTTGTTCTAGACATCAGGTGGCTCCAACCGTATCTAACTTGAATGCAGTCAAGAAAATCTTCAAGTATATCAAGGCACAACCCAAGCTAGGCTTGTGGTATCCAAGGGAATCACCGTTTGTTCTTGAAGCCTATAGTGACAGTGATAATGCAGGTGCTAATAATGATAGGAAGTCTACTACTGGTGGTTATCAATATTTAGGCCGAAGACTTATCTCATGTTAATGGAAGAAACAGACAATAGTAGCTACCTCCTCAACAAAAGCAGAATACGTAGCTACTGCTAGTTGTTGTGGACTAGTCTTGTGGATACAAAATCAAATGCTGGATTATGGGTTCAACTTCATGAACACCAAAAATTTCATCGACAATCAAAGCACTATTTACATTGTGAAGAATCCTGTGTTTCATCAACGAACCAAGCATATAGAGATTCGGCACCATTTTATACGTGATGCCAATGAGAAGAAGCTGATACTGGTACTTAAGTTACATACGGATGATGACGTTGCTGATTTGTTGACTAAAGCATTTGATGGTCCAAAGTTTAACCACTTGGTGGTTCACATTGGTATGGTCAATCCTTGAGGTCTAGGATTGAGGGGAGGCTAAGCCTAAAGGGAGGCTTATTGTACATATTTACTTATACATTCTTACATCTGGTAGCTTCTAACAACATTTTTCATGGGTATCCGCGGTGTGTGCAACTTCTAGTGGAAGATTTTGGTTACTCCTAGTGGTAGTCTTCTGCTCCTAGTGGGTTCAAACCCTTATTTTTCACTTGTGGTTGGCTTCTAGTATCCAGTTGGGTCACTGTTCATTTAGTTGACTTTTGTTGACCACTCGCTGCTCCTAGTGTTGACCTCTACGCGTTTTGACTTTCAGTCAATGCGAGTTACTTCTGGTGCACATATTTTGTTTATCTTTGGTAATTGGAATTTGCTAATTATGGTTTAAAGGGCAAGTGGTTACTCAACATTAATTACTTAATTTGGAAAGGGCAACCCCCATAATTAGGGGTCAATGACCAGTTTCTGTGACCATTATTAATGGTCAAAAGGCTCATTTGACTCAATTATCAAAACATAATGACACACACATACGCTCATACCCTTAACCATCTTCAATCAATCATCTTTCACTGCTCCAATCATCATTAATGGCATCAATCCAGTACAAACCCGATCACAACAAGGTGGCCTATCTTGGAGAAGGTCCTAAGAGAGAGGAGTTCCTTGACATCCTAGAATACATTGAAGCTTTGAATCTAAGGTATGCACTTACTGTTTGCCCCACTGTATATGATACTATCATTCGTCAGTTTTGGGCTACTGCCCACACCCATGCTGTTTTGGGTCGTCCATTAGAGCTCCATGCTACTATAGATGGTCGCTCCTATGTGGTGACTATGGCATCCATTAGGTCTGCCCTTCAGCTCCAAGATGAAGATGGCATTATTTCTCTCCCCAATGCGGAGGTGTTGGATGGTATGGTTGTTATAGGTTATAATCATGAGGGGAAGTTTTACTTCCAGAAAAATCGATTTGCCCCTCAATGGAAACTGCTTGTTCACTTTTTGATTCACTGTTTGAGTCCCAAAGTTGGGAGTTGGGATGCGTTTCCCATCCCCCTTGCTACTGGTTTCATATGTAATGCTCAGGGTCGCACATTTAAGTTTTCTCGTTATCTGTTTGATGGTATGCTAAGTAATCTTAGTGATACTGGCTCTAGAAAGAAGTTCTTGATGTACCCTAGGTTCTTGCAGCAGGTTCTTATGTGCTTACCTAGGAATAGGAATGAATATGTGCCTCCTAAGCTTACTCAAAAAGTTTATGCTAATATGGCACTTAGTTATCATGGTCCTCTGAGGCCCCTCACTGATGTTATGTTGGGCCTTGCCCAAGGGGGTCCCAATATGTTTCCTCCGACTGGTCAAACCGAGGAGGAACCTCAATTGGTGGATGATCCTATAGAGGAGGATAACCCAGCTACTGGTGTGCCTCATGTGGAGGTTGAGGAGCCAGTTCAAGAGGTGATGGTAGAAATGCCATCTACCTCGAAGCCTGCCTCTTCCTCTCGCCCACATGAGTCCCCCTTTGCTAATTCTCCCCCTCCTAGCCTAGCTCCAGATTCTGCTGAGAAGCCTTCTAGTTCTCATGCCCATATGGATGACCCATCATTTGCTTCTAGTCCCAATGACGCATCCCTCAAACCAAATCCTCTTGGTGGGGAAGCTGAGGAACCTGTTACTTTGACTTATTTGCTTTCTCTTATGCACAGGTATTATGAAAAGATTGTTTCATTAGAGGATGAGCTCAACCAACATCACAAGCTCACAAGGGATTTGTGCTCCCATTGGCGAACAGGGTCAAATCCTTGGAGACGCAGCTCAAGCGCCATAGGAAGAAGGTGGTGCTATCTGATTCTGATGAGGATGAAGAGGAGGATGGGTTGACTATTTTGGCAAGGGTTGCTTTTGCTACTAAGCCGAATGCTGACCTGCCTGCTCTTCCTAGTCCTTCTTGCATTCCAACTGCTGCTGTTGGCCCTATGCCAATGGATGATACTGCTGGTCCTTCATCTCACACTCATGCTCCATCTCATGATCCATAGGGTAAAGCCCCTATGACCGATGCACCCTCTCCTCCCAAAAATAGAACACGTAGACAACTAAAGGAAGAAATATTAGGCGAGGAAGCTGCTCAGAAGTTGCAAGAGGAGTTTGAACATCAAGCTGCGGCTGCCTCAACGGCTGCGACTGAGGATGAAGCCTTAAATCAACAAAGACGTGAGCAGATAAGGCACAATGCCATGCATTGGGATAATAATGACTGGATGAATGTGATTATAGTCCTTACTTCTGACTACTCTCAATTCACCTATCTGTTGGGTGGGGATGTAAATCAGGGTAACTGTGTTCAATGGACAATGTCATTGATGCAAAGGCAGAGGTAAGCTCTCGCTGCTCAACTTCGCGAGAAACGTCGCAACAGACCTCTGTCTCGTGCTGAGGAAAAGCGGTTGATGCAGCAGTATGTGAAGAATCAATCTTGCGCTTATTATCAGACTGGTTGGACATGGAAGAGGGTGAGGAGGCTATCTTTTGATGAGCTTAAGGAGCTATACACCAAGATGATCAAGCAGAGGGATATCCTTATGCCTGCTCATGCTATTTATCGCCCACCTCTTCGTGTTGTCCACACTTCCATGCCTGTTGTTGCTCCCACTTCACCGCCGGTTGTTCAAGAAGGTACTTCTGGGGTTCCATCTACTGGTGCACCTACTAATGCTGTTCCCACTACCTCTTCTTCACAGATTGATCCCACTCCTTCTACTGTTGATGCTACCACCACTCATGAAGCTACTACCACTCCTGCTGTTACTACCACACCTGTTACTCCTGATGTTGATCCTACACCTACATCGGTTACTGAACCACTTCCCACTCCATCTGCAGCTGCAACCACTTCTGAACCTACCACTGCCAAGGTAAAGGAGGAATCCTCTTCTGGTTTCCCCACCCCTCGCCGTTCTATTCGGAAGAAGAAGGCTCGTCGTGGTAAGACTGTTCCATTTGAGAAGAAGGATCATGCTAATCTAATAGATGTCGCTTCTGATAGCGAGAATGAGTTACCTCTTGGCCACGCTTAGATTGTAGCTTGGGAGGTTCAGCCATCTCCCATTTCTATTGGTAAATATACTCATGTGATCACAACTAGTGATGGCTACACTCGGTATGTCTCTGGGCTGTAAATCATTTTGTCATGGGTGGAGTGTCGTGATCTTATGTTGTTGTATGGGTTGGTTGATGTTGAAATTCCTAAGTCTCCTAGTGAGCTTCCTAACTGGCCTGGGTTGACTATTTGGGGTGATTTGAAGTTAATGTTGGATTCTCCTCCCGATTCTCCTCGTGCTGGTGTGTGGAAGGACCAACCTCGTTGGGTGGTAAGGAGGTGGAAGTTGTATGTCGGATGTGCTGTGCATGTATTGGAACTTGAGTCTGGTGCTACTGTTTTCATGCTTGTTGATGTGGAGTATCCTTTGACAATTGCTACCATGGAAGCCATGCTGGAGAGCCACCTGGTGGTGTCCAATGCTCCTTCTGGCAACGAGTCTTCTATGGCCACCACTTTGATTGAAAGAATTCAAGATCGGCTGCTTGCGGACAAGGTTGCTGCTTCTGGTATGTGATTGGTTTGTTTCTTCTCTATTTTTGATACTTTATACATTCTTTTCACCAATATGTATAGTGATTGGTGACTGACACTTTACTTAGTTTAGTTATAAAAAACCCATCCTTTGATGTAATATCTGTTTATACTTTTATACTTTTCCATCATGAAACTGTCATGAGATGTACTACTGGTGTTGGACCTATTCCACACAAAAAATGGTGCTCAACTCACCATGTCCTGCAGACAAGAAAGAGTTGATTCACCATGCGGGTACGGCTCTAGTGTGATTATCAAATCCGTTGATGGTTGCTAGTTTATCCAAAATGGATGGTTTTCACTTGCCTTGGTCCTAGACTTAAAAATGGCTAGTCCAAGGGGTACGGCTCTTGTTAAAGACTCATTTCAAATTCGTTGATAGATGTAATAGCTTGCTCAAAGCTATAGGGTTTTCAGCTCACCGATGCTTTATTGCTAAGAGTTGGCTAGTCCGGAAGGGTACAGCTTCTGGTAAAGATCTAAATCAAATCCGTTGACGACTGTGATGATTTGCCCAAAATCATTAGGGTACCCCCACTCACCATTGATTTACGTTCTAAGAGTTGGGCTGGGTTCTGGTCTCCTAGGGTGATGCTTATTCCACCACAAAGAGCAGCTACTTGGTAAAGGCTCATCAAATCTGCTCATGTTGCTGTGAAGATTCAACAGGTGCAGATATGTTCCAAGCTTTCAAGAACCTTCTCGGAGTTACTAGTTACAGAAGTCTTTGTATTTTCAGTTATGATGGTTATATTGTTGCTGTTTGTTTTGTTGTTTCAATCCTCATGCTGTTTTGCAAGATCTACCAAGAAACTTGAACTCAACCAGTCAAATTCAAGTTTAGGGGAGGATTGTTAGGACCTATGGAATAGATATTTGTAATAGATAAACTAGGAGGTATGTAGTTCCTCCTGGTCCTAGTAGTAGTAGGAGCAATACGTGCTCCTGGTCTAGTATAAAGTCAAACATTATTATTCTTAGTAGTTTGTTAGGATATGCATGAGATATGTTAGGAAAGCATATGCATATCAGAAGTTACACGTTTTGGTTTAATGTAGTATTAGGGTTTCCTTGTAGTATAAAAGGAACCAATTGGCAGAAGGGTTAGCTACACCTTTCATTATTATTCATTTCATATTAATAGTAAAAATCCTTAGTAAGGATCAAGTTATTTAGTTATTCTGTTTCTTCTTGTTCATAGTATTTGTATTCCGCACTTATACTGTGTATTACATTAAGAGTCTCTCTGTGAATAGACTTGTGATTACAGAAGTCGTTCACCATCCTTAACAGGCTACAAGATCCATATCAAGTGGACCAAACACAATCAATGAGATTTTTGCTTTGCTAAAAACTTATTTATTTACAAAACATATATATATATATATATATATATATATGTATATATATATATATATATATATATTTTATTTCAAAAAGATTTTCATATGGAGAAATTTATTTTATTATTTATTTTTTCTATTTGCCACCTCCTCCACACTTAAGTTGAACATTGTCCTCGAGGTGATAACTGATAAAAACATTAAAAATAGGAAAAATGAAAAGGGAAACGAGAACTTCCTGGGGCTTAGTAGAAAATTGCGGGACTTCGAGAGATAAATCTAGCTTAGAGCTCCAATTTGCTATTTTCCTACATGAGATGATGAAACAAAAAACACATGCAAAATATATACAAGGACAGTTTTATTTATTTATAGGTCCTCCTCCACACTTAAGTTAAAAGGTGGGGGATAAAATACGAATTGCCTTCCGAATAACGCTAAGTTTAGTGTCTTCAGCCAGACTCGGCTACTCGGATCTTTTTAAGAAGAACGTAATTTCTTCTTCTTCGATTTCATTACAGTGTTCTTTTTCATGGTAGAGCTTAAGTCTATGTCTATTGACTATAAAGGTGCTATTGTCTCTACCGTATAATTCAACATATCCGGATGGATATTGGTGTTTTACTGTATAGGGTCCAGTCCATCTTGAAGTAAGCTTAGGTTGCTTGAATTTATATTTCGAGATAAAGAGAAGTACTTTTTCTCCTTTTTTGAATTCTTTTCTTTGTCGCAATTTGAGATCATGCCAAACTTTGGTTCGTTCTTTATATAATCGTGAACTTTCATAAGATTGATGTCGAAATTCATCTAACTCATGAAGTTGGAAGATACGTTTTTCTCCGGCTGCAATAAGATCGGTGTTGTAGTTCTTAAGTGACCAATATGCACGGTGTTTAATTTCTATTGGCATATGACATGTTTTTCCATACAAAAGTTTGTACATGTGGTTCCAGTTGGTGTTTTGAATGCGGTACGAAAGGCCCATAGAGCATCTTCTAATTTTTTAGACCAACAAGCAGGGTTGTTTTGAACAGTCTTTCCAAGGATACGTTTAAGAGATCTATTAGTGTTTTCAACTTGACCACTCGTTTGAGGGTGGTAAGATGTGGAAAATCGATGGTTCCTCCATATCTTTTTATAATTTTTTCCATTAGTTTGTTACAGAAATGAGTTCATTTGTCGCTTATTAATGCTTATGGAATTCCAAGAAGATATAATAATTTATTTAAGAATGCGATAACAACTCTTGCGTCGTTTGTTTGCAAAGCTAATAAGTGTGAAAACACTTATCCTTTTACCACTTATTTTCAATAATAACAAGACCAAAACGTGTATTTTATGTCGTAAAAGTCGGAATTATGCGTGGTTTGTGTTTTTATTGTGTTTTAGGACCAAAAGATGCAAAAGGAAGAAAACATGGGCTATCACGGGCTTTTATCGAAGAAAAGACTAAAGACGAAGTCAAAAGATCGATAATGCAAAAAGAACGGAAGTCCAAGGCCAATTATGAAGATTTATCGAAGAAAAAGTCTAAAGACGGAAGTTTAATGAAGTCGAAGAACTCAAGTCTAATTATAGAAGAAAATTACTAGACAAGTTCAACTTATATCGACAAATCCCAAGACGACGTCGAGAAAGACAAAGATTAAGTCGAGTCGAGTCGAGAAGAAAGAAACTAGATAGCTTAAGCATGTAGTCTCCTCACCTCCTATAAATACCCTCCTAATATGTCATTAGGAGGGTGTTAGGTGTTTTAGTTTTTAATAGGTGTAGTTTAATTTTTTAAGTGTTTTTTATTTTTTCTCTCTAGTTTTTCTTTCAAACTTATTAATCTTTCTATTAATCTTGTAATCTTTTTACATTCATCTTTAATCAATCAAGCTTATTTTCTTAATTCTCATTATACCTTTCTTAATCTTTTTCTTAATCTTGATAATCATGTAGTTAATCTCATCTCTTTGATTAAGTGATTGTTTTATTCATGTGATTGATCTTGTAGTTTTGATGTGGTGGATGTTTTGAGCTTATTGTGGTATTTGATCTTTTAGTGTTTGGCTTATTTTTGATTAAGTTGTTTTGATAGATTAATAGGATTGCTTATTAGTTAATTTTAATGTTTTGATTATTTAATGTTTTTATAGTTTTTAATTTGTGGCTTATTTAGTTCTTCTTAAAACTTATTTGGTTAAAGTTTTGGTTAATTGCTTGTTTGGTTTGTGCTTATACGTGGCTTATCTCTTAATATTGCTTGTTTATGTTTAACTGTATTCGTGTTTTAACTTCTTCGGAAAAGGGTTTTGCTTTTCCGAAATCATCCGTTTTCTGAAATAGCCTTTATTCCGAAATACTCCTTTACTGAAAATAGCAAGTATTCTGAAAAACCATTATTTCCGAAAAAACCAATTTCTATGAAAAGTGTATTATTCCGAAGACAATACTTTTTCTAAAAAGCTTATTTCTCCGAAAATCCCTTTTTTATGAAATTCACTGTTTTTCCAAAAAACCTATTTCTCTGAAAACTTCCTTTTTCCAAAAAGACTGTTATTCCGAAGATTTACTTTTTCTGAAAATTTCTTTTTTTTTTCCGAAATTATCATTTCTCTGAATTCACTGTTCTTCCGAAAATTTCTCTGAAAACCTTCTTTTTCCGAAAATCCAATTTTCTCTGAAAAGACTGTTATTCCGAAATTACTATTTTTCCGAAGATCCAAGTATTCCGAAAATGCCTCTTTTTCTAAAAAAAACTTTATTTCGAAGATTTCTCTGAAATTATCCATAATTCCGAAAATCCATTTTTTTGAAATTTCAGTTCTCTTGTTTCAGACTTAGTTAAATTTTGAGTTTTCTGATTGTTTTTATTTTCCAAACTTTAATTTTTCCCGCCTTTGTACTTAGCATTGTTTTAACTTGTTTTATCTTAGATTAAATTTTCAAGCTTTCAACGACATTTTTAGTTTTAGTTTAAAATAGATAACTTTTCCCCATTTTTTATTCCACCAAGAACAACTGTTTCGCACTTTCTTCCAATAATCAATTCGAAAAGATTCGGACGATAATATTTTATACTTAGCCAAAAGCTTAGTATTAAAAGGCGCCGCTGCCGGCTCTTTTCGTTAAGATAAAGGTTTTAAGTGAGAGACGCGTTGGATTTTGGGATCCGTTCATCTTTGAACGTTATTTTCCTTGCTTTAAAATTTTCAAAAATCCTAAAAAATATAAAATTTTCAAAAATACAAAAAAATAAAAAAACATAAAAAACCAAAAATATTTCTTGTATATTTCTCTCTTTCTTTTGCAGGTGTATGCGCACTCGATCAACGTCTTATCCCGAGCTCGAGACTCTCGATAACTTAGACATGGCCGGTGTACACAACAATAATAATAATCCACCTCAACCCAACATGAATAATGACAACAATGAACCTCTACCGGACAATCGTCCAATGATCGAACTTTTGCAAGCAAATGTAGAGGGCAACCACGATGCTATTGTCATACCCGGGTGTTGGAAATACGTTTTTACGTATTTAGAAAGGATCGGTCACTCCAATGATATTGGGCTCGTGATCCAATATAGCCGATTGGAGCCAACAACTTTGAGCTCAAATCCGGCTTCATTAAAATGGTCTCTGCTCAACCATTCTTGGGGCGTACAATTGATGATCCTCATAACCATATTAAGAGGTTTCTTCAACTCACTAATACGGTTAAGTATAATGGGGTTTCGCAAGAGGTAATTCGCTTGCAACTTTTTCCTTTCTCCTTAGAGGGACAAGCCCGGCATTGGCTTGATAAGGAACCACCACAAAGTATTCTTACATGGACGGACTTAGAAACCAAATTCATAAACTACTTTTTCCCACCATCTCGTACTACCGCTTTGCGGAATGAAATCATTACTTTTGAACAAAAGTACGATGAGACTTTTAGTGAATCTTGGGACCGTTTTAAAGAACTTTTAAGAAAGTGCCCACAACATGGTTTTACCACAGTGCACCAAATTAATACTTTTTACAATGGTTTAAGCATGAATGACCAAGATTCACTAAATAGTGCCTCGGGGGGTAATCTTTTGGTTAAGTCTTCTAATGCCGCTTGGGATATTATTGAGAACAAGTCTAGAGTGCAAACCAAGAGTGTTCGGACCAATGTGGCTAGTGCTAGCACTAATGAGAGCGACAAGAGAATTGATAAGCTTACTTCGCTTGTTGAATCACTTGCACTCCAAGCCGCCAATAATACCAAAGCTATCACTGCCCAAGCTAGTGCTTTGACTCAATCTTGTGATATATGTGGGGTATCTCACTCATACATCGATTTTCCTTCGACTCACGACAATCCGGAAAATGTGTATGCCGCCAACGGTACCTATTCTACGGGAGGCTATCAAGCACGTCCTCAAGGTGACCGCAACTTGCTCAGCTATCGCTCAAACAACTTTCTTTCACCACCCGGTTTTCCCCCACAAAACCCAAACAACCTCAATCGCAACAATCAAAACCAACCTCGTGCTCCAAATCAATATCCAAACCAAAGAAACCCATATCCACCTCAAAGAAACAACCAAGTTTACCAACAACCTGCTTATCAACAACCCGCCTACAATGCTCCTCCCAACCAACCCACCGCATTACACCAAGATGTTGAAACCTACATGCGGACTAATGATGCGATAGTGAAAAATCTTCAGCGGGAAATGCTCAACTTGAAAGCAGATATGGTGAAGCAATGGAATGATCTTCGAGCTGATATGCGAAACACTTTGGCAAGTCAAACGAATGACTTAAGGAACATGATGGCTAGTTTTTTCCCAAGTAATCAAGCCTCTGGATCGGGTTCTCTTCCGAGTAACACCGTTGCTAATCCAAGAGGGGAGATGAAAGCAATCACCACTCGTAGTGGAAAAGGAAAACGAGTCTCTTTCTCCAAATCCTCCATCTTCTATTCCTCCAACTTCTACTTCTACAATTCCACCACCTTCTATTTCTACCCCTCCACCACCCAAGGATGTGAGTGCGAATTCTATCCCAAAGCCTTCATCTCAACCCAATATACCTTATCCTTTGAGGTTGCGGAAAGAGAAATTGAAAAACAAGGATGATATTCAGGTTTCGAACTTTCTTAAAATGTTTAAACAACTGAATTTCAATATCTCCTTTGCTGAGGCTCTCGCTCACATGCCCAAATATGCTAAAATGTTTAATGATCTTCTCAGTGATAAGGAGAAACTTCTCGATATTGCTCAGACCCAACTTAATGAGAATTGCTCCGCAGTGCTATTAAGGAAATTTCCAACCAAACTTGGTGATCCGGGTTGTTTCTTGATTCCGTGCAACTTCCCTGGGGTAGAGAATTGTATGGCCCTAGCCGATCTAGGTGCTAGTATAAACTTAATTCCTTTAAGCGTTTGGAAACAATTGTCTCTACCCGAGCTAGTCCCCACACGAATGACTTTGGAATTAGCTAACCGTACGGTTGCTTATCCAGTGGGGATAGCCGAAGACGTCTTCGTTGGTGTCGACAAATTCACCTTTCTGGCGGATTTTGTTGTCGTTGACTACGAGATGGACCCCCGTGTTCCATTAATCGTTGGACGTCCATTCTTGAGGACTGGTCGCACTCTCATTGATGTAGCCGCTGGCGAATTAATCATGAGAGTTGGTGACGATAAAATCGTCTTCAACATGGGTAAACTTTCTAAGCAGCCTTCTGAAAACGAGAGTGTTAATTTCATTGACGTTCTTGATGAGGCTTATGAAGAACATTTCAAAGACGCTTGTAAAAGTGGTTCTTCTTCTCTTCCCGTTGTTGAGACCGTTGCCTCGATTGCTCCATCACTAACTCCATTTGGAGAAAGTGATTTCATCTTGAAAGAATTTGAAGCTACTTTGGGAGATGTGGACTTGCAATATGACGATTCTCCCTCCAATTGGGATGAAGAAATTCGTACCATTGAGAAACTTCTCAATGAGGACCATATTTCTCCACCATATCCAAAGGACATCTCTATCAATGAACCGAATTTGACAACGCCTTCCATCGAAAATCCTCCGGATTTAGAGCTTAAGGACCTACCGTCTCATCTCGAGTATGTTTTCCTTGAATACAACAAGAAGTCACCCGTCATCATCGCTAAGGACTTGAAAGAGGAAGAAAAATCCTGACTTATCGCCGTGCTGAAGAATCACAAGAAAGCGATTGCTTGGAAGATCTCCGATATTCGTGGAATTGATCCTCACTTTTGCACACATAAAATTCTCATGGAGGACGACTTTAAACCCACTATTCAAAGCCAAAGAAGGGTGAATCCTAAGATCCATGACGTAATCAAAAAATAGGTTATCAAACTTCTTGATGCGGGAATGATCTATCCTATCTCGGATTCACCATGGGTAAGTCTCGTCCATTGTGTGCCTAAGAAAGGCGGAATCACCGTTGTGCCCAATGAAAACAACGAGTTGATTCCTACTCGTCTCGTTACAGGGTGGAGAGTTTGTATAGACTATCACAAACTCAATGATGTTACGAGAAAGGATCATTTTCCCCTTCCTTTCATTGACCAAATGCTTGAACGTCTAGCGGATAATGACTATTACTGCTTTTTAGACGGTTTCTCCGGGTATTTTCAAATTCCCATCGATCCCAAAGACCAAGAGAAAACCACATTCACTTGTCCTTACGGAACATTTGCTTATAAAAGAATGCCTTTCGGCTTATGCAATGCTCCTGGGACATTCCAAAGGTGTATGATGGCTATCTTCCATGACATGGTTGAAGAAACTATGGAAGTCTTCATGGATGATTTCTCGGTTTATGGGGATTCTTTCTCTCATTGCCTTGCCAATTTGGAACGCATGCTTAAGCAGTGTGAAGACACTCGCCTTGTTCTAAATTGGGAAAAATGCCATTTCATGGTAAAAGAAGGCATTATGCTTGGACATAAAATATCAAAAGCCGGTCTTAAAGTGGACCGTGCTAAAGTGGATGTCATAGCCAAATTACCTCCACCTTCAACCATGAAGGGTGTGAGAAGTTTCCTTGGTCATGCGGGCTTCTATCGTCGATTCATTCAAGATTTTTCTAAAATTGCTCGCCCGATGACCCACCTCTTGGAAAAAGATACTCCTTTCATCTATTCCAAAGAGTGTCTTGAATCCTTCAATCTTCTTAAGGATAAGCTAACAAAGACACCGGTCTTGGTTACCCCTAATTGGGAGCTACCTTTTGAGTTGATGTGTGATGCTAGCGACTTTGCTATTGGAGCGGTTTTGGGCCAAAGAGTGAACAAACACTTCCAACCATTCCACTATGCTAGCAAGACAATGACGGGGGCTCATATGCATTATACCACTACCGAAAAAGAGCTTTTAGTTGTATCTTGTCCTTTCTACCACCATCGTGTATACCGATCATTCCGCGTTGAAGTACTTGTTGACTAAGCAAGATTCTAAGCCAAGACTTCTTCGTTGGGTTTTGCTCCTTCAAGAATTTAAAATCGAAATTCGTGACAAGAAGGGTGCAGAAAACCTAGCCGTGGATCATCTAAGTAGACTTGAGGATCCTTATCAAGGGGATCATCCGAATCAAGAGATCAGTGACTCTTTTCCCCGTGAGGCCTTAATGTCTATCAACTCCAATCTTGATGACACCCCATGGTTTGCGGACATTTCAAACTACTTAGCAGGTGGAATTCTCAAGGAAGGGTTAACGTCCCAACAAAATAAAAAGTTCTTTAAAGATATTGAACATTATTTCTGGGACGGCCCTTACCTTTTCAAACAATGTGCTGATATGATTATTCGTCGATGTGTTGATGGGCCGGCAGCGATACAAATCCTTGATGATTGCCATAAAGGACCCACCGGTGGTCACTTTGGTCCCAATTACACCGCGAAGAAAGTATTCGACTCTGGATTTTATTGGCCTACCATTTATCGTGACGCTCACGACATGGTTAAACATTGTGAAGCTTGCCAAAGACAAGGCAAGATCACACATAAAGATGAGATGCCTCAAAATTTCATACAAGAATGTGAAATCTTTGATGTATGGGGCATCGACTTTATGGGGCCATTTCCATCATCTAAAGGGAACAAGTACATCCTCATAGCCGTTGACTACGTTTCCAAATGGGTTGAAGCTAAGGCACTCCCTACGAACGATGCGAGGGTGGTTGTGAACTTTTTGAAGCAGCTTTTTGCTCGATTCGGTGTTCCTCGTGCTATTATCAGTGACCGCAGGACTCATTTTTGCAATGATCAATTCGCAAGAGTCATGGCTAAGTACGGTGTCAATCACCGTCTTTCCACCGCTTATCATCACCAAACCAATGGGCAAGCCGAGATTTCCAACCGTGGATTGAAGCGAATTCTGGAGCGTACTGTGGGAGAGCATCGTGCCTCGTGGGCCGATAAGTTAGATGATGCTTTGTGGGCTTTCCGTACTGCATATAAGACCCCGATTGGTTATACACCTTATCGTCTTGTGTACGGGAAAGCATGCCACCTCCCTATTGAGCTGGAACATAAGGCATACTGGTCCTTGAAGTGGGCTAACTTTGACATCAACAAAGCCGGTGATCTTCGCAAGATTCAACTCAACGAGCTTAATGAACTGAGGAATGAAGCTTACGAGAACTCATTGATCTACAAAGAGAAGACCAAGATCATCCATGATGCAAGAATTAAGAACCGAGAGTTCCACGTTGGTGATCAAGTCTTAATTTTTAACTCTCGGTTGAAGATCTTCTCGGGCAAGTTGAAGAGCCGCTGGTCTGGTCTATTCACCGTCGCCAAAGTCTTCCCATATGGCACCATTGAGCTTTTTCAGCCAAATGGGCCCAAATTTAAGGTGAATGGCCAGCGTGTGAAGTTGTAATTTGGTGAGGACATCTCTCATAAGATGATTCCATCCCTCACCACGTTTCCCATGAACTAGTTTTGGGTCGAGTCAGGCTCGTGACTCGGTTATCAAAAACAAGCGCTTCTCGGGAGGCAACCCGTGATCTACCCTTTACCGTTTTCATAATAAGTGTAGGGGGAGCCCCGTATGTGTTTGTTGTCTTGTTTCTTCTTATGTGCAGGGATTAACACTTCAAAGATCCATTCTCGATGATTTTTGACGAACCGTGATCCCGTGTTCCCGTCTTCCCGGTTCTATCCTAAAATTGTCGTGATTCAATATTTCATATCTTATATGTTCACATTGAAATCACTATAGTTGTCCTTTCCTTAGCAAGATTTAAACAACGTGCACAATGTCCTAAGTGTAGGGGAGTTTACTCCCACATGCTTAAACATTAAGGACAATGTTTATATCAAGTGTAGGGGGATTTCTATCGAAGTAAGTGGTCTTTTCCATGAATTTGTCCTCATTTTAACCGGAAAATTTGATTTTTTGACTTTTTTCAAAATTTTTAATTTATTTTGGCCTAGTTGTATATTCCTTTGTTATGGTTATTTTCTTTCCTTGCTAAAATAAAGTTTAATAAAGTGGTTTTAAATTTTTCAAAGTCGTGAATATTTTGACTCAACCTGAGTTTACTTATCTAAGTTTACTCTAGCTAGTATCCTTAACGTGTTTAAGTCAAGTTTTGCTAGGCTTTTATATAGGGAGCTTTAAAACACGAAAGTCTTAACTCTCACGGGTTAAGAACAAGAACTTTTCGCAAGCTCCTATAATTGATCCTAGAGAGTCGTTTATCAAGGGAACTTTTAAAATTCGATTTCTAAACTTGAAAAAGTCGAAGAATTTGCAAGATCCTATAGATGACTCGAAAACACAAAACTTTGATTTAATTGGCTAAGCATCCACGAGTCTCATTCCTTGAGATTTTAAATTGTGGAGAACGAGAGATGATAGAGTCAATTATAAGTTTGGTATTATTTCGTGAATTTATGTGAGTTGATTATAAGCCTATTCTCCCATCGCTTGCTAATAAATTTATCTGCAATAAATAAGGTTGTACGATTTGAAAAGTTACTTAGCTTCTAGCACAAGAACGTTTAAAAGTTGCTCGGTATTAATTAGAGTTCATAGCCAAGGCATAACTTATTGAAGCGGGATGCGAAGATTGGCGAGTCCGAAAAGGCCCTAACAAGGCATGAGGGCTACATTTTGTTGCTAAAGATCCAAAAGTGATGTGAAGAATCATTTATCGAAAATCAATATGAAGGATCGGACACACGACGAAAAACAAGTACTCCCCAAAAGATCATGGAGAAGTCTATCCGAAAAGACCCTAGCAAGGTATGAGGATAAATAGATCCAAGTCCCAAAAGGAGGCGGATCGTTGTATATCAAAGTCCAAAATAAAGATTGGAGAAAAATGAAGAAGTCGTGGTCCAAAGATGAAGAATCTCTCAAAACTTCAAGTGAAGAAATTCCTATTATGAAGAGAAGACCATAATTTCAAGAACGTCTCTCAAAGATTTGAAGTATGAAGTCGCTGCCAAATATCGGTCCGAGAAAGGTCTCAAATCGTGAAGCGAGTTATGCCAAGATATGAACTTTATGAGGTCCCAAGAAGCAATTTTAAAGATTTTGTCCTTTAGCTAACTATTGATTAAATCGTCCCACTTTGTTTTCAGCTTAAATAACTATCGAAATAAGTCAAACAATGCATCCTCGTGATCATTCAAGACAAAAATAAAATATAAGAGATACACCTAGGAATAAGGGAGTCTAAGTGAATAATTGGGACACATGAGTTCGTGTTAGTCTACTAACTTATAATAACAATGATTTCGTTTTTAAGCTTGGTATGGGGAACGTGAAACATGAGAATGATCAACATTCATGACATACTAAAACCCCAATGTAAGTTTTTGATTTCTTTACTTGTTTTGCTCTTTTAGTTTTCTTAGTGTTTAGTATTTAATAGAGGTCAAGGTGGGTTATCTATGATGAAAAATGTAAACCGTGCTTTGAATTTAGTGCATTGCATGAGGACAGTGCAATGGTCAAGTGTAGGGGATTTAATAAGTGTGAAAACACTTATCCTTTTACCACTTATTTCCAATAATAACAAGACCAAAACGTGTATTTTATGTCGTAAAAGTCGGAATTATGCGTGGTTTGTGTTTTTATTGTGTTTTAGGACCAAAAGATGAAAAAGGGAAGAAAACATGGGCTATCACGGGCTTTTATCGAAGAAAAAGACTAAAGACGAAGTCAAAAGATCGAGAATGCAAAAAGAACGGAAGTCCAAGGCCAATTCTGAAGATTTATCGAGGAAAAAGTCTAAAGACGGAAGTTTAATGAAGTCGAAGAACTCAAGTCTAATTATAGAAGAAAATTACTAGACAAGTTCAACTTATATCGACAAATCCCGAGACGACGTCGAGAAAGACAAATATTAAGTCTAGTCGAGTCGAGAAGAAAGAAACTAGATAGCTTAAGCATGTAGTCTCCTCACCTCCTATAAATACCCTCCTAATATGTCATTAGGAGGGTGTTAGGTGTTTTAGTTTTTAATAGGTGTAGTTTATTTTTTTAAGTGTGTTTTATTTTTTTCTCTCTAGTTTTTCTTTCAAACTTGTTAATCTTTCCATTAATCTTGTAATCTTTTTACATTCATCTTTAATCAATCAAGCTTATTTTCTTAATTCTCATTCTACCTTTCTTAATCTTTTTCTTAATTTTGATAATCATGTAGTTAATCTCATCTCTTTGATTAAGTGATTGTTTTATTCATGTGATTGATCTTGTAGTTTGAATGTGGTGGATGTTTTGAGCTTATTGTGGTATTTGATCTTTTAGTGTTTGGCTTATTTTTGATTAAGTTGTTTTGATAGATTAATAGGATTTCTTAATAGTTGATTTTAATTTTTTGATTATTTAATGTTTTTATAGTTTTTAATTTGTGGCTTATTTAGTTCTTCTTAAAACTTATTTGGTTAAAGTTTTGGTTAATTGCTTGTTTGGTTTGTGCTTATTCGTGGCTTATCTCTTAATATTGCTTGTTTCTGTTTAACTGTATTCGTGTTTTAACTTCTTCGGAAAACGGTTTTTCTTTTCCGAAATCATCCGTTTTTCTGAAATAGCCTTTATTCCGAAATACTCCTTTACTGAAAATAGCAAGTATTCTGAAAAACCATTCTTTCCGAAAAAACCAATTTCCATGAAAAGTGTATTATTCCGAAGACAATACTTTATCTGAGAAGCTTATTTCTCCGAAAATCCCTTTTTTCTGAAATTCACTGTTTTTCCGAAAAACCTATTTCTCTGAAAACTTCCTTTTTTCGAAAAGATTGTTATTCCGAAGATTTAGTTTTTCTGAAAATTTCTTTTTTTTTCCGAAATTATCATTTCTCTGAATTCACTGTTTTTCCGAAAATTTCTGTGAAAACCTTCTTTTTCTAAAAATCCAATTTTCTCTAAAAATACTGTTATTCCGAAATTACTATTTTTCCGAAGATCCAAGTATTCCGAAAATGCCTCTTTTCTGAAAAAAGCTTTATTCCGAAGATTTCTCTGAAATTATCCATAATTCCGAAAATCCATTTTCTTGATATTGCAGTTCTCTTGTTTCAGACTTAGTTAAATTTTAAGTTTTCTGATTGTTTTTATTTTCCAAACTTTAATTTTTCCCGCCTTTGTACTTAGCATTGTTTTAACTTGTTTTATCTTAGATTAAATTTTCAAGCTTTCAACGACATTTTTATTTTTAGTTTAAAATAGATAACTTTTCCCCATTTTTTATTCCACCAAGAACAACTGAGTCGCACTTTCTTCCAATAATCAATTCGAAAAGATTCGTACGATAATATTTTATACTTAGCCAAAAGCTGAGTATTAAAAGCTTGAGCTTCGGCCCATTTTGATACATAGTCGAAGCCGACTAAAATGTATTCACATTTGTAAGATTTAGGAAATGGTCCCATGAAGTCGATACCCCACACGTCAAAGATTTCGCAGACCTGGATGTTATTTAGAGGCATTTAGTCTCTTTTAGAAATATTTCCAGTCCTTTGACATGCTTCACATAGTCGTACTAAGGTATGAGCTTCACGAATAATCGTTGGCCAATAAAAGCCAGCGTCGAACACTTTTTTAGCGGTGGTGTTCACTGCATAATGTCCTCCGGTCGGTCCGTAGTGACATTCATCGAGAATTTTTTGAGATTCGAATCCGGAAATACAACGTCGGATTATTCCATCGGAACAGATTCTAAATAAGTAAGGATCGTCCCAAAAGTATTTTTTAAGTTCAGAGAAAAATCTTTTCTTGTGTTGGTGTGTCATTCCCTTTCGTAAAATACTACAGCCAAATAGTTTGCAAAGTCTACGAACCATGGTGTATCGTTAGTACTTACTTGCATTATATGCTCATCGGGAAAATCAACGATTTCATCATCACTAGAATCATCATTCACTATGTGAGACAAATGATCGGCAACAACATTTTCAGCTCCTTTTTTATCTTTAATTTCCAAATCAAATTCTTGTAAAATCAATATCCATCGTATTAGACGAGGTTTGGCGTCTTGCTTTTGAACAAGTATTTTAAAGCTAAGTGATCGGTGTAAACTATCGTTTTTGACAATACGAGGTATGATTGAAATTTGTCAAATGCTTAAACTACAGCCATGAGTTCTTTTTCCGTAATTTTGTAATTTTGTTGGGCTGCGTTAAGAGTTCCACTTGCAAAATAGATGGGATGAAATTGTTTACCATCTTTTTTTCCAAGGACGGCTCCAAGGGCATGTTCACTTGCATCGCACATAAGCACAAATGGAAGGTTCCAATCAGGGCTTGTAATAATGGGTGTGCATGTAAGTTTTGCTTTGAGTGTTTCGAACGCTAAAAAACATTCGTCGTCAAAATCGAACGTTCTTTCTTTCTCTAGAAGCTGAGTTAAAAGTCTTGTGATCTTCACAAAGTATTTGATAAGGTAAAAACCGGCATGACCTAAAAAACTTCTAATGCCTTTAACATTAGTAGGTGGTGGGAGTTTTGAGATTATGTATGTTTTTTCTTTGTCAAATTCAAGGCCGTCTCCAGACACTTTGTGTCCATGCACAATTCCTTCTTTAACCATAAAGTAACATTTTTCCCAGTTAAGCACAAGATTTGCTTCTTTGCATCATGCTAACAATTTATCGAGATTGTTTAGACATGTGTCGAAAGAATTTCCAAAGACGGAGAAATCGTCCATGAAGACTTCGACTGATTCTTCAATCATATCATGAAAGATTGCAATCATACACCTCTGAAAAGTAGTAGGTGCATTGTATAGACCAAAAGGCATGCGCCTATAATCGTAAGTTCCAAATGGACAAGTAAACGTGGTTTTCTCTTGATCCATAGGGTCGATTAGGATTTGAAAGTATCCAGAAAAACCATTGAGGAAACAAAATTATTCATTTCCTGCGAGACTTTCTAACGTTTGATCCATAAAGGGTAAAGGAAAATAATCTTTCGCGGTTGCGTCATTAAATTATCGATAATCAATACAAACTCTCCATCCGGTGATGGTTCGTGTTGGTACTAATTCGTTGTTTTCGTTAGTCACTACAGTGATACCTCCCTTTTTAGGTACACAATGAATAGGAGTATAGGACTAACCCATGGGCTATCGGCGATTGGGTAGATTATCCCAGAGTATAAGAGTTTAAGGATTTCTTTTTTAACAACGTCTTTCATGTTAGGATTTAATCTTCGTTGTTTTTCAACAATCGGTTTCTTGTTATCCAAAAGTTGGATTTTGTGTTTGCAGAACAATGGACATATGCCCGGAATGTCAGAAGTTTTCCAAGCAAAAGCTTGCTTATGCTTTTTAAGAACGTTAATCAAATCGTTTTTGTGTTCTTCCGAAAGTTGGGATGAAATAATTACAGGGAGTAATTTTTTTTTCGTGAAGAAACGCATATTCCAAATGTTTAGGAAGAGGTTTAAGTTCTAAATCTGTAGGAGGTTCTTCAACAGATTTCTTAACTTTGATATCGGTTTCGAAAGTTATGGTTTCAAATGGTGTTTCGATTTCTTCTTCGAATGTTTTGGTTCATCAGTATGGTCGGCTATGAAGGCATCAAATTCAGCAAAAAGTTCTTCTTCGAGGATGGTTCCTTCGATAGAATACAAAATTTCTCTTCCTTCATCAAGAAGAGCGTCGAAATCGGCTTCAACGATTTCTTCAATGACATCGATACTAAAACAAGTATCGTCATTAGAGTACAAATGTTTCATTGCTTCGTCGATAGAAAAAGAAATTCTATCTTGTCCAACTCCAAGGTTGAGTTGTTTTTGCTTTACTCTAATTAGAGCGTCAGCTGTGTGTAAGAAATGTCTACCAAGGATAAGTGGTACCTTGCTATCTTCTTCCATTTCTAAGATTACAAAGTCAACAGGAAAACAAATTTTGCGACTTCCACGAGCATGTTTTCGCCTATCCCCAATGGGTATTGGAAAGAACGGTCCGCGAGGCGAACGCTCATTTTTGTAGGTTTTAAAAAATCTTTAGAGAGTTTAGCATACAAAGAGTATGGCATGAGGTTGATACTTGCGCCAAGATCCGCCAAGGCGTTACTAGAGTATGAGTGATGGAAAGTACATGGGATTAGGAAACTTCCAGGATCTCTCAATTTTGGTGGTACTTTGTTTTGGACAATGGCAGAACATTCATCATTTAGAAAAGTTGAAGAAACTTCTTCAAACTTACGCTTGCTTGTAAAATCCATGATTTTACCATGATTTCATGTAATAAGATCCACCCATAAATCCTAGAATAATCACTCATGTGTTGTGCATCTACAAGTTGTGTGTGAATTTGATCACTGTGTACTTATACTTCTACAACTACTTTGTTATGGAAATATGATGCATAACTAAACTTGGTACATAAGACTAGGATCACAAGTATTGAAAGTTACAACAACTATATATGCCTATCACTTAAACAAATTATGGGAAAATGTTGCATGAGGTAGTACTACATACATATATGTATGTGTACATTATAAACATAAATATACATATACACACTTTGGACTAGCCCAAAGTCCACTACCTTGTGTGGTAGCCCAACACAAGCCCATAACTTGAGCTCATCTCCCCCTTTTGGCTAAGAATGACACGCATTTCTTCGGTGGAAGGTGAAGAGAAGCCTTGGAAATGCAAGTGTCATCCATTGGGAACACAAGTGTCTACACTTGGCACTATTGCTCTTACCAAGGTGTTCACACCCTTACTTGCCTTTCTCTCTCCTTTTAGCCGAAAACACACATAATCTTCATATTCACTCTCAACTAGATCTCACCCTATCCTCCCTTTTTCTCTCGAGCAATTCGGCTATATGTGACAACCCTGGTTTTGAGGTTCGTCACTTAGTTTTATTTTGTGCTAGTTACGTGTCTTTACGTGTTTATGTGCTTATTGGTGTGTATAGATTGTAGTTTGGATATCGTTTCCGGTAGGGGGTACCTTGTGAATGAAACGATGTGTGATGATTTCATGTTCATGAGCTCACATGGTAGTGACTATGAAATGAGATGGTGTTATTTAGTGGTTTTACGTATACGTATATGTATTATAGAAAATCGTATTTTTACGATTTACGGTTTAGCATTTAGAGGTCTCGGATGAGGTGTTTAGTCATATGAATATTTTTCGGGATGGTTTTAAGTCATTTAGGACTTAGTTATAAAGTTTATTTCAAAATTTGAGATTTTTTATAAAAGTGTATATTTTACGACTTTTACGGTAAAACGCGTAAATTTGACTAGTTTTACGGTTTTGAGGTTTTGGAGGCTTTAAGAGCTGAAATAAATTAAGAAAATTTAAGGTAATATTATTAATACATATATTAATAATAAAAAGAAGGAAAAAAAAACGAATTTCAAGGGGTTTGGATCGGTTTGTTTTGGACGCAAGAAGAAAAAAAGGAAAAAAAAAGGAAAAAGGGAACCGGGCTTTTGTATTTGGGCTAGGACTGGTTAGGATTAATTATATAAGGTTTTTATTTATCAAAACACTTCATAAAATCCCTGGAGATCAATAAGGAGTCGAAATATACAAGGGAGGAATTAGGGTTTTCATAAAAATCTTGGTTTTTCATAAATCAAAGGTAAATCTTTATAACCCTTTTTAATTAAAGTGTTTTAATTCTTTCTCAATCATCTTATGATGGATTTAGGTTAGGGTTTAATTTGAAAAACAGTAAACTAATGTTGAATTAATCATTATATGATGATCACATAAATTAGGGCTTGTAATTAGAGGGATTAGGGTTAATTAATGAGGTTGATTTTGTTAAACCCGTTTTTAAAAACTGGGCAGAATTTTGAGTCAATTGTTTTGATCATATCGGGAGATCTAGGAACATTCAAGATGCGATCCAAGTATCCCTAAAAAGTTAATTGAAGTGGATTTCCAATGCAAGAAACGAGAACTAAATTGGAGGTCGGGAAGTGGGTCAAAAACAGGTTACAACAGTCGGAGGTCAAAACAGTTTTGTAATCAGCCTGTTTTCTTTTTAAGTTTTGGGTTGTTTGGGGTACTTAGGGTTGCATTGGGATCTTCTCACGAACATAAGAGATGGTTTATATATTGTAGTAAGTATCTGCACTTGGGCTAAGATTGTAGTTTAGGGTAAGACCCTCTAATAGTAATGAACTTTTCATACGTTTAAAATCAGTGAATTCTGGATGGGTAGCAATATATACACATATATCGGGGCCTTAACAGTAGCTTTAAGGTTAGGGCAAGTGGGAGGTTTTAGCTAACATATGTAAAAGTATGAATATTCCTTTTACGGAGATCATGGGTATGTTTAAGGGGGATATCGACCCATAGTTTAAGGTATAAAAAACGGGACTGTTTTGGGTAAAATGTTAACGGGACGGGCTATGAAGTAAAAGGGGTTAAGGGCTTTATAGAGGGGTGTAATGAGATGCTTAGAGCATATAAATGAGGTATTTATATAGGATGAGGCTAGATGTCCATCATAGGTTGATGAGCCGTTTTAGTGATTGGTTCATGTTTTGATTATGTGTTTTTGGTTTGTTAGCTTTTTGCTAGTGCGAGGAGATTTAGAGAAGCTCAATCAGGTGAGTTTCATAGTCCCATGTTTAATATTGATTTTGACTTCCAGATGGGATGGAAGAGACACTGTGTTGAGTTATTTTCTAAATTGATGCTGTGAATGTGTTGTGATCTGAGATGGACTTGTGTGTACATTATGTGATTAACTGCTATGTGATTTTTGATTGTGTATGATTTGGATCGAGGGACACGTGCCGTCTCAGTTATTGTGGTTTGACAAGGTATTGGCCTTGTGGTTTGACAAGGTAGTGGCCTTGAGGTTTGACAAGGTAGTGGCCTTGAGGTTTGACAAGGTAGTGGCCTTGTGGTTTGACAAGGTAGTGGCCTTGGGGTTTGACAAGGTAGTGGCCTTGGGATAGGTACATAGTGTGATCATCTATGGTACCATGTTGTTTGGCAAGGTAGGAGCCTTGGATTTTGGTTTGGAATGATTGATCTTGAATGCTAGTTGTTAATACATAATTGTAACACATTTTCCATATGTTATTGTATCCGTGTTCGTTATTCACAGTTTGTAATTGATTTAGCGTTGGAGTCTAAAACTATGACTCTCACCAACTTTATGTTGACGTGTTTTAGTGTCTCTTTCAGGTGTGAATGTGTTTAAGCTTGAGGATAGAAGTGGCTAGACTTGGATGCCTTAGGATTGCATATAGAAGGAGATCCCCGTTCCTCCTCAGTTTCTTTTGTTTGTTTAATAAGTGATATTGTTGGCACCTATATGTTTGTTTTGTTTGTGATATTTGATTGTCTTGGGTAAGAGGTAGGACTGTTACCTACTTACCTAGACTCCTGCATGTTGATATATTGTCATGACATATGTGTCGCCATTTATGACATTTCTTATTTCATTTAGTTATCTCTATAGACACGCCATGTTGTGATGATATCCATACGTCGCGCCCCATATTCCGCCATGGTGGGGTGTGACAAAATGGTATCAGAGACAATGGTTATAGAGAATTAGGTTGCCTAGTCGCGTAGCCTAGTCTATATCTTAAGGGTCCCTGCATATAGGCGTCATAGGAGTATGTGTGCATTTTATATTAATTGATGTGTTTGGATGTTAAATATTGCGATGTTTTGACTAGTATAAATTGAACCGTAGTATGTTCATACTTAGTCACCTGTTATTTTCTTTTCGGGTTTGTGACTAGTGCGGGTTGAACCATAATCGCCCACGCTAGTCACTGTTGTATTTTGCTTAAATGGTACATTATAGTACATAATTTAGTACAAGGTAGTTTTTATCTTTTATCGAGTTATTCTACATACCTGAGGTATGTTATTTTTCTTTTGATGTTTAAGTCATGTTCCTTAAGAACCGTGTGGTGGTTCGAGTTACTAGGAGTAGGTGGATAGGAAGGGTTTTAAGCTGTTTCCACTCTTACGGGCGACATGACTTATAACTGATTATGTTTTCGTTTTGGATTTAGTCTAGGCTGTTTTAGCTAGACTATGGATTTCTGTATTCCGAGAGTTTGACTATGTTATTTTAATAGTTGGAGTTTTGAACCTTTTTTATGTGGTTATGAGCTTATGTGAGTAGATGGATTTATGTGTTATGTGTTGTATTGATTCTTATAAGTGTCATCATAGGAGGTAGTGCATTGGGGAAAGGGTAATTATATAAGTATGGTGGCCAACATAGTTATACAAGTACCACAACTTCAATGGGTTCCTAAGTATGATTGCATGAAAGAGGGTTAGTACATGCTTGTATATGATGAGATGTGGATTTTGGGTATATTTTAATATATGGGTTTTGTGCCTTGTTGTGGCATGGTGAGATGGTGAAAAGGTGATTACTCGTATGGAAAAACGAGTGTATGACGCGATCGACTTGATATGTATGATAACGAGTATGTTTTGGGAGATTTAATAGGTATATATATGCGGATGTATATATACTACTACGTGTTAGGTTATGGTATATGGTCGTTCACTAGTTATTATAACTTGAACGTACCATGTGTTCGTGTTTTATGGTGCTGGAGTTTGTTGGAGTTCCAACGACGTTTTGAATCTTTTGAAGTGTGTCTTGTAGCGTATTCTTTGAGTTTCGTATTTCACGTGTACGTTTTAAAATGGTGTTTTTGGTTTCAAGTCTACTGAAATAACTTGGGGTTTCTTTTGAGATAATGAAATCTTTTGTGTTGGGTCTTACATTTCTTTTGGTCGGTATATATTGAGAAAAAGGGGGACTTGGAAATCTATTATAGGGTTAGATAGTTGGTTGTATTCGTTAAAATAAAGGTAAGGTGTTGGAGTCGTGTTTGAAACAAGGTGCAACATAAGATTTCTTTTTAATCAACACTTATTTATTTCAAATTCTAAAAGACTTTCTTTAAAATAGAGCGAAGTAAAATTTCTTTCTACTTACATAGTTTATATAATTGGGTTTAACCGATTCACGTCATTTATAATTATTAATACGAGGTTAAATTGAGTTTATGAAGGTTACACATACAATTATATCTGTCATTTAAAAGAGGTATATTAATCACTAAGTCTATTCTTTAGTTTTTTTAAACAACTAGTATAAAACTGATTTGGTCATAACTTGTTCGTTTTTAGAGCTTTTTGAGTGATTCAAAAGCCAAAAATTATGTCCTCGAAACGTACTTTTCAAATATTCAGAATGTATAGTCATGGGAGGTCAGTATCTTGGCCGAAATTTTCGTACAAGTGTCGGGTTAAAGGTTGAGTTTGAATGGTAATTTATTTTTATGATTTGGGATGCACGGGATACCTAGTTTTCGAGTTGAGTTTTGAGTTCGTCAAGAGGGTTGTTTGTAGATTGTTTGAGTCACATAGATGTGGGAGGTAATAATAATAAAAAAAGAGATATATATTCTTTTGGAAAAATGTCGATCTTTTGCACGGTTTAAATAATATGTCGCGGGACGTAATATGTTTTGGTTGCCATTGGGTGTTTCTTGGATTATTTTTCGTTGTCATGGGTTATTTTGAAATGATACACATTTTGGGTTTGAGTTTTCTTTTGAGTCTCGTGGTTTTTGACTTGTTTTAACTGGTGCACGTGAAATGTCGTTAGTTATCCGTGGGTTGATTCGTTGATCGTATCTGATGGATTCAGGATGTAGTTTTGGTTTCGTATTGTTCGGGAGCGTTGAGGTAGTCATATGAAGACTTGGTAGCGCCTACACGCGTAAGTAGGTGACCATGAGAGAACGGTCGGAATACCCTTAGTGGGGAGGAAAGAAGTTCGTAGACGAACTAATGTGGTCATGAGGTCTCTTAGGAGTACCAAGTAGATGAATAGAGATTTATGGGATACTAGCACAAGTAACGCGCCATAGAGAGTGTTGGAAGGGGATACAATACCTCAAAGGTATTTATGATTGTGCGTAAGGCATGTAAGTTCTCCGAAAATTTCCTGAGATTTAGTAGGTTTGCCTATTACTGTGAGGTAGAACCATAAGTAGAGCAAGTAGGAGATGTGAGAGGAGTTGGAGTTAGTGCCTTTCTAAGGAAATTGTAGATGGAATGATTCCAAGAACAAGAGTTGATGGAAATTGCAACGGATGCAAGGTAAAAGTTGAGTTGCTTAGTAGTAGATTGGATGTGGAAAGCGGTTGAGTGGTCTGATGAGAGGAAGCATTAGTCTTTTAAAATGCGTGTAGAATTTTGCAAGTAGAACGAGGTAGGAATTTATTCGTATTGCCGCTATAAGAGGGTGCAAGGAGGACATAGTTGAAACTGCCAAGGAGGTGGTATGAACGCTTTGGGTTTATGGTTATGCATTTGGCTTCGCCAAAGCACTAGTGGTTTTCATGGAATCAATGAACCGAGTGTGCATGAACGTATATAAACGAGTTGTCATCAGGAGCATCGACGACATCTTGATCTACTCAAATCTAAGAAGGAGAGTGAGGCGAATTATGTGTTGGTTTTGGAGTGGAGTTATACGTGAGATTTTCAAGTGTGAGTTTTAGTATTAGGTTTACTATGATGAGCAGTTAGAGATGGTGGCATATCATGGAACCAGCAAGGGCGAAGTGAAGAAGGATGAGGAAGCGTTTTGGAGGCTGAAGAGGTGGATTGAATAATGAGCCGATCTTGGCATTATCGGAAGGACTGGATGAATTCGCGAAGCATGACGATACGTGGAGCAAGGATTTGGATGTGTACAAGAACGACAAAGAAAAGCGATGGCTTATACGTTGCAAGAACTGAAGATTTAGAAGAACTAGATAAGACACAGTTAGTGGAGCTGGATTGTTATATCTGCCTAGAAATGCTAGAGGCATTTGGTGTACGAGACGTGGAGAATGATCTATACGGATCATGAACGTCTCCAACACATATTCAATCATCTTGATTTAACATTTGGCAAATGTTAAGTGGTGAAAGAAAATTACAAGGCCAAGTACCATCTGGGAAAGGCAAGCATGGTTGCTGAGACATGGAATAAGAAGAATGAAGTGAAGCTGAGAAGGACTTGAACTATATGGATGACGTATTAGGATGGTTTGGATGAAAGATGTAGGTTGCACGAGTTGAGTTGTCTAAAGCAGAGAACGCGTCAACATGTATGTTGCGTGGCTTGGACAATCATATGGAGAAAGGGACGTAGACTATACTTCCTACATAGATAGGAGTAGCTTAGAAAGGGGCGATGTAAGGACGAAGTTGGTGGAAGGGATACATAATGTAGTGGAGGATTAAGTACGATAAGAGTTGAGTGATAGTCGATAGACTGACTAATTCATCACCTATTTCAAGAGGAATGAGAAGTCACGTAGTTGGGAAGTTGGAAGAATTGCGTACGGATGTGAGGGAATCAAGGGTTTTGCGTAAAGGTTAGCCTAATATGTATGGAGTGCCTTATGAAGGACTCTGGCGAGGGAAGAAACGAGGGGAAGCATCACATCGTAATGTATGGTAGGGAGTTAGGAAACTCACTAGCGATGGATGAGTTTTCATATAGTGATCGTTATCATACTAGAAGTCGATAAATGTCATTTGAGGCACTATATGAAAGGATAGGGTGAGTTATCCCTAATATGGACTAGAATTGGTGAAAGAGGCTACTAATGTGGTAATGATGTTGTGGAAAGGATGAGAGCAACAAGGGATGCTATGTAGAAAAGGAGGAAACCACTATAGTTAGTAACAAAGTTGTGTATGAAGTTTCACCCATAGTAACGGGTGGTACGTTTCGGTAAAATGGAAGAGTTGATGTAGAGTTTTGTAGGTCCATTTATGATCTTTGGAAAGATCGGACCATTAGCTTATGAGCATAGAATTACCTGGGGGAAATTGAGTGGTATACATGATATATTTCATGTATTAAGATTGGTAAATGTTGTTGAGAATGCATATTTGCATGTTCGGTTATTCGGGACTTGTGTTAATAAGAGTCTTTGTTTTATCAAAGAGCCATTTGTGAGATTTATTGTCTGTGAGGTCAAGAGTTTGGCAATGAGTTTAATTATTTTTGGTTTGTATATGTGGTATTTTGAAACTTGAACTAAAGTTCACGTGGAAATGAGAGGAGTTCGTTTAGAACAAGTATCCTCATGTGATTTGTTGTTTGTGTGTTTGATCCTAAGGAGTAAATCTCGGGACGAGATTTCTATTAGGAGGGAGTGATGTGACAACCCTGGTTTTGAGGTTCGTCACTTAGTTTTATTTTGTGCTAGTTATGTGTCTTTACGTGTTTATGTGCTTATTAGTGTGTATAGATTGTGGTTTGGATATCGTTTCCGGTAGGGGGTACCTTGTGAATGAAACGATGTGTGATGATTTCATGTTCATGAGCTCATATGGTAGTGACTATGAAATGAGATGGTGTTATTTAGTGGTTTTACGTATACGTATATGTATTATAGAAAATCGTATTTTTACGATTTACGGTTTAGCATTTAGAGGTCTCGGATGAGGTGTTTAGTCATATGAATATTTTTCGGGATGGTTTAAGTCATTTAGGACTTAGTTATAAAGTTTATTTCAAAATTTGAGATTTTTTATAAAAGTGTATATTTTACGACTTTTACGGTAAAACGCGTAAATTTGACTAGTTTTACGGTTTTGAGGTTTTGGAGGCTTTAAGAGCTGAAATAAATTAAGAAAATTTAAGGTAGTATTATTAATACATATATTAATAATAAAAAGAAGGAAAAAAACGAATTTCAAGGGGTTTGGGTCGGTTTGTTTTGGACGCAAGAAGAAAAAAAAAGGAAAAAAAAGGAAAAAGGGAACCGGTCTTTTGTATTTGGGCTAGGACTGGTTAGGATTAATTATATAAGGTTTTTATTTATCAAAACACTTCATAAAATCCCTGGAGATCAGTAAGGAGTCGAAATATACAAGGGAGGAATAAGGGTTTTCATAAAAATCTTGGTTTTTCATAAATCAAAGGTAAATCTTTATAACCCTTTTTAATTAAAGTGTTTTAATTCTTTCTCAATCATCTTATGATGGATTTAGGTTAGGGTTTAATTTGAAAAACAGTAAACTAATGTTGAATTAATCATTATATGATGATCACATAAATTAGGGCTTGTAATTAGAGGGATTAGGGTTAATTAATGAGGTTGATTTTGTTAAACCCGTTTTTAAAAACTGGGCAGAATTTTGAGTCAATTGTTTTGATCATATCGGGAGTTCTAGGAACATTCAAGATGCGATCCAAGTATCCCTAAAAAGGTAATTGAAGTGGCATTCCAATGCAAGAAACGAGAACTAAATTGGAGGTCGGGAAGTGGGTCAAAAACAGGTTACAACAGTCGGAGGTCAAAAAGTTTTGTAATCAGCCTGTTTTCTTTTTAAGTTTTGGGTTGTTTGGGGTACTTAGGGTTGCATTGGGATCTTCTCACGAACATAAGAGATGGTTTATATATTGTAGTAAGTATCTGCATTTGGGCTAAGATTTTGGTTTAGGGTAAGACCCTCTAATAGTAATGAACTTTTCATACGTTTAAAATCAGTGAATTCTGGATGGGTAGCAATATATACACATATATCGGGGCCTTAACAGTAGCTTTAAGGTTAGGGCAAGTGGGAGGTTTTAGCTAACATATGTAAAAGTATGAATATTCCTTTTACGGAGATCATGGGTATGTTTAAGGGGGAGATCGACCCATAGTTTAAGGTATAAAAAACGGGACTGTTTTGGGTAAAATGTTAACGGGACGGGTTATGAAGTAAAAGGGGTTAAGGGCTTTATAGAGGGGTGTAATGAGATGCTTAGAGCATATAAATGAGGTATTTATATAGGATGAGGCTAGATGTCCATCATAGGTTGATGAGCCGTTTTAGTGATTGGTTCATGTTTTGATTATGTGTTTTTGGTTTGTTAGCTTTTTGCTAGTGCGAGGACATTTGGAGAAGCTCAATTAGGTGAGTTTCATAATCCCATATTTAATATTGATTTTGACTTTCAGATCGGATGGAAGAGACACTGTGTTGAGTTATTTTCTAAATTTATGCTATGAATGTGTTTGTGATTTGAGATGGACTTGTGTGTACATTATGTGATTAACTACTATGTGATTTTTGATTGTGTATGATTTGGATTGGGGGACACGTGCCGTCTCAGTTATTGTGGTTTGACAAGGTAGTGGCCTTGTGGTTTGACAAGGTAGTGGCCTTGAGGTTTGACAAGGTAGTGGCCTTGAGGTTTGACAAGGTAGTGGCCTTGTGGTTTGACAAGGTAGTGGCCTTGGGATAGGTACATAATGTGATCATCTATGATACCATGTTGTTTGGCAAGGTAGGAGCCTTGGATTTTGGTTTGGAATGATTGATCTTGAATGCTAGTTGTTAATACATAATTGTAACACATTGTCCATATGTTATTTTATCCGTGTTCGTTATTCACAATTTGTAATTGATTTAGCGTTGGAATCTAAAACTATGACTCTCACCAACTTTATGTTGACGTGTTTTAGTGTCTCTTTCAGGTGTGAATGTGTTTAAGCTTGAGGATAGAAGTGGCTAGACTTGGATGCCTTAGGATTGCATATAGAAGGAGATCCCCGTTCCTCCTCAGTTTCTTTTGTTTGTTTAATAAGTGATATTGTTGGCACCTATATGTTTGTTTTGTTTGTGATATTTGATTGTCTTGGGTAAGAGGTAGGACTGTTACCTACTTACCTAGACTCCTGCATGTTGAGATATTGTCATGACATATGTGTCGCCATTTATGAAATTTCTTATTTCATTTAGTTATCTCTATAGACACGCCATGTTGTGATGATATCCATACGTCGGGCCCCATATTCCGCCATGGTGGGGTGTGACACTATAAGCCACCAAAAATCCAAGTTTGTTCACTAGATCTACTAGATCCTTGCCTCATAGTAATCCCAAATCTATAGGTAGCATAATCATCATCCTTGGAAGTATTATACCAAGCCTTAGCCGAACCTAAAAGGTCACGGCTTGGTTAATAATTGGAGTCTCCTTCATCATCTTGAATAGATCTCTAACCTCTTTGTTCATATAGATCTTACTTGGTAACATTTAGACAAAAAGGTATACACATCATATTCTTTCCTTATTTCATGCATGCATCATCATACACATATAAACACAAGTAAATAACATGTCAAAATCAAGATTTGATAAAGCCATGACCCTTATAGGTCACGGCATATTTATGCAAATAATGTTCATGATTTAAAAATCTTTTAATAAGAAACTTATGACTTAGATGTTATGTTTAAACTGGATTTAAAAACCATATGAGACCTTTATGAATCTAGACATTGCATGAGTTACAAATCTTGTTTTATGGGACCTTGGTTAGCTAATAACCATAGATCTCATGAAATGAACTTGTGCAACTTAAAGATCAAGAAAACCATGACCTTAAAGGTCACAGCTAAGTTAAATGGAGACTATATGATTGTTTTTCTAAGTTTTGAATCATGGAATATGAAAGGTAACATGTTAAATGGAATATTAAAAATCATCAAAGTTACTTATGTGAATATTTGTAGCCGTGGGTTTTATATGACCGTAAATGGGTTAGATGTACATGCATGTTATTATACAACCTAGATCTTGTAATAAGTGTTAACTTAACATGATAAACATGAAATAAGCTTATAGGTCTTATTGGAATATTGGGAGAAAATAATATAGCCGTGGGCTATACCTTTTTTTCTTAGAATAATAATAACCTTGGGAACATGCATATAACCTAGATAATTATGATGTGTTTTTGTAAATATTTACAAGACTTTAAAACTAGCTAATATGTTCATCTTGGAAATACCAAGATTTACAAATATGACCGTGGACTATATATGAGTAAACATGGATCTATGATTGATTTTTAGGTCTAGACATAATTTAGATCTCATCTTGGACTTATGACTTGTTTACTTGATTTGTACATAGATAGATCTAATTTGGAACATCACATAAAACAAGTATAAGTTTTATTCTTTTATTTTAGATTTAAAACTAAATAAGAATAAGCCCATTTAATAAATCCTAGTAATTTAATGGACTCAAGATTTCACTTAGGCCCATTTAACTAATTAAAGGACTTAAAAATGTATTTAGGCCCAATGAATGATTTAAAGACCCATTTAAATAAATTAGTGGACTTGATATATATATTTAAGCCCATTAAAATAGCCCATTAGATGTTTAGCCCATTTAATGAGCCCATACAAGTTTGAATGTCAAAATAAAAGTTTTTATAATAAAATATAACTTATAATAACTTTTTGGATGAAAATGAAAATTTATAAAATTTAAGGACTAAAATCGTAACTTATGAAACTTATTTTGATAAACTAGTAAACACAAGGACTAAAAATGTAATTATCCAAAAGCCTAGGGTTTAATAAATATTATCCTGGCAAATTAAACCATAGGGACCATTTTGGGAAGTTTCTAAAAATTGTTTTATCATTTTATAACCCTAAAGACTATTCATGTAAATTGCTGAAACTTAAAGAAGCCCTAGGGGTTGTTTTTGTAATTTTAGTAAAGTTACAAAACCTAGATATAACTAGGGAGACTAGTTTTGCCATATTCTAAAACATTAACAAGCCCTAACCCTAAAACCTATCTTAATTATAATGAAATATAATTAAAATACTTAGACCATAAGAATTAAGGTATAAATTCTTAAGTTTAAATTATTTTATATTAAAATAATTTATAGAAACTTTAAAGTTAAATAAAATCTTTTATTTTTCAAAACAGAATATTTATATTTACTTTAGGAAATAATTGTATAAGCAATTATGAAAATGTATTACTCATACATAAACTCATATACTTTTAGGAAATAAAAATTTTACGAACTTTAATTACATTGAATGTTACTACGTAAATATATTATAAGTAAAACCCCTTATGTTTACTTAAATATAGAACTTGGTTATAAATTTAATTGGATGTATTGATACAAGTACTATAAACATAGAGTAATATTTTAAGTGAAACATTCTCTTTTATGTTTACTTAAATGTAAAACTTAATTGTAAAATTGGATGATTACTATAAATACATGTATGCTAACTAATATCAATAGTTAAACATGTGATGTGAACTTAATGAAACTTATATAAATAAGTTAAATGAATATTGAGGCTACTTGAACTATGGTTATTTAGATAAATACCATAGTATGAATGAACTGAATAAAATCTGTATAAGCATACATATATGTTCTTTGTACTATCTATTAAGACTATACTATTTGATTAGGCATAACTTTGGTGTGAGCTTTATTTGGATACCCGTACTAAACAAGCAATTGCCTACTCCCAGGTGAGTTTACAGCCCCATTTAAACTTTGATAAAACTTTCCCTTTTAGGAAAGAAAATATGCAAACATATATTGGACATGACTGGATTGTATAAACTGGATTGTGATTGCTTACTATTGAAACTGTTAAATTGTTGTAAATCGCCCGAATGTTATAAATAGATCTATTAGGGATTGACCATCCCCGTCTGGGTGAGTCATGCTCACTGTGCCTTGGCCATGACAACAGACGTATACCATGTTGGAACAGGAATGGGTGTCTTTTTGTAAGACACTACGTCCTCATCTGTTGAGGACTATGGGGTTAAGCTTCAGTTTCTAATAATAAACAAATGCTATTTATATTTTAGTAAGAATGTTTTGTGCATTATTACTTCTATGATTATTGTATGTCCAAACTAATTAATTGTTAAAATTTATAAATTCGCCAAATTTATGTTGACCCGTTAGTATGTTTTGCACAGGAATATGAAGTTAGTACGTGGTGTGTGCATGGCCTCCAGCATCTTAGAAATCTGCATCATAGGACTCGTCAAGGGTTCTATTTGGGACACTCAAATAAACACTCTCCACCATGTTTAAGACAATTTTTATTTATTTGTTAAAATAAACATGTAATCTGATTTAACTTACTTTTATCTTATGCTCTATGGACTATATGCTATCGATCTGCCCTTGTGACATCTCCGTGGATATTTCTACGTATTTTGACCCTACCCGAGGTGTCACAGAGAATGGTATCAGAGCATTAGTTGTAGGGAACCAGATAAATTTTTAAATAAAATAAAAATAAAATGATTTTTCTTTTATTTAAAACTGGACTATAACTTATAAAACTCTTTATGGGATTTTATTTTGGGACCGTCTTAGTTAAGCATATAGATCTTAGGGCATTTTATGCTATGTGAACTAATTGTATATATATATATATATATATATATATATATATATATATATATATATATATATATATATATATGTGTGTGTGTGTGTGTTTACTAACTTGATTATTAATACTGTTTAGTAAGGTATTGTTATATGTTAGACGTGCGAAACTTGAAAATTTTACACTACATAGTAAATTACTGAAATGCGAATATGAGTAATATTAAACTAAAACTTCACACTTACTGACTGATAAATGAACTATTTACATGATAGTACATATATATGTATAAGTATGAATAATTGTAACCTTAAAACATTCTAATAATTGTTTAAAAGGGATATATTTCATAAAGCATGTAATCTAAATAATATTGTTCTTTGTTTGTAAGCTCATACTCACTTCAAACTTAAAATGATATTATTTCAGAGCATCATGACTCCGCCTACTGCATCTACGACTCTTCTACCAGTAGTATCTCCTACTCCAGTTGTTTGTTCATCTCCACGATCGGCACAGTATGGATGGTTGTCAGCCTCGGATTTAGAGGATGACCCAACTATCGAGACTGTACTATCAAAGGACCCATTTCCTACCTCTGCATCAGCTATACTGGCCCCAACCTCGATGGAAGAGGAACAGGTTCCTCCTAGCCTAGCACCTTCCGTGTCTCCATTCTTATCATCGGGCCATTTCTCCGGGTCCGTACCCGTCTCTACTTATAAGACCGGGGAAGGCTCCAGAGCGAGACATGTCGATCTCGTTCAGGCTCAGATTGCTGCACTTGTTGCACGCCAGGAGAAAGAGATATGGGACCTCCGCAATCTACTGATGGTCGGCCAACAAGGCCGCACCGTCATCCATGATCGTATTGACACTTTCTCCCGCACCATGAGAAGAGAAGCCCAGGCTACTAAGGGTTTCCGGGATAAGACTAATATAGCATTGAAGTGGCTCATAGAGGAAAACCGTCGTCTTCACTGTGATGTTGGGTCAAAAAGTTGATGTGGCAGAAACTCAAAAACGAAGAAAACATGAAGATATTGTCTAAGCGTTGTCAAGAGCAATTCAAGCGTTGACAAGAACAAACTAAGCGTTGTTGGCTCAAGAGTTGTCGTGTACAATCTAAGCGTTGTTACATGCAATTCAAGAGTTGATAGAAATGTAGACAAGAAGCTTATGGAAGCTTCTATTTAGATAAACATGCAAGATATATTTTGCATAAGTTTATTTAAATAAAAGATTTACTTGTTTATTTGTTATTATCTCTTGTAAACCCTAATCCTTACACTATAAAAGGAACCAAGGGTCTTAGGTTTTATTCACCATTCATATTCACAATGTAAAACTAAAGTGTGTGTTGACTAGACGTGGGATTCAATGTATACACGTCTAGTGATTCTTTTTTATTAATATAATAAGCAGTCCAATTGTGTTTTAATTCATGTTCTTGTGCCCTAAACACCTTGTTAATGGTTGTTGTTCTAATTCCGCTTTGATTGTTTAATCATATGAACAATGATCATTCCTAGTAGCTTCAAAGATCCGGAAACCAAGGTTTCCACAATTGGTATCAGAGCCTCGTGGCTCGTGATGCTAGGACCCACAAGGTGTTCGTGTATGGTGAAAAGAAGAAAAATCTGTCTAGGATTTTTCTGGACGTTTTTGTGTGTGCAGCAGTATTCAGAAGGTCATAACTTTTGATTGGACCGTTGGATCGTCATGAAAATTTTTATGTGTGTTCTACATACATATATCTAAACATCCATCGGAGGGATTGTCGAGTTTTATCCCCAAGAAATAGTTATTAAGCGTCAAAGTCAGCAGCAGGATGAATGCAGTTTTTGTGAACAGCCATATTCAAAACACGATCTCTCCTTCGTTAACCGTCGGATCTTCGTGATTTTTGAACTGTAGATTCTTGGCACTTGTGTCTAGAATCTCACCGAAGGGATTTTCGATCTGAGCTTTTATAAGAAAGTTATTTGAGGTCGAAGTTAGCTGCAAAGAAGGTACAAACTTTTCTGATTTTACATAAAATAATGATTTAGGGTTTCTCAAAACCCTAGATCGTTTCTCTACCAGAAAAAAGGATGTTTGCATCATAATTTGTGGCTATAAAAAGCAGAAGATTATAAGGATTATGGCTGTCGTGATTCAAGATAATTCGTCATGATATTAGGGTTTATGGTAAACCCTAGATTCATCTTTGTTAATACCCTATATCTGGTTAAGTATGTACAAGAGCAGGTCACGATAAAGCTGCTAAGAAAAAGACGAACAGTAGCAGACACTTTTAGTGGTTAACGTTTTTGTACTTAGATGCTACTGTTGGTGCATATGTTGTCGTGTATTAAAGATGCAGCAGCAGGTCTTTACGTGATCACAAGATTTATTCGCTTCATATTTTAAGCAAGATATATGGTTGCCTATTTTAAAATAGGAACAACAGCTACAATAATCATGGGATATACAGGCTGTACATGCAGCTTGTTGTGAGAAGAAAAAGACGTAGCTAACTATGGTCACATAGCTTGTTGCGAATGAAAATGTTAACAAAGGAAACTATACAACTCACGTGATTGGGCTATTCACACAAGATTGAAGGATATAAACTTTGGTAATCACATATCCCCAGATCTTGGTAGTGGATAAATGAGACGCTGACAGGTTTTTGCGTAGACGCTGACGTTTGTAAATTTGACGCTGACAGAATAAGTCAACGCTGAGAGCATTGACAGTGTTGTCTGATATATGTTAATTCAAACGCTGATAGGTATTGTCCGATATCGGACAATACATCTGACCAAGATATTGGATAAAGGAAGATATCGGATAACACAAGGATTACTGCTGTTGAGAAAATTGGTACGTTTTTAGCACACAAAAAGGAGGAAATTACACACAAAGGTACATGGAATCTCCGTTCTTATACAGAATATCAAATTGATATTAATGGCTCGGATATTTTTACAAGGAGTAAATGATTTTTAAGTAAGTTAGCAACAATTCATGAAGACTTTGATTGATATTAAGTATGTAATCGGGATAGCCTTGTGAAAGAGTTATTCACTAACATCTTTTACATATGAAGACATTGGTTCATTAAGACTTATCATGAAGAGGTGTTGGCTTAAGGGGAAGAATACTTATGGTAAGTTTGATGATTGAAGAAGATTTTCGCGAGTTTGTGTTCTATCATATCTTAAAGTCATGCACTTCCAGCCACTGACTTTAAAGGTAACTTGTTCGTGCTTTACATGGTTGGTGACGAAGACTTGTCATAACACATGAAGGAGTTACATTGTCGTGCTCAGTGTCTCACAAAGTATGATAATATTGACAAGGGATCGAGGTCTACTTATATCTCTTCTACAAGTTCTTCATCACGTGGATAGTACAAGACATGGAACACAAGGTTGGGTTATTCTACTTCTACATCAAGAATACTTTATTTATTTTTCTTCAAAATCATTACATAGAGCTACATTTGGAGAATCTTCAAGGTTGCATACATTTTTTACTTCCCTGTTGATGTGACAAAAAGGGGAAGACAAACATACTATAATTGAGGGGAAGCAATTTGAAGATCATGTAAAACTTACAAGAGATACACATAGAGTTTTGCCACCATCAACTAGGGGAAGATTGTTGGGTCAAAAAGTTGATGTGGCAGAAACTCAAAAACGAAGAAAACATGAAGATATTGTCTAAGTGTTGTCAAGAGCAATTCAAGCGTTGACAAGAACAAACTAAGCGTTGTTGGCTCAAGAGTTGCCGTGTGCAATCTAAGCATTGTTACATGCAATTCAAGAGTTGATAGAAACGTAGACAAGAAGCTTATGGAAGCTTCTATTTAGATAAACATGCAAGATATATTCTGCATAAGTTTATTTAAATAGAAGATTTACTTGTTTATTTGTTATTATCTCTTGTAAACCATAATCTTTACACTATAAAAGGAACCAAGGGTCTTAGGTTTATTCATCATTCATATTCACAATGTAAACCTAAAGTGTGTGTTGACTAGACGTGGGATTCAATGTATACACATCTAGTGATTGTTTGTTATTAATATAATAAGCAGTCCAATTGTGTTTTAATTCATGTTCTTGTGCCCTAAACACCTTGTTAATGGTTGTTGTTCTAATTCCGCTTTGATTGTTTAATCATATGAACAATGATCATTCCTAGTAGCTTCAAAGATCCGGAAACCAAGGTTTCCACATGTGATACCCGTGAATGTGCCATATGATACTAAGCTATTGTCTCAAAAGCTGTTTAGTATGGGCATCCCTCTTAAGTTGCGACTCACTTGAGGATGTGATATCCCGAGCCCGGCATCATTTATTTAATCCTATTTTACGAATATTTTTGAAGTTTTGAAGAAATTTTGTTTGCTATATATTTGACGGTTTAAGTTGAAACCAACATTTTAGGTCGTAATTTTAACATTTGACGATTTAAGAAGAACCGATGACGACTACGATACCGACGGATGCCCAAAATTTACCTTTTATTATCGATTGATCGATATTTGAGTTTTTCGAGATTTTATTTTTATTACGTGTTAAGTCGAGTCGGAACCATGTGTATATTCGTTTTGTGTGCATTTGAACCATTTAAAAGTATTTTCAAGTGTTCGGGGCGAAACCCGACTCCCGTAAATTTTTAAAACCGACTACTAGTCATAATCCCGCCCTTTATAACTAGTTTTACTAGAAAGGCCAAAAGAAAACCTATATTACAAAATTTACCCCACCCCACTATATAAAAGGCAAAAACAAACACACACACTCATTTTTCTCATTTCAAAAATTCACACACCATCTCTTTTTCTCTCCATTAACCGCCGGCCACACCACCACCATGGAACCACCACCACCATTTTTCAAACTTGGTTTTTGAAGAATCCAATCAATGTCCCACCTTTCTTTCATCATTGTAAGTAAATCCCACCAACAATAACATACATGCATCCATTAATTTTTCCATAAATTTAAGATTTTTCAAAAATGGGTTTTGATCTAATTAAACTATACACATGTTTAATTCATGTGTTTATAATGTTGAATCATCTATAAAACGAGTTAGGGGGCTGTTTTCTTGGGTGTTTTGGCTACACCAAACCCACGGCCAAAGTGGGTTTGGTTGTGGCTTGATGAGTTTGATGTTTTGTGTTGTGGGTTTGTATGTAGGGTGGTGTTTCTAGTGTTTTTAAATAGTTAAAACTTAATGCATGTGTGATTTGGATTTGGGTTTTTATGAGGATTTGATTTTCTTAGTGTTATAGACTGATTAGGGTGATTGGTATTGGTTATGAGTGGTTAATATAGGTTTAGGTAATGATAGAATGGATTGGAAACAATTTTGGAATGATTTTGGAAGGGTGATTTTAGACCAGATTGTTTAGGGCTTATTTTCGTGGGTTTAACTTTGTAAACAGGTCATAAGCATAGGATGTAGTTGTAGAGCTTTGTCATAGCTTCGTTTCGGTATAAAGTAGAGCTTACGACTCCAAACGAGTCAAAAGTTATGTTATTTTGAAAATACGTGTACCGGGAGATGAGAACCAACACAATCCGAATTTGTGTTTGGTTTTGGGTCAAATCCCAGGGACCATAGATAGAGTTTGGTAAATGATTGAAAGTAAAATTTTGGTTTCAAACCTGCACTTGTGAGTCTATTTTTGGACTTAGGAGTCAAAGTAGTCAATGGTGTATTTTAAATGGGTCAAACAAGTCCAACATGGTCAACGTGCAAAATCAGTCCTAAAAGTGTATGTTTAGAAATGTGATGTGTAACGAGTCATAGAAGTAAAAACTTTTCATGGGATTAAATATGGTTTTTATACAGGTCATGAGGTATTTTTGTGAATTTTCTTGAAATTTATATAGGTGCTTAAGTCATAGCAAACAACCCATACTTTTGGTAAGTACCGGCAAATCTATAAAATGGAAATCAACTTTAATTACGTGGATAAATGGTATAAGTCTAGTAACAACTACTTGTTGGATTTTGGCGTGAGTTTTCATAAGCATTAAGTGTGTTTGCATATGCGTGTGTTTAGTAAAATAATGTACACGGAGTATTGATTTGGTTTACGTACCTTGATTTTTAGGTCAAGTGTTTGATTTTCCCGGGCATCCACGTCGTCGGTGACATTTCTCGTTACGTCTTCGCTGAACCAATACTACTACGCCAGGTGAGTCTATAGCATCGCTCTTTACTTATTTCAAATGTTTTTACTAGCGAGGGGGATACATGTTAATTTAAATGAAAATGAACATAAGTCATGAATGATTGTTGGACCCGAATGTTGCCTTGAATTGTGTTGAGTACCTAGTTGCAAAAGTCCCTAAATTCGTGAACTATTAACTATTGTCTTTCCCTTGTGTGGGTTGGAGATAGCCGCTTATACAATTGTTAGTACTATGGGGTTGACGACCCTATCCGAGACGAGAGCTAGTATGTTGAGTACCCTCTGCGGACGGATAACTTGTGATAAGAAATAAGGAATAATTGAAACTGATGCCTTTAGAAGGGGCACTAGTTTCATCTTAATCACGCCGGTCAATGTGGCACGGGTGATTGAGTTAACGGATTAGTGTCACGAGCTTAAACACAATTATTAGTTGTTGCTAAAGATAATATCCTTGAATAATAGATTGTGAGTACGACAATGCTATTGAATGATCATGATTGGTTTTTAATACTTATGCTCAACTTATGATTTGATAAACCTTTAGATTCGCTCAACCTTTGTGTTGACGGTTTTGAGCATGTGTTTCAGGTAACCAAGATTGATAGCAGCGGAGCATGCGAGGATGGAAGTTGTTGTGGCTTGGCGGTCTACTTTGTTTTTCTTCCATTTTAGCACTTAAATATTTTATACTATGTCATGTGAATGAAAATATACTTTTGGGTTGAGATTCAATGGGGACCAAAACGCAAACTCTATTTTGTATTATCTTGGGATTTGGAAAACTGTAGACTTGTATGTTTTTAATAATGTTAAATTTATGTTTAAACTTTTACGTCTCTTTGAGTCGTTTAATATAGCTTATGTGTGATGATAACTACGTAGCACCCAAATGTTGTAGTTTCGCTACGCATAGCATTTGTGGGGGTGTTATAGATTGGTAATCCGAGCCATGCGTTATAGAGAACTAGGTCATTTTGAAAAATCCTAAACTATAACTTTTGGTGTCGTAAGAAATTGTCCAAGCACACAACTATCCTGCATGGCTCCGGTAAGATTTCTTTAGCATTGCTTTATATTTTAGATGTATCCCTCAAACTTATATGAATTCCCTAGTATTTTGTAAGTAAATACTATGATATATATTGAGATATATTGTTGTGTACGTGAGTACTTATCATCGTAATTTGCAAATTCTTGTAAGATTATCTTATATGTTGCATGTAATTGGCATACGGGTTACATTGCATTACATGACAACACTGCGTTGTAATCCTACGTGTATGTAGGAATGATTGTATGTATAGTTATGTATATACTGTGGTATTTGGAGGCATTGCACGCGAAGCAATGGTCCTCGTGTGATTATCGTACATTTAAAATGCGGTTTTGTTGAGAATTCGGCCTTACCGCTAATTATCAATCTTGATAATTAAATCATTGTTCGAATAACCGAGTGTGAACCTCGTTTGATACTCTAGATACGTAAATAATTCTTCGTAACATATTGTATATCGACTAGATTGATCTCGATTGTCGTTATCGTACCGTGATGTGTCATTCTTGGACATCTTCTTTTGAAACGTAATTTACTTACGTATTACTTTATTTCCTTTATTCCTTATGGGTTTGATATGTTAGTTGGCGTAACTATAATATAGACGAAGTATAATCAACGATGCGTACATCGTAGCGACGAATCACATGTGTATGTTATAAAACGTGGTTGAGGCGTGTTGCCATTTAATCGTTGTTTACTATTCTACTTGAATTTAAAGATGTGTTTTAAAATAGACTAGCGTTGTGATCAATCGCGATAACTTGGAATTTGGTTGGTTTGTGTTAATTTTGTGGTGTACGATTTTGAGACTCATCTGAGGCCGATAACAACACTTAGTTGACATACGTATTCTCATTTCGTTTATTGCATTTGTCTTGTTGTCTCATTATTTTGAATTCGATATTATACATGACGAGGTCTGGCATTTGTGTGAGTTAAATAAGCATTGAATTTTGTAAATTGAATGATTTAAACGTAAAGCGTTATACATATTAAATATAGGGTGAATGAAACTTTTGGATAAAAATGACTTATGATGTGTCTTGTAACAAGTAAAATAAGTGTAGAGAAGAAATGGACAAAGTGAAATTATTTTTCCTTCAACCCTGGTTGGCATATCATAATAAGTAATTTATATTACTCGTAAAATCCTTGTTTTCATATATTAATAATTTGATACTAGAAGCTTGTGATGGATTTGTTAAGATTTTGTTTAATTTAATTTGAGAAAGGAGTTATAATAAAATTTACGATATGACTATCGAGTATATGTAGCTGTGGGCTTGACATGAGTTAATTTTCGAGTCAATATAGCAAACTTTTGGCATAAATTGTAATATAGAACACGAGTAGAAAAATTGGTCATGCGTTTTGAAGCTAGAGACTTTGAAAAATTGGTTTTATTTTAAACATAAGGTCATGTTATATGCATTGGTATAAACTAGAACTTGTCACTCGTTGTAGTATATAAACTGGGATAAAATCGGAATGTACACTTTAAAGTAAGAAATTATAACGCTTGAAACAAATTTTTAAACAAGGATGGAACGCCATTGGAAATCATTTGTTTATTTAATTGTCGTTATAGAGAATCACTATGCATAATTCGATGATGCTTGTTTAAAATCGTTTGAAAAATCTTTTGTTTTATTCCGCTGCGAGATGTGTTAATGTTAAAAACCGTTTGATAATGGGCTAAGGATTAAAAGTTTAATTTTCTACATTTTAGAATTATTGAAATAAGCATTTCTGATTAATTATTATATTATTATATTATTATTATTTTTGAGATTCATGTCTCGACTAAAATCAGTAATTTATCCGAGATAATACTACGTGAAACGTCTTTGATGCCTGACTCGAGTCGTGTGAATAAAATATAGCATACAAATTCTAAGGAAGACATATGTATAATAAAAAGTCAAGGTTAATTTTAAGAGTCAATTGGACTAGTTTGAGTCACGATGGATATTTGTATATACGTAATGAGATAAGTTGTAATAATAAAAACGTAAAACTTGGAAAATTCTTACTATGTACGTTTTTGGTACTTAAGATATGAACATTAATGAGATTTTGACACAAGTATGGAGATTTTCAAACCTAATGATTTTACCAATTATAATAACCGAGTCACCGAATCAACTGATGTTAGAAATTTTCTTGCAATTGTAATTTTTCTAGAAATAAAAACTTTGTATAGATTTAAACATGAAAGGTCTAAAATCTTTAATGGGGTAACACAAATTAAAAATGTGCAAATGTTCGATTTTACAATATACAAGGTAACAATAACTAGAAAATGCAAATGGATTACCCAACAAACGCATTTTGTATTATTTTCTTAAGATGTATATATAATGTTTTGAGTCACGATGGTTCGATCGTCCGACATCCCTTCTTTGATTTTATGAGTCTGTATCTAAACTTGAGTCGTCATGTGACTGTTCATTTTAATATTTTCCATGATATGAAACCATTATTATTATATTTATTTTAAAACTACTATTTCGCTAGTACTTGATGATGAGGGTATGTCACCCGGTATATTTTGTCCTGTTCATGGACGTTGTGACTTTTCTTCTTTCGGTTAATGGAACCTAAAATTCTGTATTTACTTGAATGATGCTATAAATCTTCATTAAAGTGGTTATTTATTTATATTGAACAAAAGCGAGGAGGCGAAGCCGCTTTACCGAATTGTAAAGGTGAAAGAACTCGAACCTCTTGGTGAAATTATTTCTATTCGACCAGGTGATTCTTCTCCTCTCCCCGTATACCCTTGGTGGAATGTGTGTGAAACTCGAGACGATGGGAATTATGATCGTTGTTCTATTTTTACGCTTGTGTTGATATTCAGTTTTTACTCCATGTAGTCGTAGATCGCTGTTGTTATCCCGAGACTTTTGTCATATATTTGAAGTATCTTCATTTCTAATGTAGTTAATTTCAGTTGGCAATTATATTGCTTGTTTACCTAGTACGATCTCATTGATTTTTGATTTTATTACTTTTTGTGTTTGCAATGATCTTTAATCCTGGACCACCTTACCATTGATTGTTGAGTAGTCTATTTTGAAAATATGTATGAGTGTGAAATGGTTCGTTGAACCAAATGTAAATGTTGTCGATTTATTTACTTAATTATTATTTATTTTCTCATAAAAAAGCAAAGTAATAGTATGTTTTCAAAATGGAAGAAAAATGTTTGATGTGTTCCTTAAAACGATGGTATCAATAATTTCCCATTTCAAATCCCATTTCAAATGATTTAATTATTTTGAAGATTAGGTCGAAAACTTTCGTAGTCATATTTGGTATGTAATAATAATGTTTGTGCCGTCACTTGATCCTCAATTATGCACAGCTTAGCTAACTATGCATAATTCGGGAAGAGTCTTGTTTTGTTGGTTGTTGTTGCTTGATCCTTAAGTATGCATGATTTAGCTAATTATGCATAGTTTAGGAAGGGCACTAATGTAGTTTCAAATCAATTGGTCATCTTTAAAACCGGTAGTGTTTTTGATAGATGTTTGGATGAGAACATTTTTTAAAATGATGGATCCTTATGCAAGTAATCGTATTTTCTTTGATTCCTAAAGAAATTTTTGAATTTTCTTGTGTTCCTTGAAATCTTTTTTTTTTGTTTGCCGTTGACTTAGTAAGTCACTGTGACCGAGTAATTTTGGAAAATGTTTTTATGTGTTGTGTGTTACGTGCGAATTTTATCGGAATCGCTAGGGTGTTGATGAAATACCAAAGGAGCTCATACCGACACTAAGAAGAAATTTTAACAAGAATAGAAGACTGCCGAAGTAGAGGAAATTCGAGTTCAAGTAACTCTGAGGGAAATGACAAAGACTTCTCCTACATCAAATGTACCGTACCTTAATTATTTTCTTTTCTTGTTCTTTTGATATGTCAAATGACACGCGATAAATTGTTGAAGTTTACCAACTGTGCATCGGTAATTGGAAGACAATTCCATTGCCGTCTTCGTTTATTTAAGTAAGGAATCCTCTTTGCTTGACTCGTTTTTCTTTGATCATCGATGGTTAAACGATAGATAGCCATAGTTGATGTTTTTGTGGTAAACCCTTGCCTTTTATGTATTTATGCGGTAAGTGTTCTGGTCGAGTGATCGTAAGTTGTGAGAACTTGAGACGACATTATCCAATGAAGTCCGATCATGGAGAACACATGCCATGTAAAATATTTTTTTTTACTGTGAACGATGATGCTTATTGAGATTTTGACCACGTTTGGGACGAAAGTTAGATGGTGTTCTTATAATATTTTCTTTTGGGTATGGAACCATGTGTGAGCACCCTGCGATGACATATGTATGTATTTTCCTTTCTTTATGGATATGCATCCATAGCTGGCAAGCTCGTAAACCTTCTTTAACTTGCAATTTTCTTTTGACTGGACTCATCCGATATCCTGTCAATATCCTTATTTTATCCTGGCTTGGCTGATTAGCAAGCATGAGTTAACTCGATTGAACTGATTGAGTTGGGATGGTTTGGCTATGTTGCAAACATGTCGTAATGTGATTGTATGTGTTTCATAGTGGCTTTTGTGTTTGATTGGATTGTGATGTCTTCGAGAGAGTTATGTATACGTCGAATGATTACCGTATCGATGAATTCATTTTTGACGAAATAGGTTTGTATGTACATAATATTGCGATTAAGGTGATTTTGTATGATTAGTATTAATTACTTCGTCTTGTATATTCTGAACGTTTTTGATGGGGTTATGTGTGACCCGTGCGATTTTATTTTGTGAGTAATTGTTTTTATGAGATGATGGACCATGTGAAAGGACGATTCGAAAGTTGGAAGACATGCTCCGAGCGTGTGTGATTGATTTTGGTAATTGTTGAGATCGACAATTGCTGTTGGTAGTATCTTTGTACAACGACTTTTACCATGTTAGCCTTGAAGTTTCACTATTGGAAGAATTAGGTTGATGATAATGTAGATCGCCAGATTGGATGAAATGAAGTAGGAAAAAGTCAGTTGAATGGGCTTGAAATGATTCGAGAGGCTATGGAAGAGATGGTGTAGATTAAGAATCACTTGTTAACCGCGAGAAGATGTGAGAAGAGATGTGTTGAGACCCGTAGGAAGAATTTGGGAAAATTGAATTGGAGATCATGGATCGAGATGTTGAGAGATTGAAGCAAGGTATAATCCTCATTGTGAAGGTGTGATGGAATCCGAGACGTGAACCGAAGTCCACATCAGAACGTGAAGACCTTTTTGGGAAGTAGTACCCCCACCTTTCTAGTAGTATGAAATGCGAGTATAAGAACCGGAGAGCGCCGGGACGTCGCTCCCTTAAGGAGGGGAGGATGTGATACCCGTGAATGTGCCATATGATGCTAAGCTATTGTCTCAAGAGCTGTTCAGTATGAGAATCCCTCTTAAGTTGCGACTCACTTGAGGATGTGATATCCCGAGCCCAACGTCATTTATTTAATCCTATTTTAAGAATATTTTTGAAATTTTTATGAAATTTCGTTTGCTATATATTTGACGGTTTAAGTTGAAACCAACATTTTAGGTCGTAATTTTAACATTTGACGATTTAAGAAGAACCGATGACGACTACGATACCGATGGATGCCCAAAATTTACCTTTTATTATCGATTGATCGATATTTGAGTTTTTCGAGATTTTATTTTTATTACGTGTTAAGTCGAGTCGGAACCATGTGTATATTTGTTTTGTGTGCGTTTGAACCATTTAAAAGTATTTTCAAGTGTTCGGGGCGAAACCCGACTCCCGTAAATTTTTAAAACCGACTACTAGTCATAATCCCGCCCTTTATAACTAGTTTTACTAGTAAGGCCAAAAGAAAACCGATATAACAAAATTTACCCCACCCCACTATATAAAAGGCAAAAACAAACACACACACTCATTTTTCTCATTTCAAAAATTCACACACCCTCTCCTTTTCTCTCCTTTAACCGCCGGCCACACCACCACCATGGAACCACCACCACCATTTTTCAAACTTGGTTTTTGAAGAATCCAATCAATGTCCCACCTTTCTTTCATCATTGTAAGTAAATCCCACCAACAATAACATACATGCTGATATGAGCTTAAACTCATATCCTTTTATCAACAAATAACCCTAAAACATGAAGCAAAATACCAAATTATTTGGCAAAAACAGTATTATGTGGTATGTTTGTGTTTGTGTGCACTTGTGTAGGTAAGAAGATACATTTTCAAGAAAACAAGGAAAAATCAAGCTCAAATGGATGAAAAAGACAAAAGAGGATCAAAAGTGACAAGACTTTGAAGTTCAAGGACCTATCTTGACAAGTTATGAAAGTTGAAGGACTTAAAGTGCAAATTATGAAAAGTCAAGATTCAAGTCAAACCTGGTCAACTATCAAGTCAACTCAGTCAAAGGGCCATTTTGTACAAATTATGAAAGTTAAAGGACCAAAAATGTCAAAGGAATGAAGATCCTAGCTTGAAACAAGAATCTGCCAAGTCAAGGGGCTTGTTTTGCCAAGTTTGGAAAGCTGTTAAAGTTTAATCCATGTGATAGAGAGTTCAACCAATGGGAAAAGAGAATACATTTCACACGGATTGCCACATTAGCTTATTAAATACCCACTTCCGCCGCCCCACATTTATTACAATATCTCAACAGTGTAATCCGCAACACATCTCCTCAACCAATAAGAAGATGACACGTGTCATCTTCTTCACAAAGAAAATTTCCAGAATCGGGATTGAGATTGAAGCCGTTTCATGAGAAGATCAAAACACCAAACTTGCTCAATTTGGGAAGACGAATTCAACGGTGCATATTAATTAGCAAATCATCCATTAAATCAAGAATCCCCAATTCAGTGTTCATACCTTCAAGTGCCAAATGCAGAATTTTTCCACGTGGCAAGTTATTACTGGTTCTGACACGTCACCAATCCCAACTAATTCTCCTCTCATGCCTATAAATAGATAGCTTGTACTTCATTTTTCATTGTAGCCTAATTTTGTAAAAACACATAGTTCAATTTCCCTTTCCTTTTTCTCTCACTTTTACCCTAACTACTCAAGAGTCTGACAAACTCTTGAGTCAGTTAGTTAGTTAGTAGCTTGTAACAACCTTTATAACTGAATTCACTCAATAAAATTCAAATTTCCTTTTTCCCGCCAAATTCTGTTATTCAAATTCCATTTTGATCTTGTTGCTGTTGAGTGTTATTGTTGCTGATTGATGTTTGTTATGATCAACAATTGATCATAACTAACATTTGTGAAGATTAGAAGCTGTTTGATCAGAATTTGTTCATTCCTAGTTCTTTTGGAGATTTCAATGCAGTTTGATTGATTCCAGATGAATTGTAGCTGTTTGATGGTTGATTTTAGTTGAATACTAGTGATAGGTGGTGGTTATCACTAGGGCAAGAGAGCTCAGCGCTCCTCTTCTTCCCAAAGGATTTCTACATTAGGTTCTAAAGTTCTTGTTTTAGTTCCTCTAAACAGTCAATTGCATGCTCAATTTCTTAGTTTAATTCTGATGGCTGCATGTTTTACTTGATAGTAGTTGAAGTTTGATTGATTTTAGTTCATTTGTAGCTTAATCTTGCCTTCTTGTTTACTGAATTGATAGCCTTTGTAGTTACTGCATCATTTTTGTCATCTGTTTAGCCTTATAGCTTATTTGCTATTCTAGTCTTGCTAATTGCTTGGTTTCAGTTTTACTAGCTTTCATTTTGTTCATTAAAACTAGTCTGTTATAGCCTTTGAATCAGTTTAATCCATTACTCAATAAGTCTTTGTTAAAGTTTGATCATAACAGATAAGGGAGTGTTTGGGAATAGCTTTTAAATAGATTTCAAGTGTTGGAAATTTGTGTTTAATAGTTCATTTCTAGTCTTTAAGTGGTAACAAGTAGTTTTAAGACATTTGCTAGTCAAATAAAAAGTCAAAAAGGCAAATGGCAATAGAATAGTTTGGGTTAGTCTTATTTCAGCTTTAGTTTGAAAAACTTACCATTTTCAGTTGCTGATTTCTCATTCATTCTTGGATGAAATTTCCTCAAACTTGTTTCTAGTTATAGCTTATATCATAAACTTTCAGTTTCTAAGAGGAAATTCTACAGTATTAGGTAATAAGCTAGTAATAAGCTTTTTGGTCAAGGTCTGAGCATTTGTCATTCTCTGATATAAAGTACCTACTGTTTTCTTAGTTCTCCAATTCTACTTCATCAAAGTTGTTATTTTCTTTCACAAATCCAGTTAGAAAGTATTGAATATTGATTTTTGAAGTTTTGAGCTTTTTGCAAAAAGTTGGTCAAACTTGGTCAACATAAGCTCAAAAGAGCTTATTTCAGATTTCTCATTCATTTCTGGATGAAAAACGTTCTAGTTTGATTTCCCCTTCTTTAAATCAAGTGCTTAATCAGTTTCATCACAAAAATCAGATTGTGATTGATTGGAATAAGCTGTAGCTTATTTTGTGCTTATCAATAAGCACTCAATTGCTTATTTTTGACTTTTAGCTAGATTCCTCAGACACACATAGCTTAAATTGGATTTTAAGAGTTTTGCAAGTTGTTTCAGCTGATTTGGTTGAGTAATAAGCTCAAACGAGCTTAATCTTCATTGTGTCCCGTTTTTGTTTAAAAGTTTTTAAAAAATTGCACTTAGGTCCCTAGAAGTTTAATCAGTTTCAAAACCTAGCTAAACTTCCTAATTTTGTGGTATTTGCAAAATTTAGTCCTTTACATTTGAAAGTTTGTAGTTTTCAGTTAGAAGTTTGTTGATTAGTTACATTTTTGGTTAGTTTGTTACTAGTTTTACATAATTGGTCCTTGTAGTTAACTGCTTTGCATTTTTAGTCCTTATAATTTTTAGAATTTACATTTCAAGCATTTACATTTCATAGAAATTACATTTTCAGTCCTTTTAGTTTTATATTTTGCATTTTAGACATTTACTTGAATAAAAATTGGTATTTGCAAAGTGTTTTACGTATAAGTAGTTTAATATTTTTCATTTTTAAATAGTGTTGTTTGAATTAGCAATAGATTACCAAGCAAGCTTGAACAACCAAGAACAATAATAAATCTGATATTGATTGGACTTTCTATTGGTTAAGAACTGAGAAAACGAACTTGCATTATATTACATTTCAAATGGCGCCGCTGCCGGTTCTTTGACTACACGAGAGACTATCGATTGACGGTTTTCATTGGCTTTTGGGATCTGTTCATTTGGTGAACGTTATTTTTACGTATCATAAATCAAAAACAAATAAAAAATCACAAATATAAAAATATATAAAAACTAAAAAATTAACAAAACAATTCTTTTCCTAAAGAATTGACCAAAAAAATTAAAAAAATCCAAAAAGCAATCTTTTTCCTAAGAGATTGCACCCAAAAATATATATTATTGGATTCTCTCGGTTTTTATGTACATATAGTATTTTCCTTTAAAAAACTCATTAATACAAAAATATTTTCCATATATTATTATAAGTAAATACGTATACGTATAAGAACAATCAATCTACATATCTTCCATAAGTATTGCCGAGGCAATACACCGTGTTGAGGGGCGTTCCGGTCCTTGACACGCGTATCGATCAAACAAAATAAAGCAAGAATAGATAAATACTCTCAATAAGCAACAATTCGAAGAATACGAACATTTAAGTGAATAGAAAGGCGATGTGCTATAAAATGCCATCTAAGGGTCAATAGGTACTTAAGTGCTTCGCGCCACCTAACCCCCGTTCACTTGGGAGTATTCTAAGAAGGAAGGCTTCATTGAGGGTCTTGCACCCAAAGTAGTAATACATATATTGTTATTTTCTTGTGGATATTTAATATCGAAACTCGAAGAGGATAATCCATTTCTCTTCAAAGTCACACGAGAGCTTCTCTCTCATTCCTCGTATTGAGTTGCATGCTCACTCGCGGGCGTGCACAAATACCGATTGGTGTACAACCTCTTCCTCCGAAAAGGAAGAAAAAGAGAAAGAGTAAGACCACCACCGTCCACCAAGCCGATCACGAGAATCGTGCTTTGTCACCACCACAAGAAGCCATGGCTATTGATAATCGTACTTTGTATGAACGTATGCAATCCAACATTCATGGATATGTTAGTGCCATTAAGATTCCCGACTTTCCCGCTAACACATTTGAGTTACATACATCCATGATCAATATGGTTTCTTCATCACCTTTCTTTGGAAAACAAAATGAGGATCCTCATGCTCACCTTAAGAGATTCCTTTCACTTTGCAATACCATTAAGCATAATGGGGTTCCACCTGAGGTCATTAGATTGATGTTAGTGTCATTTTCCTTAGATGGGAGTGCTAAGCATTGGTTAGACACCCAACCACCCGATAGTATCACCACATGGGATGATTTTACCACTAAGTTTTTGAACAAATTCTTTCCTCCACAAAAGACTATGGTTTTGAGGAATTTGATTATGGGCTTTACACAAAAACCTAGTCAATCCTTTGGTGATGCTTGGGAAGAGTATAGTGAGTTGTTGAGGCGATGCCCTAACCATGGAATGGATGATCTAAGCCAAATCAATACCTTCTACAATGGCCTTAAACCTCACCACCAAGATTCACTAAATGCTTCCGCGGGAGGGAGTATTCTTTTCAAGACATACCACGAGGCTTTGAACATTATTGAGACTAAGGCAATGGTTCAAACAAACAATCCATTTGAAGAAAAGGTTCATGTGATCCAAAACACTTCTCAAACCCCTTGTGAACTCCAAATTCTTAAAGAGATCCTTCAAACAGTCAAACAAGGACAAGAAATGACTCAAGGCATGATTCAAGATTTTAAGAGCATGACATTGAACAATTCCTCAAATAATGTGAATGCCATCACCATTTCTCGTGTTACTTGTGGAGGCCCCCACTCTTATGAACAATGTGACAAGGTGCAAGGGTATCAAGGGGAATGCTATGCTTATCAAGAGGAACACCGTGAACACTTCAAGCCTAACATCAATCCAAATAACCTTTCTTACAAATCCCAAAATTACCTTACTCCACCCGGATTCCCACCCCAACCACCCACCCAAATTCCACAAAATCCTCCTCAAATTTTAGCAAGGAATCAAGGGCAAAGACAACCATACCAAGGAAATAACTACAAGGCACCCAATCAATTTCAACCTCAAGCAAATACTTTTTATCCACCAAATCAAGGATTTAACTCCCAACCTTTACCTTTCCAACCTCAAGGTTTTCAAGGTTATGTGCCACAAGAGTTTAACACAATGGATGTTTTGCAAAAGATGAATCAAGAGAATGAAAGGAAATTCCAAGCTATAGAAAAAGAAAATCAATGACCAATTCAATAAGGTTTTAATGGCGGTAACTCAAAGACCACAAGGGGCTTTACCTTCCAACACACAAACAAACCCTCGGGCTAATGTCAATGCTATTACAACAAGGAGTGGTACAACAACAAAGGATCCTTCACCTCCTAAACCTACTATTGTTCAACCCACTTGTGCTCCTACTTGTGATAAGCCTTCTACTTCTACTCCACCTCCTCAAAGTGCTCCTATTCACTCCAACACACCTTCTCAACCACCTCATACTTCTCCTTTACCTTCCACACTTTCCAATGAAGAAGCTAACAAAGACAAATCTTCCACCACAACACCTATTCCACCTACACCAAAACCCACTCTTCCATACCCTTCAAGGTTGAAAAAGGACAAGTTAAAGAACAAAGATGACATACAAGTCTCCAATTTCTTAAGGATGTTCAAGCAACTCAATATCAACATATCCTTTGCGGAAGCTCTTGCTTATATGCCAAAGTTTGCTAAGATGTTCAAGGATTTGCTCTCAAACAAAGAAAAATTGGTTGATTTGCCCAACACATCACTTAATGAAAATTGTTCCGCGGTGTTACTTAAAACCTTACCAACAAAACTTGGAGATCCGGGGCGCTTCTTGATACCTTGTAATTTTCCCGGTGTTGAAAATTGCATGGCTTTGGCGGATTTAGGGGCAAGCATAAATCTCATGCCTTTATCGGTTTGGAAACAACTATCTCTTGCCGAGCTCACTCCCACTAGGATGACTCTTGAACTAGCCAACCGAACCATAGCTCACCCCGTAGGTATAGCGGAAGATGTGTTTGTAGGTGTGGATAAGTTTACCTTTCCGGCCGACTTTGTAGTGGTCGATTATGACATGGATCCTATAGTGCCTTTGATTGTTGGTAGACCGTTTTTGAGAACGGGTCGTACCTTGATAGATGTGGCGGAAGGAGAATTAATTATGAGAGTAGAGGATGAGAAAGTGGTGTTTAAGTTAGGGAAAGTTTGTGATAGAAAAGAGGTTAAAGAGTCTAGACCTTGTGAGACTATTAACATTGTGGATGTGCTAGATGAAGTGTGTAATGAACACTTTCATGATGCTTGTAAGAATGCTAGTGATGAGATTCCACATGTTGAAACCGTGGCCTCAATTGCTCCCTCTTTAACACCTTTTGGAGAGAGTGATTTCCTCTTGGAGGAATTTGAGTCCAACTTTCTTGGTGATGATGATTCTCCCATTAATTGGGAAGAAGATATTCTTACAATCCAAAAGTTGCTCAATGAGGACCCTATTCCTTCCCCTATTCCACAAGAGATTACCATTGAGGAACCTTCCATAGTAAAACCTTCCATAGAGAGTCCACCTCCCATTGAACTTAAGGAACTTCCATCCCACTTAGAATATGCTTTCTTAGAAGGAAAAGACCAATTACCGGTGATTATTGCTAAGGAATTGAAAGAGGATGAGAAGGAGCAACTTATTGAAGTCCTTAAGAAACACAAGAAAGCCTTAGCATGGAAAATATCCGACATAAGGGGAATTGATCCACATTTTTGTACTCACAAAATCCTTATGGAGGATGACTATAAACCCGCCATTCAAAACCAAAGGAGAGTTAACCCAAAAATTCATGAGGTTATTAAGAAGGAAGTGATTAAACTCTTAGATGCGGGTATGATTTACCCCATTTCCGACTCTCCATGGGTTAGCCCGGTTCATTGTGTTCCAAAGAAGGGTGGAATCACCGTGGTGCCTAATGAGAACAATGAGCTTATTCCCAAGAGACTTGTAACCGGTTGGAGAGTTTGCATTGATTATAGAAAACTCAATGAGGCAACTAGGAAAGACCATTTCCCACTTCCCTTTATGGATCAAATGCTTGAACGCTTAGCGGGAAATGAGTACTATTGTTTTCTTGATGGCTTTTCGGGTTATTTCCAAATACCCATTGACCCTAAGGATCAAGAAAAGACCACATTCACTTGTCCATACGGTACATTTGCTTACAAGAGGATGCCTTTTGGCCTATGTAATGCACCGGGGACGTTTCAAAGGTGTATGATGGCGATTTTCCATGACATGATAGAGCAAACCATGGAGGTTTTTATGGATGACTTTTCCGTATTTGGGAACTCCTTTAGCTCTTGTCTTACCAATCTTGAGAGAATGCTTAAGCGTTGTGAGGAAACACGTTTGGTGCTTAATTGGGAGAAATGTCACTTTATGGTGAAAGAGGGGATTGTTTTAGGACACAAGATATCCAATAAGGGATTAGAAGTTGATCGAGCCAAAATTGATGTGATTGCTAAGCTTCCCCCACCCACCTCGGTTAAAGGTGTGAGGAGTTTCTTAGGTCATGCGGGCTTTTATAGGCGCTTTATACAAGATTTCTCTAAGATAGCTAGACCGATGACTCATCTCTTGGAGAAAGAGGCTCCTTTCATTTTTGATCAAGCTTGTTTAGACTCTTTTGAGACCCTTAAGGAAAAATTGACTAAGGCTCCCGTTTTGGTTTCTCCAAATTGGGAATTACCTTTTGAGCTTATGTGTGACGCTAGTGATTATGCGGTGGGGGCCGTCTTAGGACAAAGAGTTAATAAGCATTTTCAACCTATACACTATGCGAGTAAAACCATGACCGGTGCACAACTTCATTACACTACCACGGAAAAAGAGTTGCTTGCTATAGTATATGCTTTTGAGAAGTTTAGACCATACCTTGTGCTTTCCAAGACCATAGTGTATACGGATCATTCCGCTCTCAAGTATCTTATGACAAAACAAGATGCTAAGCCTAGGCTTTTGAGATGGGTTTTGTTGCTTCAAGAGTTTAAGATAGAGATTCGTGATAAAAAAGGGGCCGAGAATTTAGCGGCGGATCATTTGAGTAGACTTGAGCATCCTTTTCAAGGAGATTTCCCACATCAAGAAATCAATGAATCCTTTCCACTAGAGGAGCTCATGTCTATCTCTTCCCAAGAGGATGCCACACCTTGGTTTGCGGATATTGCAAACTATCTTGTTGGCAATGTGCTTATTGAGGGTCTTACTTACCAACAAAGAAAAAGTTTCTTAAGGAAGTTAAGTATTACTTTTGGGATGATCCATATCTTTTTAGGCAATGTGCGGACCAAATCATTAGACGGTGTGTAGATGGGCCCGAGGCATTTAAGATCTTAGAGGCATGTCATAAAGGACCTACGGGTGGACATTTTGGGCCTAACTACACCGCCAAGAAAGTCTTTGATTCGGGTTACTATTGGCCTTCCATTTACAAGGATGCCCAAGAGATGGTGAAATTTTGTGATGTTTGTCAAAGACAAGGAAAAATTACACAACGTGATGAGATGCCACAAAATTTTATCCAAGAGTGTGAGATATTTGATGTATGGGGAATAGATTTCATGGGACCTTTTCCATCCTCTAAGGGAAACAAGTATATACTTGTGGCGGTGGATTATGTGTCCAAGTGGGTGGAGGCTAAAGCCTTACCTACTAATGATGCTAGAGTGGTTGTAAAGTTCTTGAAACAATTGTTTGCTAGATTTGGTGTACCTCGGGCCATCATAAGTGATCGTGGTACGCACTTTTGTAATGATCAATTCACGAGAGTTATGAAGAAATATGGAGTGAATCATAGACTTTCTACCGCGTATCACCCTCAAACAAATGGTCAAACCGAGGTCACAAATCGTGGTTTAAAGAGAATTTTAGAAAGAACGGTGGGAGAGCATAGAGCTTCTTGGTCGGATAAGCTTGATGATGCTTTGTGGGCGTTTAGGACGGCCTTTAAGACACCAATTGGTTGTACTCCTTATAGGCTTGTCTATGGAAAAGCGTGCCACCTTCCATTTGAGTTAGAACATAAGGCATGTTGGGCTCTCAAGTGGGCTAACTTTGATTTAAACCTAGCCGGTTCACATAGGAAAGATCAAATCAATGAGATGGATGAGTTGAGAGCCAATGCCTATGAGAATTCTTTGCTATACAAGGAAAAGACTAAGAAATTGCATGATGCTAAGATCAAGAATCGTGAGTTCAAAGTTGGAGAGCCGGTTCTCCTCTTTAACTCAAGATTGAAGCTTTTTGCGGGCAAGCTTAAGTCGAGATGGTCCGGTCCATTCACTATTGCTCAAGTGTTTCCATATGGAACTCTTGAGTTGTCCCAACCCGATGGTCCAAATTTTAAAGTGAATGGTCACCGTGTTAAACACTACTTTGGGGAGGACATTTCCGTTGAAATGGTCCAAGAGGTCCCCATTTTCCCCATGAATTAATTCATTGTGGGACGAGTCGAGCTAGAGACTCATTAACTCAAGCATCGTATAACTAGGTTTAGAGTGTTGTAGGTTAGAAATAAAGGCATAGATTTGGAGATAAGTGTAGGGGAGACCTTCTTTTGTCTTCATGCTTGTTTGTAGGGTTGCTCACTCATCTCATGCTTTGGAGCTTATGGAGGAGGCCCTTGTATCTGGTTCACTTTGTTACTTTAGTGAATTTTCATTGACACCTTGTGCTTAAACATGATTTCACTAATAGTTGTCCTTTCCTTAACTTGGGTTAAGCAAAGTCTATTCATTGTCATAAGTGTAGGGGAAGTTTTTATACTTCCATGCTCTTAAACATTGAGGACAATGTTTAGCTTAAGTGTAGGGGGGTCTTCTATCGAAGTGACCTTACCTAGAACTTGTCATTGTCTTGCATGATAATTGGGAAAATTAATTGTTCAAACATTTTTCGAATTTTTGATCTACTTTGGCCACCAAAAATATGCATTCATAATTTTTGCATCAATCATTTTTCATTTTGCATAACACATTTGCATTGTATATATATTTCTTTTTCATCAAAAATATATAAAAAGGAGAAATATAATAAACATGGTTTTAACAAGTTTAGACTTCTTTGACATATTAGGCCCGCCATGGATATTTTGACTTAACCCGAGTTTGCTTATTTTAGCACTCTCTAGCTAGTATCCTTAACCATGTAGTCCTTCATTGGTCTATTAGGCTAAGCTTCCACCAATTTCATTCTTTGAAATTTTAAATTTGTGGAGAATGGGAAATGATAGAGTTGAAGCAAGTGTAAAAGGGCTAGATAGACTTCATGGCAATTACTTGTGGTTAAACCCTTCTCTTCTTGACCTCTATTTTCTTCGCTTGTATATAATTGTTAATAAATAATCAAGTACGGTTTTAATTGGTTTGTAATCTCTTATGCATTTTTGGCTAATCATTTATGGTTGATATGAGTACGTCTTAAGATTCTAAGTTAGCACGTTTTATGTGTACTAGACTTATGTCATGCTCCATATTTAGCGGGTGTTTTTCCTTTTCTTCTTTGCAAATTTCTTGGTGAGGAATAAAGAAAAATAAGAGCGGCTTATGAAAAAAAATGAGTGGCTAGAAAAAAAAAAGAAAAAAAAAAGAAAAGAAAAAAATATATATATATACAAGACTCCCAAGAGGGGCAGTGTGGTGTTAATTATAGTGACTATTGAGTTCCAATATTACCTTGACGGGTTGCGGGGATTCAATAGATTGCTCCAATCCAATATTACCTTGACGGGTTGCGGGGTTGAAGATCCAAAATCTCAAAAAGATGCGGATGTAAATTATTGCGTGAGTTTTATTTTTCTTTCCTTAGCGAGTGTGTAGCTACTTATGAAAGCATGACATGAGGATTTTACACATAAGGCGAATGACTTATTACTCTTAATACGGACTTATATTAATTGTGAGCGGTTTTTCAAGTAATGGATGAGAAGATTACTTAGGATTAAAACCGTGCTTCCTTATTTTTGGATTTTACACTTCTTATATTTCACACTTGAATAATGACAAATTTGCCCACAAGCAATTTGCTCAATTAATAACCGGTTCCACATTTAATTGTCATGAATAAGTTGATGCACTTTTTACTTGTGAATGCAATGATTCCATTTACTAGCTTGGTATGGGGAAAGTGAAACTTGAGGGTGATAAATGTTCATGGTATCCAAGCCCTAATCCAAATCATAGATTTCTTTATGAGTTATTTCCATCAAAACCATTTCAAGAAAAATCAAAAAGATATAGATAGAATTGTATTTTGATTCATTGCATTATTAAAAGTCAAAATCATGCATCATCTAGTTTAGAGTAGTGTAGATGCATCTCATATGGCTAAGGTGGATTAATTATGAGGGAAATGTAAATTTTTAAGCCTTGAAATATAATATTGCATGAGGACATGGCAATGCTCAAGTGTAGGGGAATTTGATATGAGCTTAAACTCATATCCTTTTATCAACAAATAACCCTAAAACATGAAGCAAAATACCAAATTATTTGGCAAAAACAGTATTATGTGGTATGTTTGTGTTTGTGTGCACTTGTGTAGGTAAGAAGATACATTTTCAAGAAAACAAGGAAAAATCAAGCTCAAATGGATGAAAAAGACAAAAGAGGATCAAAAGTGACAAGACTTTGAAGTTCAAGGACCTATCTTGACAAGTTATGAAAGTTGAAGGACTTAAAGTGCAAATTATGAAAAGTCAAGATTCAAGTCAAACCTGGTCAACTATCAAGTCAACTCAGTCAAAGGGCCATTTTGTACAAATTATGAAAGTTAAAGGACCAAAAATGTCAAAGGAATGAAGATCCTAGCTTGAAACAAGAATCTGCCAAGTCAAGGGGCTTGTTTTGCCAAGTTTGGAAAGCTGTTAAAGTTTAATCCATGTGATAGAGAGTTCAACCAATGGGAAAAGAGAATACATTTCACACGGATTGCCACATTAGCTTATTAAATACCCACTTCCGCCGCCCCACATTTATTACAATATCTCAACAGTGTAATCCGCAACACATCTCCTCAACCAATAAGAAGATGACACGTGTCATCTTCTTCACAAAGAAAATTTCCAGAATCGGGATTGAGATTGAAGCCGTTTCATGAGAAGATCAAAACACCAAACTTGCTCAATTTGGGAAGACGAATTCAACGGTGCATATTAATTAGCAAATCATCCATTAAATCAAGAATCCCCAATTCAGTGTTCATACCTTCAAGTGCCAAATGCAGAATTTTTCCACGTGGCAAGTTATTACTGGTTCTGACACGTCACCAATCCCAACTAATTCTCCTCTCATGCCTATAAATAGATAGCTTGTACTTCATTTTTCATTGTAGCCTAATTTTGTAAAAACACATAGTTCAATTTCCCTTTCCTTTTTCTCTCACTTTTACCCTAACTACTCAAGAGTCTGACAAACTCTTGAGTCAATTAGTTAGTTAGTAGCTTGTAACAACCTTTATAACTGAATTCACTCAATAAAATTCAAATTTCCTTTTTCCCGCCAAATTCTGTTATTCAAATTCCAGTTTGATCTTGTTGCTGTTGAGTGTTATTGTTGCTGATTGATGTTTGTTATGATCAACAATTGATCATAACTAACATTTGTGAAGATTAGAAGCTGTTTGATCAGAATTTGTTCATTCCTAGTTCTTTTGGAGATTTCAATGCAGTTTGATTGATTCCAGATGTATTGTAGCTGTTTGATGGTTGATTTTAGTTGAATACTAGTGATAGGTGGTGGTTATCACTAGGGCAAGAGAGCTCAGCGCTCCTCTTCTTCCCAAAGGATTTCTACATTAGGTTCTAAAGTTCTTGTTTTAGTTCCTCTAAACAGTCAATTGCATGCTCAATTTCTTAGTTTAATTCTGATGGCTGCATGTTTTACTTGATAGTAGTTGAAGTTTGATTGATTTTAGTTCATTTGTAGCTTAATCTTGCCTTCTTGTTTACTGAATTGATAGCCTTTGTAGTTACTGCATCATTTTTGTCATCTGTTTAGCCTTATAGCTTATTTGCTATTCTAGTCTTGCTAATTGCTTGGTTTCAGTTTTACTAGCTTTCATTTTGTTCATTAAAACTAGTCTGTTATAGCCTTTGAATCAGTTTAATCCATTACTCAATAAGTCTTTGTTAAAGTTTGATCATAACAGATAAGGGAGTGTTTGGGAATAGCTTTTAAATAGATTTCAAGTGTTGGAAATTTGTGTTTAATAGTTCATTTCTAGTCTTTAAGTGGTAACAAGTAGTTTTAAGACATTTGCTAGTCAAATAAAAAGTCAAAAAGGCAAATGGCAATAGAATAGTTTGGGTTAGTCTTATTTCAGCTTTAGTTTGAAAAACTTACCATTTTCAGTTGCTGATTTCTCATTCATTCTTGGATGAAATTTCCTCAAACTTGTTTCTAGTTATAGCTTATATCATAAACTTTCAGTTTCTAAGAGGAAATTCTACAGTATTAGGTAATAAGCTAGTAATAAGCTTTTTGGTCAAGGTCTGAGCATTTGTCATTCTCTGATATAAAGTACCTACTGTTTTCTTAGTTCTCCAATTCTACTTCATCAAAGTTGTTATTTTCTTTCACAAATCCAGTTAGAAAGTATTGAATATTGATTTTTGAAGTTTTGAGCTTTTTGCAAAAAGTTGGTCAAACTTGGTCAACATAAGCTCAAAAGAGCTTATTTCAGATTTCTCATTCATTTCTGGATGAAAAACGTTCTAGTTTGATTTCCCCTTCTTTAAGTCAAGTGCTTAATCAGTTTCATCACAAAAATCAGATTGTGATTGATTGGAATAAGCTGTAGCTTATTTTGTGCTTATCAATAAGCACTCAATTGCTTATTTTTGACTTTTAGCTAGATTCCTCAGACACACATAGCTTAAATTGGATTTTAAGAGTTTTGCAAGTTGTTTCAGCTGATTTGGTTGAGTAATAAGCTCAAACGAGCTTAATCTTCATTGTGTCCCATTTTTGTTTAAAAGTTTTTAAAAAATTGCACTTAGGTCCCTAGAAGTTTAATCAGTTTCAAAACCTAGCTAAACTTCCTAATTTTGTGGTATTTGCAAAATTTAGTCCTTTACATTTGAAAGTTTGTAGTTTTCAGTTAGAAGTTTGTTGATTAGTTACATTTTTGGTTAGTTTGTTACTAGTTTTACATAATTGGTCCTTGTAGTTAACTGCTTTGCATTTTTAGTCCTTATAATTTTTAGAATTTACATTTCAAGCATTTACATTTCATAGAAATTACATTTTCAGTCCTTTTAGTTTTATATTTTTCATTTTAGACATTTACTTGAATAAAAATTGGTATTTGCAAAGTGTTTTACGTATAAGTAGTTTAATATTTTTCATTTTTAAATAGTGTTGTTTGAATTAGCAATAGATTACCAAGCAAGCTTGAACAACCAAGAACAATAATAAATCTGATATTGATTGGACTTTCTATTGGTTAAGAACTGAGAAAACGAACTTGCATTATATTACATTTCACATGCATCCATTAATTTTTCCAAAAATTTAAGATTTTTCAAAAATGGGTTTTGATCTAATTAAACTATACACATGTTTAATTCATGTGTTTATAATCTTGAATCATCTATAAAACGAGTTAGGGGGCTGTTTTCTTGGGTGTTTTGGCTACACCAAACCCACGGCCAAAGTGGGTTTGGTTGTGGCTTGATGAGTTTGATTTTTTGTGTTGTGGGTTTGTATGTAGGGTGGTGTTTCTAGTGTTTTTAAATAGTTAAAACTTAATGCATGTGTGATTTGGATTTGGGTTTTTATGAGGATTTGATTTTCTTAGTGTTATATACTGATTAGGGTGATTGGGATTGGTTATGAGTGGTTAATACAGGTTTAGGTAATGATAGAATGGATTGGAAACAATTTTGGAATGATTTTGGAAGGGTGATTTTAGACCATATTGTTTAGGGCTTATTTTTGTGGGTTTAACTTTGTAAACAGGTCATAAGCATAGGATGTAGTTGTAGAGCTTTGTCTTAGCTTTGTTTCGGTAAAAAGTAGAGCTTACGATTCCAACACAATCCGAATTTGTGTTTGGTTTTGGGTCAAATCCCGGGGACCATAGATAGAGTTTGGCAAATGATTGAAAGTAAAATATTTGGTTTCAAACCTGCACTTGTGAGTCTATTTTTGGACTTAGGAGTCAAAGTAGTCAATGGTGTGTTTTAAATGGGTCAAACAAGTCCAACATGGTCAACGTGCAAAATCAGTCCTAAAAGTGTATGTTTAGAAATGTGATGTGTAACGAGTCATAGAAGTAAAAACTTTTCATGGGATTAAATATGGGTTTTATACAGGTCATGAGGTATTTTTGTGAATTTTCTTGAAATTTATATAGGTGCTTAAGTCATAGCAAACAACCCATACTTTTGGTAAGTACCAACAAATCTATAAAATAGAAATCAACTTTAATTACGTGGATAAATGGTATAGGTCTAGTAACAACTACTTGTTGGATTTTGGCGTGATTTTTCATAAGCATTAAGTGTGTTTGCATATGCGTGTGTTTAGTACAATAATGTACACGGAATATTGATTTGGTTTACGTACCTTGATTTTTAGGTCAAGTGTTTGATTTTCCCGGGCATCCACGTCGTCGGTGACATTTCTCGTTACGTCTTCGCTAGAACCAATACTACTACGCCAGGTGAGTCTATAGCCTCGCTCTTTACTTATTTCAAATGTTTTTACCCGCGAGGGGGATACATGTTAATTTAAATGAAAATGAACATAAGTCATGAATGATTGTTGGACCCGAATGTTGCCTTGAATTGTGTTGAGTACCTAGTTGCAAAATTCCCTAAATTCGTGAACTATTAACTATTGTCTTGCCCTTGTGTGGGTTGGAGATAGCCGCTTATACAATTGATAGTACTATGGGGTTGACGACCCTATCCGAGACGAGAGCTAGTACGTTGAGTACCCTCTGCGGACGGATAACATGTGATAAGAAATAAGGTATAATTGCAACTGATGCCTTTAGAAGGGGCACTGGTTTCATCTTAATCACGCCGGTCAATGTGGCGCGGGTGATTGAGTTAACGGATTAGTGTCACGAGCTTAAACATAATTATTAGCTGTTGCTAAAGATAATATCCTTGAATAATAGATTGTGAGTACGACAATGCTATTGAATGATCATGATTGGTTTTTAATACTTATGCTCAACTTATGATTTGATAAACCTATAGATTCGCTCAACCTTTGTGTTGACGGTTTTAAGCATGTGTTTCAGGTAACCAAGATTGATAGCAGCGGAGCATGCGAGGATGGAAGTTGTTGTGGCTTGGCGGTCTACTTTGTTTTTCTTCCCTTTTTAGCACTTAAATATTTTATACTATGTCATGTGAACGAAAATATACTTTTGGTTTGAGATTCAATGGGGACCACAACGCAAACTCTGTTTTGTATTATCTTGGGATTTGGAAAATTGTAGACTTGTATGTTTTTAATAATGTTAAATTTATGTTTAACTATTACGTCTCTTTGAGTCGTTTAATATGGCTTATGTGTGATGATAACTACGTAGCACCCAAATGTTGTAGTTCCGTTGCGCATAGCATTTGTGGGGGTGTTATATTCACCAACGTATCCAGGTCATGGAGGGTCCTCAGAATCATACCCATACGGCCCTATCTGCTCAGGAGCAATCGTTGTCTATCTTTTGTGATCTCGCCACCGTCCGACATGTCGGGATTACAGCAGAGATAACTCATCTCTGGGAACCACCAATAGGCTCCAGACCTATTTTCTGACAGCATTTCATGTGCTCTGGGAGACCCGAGCGACAATTCGAGCATTAGAGGGTTCCCGAAGAGCATTTGTAGCTCCACCAGCTTCATCAACACCATCAGCGCCAGCCATGCCAAGTGGATCATCTAGGCAAGACTAGTATAGATGTACCGGAATTCTTGTACCTTATGACAAGCTTACGGATTTTATCCCAGCTATCATAATATGAGACCTTCGTACTTTTATTTCTTTTCAAGCTTTTGTTGATACATTTATATGTTGTACCTTTCTTTTCTGGCATGTATTTTTGGGATTTGATGTACTTAAGACTATGTGTACCATTACCCAGGACAAGGCTAGGTAAGTCTTTGTCCCGGATTTGATATGCTCGATGAATGTTTAATTCCTTATGGAAATTTGCATGCAATCATTCTCTTATGTTATATCTTTTGTGCAAAATATTATATTATGAAATCTTGATAGGTTATCCAAATTTGTTATGAATTTTACGCATGAAATCATCTCTTGCAAATAATATAAAACTTGCACTAACGATTGAACTAATAGTCTCATTTTATGTATGATTATAGACAAATGGTGATTACGCGATCAAACCCCAAAAATGCAATCGCTCCCAACACCGCTCACACCGAGGCTCCTAAAGCTACTCATAATGTTACCACTGCTCAACTTAGAGAGATGATTGGTGAAGGCATTTCGGCAGCTATGACAGACAGAGAATTTAATATGAGTAGTGAACCGAATCACAACATGCACAGAAACAACTTCAACAGGGGTTGTTCATACCCCGACTTCTTGAAATGCAAACCCTCATACTACCGAGGAAAATAAGGAGTTGTTGAATTGACGCAATGGTTTGAAAGACTAGAGACAGTTTTCCATATCAACGGTTGTGCTGACGAGAACAGAGTTAAGTTTGCCACGTGCACCCTACTTGAGAGTGCCCTTACCTGGTGGAACTCTGTGGTCGCCATCCTTGGACAAGACACTGCCTATACTCTCACTTGGGCCAACCTCAAGGAAAGAATGACTGAGAAGTATTGTCCTAGAGGAGAAATGAAGAAGTTGGAAGTCGAGCTGTGGGATCTCAAGTGTGAGAACAATGATATCCTTTGGTACAACCAAAGATTTCAAGAGTTAAGCTTGATGTGCACCAGAATGTTCCCTCTAAGGAGTGACAAGATTGAGAAGTATGTCAGTGGACTCCCTGACAACATTCATGACAGTGTGTTGGCTTCACAACCCAGTACCATAGAAGGTGCAATGGAATTTCGCGACAGAGCTGATCAACAAGCGAGCTCACAACCTGTCCGAAAGACAAACAGACAACAAGCGGAAGTCAAGTAGAACTACTCGTAGTCGGCCCCGAAGATCTTCCAAAAGACAACACATTGAGCAAACTGATGATACTACTCCCACAACCCGCAACAAGAAATACTTAGGATCCAAACCTAAGTGTTTAAAGTGTGACTACCATCATGATGCTGGAAAGCAATGTAAAGGACCCCGCAAGTGAAAGTCATCATGAGCCAAACAAAGTGGTAGTATGTTACGGATGTGGGACCTCTGGACATGTAAGACTTGATTGTCCCAAATTGGCCAACTGGAAGGAGGACAACAAAGGAACTCCATCACAAGTATATATGACTGGCGATGCCCAAGCCAATTCAAATTCCAACATCGTCACCGGTACATTTCTACTAAACCAACGAAATGCTTCTGTCCTATTTGACACCGGGGCAGATCGAAGCTTTATCTCAACAGAATTTAGTAGAGTATTGGAAATTACTCCATCAGTCTTAGACTCCTACTATACGGTAGAACTAGCTGACGGAAAAATTGTGACAGTTGGCACCATTATTCGAGGTTGTACTTTAAACCTCTCCAATCACCCGTTCGACATCGATTTGATCCCTGTAAGTCTTGGTAGCTTTGATGTCATCATTGGCATGGATTGGCTGTCGAAGTACCATGCAGTCATTGTATTTGATCAAAAACGGGTTCTTGTACCTTGGGGAGATGAAACCTTGATTATACGAGGGGATGGTAACCCTGATATAATCAACACTAGACTTAGTGTCATTTCTTGCACCAAAGCACAAAGGTACTTGACCAGAGGATGCCCTATCTTCCTAGCATACATCTCCAAAATAGAGGAAGAAGACAAACCTGAGGAGATCAGAATCGAGGATGTGCCAATTGTCCGAGATTTTCCCGAGGTATTTCCTGAGGACTGCCGGGTATGCCCCCAGTGCGAATGATAGAATTCCATATTGATTTAATTCCTGGGGCTGCACCTGTAGCTAAGGCACCCTATAGGCTAGCACCATCAGATTTGAAGGAACTGGCCAAACAACTCCAGGAACTATCAGAAAAAGGATTCATTAGGCCCAGCTCTTCTCCATGGGGAGCCCCGTTTTGTTTGTCAAGAAGAAAGACGGTTCTTTTCGAATGTGCATCGATTACCGGGAATTGAACAAACTAACAATAAAGAATCGCTATCCTTTACCTCGCATTGACGACTTGTTTGATCGACTCCAGGGATCAAGCATGTATTCTAAGATTGATCTGAGGTCTGGGTACCATCAACTGAGAGTCCAGAAAGAAGATATCCCTAAAACAGCTTTCAGAACACGTTATGGTCATTTCGAATTTAGAGTCATGCCTTTTGGGTTGACAAATGCACCAGCAATATTCATGGATCTCATGAACCGGGTATGTAAACCCTATCTGGACAAATTTGTAATAGTCTTCATCGACGACATACTTGTTTACTCCAAAAACAAGCAAGACCATGCTGGGCATCTGGCCCAAGTACTGAAAATACTCAAGGAAGAGCAGCTATATGCCAAATTTTCCAAATGCGAGTTCTGGATACCCAGAGTCCATTTCCTAGGGCACGTCATTGACAGCGATGGTATTCACGTAGATCCTGCAAAGGTTGAATCCGTCAAGAGTTAAGAATCTCCCAAATCACCAACGGAGATCCGCTAATTCCTAGGACTCGCCGGATTCTATCGTCGATTCATTGAAGACTTCTCCAAAATAGCCAAACCAATGACAAAACTCACTCAGAAAGGAGTAAAATTTAATTAGGGAGAAAAGGAGGAATCAGCATTCCAATTAATAAAACAGAAGTTGTGTAGTGCGCCTCTCCTATCCTTACCTGAGGGCAATGATGACTTTGAGGTATATTATGACGCCTCATATAAAGGATTGGGAGCAGTGTTAATGAAAAGAAAGAAAGTGATTGCCTACGCTTCTAGACAACTGAAGAAGCATGAGAAAAACCACACTACCCATGACTTAGAACTTGGAACAGTGGTCTTTGCCTTAAAAATATGGAGGCATTATCTTTACGGGACAAAATGTACAGTGTACACCGACCACAAGAGCCTGCAACACATATTAGATCAAAAAGAGCTTAATATGAGGCAGCGTCGTTGGATCGAACTATTAAGCGATTACGATTGTGAAATCAAATACCATCCAGGTAAAGCAAACGTAGTCGCTGATGCACTAAGCCGTAAAGATAAAGACCCACCCATGAGGGTTCGAGCCCTAACCATGACCATCAACCTGGATCTGCCCAAGCAAATCCTTGAAGCACAAACTCAGGCACAGAAACCCGAAAACCTCTGGAAAGAAGATATAGGAGGAATGCTTCGAACTGACCTCTCTAAAGAGAAACTGGAACCAAGGGCGGACGGAACATTGTGCTTACACGGGAGGAGTTGGTTACCCCGTTACGGGAATTTGAGGGACATAATCATGCATGAGTCACATAAATCCAAATACTCAATTCATCCAGGATCGGAAAAGATGTATCAGGATATGAAGAAATTATATTGGTGGCCCAACATGAAGGCTGACATCGCCACTTATGTTCAGAAATGTCTGACATGCGCGCGTGTCAAAACAGAACACCAAAGGCCATCCGGTCTACTGGTACAGCCTAAGATACCTGAATGGAAGTGGGAAAATATCACCATGGATTTTGTGACCAAACTCCCAAAATCATCTCGTGGATATGAGGCCATTTGGGTGATAGTTGACCGACTCACCAAGTCTGCTCATTTCATACCTGTTAAGGAATCCGACTCCTTATCCAAGTTGGCAAGGACCTACCTTAAGGAAATTGTAACCAAACATGAGGTACCAGTCTCAATAATCTGTGACCAGGACAGCAGATTCACCTCCAACTTCTGGAAGGCTCTCCAACGAGCCCTGGGTACCCAACTGGATATGAGCACCACCTATCATCCCAAACGGATGGTCAAAGTGAGCGAACTATCCAAACTCTAGAAGACATGCTAAGGGCATGTGTGATTGATGTGGGAAATAGTTGGGTCGAGCATATACCTTTGGTTGAGTTCTCCTACAACAATAGCTATCACGCCAGGATCAAGGCAGCCCCTTTTGAAGCCCTTTATGGAAGGAAATGCCGTTCTCCTGTATGTTGGGTAGAGTTAGGCGAGTTCCAACTCACTGGGCCTGAATTGATTCAGGAGACTACAGACCGAATCATCCTTATAAAGCAAAGATTGCAAGCTGCTCGTGATCGACAAAAGAGCTACGCGAAGCAGAAACGCAGACCCGTGCAGTTCAAAGTAGGAGATCACGTCATGTTAAAAGTATCACCATGGAAGGGAATTATACGATTTGGAAAGCGAGGAAAGTTGAATCCACGATATGTGGGTCCTTTCAAAGTGATAGCCAAGATCGGGGAAGTGGATTACCGCTTAGAATTGCCGCCACAGTTAAGTCGGATACACCCCACCTTTCATGTGTCAAATCTGAAAAAGTTCTACGCAGAGGAACCTTTGGTTATGCCCTTAGAGGGAGTCCATATCGATGACCAACTCCAATACACCGAGACACCAGTGGAAATCATGGAGAGAATGACCAAGAAGTTGAAACGTAGCCGCATCCCGTTAATCAAAGTACGATGGGACTCAAAGAGAGGCCCCGAGTACACCTGGGAACGAGAAGACATCTTCAAAGCCAAATACCCTCATCTTTTCACTTAAAAGATAACTATGTTTTAGTAGCTTTGAGGAAAAAGCTAAAATAACGGGGTGGTGCTGTAAATCCATGATTTTACCATGATTTCATGTAATAAGATCCACCCATAAATCCTAGAATAATCACTCATGTGTTGTGCATCTATAAGTTGTGTGTGAATTTGATCACTGTGTACTTATACTTCTACAAATACTTTGCTATGGAAATATGATGCATAACTAAACTTGGTACATAAGACTAGGATCACAAGTATTGAAAGTTACAACCACTATATATGCCTATCACTTAAACAAATTATGGGAAAATGTTGCATGAGGTAGTACTACATACATATATGTATGTGTACATTATAAACATATATATATACACTTTGGACTAGCCCAAAGTCCACTACCTTGTGTGCTAGCCCAACACAAGCCCATAACTTGAGCTCATCTCCCCCTTTTGGCTAAGAATGACACGCATTTCTTAGGTGGAAGGTGAAGAGAAGCCTTGGAAATGCAAGTGTCATCCATTGGGAACACAAGTGTCTACACTTGGCACTATTGCTCTTACCAAGGTGTTCACACCCTTACTTATCTTTCTCTCTCCTTTTAGCCGAAAACACACATACTCTTCATATTCACTCTCAACTAGATCTCACCCTCTCCTCCCTTTTTCTCTCAAGCAATTCGGCTATAATCCACCAAAAATCCAAGTTTGTTCACTAGATCTACTAGATCCTTACCTCATAGTAATCCCAAATCTATAGGTAGCATAATCATCATCCTTTGAAGTATTATACCAAGCCCTAGCCGAACCTAAAAGGTCACGACTTGGTTAATAATTGGAGTCTCCCTCATCATCTTGAATAGATCTCTAACCTCTTTGTTCATATAGATCTTACTTGGTAACATTTAGACAAAAAGGTATACACATCATATTCTTTCCTTATTTCATGCATGCATCATCATACACATATAAACACAAGTAAATAACATGTTAAAATCAAGATTTGATAAAGCCATGACCCTTATAGGTCACAGCATATTTATGCAAATCATGTTCATGGTTTAAAAATCTTTTAATAAGAAACTTATGACTTAGATGTTATGTTTAAACTGGATTAAAAACCATATGAAACCTTTTATGAATCTAGACATTGCATGAGTTAAAAATCTTGTTTTATGGGACCTTGGTTAGCTAATAACCATAGATCTCATGAAATGAACTTGTGCAACTTAAATATCAAGAAAACCATGACCCTAAAGGTCACGGCTAAGTTAAATGGAGACTATATGATTGTTTTTCTAAGTTTTGAATCATGGAATATGAAAGGTAACATGTTAAATGGAATATTAAAAATCATCAAAGTTACTTATGTGAATATTTGTAGCCGTGGGTTTTATATGACCCTAAATGGGTTAGATGTACATGCATGTTATTATACAACCTAGATCTGTTGATCCTAAACTTAGATTGATTTAGCTTTATGTATACGAGATTAGATCAAGTAATACACTTAGAGAAACCTTTGTATATGTATATGACAATCTAAGTGTTATGCGGAATTAACACTTAAACAAGAGCACACAAGATGTAAACAAACTTTCACTTTGATTAATGATATCAAACTTGCTTACAATGAAAGTGTTAACGTATGAAAACTTATATTGAACATTAACCTAAAGGTCTTCTTTTATAGACATAAGAAGCCTTGTACAGTAATCTACGTATCAACTATTCTAGGTAAAGATAAATATAGAAAATACATTGTTGTTTCTATCTTTACTAGAAGTAATCTAGAATATAATAAACGTGTAGATCATATCCTTCCATCAGTTCTTGTCTTCAATGTGTCAACGCTTGACTTCTTCTTGTCAACGCTTGATATGTCAGCGTTTGTTTTCTTCCTATCAACGCTTGTTTAACTCTTGTCAGCGCTCAAGTAGACTGGCTATAATTTATTCCCAACAATCCTCCCCTAAACTTGATATCTACTCTAGTAATCAAGTTTCTGAATAAACATCAAAAACTAGGAGGAATCTTACAAACCTTCTCATATTGGTAATAAATAAATCTGATCAAATCTTTGGCCACATCACTTGAATAATCAATTTCCAGCTGTGTGTTCTTCATCTTCTCCAAGACTTCCTTGGACATGAAATATTGACCATCTACAAGTAGATACTCAGCAAACTTTGTAGAACTCAAATAATATACTCCAGCAGCTGAATACAATCTCCATTGAAGACCACTGAGGTCATCTTCAAGATCCTTCCAAATAGCAGGATCTTCATCTCTTGGTCCACACATTCTTTGGAATGTTGACCACAGTTTTATTTCATTGACTGAAGTGGGAGCTTCAGTCTCATACTTGGCCTCTAACAACCTCCATAGGTCTACCAAGTCTTCTCTATCAAAACTTGCAAACAAAGATATAAGGGTGGTAAAAGTGTGAACCTCTTTTCCATACCTACCAATCTTCCAAAACCCACATTCATCTTCTTCATGCCATATAATAGGGTTCCTGGAATCAAGTGGTAACACTTGTACCATATTTGAAGCTTCTAATGGTGAGAGCTTGAGGCTCTTTCTTATAACAGCTTCACTTGGATTTAACGGATCCATATCTTTGGGAAACTCAAAAGGAACTCCCTTCTTCACTGGTCTGGGAACAAACATTGCCTTCTTAAGCTCCATTTCCTCTGTAAGTTCTTCTTTTCTTTCATCAGAAAGAAGTCTTAGAGTGTTTTCTTCCTGCACTCTAACCCAAATGGGATAAGCTCTGCACTCCAACTCTTCAAATGTCAAACCAATCAATTTCTTATGAGTCCATCCTGTTCCATGACACCTGAGTAGCATATAGTACAACTCCCTTCTATCCCTTTTCAAATTTGAGAGAACATTGCTTGCTTTGTGTGTTAGAATGACCTTGCAATTCTTTTGTACTCTGAGAAGAATCTCCAAACCCCATGTCTGATCTGAAATGGTCAAATGTGGATTCTCCATACACCTATCTTCCCAAGCATGGTACATCTGAACAACTTCTGGCATATCAAAATCAACCTGCAATTTCAGCTCATTCAACTTCTCTTTTGCCAATTCATCACCATACTCAAGTCTTTCTGGTTGTTCTATGATCATAACACTTGAGTCTGAACTGGCTTCATCACTTCCTTCTTGCTCTTCTGAAGTGACAACAAAAGGTGATTCACCCACATTCTTTCTTTCTTGTTCCACAATTTGTGCAGCCAACCTTCTATCAAACTCAATTTGTGCTGCATTCTTTGGAACAACTTCTTCTACCATAATACCCTTACCCTTATCTAATGGATCAACTGTTGGTAAGGTAGATGGTAATACCTGTGAAGAAACCTCTTTGATGATGGATGATGACTGGAATACATCAACCTCATTTGCAGGTCTATCAACGCCCAATTTTGCTTTGTCAACGCCCAAGATACTCATGTCAGCGTTCAAATTCTGCTTGTCAACGCTCAAATTACCTGTCTTAGCGCCTCTTGCAATTTTCTCCAACATGGCTGTAAATGACAAATTTAAGTTTGTAGGAGAGACTAGAGACGTATCAAAACCTGTCTGTTTCTTCAAACTTTTTAGGGCCTCAGCAACATCCAAAGATTGACCATCATGAAAGCCCTTATCACTCACATTTATTTGTTCAAGGGTGGTTATACCATCAGCATCATCAAGATGCAAAGCTTGGCGTACCAAAGCTTCAGTAACCACCCATGTGCGCCCATGAACAATAGAAGATAATGTAGTCACTCTATTAACTGTTGAGGAACTGACATTGTTCCAAAACTGTTTAATATGTGTGACAGGAATGAGTGGAGCATGAGAAAGAGCATACCTAATGGGGGATGCGTTCAAATACGCCACCATTTGTGTGTATTGGGGAAACAGAGTATCATCAGCTTCAAGATATGCTACCATGTTGTGTTGACTTCTGAACCCCAATTCCAAATCACTTGGTTTAAACTTTGGTGCCATTGTTGAAAGCTGTTATGAATGATTGATAGAGATGAAGTTATAGGAGAAAATATGGTTAGACAAGAATGATAGGTACCCTGTTTAAAATAGGAGCCAAATATATAGGAGATAAATTTTGCAAGTGATTGATAAAAAATTAGGCAACTATTTTCAAAATACAATTATGAAAATATTGAAAAAGAATAAGTTTATCTCATGCATTAAATGAGAGTTATCTGCTCCCAAAATTATGGCCCAAAAATATGTCAAAAAGTAACAACTGGGTAGGTCCCATTGAGTGTCAACGGTAAAAAATAACCCATCAACGCCCAACGGCTATATTCTTGTCAACGTTTGCCAAAGCCATGTCAGCGTTTAAATTGGTCACAACAACGCTTGGTAAAATACTTGTCAGCGTCCAAAAATAAAAATTTATAAAAATGAAAAATGACCTTAACAAAGTAATTTATCCTAGAGAAGATAACCAAAAAGTTGATAATTATTATAGGGCGGCAAGCACTGTCCAGTTATGCACACTTGCTTATGCAAGATAGACATAACAGTCCTCTAGTGTCCCTTGCTAACCAAAACTCTTAACAACTAAGTTACCTTATAAAATCCCTTGTTACTCCCAGGTAAAACCCATGATAAAATCATTCCCAAGTCTCCCAACAGACCACAACCAATTCTAGGCCAAAAATGTCTTGGCAGCATGCATAGTATATCAACTTTGCATGCTACAGTGCCTCATGATTTAGTAAAACTAACTCATCCTCACATGTGGACACAATCTAGAATTGTGATAAGAGTATCATAAGGATACCCAAAAGTCCTAAAGGTTCCTAAAACCTCCCCTTAAACTGTGATACATATGTTGCCAAAAATATGCATTAACATAAAAAATTTATGTCAAGATAGGAATGAACAATTCCAACCATCATCCATAAAAAAACATGTCCAAATGCTTCTCCAATGATCCATAAGCAACTCTGTATCCAATGGTATAATGCTAACACCACCTGCACATTTAGATTGAAAACCACAAAACTAACATTGTTGCTGACAACGCCCCGATAACACTTAACAACGTTAAGAAAAGCTTTGTCAGCGTTAGACAAATATATTGCTGACAACGTCACAATAACACTTATCAGCGTTAAAGCAACCTTTGTCATTGTTAGAAAAATATAGTGGAAAATCTAAATCCTCAAAAAGACCAATAACAATGTATTATCCTGTACATACTTTGACAAAAAGACTCCAAAACACATATTATGTAAGATTGATCATTCCAATACTTGTTACCAAGTATTGAAATCTCCCAGCATCAAAAGGTTTAGTTAGTAAATCTGACACATTTTCTTCTGTGTCAACCCTATCTGGTTGTATTAAACCTTTTTCAAAACAATCTCTTATAAAATGGTGTCTTATTTCTATGTGTTTAGTTTTAGAATGATGTACAGGATTCTTAATAATGCATAAAGTGTTGTTATTATCAACAAATATCTTGGTATGCATGAAATTATACTCATAGTCCAACAGCTGGTTCTGAATCCACAAAACTTGTCCACAACAAGCAGCTGCAGCCACATACTCTGCTTCAGTTGTAGAATTAGCCACCACTGTTTGTTTCTTGCATTGCCAAGATATCAACCTGCTCCCAAGAAACTGACATCCATCAGTTGTGGATTTTCTATCAAACTTATCACCTCCATAGTCACTGTCTGAATATGCAATAAGCTCCAAAGGTGAATCTTTTGGGTACCACAAGCCAAGACTAGGATAACATCCTAGGTACCTAAAGATTCTCTTGACAGCATAAAGGTGACATTCTTTGGGAGTCACTTTATGGCGTGCACAAGCACACACAGCAAACATGATGTCAGGTCTGGAGGCTGTGAGATACATCAATGATCCAATCATTGATCAATAGTGCCTGACATCCACATCTTTCCCATCTCCAATCTTTCCCCAAGGGTGTTCTCTATCCATAGGAGTAGTAGCCCTCTTTTCATGTGGAGAAAAGCCAAACTTCTTCAAGATCTCTGCCACATATTTATCATGGGAGATGAAGATACCATCTTCTTTCTGCTGAACTTGTAACCCTAGAAAGAAGTTCATCTCCCCCATTGCACTCATCTTGAATTTGTCTGTCATAAGCTTGGAGAAATCCTCACTCATCTTTGGATTTGTGGATCCAAAGATGATATCATCAACATAGACCTGAACAAGTAGAACATCCTTACCTTTCTTCTTTGTAAACAGTGTCTGATCTATGGTGCCCCTTTTGAATCTATTGTCCACCAAATAAGTAGACAAAGTACCATACCATGCTCTTGGGGCTTGATGAAGTCCATACATAGCCTTCTTGACTCTATACACCTTGTCTGGATTCTCTGGATCCTCAAAACCAGGAGGCTGCATCACATATACCTCCTCAACAATTGTTCCATAGAGGAAGGCACTCTTGACATCCATTTGATAGACAGTGAAGCCCATGCAGGATGCATAGGCTAGAAATATCCTTATAGCTTCAATCCTTGCAACTGGTGCAAAGACCTCCTCATAGTCTATCCCCTCCTCTTGTGTATATCCCTGAGCCACTAATTTGCCTTGTTTCTGACCACAATACCTCTTTCATCTCTCTTGTTTCTTAGAACCCATCTTGTCCCAATAGGTCTGACATACCTGGGACAATCAACCAGCTCCCAAACATCCTGAATTGCAAATTGGTGAAGCTCATCCTGCATTGCTTCCACCCAACTTGGTTCTTTGAGAGCATCAAATATCTTCTTGGGTTCCTGTTGTGACAGAAAACAGGCAAACAAACATGCTTGCACAAGAGGGGTATCAACCTTTGTTGGGAATCTAAACTTGTTAGATTCCCTGATCATAGATTTAAACATAATTAGGCTGTTAGATAGTCCCTTGCCTGTGCCTAGGAGGCAGGCAAGTTTCGCAAGACTCACAAAGATCCAAGTCTCTGTGAGCAACCTCAGAGGAGTCCATGTCAGAGACATTGTCAAGGAAGTCAAAGATTACTTGAAGACATACTCATTGGCTGTGATGGATAACAGCCAAGATGTATCAGGGACTCTGAGGGGTTGAGGGTTAACAGGGGTGGCAATACCCTGTTAACACTCAGCACACTTTGGACATGCCATTTGTATGTTCGAGACTATGAAGAAAAAGGAAACTATTTTGACAACTGTTTCCTTAAAGCATAATGGAAGACTACCAAGAATAGAAGGACATCATGTGACTGATGTGGGAACTTGTAAAAGCTTGTGTAGTCACCATCAAGTACTATTTAGGTCAATCTCATAACACTATAAATAGGATGTGTATCCATTGCCATAAAGGACCCACTGGTGGTCACTTTGGTCCCAACTACACCGCTAAGAAAGTGTTTGACTCTGGATTCTATTGGCCCACCATTTATCGTGACGCTCACGAAATGGTTAAGCATTGTGATGCTTGCCAACGCCAAGGCAAGATCACAAACAAAGATGAGATGCCTCAAAATTTCATACAAGAATGTGAAATCTTTAACGTATGGGGCATCGACTTTATAGGGCCATTTCCATCATCCAAAGGGAACAAGTACATCCTCGTAGCCGTTGACTACGTTTCTAAATGGGTTGAAGCTAAGGCTCTCCCAACGAACGATGCGAGGGTGGTTGTGAACTTTTTGAAGCAGCTGTTTGCTCGATTCGGTGTTCCTCGTGCTATAATCAATGACCGCGGGACTCATTTTTGCAATGATCAATTTGCAAGAGTTATGGCTAAGTATGGTGTCAATCACCGTCCTTCCACCGCCTATCATCCCCAGATCAATGGGCAAGCCGAGATTTCCAACCGTGGATTGAAGCGAATACCGGAACGTACTGTGGGAGAGCATCGTGCCGCGTGGGCCGATAAGTTAGATGATGCTCTGTGGGCTTTCCGTACCGCATATAAGACCCCGATTGGTTGCACACCTTATCGTCTTGTGTAAGGGAAAGCATGCCACCTCCCTATCGAGCTGGAACATAAGGCATACTGGGCCTTGAAGTGGGCTAACTTCGACATCAACAAAGCCTGTGATCTGCGGAAGATTCAACTCAACGAGCTTAATGAACTGACAAATGAAGATTACGAGAACTCACTGATCTACAAGGAGAAGACCAAGATCATCCATGATGCAAGGATTAAGAACCGAGAGTTCCACGTTGGTGATCAAGTCTTACTTTTTAACACTCGGTTGAAGATCTTCTCTGGCAAGTTGAAGAGCCGCTGGTCTGGTCCATTCACCGTCGCCAACGTCTTTCCCTATGGCACCATTGAGCTTTCTCAGCCAAATGGACCTAATTTTAAGGTGAATGGCCAGCGTTTGAAGCTGTACTTTGGTGAGGACATCTCTCATGAGATGATTCCATCCCTCACCACGTTTCCCATGAACTAATTTTGGGTCGAGTCAGGCTCGTGACTCGGTTATCAAAAACAAGCGCTTCTCGGGAGGCAACCCGTGATCTATCCTTTACATCTTTCATAATAAGTGTAGGGGGAGCCCCGTATGTGTTTGTTGTCTTGTTTCTTCTTCTGTGCAGGGATTAAAGCTTCAAAGATCCATTATCGATGACTTTTGACGAACCGTGATCCCGTATACCCGTCTTCCCGATTCTATCCTATAACTGTCGTGATTCAATATTTCATATCCTATATGTTCACATTGAAATCACTATAGTTGTCCTTTCCTTAGCAAGATTTAAACAAAGTGCACAATGACATAAGTGTAGGGGAGTTCACTCCCACATGCTTAAACATTGAGGACAATGTTTATATCAAGTGTAGGGGGACTTTTATCGAAGTAAGTGGTCTTTTCCATGAATTTGTCCTCATTTTAACCGGAAAATTTGTTTTTTCAACATTTTTCAAAATTTTTAATCTATTTTGGCCTAGTTGTATAGTTGTATTTTCCTTTGTTATGGTTATTTTCTTTCCTTGCTAGAATAAATTTTCAATAAAGTGGTTTTAAATTTTTCAAAGTCGTGAATATTTTGACTCAACCCGAGTTTACTTATCCAAGTTTACTCTAGCTAGTATCCTTAACGTGTTTAAGTCAAGTTTTTCTAGGCTTTTATATAGGGAACTTTAAAACGCGTAAGTCTGAACTCTCATGGGTTAAGAACAATAACTTTTCGCAAGTTCCTATAATTGATCCTAGAGAGTCGTTTATCAAGGGAACTTTAAAATGCGATTTCTAAACTTGAAAAAGTCTAAGAATTTGCAAGTCCTATAGATGACTCGAAAACCCAAAACTTTGATTTAATTGGCTAAGCATCCACGAGACTCATTCCTTGAGTTTTTAAACTGTGGAGAACGAGAAATGATAGAGTCAATTATAAGTTTGGTATTCTTTCGTGAATTTATGTCAGTGGATTATAAGCATATTCTCCCATCGCATTCTAACAAATTTATATGCAATAAATAAGGTTGTACGATTTAAAAATTTACTTAGCTTCTAACCCAAGATCGTTTAAAAGTTACTCGGTATTAATTAAAGATCATAGCCAAGGCATAACTTATTGAAGCGGGATGCGAAGATTGGCGAGTCCGAAAAGGCCCTAACAAGGCATGAGGGCTACATTTTGTTGCTAAAGATCCAAAATAATGTGAAGAATCATTTATCGAAAATCAATATGAAGGATCAAGACACACGACGAAAAGAAAATACTCCCCTAAAGATCATGGAGAAGTCTATCCGAAACGACCCTAGCAAGGTATGAGGATAAATAGATCCAAGTCCTAAAATGAGGCGGATCGTTTTATATCAAAGTCCAAAATAAAGATTGGAGAAATATGAAGAAGTCGTGGTCCAAGTATGTAGAATCTCTCAAAAACATCAAGTGAACAAATTCCTATTATGAAGAGAAGACCATAATTTCAAGAACGTCTCTCAAGATTTGAAGTATGAAGTCGCTGCCAAATATCGGTCTGAGAAAGGTCTCAAATCGTGAAGCGAGTTATGCCAAGATATGAACTTTATGAGGTCCAGAGAAGCAGTTTTAAAAGATTTTGTCCTTTAGCTAACTATTGATGAAATCGTCCCACTTTATTTTCGGCCTAAATAACTATCGAAATAAGTCAAACAATGAATCCTCGTGATCATTCAAGACAAAAATAAAATATAAGAGATACACCTAGGAATAGGGAGTCTAAGTAAATAATTGGCCCACATGAATTCGTGTTAGTTTGCTAACTTATAATAACAATGATCTCGTTTTTAAGCTTGGTATGGGGAACGTGAAACTTGAGGATGATAAACGTTCATGGCAGCCAAAACCCAATGTAAGTCTTTGATTTCTTTACTTGTTTCTATTTTTTTCCTTGAATGTTTTAATAAAGGCCAAGGTAGGTTATTTATGATGGAAAATGTAGACCGTGCTTTAAAATTAATGCATTGCATGAGGGCATTGCAATGGTCAAGTGTAAGGGATTTAATAAGTGTGAAAACACTTATCCTTTTACCACTTATTTCCAATAATAACAAGCCCAAAACGTGTATTTTATGTCGTAAAAGTCGTAATTATGCGTGGTTTGTGTTTTTATTGTGTTTTAGGACCAAAAGATGAAAAAGGATGAAAACACGGGCTTTTATCGAAGAAAACGAGAAAAGACGAAGTCAAGAGATCAAGAGTGCTTAATGAATGGATTTCGAAAACCTATTCTGAAGATTTATCGAAGAAAAAGGTCTAAAGACGGAAATTTAATGAAGTCAAAGAACTCAAGTCTAAATTAAAGAAGAAAATTATTAAGACAAAATCCCGAGACGACGTCGAGAAAAGACAAAGAATTAAATCGAGTCGGGAAGAAAAGAAAGAAGGAAGCACACCACACATGCACTTCCCACTTAGCCTATAAATACCCTCCTAATCACATTAGGAGGGGAGTTAGCTAGTTTCATTTTTAATTTTCCTTTCTAGTTTTTAGAAAGAGAAAGTTCCAAACTTTCTCTCACTAAGTTTTTCATCTTTTTTCTCTTTTAATCTTTCAAGTTTAAGCTTTTTGTATTTTGATTTCATTAATCAAGTTCAAGTTTAAGTTTTAGTTCTTTAATCTCTTTCTACCTTTCTTTATTTTAGTAACTTTTGATCCGAAATATTGATGTTCCGTGTTTGATCTTGATGTTTTTGTGACTAAAAAGTTAATCTTTTTATTCCTACATAAGATTTCATACGGTTAAGCTTTAAGATCCTTGTGCCTATTGGCTTATTTTTATGTTTAGTTTATTTACTTTTTAAAAGCTTTCTTAAAAAGTTATTTTTTTTATGGTTTGATTTAAAAGATTGCTTATTTAAAGTTTGGAGAAGTTGTTACTCATGCTTATTTAGTCTATTTCATTACTGATTTGGTTAAGTATTGGTGTTAGCTTATCAACATAGCTTTCACTTAGCTTATTTTCGAATCACAAGGTAATCGGAAAAAGGGTAAACCCTTTTCCGATTTAGCATTCCGATTAGCACCTTTGTATTCCGATCACCTGATCGGATCAGGGTTTTAGCATTCCGATTGAGGGGAGTCTTTGGCATTCCGACGTGGGTGTTCTGTAAGACTTTCCGATTGGACTTGATTTCATGTATTCCGATTGCATCACTTGTATTCCGATCATTAGATCGGAATAGGATTTAGCATTTTCCGATTTAAGGTCTTGATATTCCGATCTGGATTCACATTCCGATTGCGTTCCTTTTTGAGTACATTCCGATCACTTCCTTTTCATACATTCTGATTAGCCCTGTTTTTCCACATTCTGATCTCTTTCCGACCAGTATTCCTTATATGGATTCCGATCAGATTCTGATTAGCAACATTCCGACGGGTTTAATTTCTTGTTTTTACAAAGTTTTCAAGCTTTAGATTCATTAAGTTTTTAAGTAAGTTTTCAAGCATTTATTTTTAACTCGTCATTTTAGTTTAATCTTTAAAGCTTTTACTTTACTCAACGACATTTTCATATTAGCTATTTGTTTTTAAATAGATAACCAAACCACTCTTCTTGTTTTCCAAAAGACGACTGAGTCGCACTCTTAACCGGTAATCAATTCGAAAAGACTTGGAACTACAAATTTTCGTAACTAAGTAAAATCTGGTATTAGATCTTCCCAGGGACAATCCATTCGAATTTAGATGTCCTTAGGAAAGATGGAGTAGTTGAGTGTACAGGAGAAATGCTGACTAATGACCTAAGCTAGCATTGGAACAATCACAACAAGGTGCTAGTTATGACGTCTTGGTAAGCATTGAAGGGGTTGAAGAATGAAAAAGAAATGTCATGATAAAGGGTGTAAAGAAAGAAGCCCTCCATACAACGTAGGCAGAAACCGGGTCAACACATCTATTATCAGAATCGCATTGAGGATTTCTGATACTGAAGATAAAGCATCATGGACCCAGTGATGCAATGCACAACCCTTCCCAGCAAACTCAAGCTTTTCTCAAAAGAATTTTGTTTTATTGTCACTAAGTTCAACTCATTTCTATAAACTTTCTCACTCCGAGATAGTAGATATTGAAAAGGTGACAGTCTGCTCTAACCTCCGATCACCAAATAAACGTGCACTTATAGAGTCTAGAGCCAACGAGATTCATCATAAATCTCATTAGGACACTTATTCCATATATCAATTGTTGTTCATCACTAGAACACATGCGATAATTTAGAGAGTCCTATGCTCTATCCTTGTGATATTTCCAGAACATTCAAAGTGATACTCATTAGTATTCACAGTGATGAATGGAAATCCTTCCAGTGTTAACATCAAACTGCACTACGGTAGGTCATATGTAAGATTCACTTGAATTGAACATATGTTAACTGGAAAGCAACAGTGGTTTGATTCTTTTGTGATTCAGACTCGTTCTAGGTCTCGACGCAATATCTTTATGATCTTGCCAGAACATTCAGAGTAATACTCCTCAGTATTTATAGTGACGAATGGAAATCCTTCCAGTGTCATCATCAAACGGCGCTCCGGTAGGGGACTTGTGAGATTCTATACGAATCTAACTTGTGTCAACTGGAAAGCAACAATGGTTTTATTCTTAATTGATTCAAACTTGTTCTAGGAAATTGAATTGACGACTTAATCAGCAGAATGGAACTTCATGATTCACCCCTTACTATGAAGTATCTTTCGATATATTCAAGTATTGAGAACGGCTACCACAGCCGGAAACCCTGTCAAGGAAGTTCTTTGAACTTACCTAATCACAGGTACAGTATTCGTACTGTATAACGGGAAACCAGAGGAATGCAAACGGTGGCGTGACCTCAAGAGTCGTAATTCAAGACCACATGCTCTTGTAAATGAAGAAATCTCAAGAACATCTCAAACAAAGACCTCCGCTACTCTGATTATCAAGGGAGATTGTTAACAAGCTTTCAAGACTACTCAAACTATAAGTATGTGGGAAAAGACACAAGAACACAAGTTGGCAAAGCTTAAAGATCAAGTCAAGGCAAAGATCAAATATCCAAGATCACAAGTCATGAAAGAAACAATGAAGGAACTCTCAATACAACGAGCTTCAAAGTCAACAACACCAAAGAAGTGAAGTCACATATTACATATCCAAGATCATATAATATACAGTCGCGAAGCTCGTGTAAAATGCTACTTAACGGTGTTGAGAGTTCTAGCATAATGTTATGTGTGTTATGGGAATTAGTCCCAAACTCACAAATGAGGAAGGCCTTCCACACATTAGACGTGTAGTATAAAAGGCCCAAGGCACCTCATTTGTGGTGCGTAATATTTGTCTTTTTAAGTTCGTTTTTCTCTCGGTCTAATCGAATTGATATAACTTTTCAAGCAAAGACTTAACTGTTTTTGGTTAAAAGAATGTATTTGGTATTTATGTCTAATTGGAACAAAGCAATTAAAAAGGTAAAAATATTATCTATACTACGTATACGTACTACGCTAAAACACTTTACACGTAAATCATTTAAATGCACAAAATGAAAAATGCAAAATACAAATTTATGCTACAAATATAAAATAAAATACTAATAAAGAAATGTGTAGAAACTAGAAGCGGGGGTTGAATAGTTTCTAGTTAGTTTTTAAAACATTTCGGCTTAATCCACTGTGCGCGGTTCCTTATGTGTACCCGCGGTTCTTTATCAATAAAGAACCGCCGGTCCATTTAGGGAACCGCCGACAGTGAACTTAACCTTTTGTTGCATGTTAAACTTTGACAATCCTTTGTATCAAATTCTTGATCAAGCTTGACTAGATATGAGATGTGTTTGATTGAAAGATAAATACTACAAGTAAGTAAACACACAAACACATCAAATCAAGAGTACATCAAGCAATAATCTAAACACTAAGCACACACGTACTAAGCATAAGCTTTTCCGCAACTAGGATGTTTAGACTAAGTGATGTACACTTGACCATAATCGAAACACGAAGCACACACGTACTAAGCCTTAGCTTTTCCGCAACTTAGATATTTAGATTATGAGATGCACACAACACACAACATATAAATACATCTATAATAGTAAAGACATAAATGTAAAGGAAAGTACCGACACGATGATTTATAGTGGTTCGGTCACGAAGCTCCTCTTCGCCCTACTCCACTCCTCGAGTACACCTTACTCGAGAGTTAATTCACTAGTCAACAAACTCCTTAAGGTGGAGAAACCATACACAACATCGCTTATCCAATTTCCGACTCTAAGCTAAAAGTCGAGTCCTAATCTTAGGTAGGACCAATCTACACAACGTCGCCCACTTCACCATTTAACGACACAAGGCTAGATGTCGAGTTCTAATCGAAAGCTAGAACCAATCTTCACGACTCTTCACTTTGAAGCTAAGTGAGAACTTCACACAACACAACTACTAATCACTTTAAAGCTAAGTGAGAACTCACAAGACACAACCACATCACTTTAGAGTTTAGTGAGAACTACCTAGACACAACCACATCACTTTAGAGTTTAGTGAGAACTACCAAGACACAACCTAATCTACCCACTAGTTATGTTTTATGGCCCAACATAACAAACCTTGTGTTTTATGGCCTAAACACATAAACCATATAGATCTAAGCACACATCACATAGATCTATAACTCTAACACTATATCCAATTACTAACAAGACTTGGATCTACACAACTAACTCCTAATCCAAGGATACCCATCACTTGGATATTCTACCCTTACAAACACATCCAAATGTACCCAACACTTAGATCTTCTACATATACATAGTAGGAAGACTAAAAACATAACTTAGATCTATAGAAGGAAAGATCTTCATCATGTAGTGAACCCAACACATCATGGTAATGATAGTGTTCTTCTCTTTGCACTTGAGAGGATGAGGAGATTGAAGATTGAATCACATCTTAAACAAGATTAATCAAAACTAACTAATCAAGGATCTAAGATGGTTTTTGAAAGAAACTGTGCAAAAAGGGTTTAAAGAAAACATGGAAATGATCCACTATTTATAGGACAACATTGCAACGGTCAAGAACACCCGCGGTTCCTTATCTCTACCCGCGGTACCTTATCAATAAGGAACCGCGGGTTCCTTTAAGGAACCTCCGCGTCGGATTCCGTGCAAATTTGTCCTTTAGTGGGGATATGCCATCTGGGGTAGTTTATACCCTCAAAGGATATTCCTTTGGCATATGGAATATGCCAAATTCAAATTTCCATTTTCTTTTTAATAAAACATTTTCTTAAAAATAAAGTTAATTAAAATCTTTTGTCACATTTGATTAAAATGTGAGTTTTAAGAAAATATTAATCCTTGATCACTTAGTTAGGTTAATGACATGTTTGTACATACCTTGAGTGATTCATGCCGAATGCGGTCTTGGAGGTGTCGAGAGAAGTATACAAATGTATTCTTGAGTGATTACGAGTACCTTAACATTTTACATAATGTATTGCGAATTATACGTTTGTCGTCAACAAAACACAAAGAGATTATATCGACAAAGCATCGTAATGTTTGCACTAACAATCTCCCCCTTTTTGATGATGACAAACAAGTAAACCGCAACACATATTAAAATGCATATGTTACTCGTTTACACTTACTTCTCCCCCTTTTGTCGAATCAAAAAGGTAGTCTTCATTTGTAGAAGAGGAGGATTGACATCGAGAGAACATGCATCCAAAAATCCCTCATCCATAGTGGTTGTCGTTTGAGAGGCGAGAATCCAAACCATAAACCCATCATCCAAAGATATTGAGCTTGCGTCATCCTAGTGAAGTCTTCAATCACCATAAGTTAACTAACTCCATGCATAATAAAATGCTTATCTTCAAGATTCCAAAATTCATTACTAGCAAGATATTCGATGAATGATCGCAAATGTAATGACTTGAACTCTTTCAAATGCTCCCCTTGATATGAGCTCCCCCTTGCTTGAGACACCAACAAAGCAAGAATAGTGACGAGCTACAAAAATGGGTTAGAAGTGTCCTACAAAACAAGGTTAGTAGACAAGAGCATATATAAAAAGAGCATATATTGTCGAGAGGACATACTCCGCTTTAATATCTTGGCAAAAATACCAAACTAAAGAGAGTATGACATGGACAATAAAAAAAATTCACCTAGTCGAAAAGAGAGGAAGAATGACTATGATGAAAGGGAAAACGAGGATGATAAACAAGTCGTTTGCACAAACAATGACAAGCAAAGAAGTGTGCACGCGATGCTATCAATCGAAAAAAATAAAGGAGAGGATCGTGGCAAGAACAATTTACAATTGTTGGAATAGAGATAGAAAAGAAACATCCATACCAATTGTAATGATAATATGTCAAAGGGTAAAAAGCTTAGAATTTTGGAATCACCCAAGAAAATCCAAGATTTAACCATCAACTCTCAAAAAAACAAGGAGAGGATTTTGAGGAAATCAATTCAAAATTGTTGGAATAGAGGTAGAAAAGAAACATCCAAGAATTTGAAGATATCATCTCAAGGGGTTAAAAAAACTTAGAACTGATGGATATCATCTCAACCTAGAGACATTTTTGACCAAAAAAAACTAAAGGAAAACCAAAAGCGGATAGATCGACGCTTTAAGAAAAATCGGGATATAGGACATTATAGGCAAAAATGCGTATGAATGTCGACACCAAATGGTGTTTAGCATACGATAAACTACATGCTTAAAGTTTCGTAGCTCTTCTCAATCATTATGGATGTTCAAAGAACAGTTACATGATGAGAAAAGGGTAAGGCTCGACTCAACTTAGTTTAGAAAGACTAGAAGAAAGAGACTCGACTTAGAAGAGCATGATTAAAATGAATTGAGAGAGACTCTACAAAGAAGTTAAGGATAACTTCACAAAACTAGAGAAGAAACTCAAAAGAGAAGAAAAGAAGGAATCTTCAAGAAAACTCGTCCAAAGAGAAAAAGACCAAAACGAACAAAGGGACTCAATGGTCGCGGTTCGTTAAATAGGTCCGTGGTTCATTATCAATAATGAGACCCAATGTTATTTGAGGAACCGTGGACATTGGGTGTCCAAAACCGATTATCGACTCAAAGGAAAATCACTTGGTCAAACAATTTAACATAAGATGCTAAATGGATTAAAAGTCAATGCTTCGGATATGACTTTTAACAATTGCAATTGCAAGTTAAAATTACTTGAATATTTCAAAAGAAATATTTAAGTTGTCAATCTTACTAGGAGAGGAATTAGATTAAAATCTAACTTTCCTTGACAACCGAGTGAGAAAATAAAGAAGAAAAGAAAGATCACGAGAATAAAGAGATCCAAGACCCAAAGATAAAACATGTTTCAAAAAACATGAAAGGGAGAAACAAGACAATAAAGATCATACAAAGATGTATGAAACATAAGCCTAAAACTTAAGCATAATTTTAATCTTAGTTACACTAGAATCCTAAGATTTGCTTAAATTAGATGTCTTAGCAATAAGCAATCCACATGCTTAAATGAAAGACAAGGCTGGTGGCAGAATTTGGTGGAGTGAAAGGTGAAGTCACCAAGGGTTCAACAAATTCATTCACAATTGGAATGCTTTGGATGGGTTGAGGTTGGGTAGTCACATCCAAGAGAGTACTTGGAGTGAAGGGTGGGGTTAGCTCATTCATTCTAGATTGGAATGAAGAGGAGGTAGAACCATGAGAATGGTTGGTACCATGGGTTGAGGTAGTCTTGCATGGAGCAAGAGGTGGTGAGGGTGATGAAGAGATGAGAATTGGAACAATCTCATTCTTGGGTGTGTGAAAGGGTGAAGAGTTATGTTTGGGTAACTTAATCTTAAATTTGAGGTGCCTCTTTGAAGAGGAGGTTTTGGGTGAATTAGAGGTTCTTGTAGAAACCATGGTAGTAATGGGTGATTTAAGGGGTAAGGATGAATGGTTTGAGGTGTGAAGAACATGGCTAACAAGGAGGGTTTAAAAGGGTGAGGGGATGATCCAAACTAGTAAAGGGGTAAAAAGGGAAAGACCAAGATATTTTTGGAGTGTTCAAAGGTTTGAAACAAAGATTCCAAATGGTGTTGGAACAATTGGGAAGTTTCAGAAAACCCGAATAAGGAAGCACTGTACGCGGTTCCTTATCTATACCGGCGGTTCCTTATCAATAAGGATCCACGGCCTATATATATGGAACCGCCTACAGAGGTAGTGTTTTGGTGGTAAGGGAAGATTTTCCAATTCAGCAAATCCTAATGTTCTAGTCTAACTTATCATAAGGTCATGCTTAAGAGCAATAAAAACTAGAACACACACAAAGGAAAGACACATTGGTTCAATTAGCACGTAAGAGGAAAGCTAAGAAAAACCTAATGGCTACAAAAGAAAAAGACTCCTAATGACATACAAAGTTCATCAAAGTAAACTATCATTAGTCATATATAGGAAGAGCCATTTAGCCAATTTAGAGAATGAGTATGAGACTATCACTAGAGGTGCTCAATTAAGGCTAAACACGACCATTTTTACGATTTATACACCAACTCAACTTCCCACATGGAAGTAATTCAACCGTTAGGTCAAATTAAGATCCTAGTGCATAAATTCTCTAGTAGTCATTCTCAAGTTAGACAAAATGTAATTCCAATATTTGCCTAATAAAGTTTAGTAAGGATGAAACTTGAATGGCGACACAATGCATGACCTAATGAGGTTAAAGAATGCACCATTGCATATCTTGTCAAACAAGTCTAGTTAAGGTTAATTACCTTAATAGAACTTGAGGCCAATAACATTGAAGTGTATAAAAAAAGTTTACACAAACCAAAGGAACACTCTTGATTGGTCTTTCGGAAATGACACATTTATAAATTTAATTAAGTTCAACACTTTATAAATATATCAATTTACAAAGACATATCAACAAGAGATGTCCAACTTAATATAAAAGAGTAAAACACAAGTTTTACGACAAACCGAGACTCAATACTTTGGAAAATGTATAGAACTTATAAAACATTTAAATTTTAAAGTTTGAATAAAGATTTGGAAGCATTTTTAGTTGAAAGAAAACTCAATTACATTCGAAACGCCGGGTGGCACGACTTCTACGGACTTACGATTGATTTTATATGATTTTTTAAAGTTTGCAAAAATCTGAGTCAGACTGACTGCGGTTCCTTATTGATAAGGATCCGCGGGGAACAATAAAGAACCGCGGTCAGAGGACAAAAAATGAGTTTTTGGCCAAAATCATTTTGTAACTTTTTGGAAGGACTTAGGACTCTAAAAAATCATTTTAGACACATAGAACTCGTATTTTAGAGTTAATTATGACACAAAAGATTTTTATACTTCCAAACATGAAAAGATTTAATTCAAGATATTATACAAAGTTTATTTAACACCAAAACTTGTACGAATGAAACAACGAAACACATGTAATAAGTAATCACTCTTCATGAACAATTTGATACAAAGATCGTCTCTATTTTTAAAAACCGTTTTCATTTTTGAAAACCATTTGTTTTGAAAAAGAGAGCAAAGATCGATCAAAGCTTTAAAGTACAATATACTCTAAAGATCTTGAATAACCTCGCTCTGATACCAATTGTAGAAACTAGAAGGGGGGGTTGAATAGTTTCTAGTTAGTTTTCAAAACATTTTGGCTTAATCCACTGTGCGATGTTCCTTATGTGTACCCGCGGTTCTTTATCAATAAAGAACCGCCGGTCCATTTAGGGAACCGCCGACAGTGAACTTAACCTTTTGTTGCATGTTAAACTTTGACAATCCTTTGTATCAAATTCTTGATCAAGCTTGACTAGATATGAGATGTGTTTGATTGAAAGATAAATACTCAAGTAAGTAAACACACAAACACATCAAATCAAGAGTACATGAAGCAATAATCTAAACACTAAGCACACACGTACTAAGCATAAGCTTTTCCGCAACTAGGATGTTTAGACTAAGTGATGTACATTTGACCATAATCTAAACACGAAGCACACACGTACTAAGCCTTAGCTTTTCCGCAACTTAGATATTTAGATTATGAGATGCACACAACACACAACATACAAAAACATCTATAATAGTAAAGACATAAATGTAAAGGAAAGTACCGACACGATGATTTATAGTGGTTCGGTCACGAAGCTCCTCTTCGCCCTACTCCACTCCTCGAGTACACCTTACTCGAGAGTTACTTCACTAGTCAACAAACTCCTTAAGGTGGAGAAACCATACACAACATCGCTTATCCAATTTCCGACTCTAAGCTAAAAGTCGAGTCCTAATCTTAGGTAGGACCAATCTACACAACGTCGCCCACTTCACCATTTAACGACACAAGGCTAGATGTCGAGTTCTAATCGAAAGCTAGAACCAATCTTCACGACTCTTCACTTTGAAGCTAAGTGAGAACTTCACACAACACAACTACTAATCACTTTTAAGCTAAGTGAGAACTCACAAGACACAACCACATCACTTTAGAGTTTAGTGAGAACTACCTAGACACAACCACATCACTTTAGAGTTTAGTGAGAACTACCAAGACACAACCTAATCTACCCACTAGTTATGTTTTATGGCCCAACATAACAAACCTTGTGTTTTATGGCCTAAACACATAAACCATATAGATCTAAGCACACATCACTTAGATCTGAAAACTCTAAGACTATATCCAAGTACTAACAAGACTTGGATCTACACAACTAACACCTAATCCAAGGATACCCATCACTTGGATATTCTACCCTTACAAACACATCCAAGTGTACCCAACACTTGGATCTTCTACATATACATAGTAGGAAGACTAAAAACATAACTTAGATCTATAGAAGGAAAGATCTTCATCATGTAGTGAACCCAACACATCATGGTAATGATAGTGTTCTTCTCTTTTCACTTGAGAGGATGAGGAGATTGAAGATTGAATCACATCTTAAACAAGATTAATCAAAACTAACTAATCAAGGATCTAAGATGGTTTTTGAAAGAAACTGTGCAAAAAGGGTTTAAAGAAAACATGGAAATGATCCACTATTTATAGGACAACATTGCAACGGTCAAGAACACCCGCGGTTCCTTATCTCTACCCGCGGTACCTTATCAATAAGGAACCGCGGGTTCCTTTAAGGAACCTCCGCGTCGGAGTCCGTGCAAATTTGTCCTTTAGTGGGGATATGCCATCTGGGGTAGTTTATACCCTCAAAGGATATTCCTTTGGCATATGGAATATGCCAAATTCAAATTTCCATTTTCTTTTTAATAAAACATTTTCTTAAAAATAAAGTTAATTAAAATCTTTTGATTAAAATGTGAGTTTTAAGAAAATATTAATCCTTGATCACTTAGTTAGGTTAATGACATGTTTGTACATACTTTGAGTGATTCATGCCGAATGCGGTCTTGGAGGTGTCGAGAGAAATATACAAATGTATTCTTGAGTGATTACGAGTACCTTAACATTTTACATAATGTATTGCGAATTATACGTTTGTCGTCAACAAAACACAAAGAGATTATATCGACAAAGCATCGTAATGTTTGCACTAACAAAATGTACTAAATACAAAAAGAAACTAAACTAAAGAAATGTTGTATCTTATTCTAATTAGACGTTTTTTAATAACCATTCCATGCACTAAACTTGAAATTCTAAGTCAGTAAGTAAAACTAAGGCCCAACATTTATATTAGTCCACTAAAGCTTTCTAGCTCAACTAACAAATTGGACTAAAAACGTATCTAACTAACCAGCTGAAGGACTAACGAGAATTAACAATAACTAGTTTGGACTGTGATTGTAACGCAGATGTATAAAGTGGATGGCCAAACGTGTAATTCTATGAATCTTAATCAAAAAGAATTCTTTTTGAACAGCATATTCACTTCTTCATTTACTCAGCTGATTTAAAGCTTCTTCCTAGGCTTATTTCTTTAGTTCTAATTAGCTATGAATTAAAAAACTTAAAAGTAGTTAAACTCTGATATTCAAAGTTCTTAAATCACTGAAACACAGACCCTAATGACTAGTGTGCACACATATTTTGCTACTCAAATAATGCCATAAAATCTGTCCCAAACAATGGCTAAGCATCAAAACTGAAAATTCTATAGTATCAACATCAGAATTTAAAACTCAAATGAATCAAGATTAACGTGAATACTACCTGCTATACTAGTTGAAATAAAATGGTACACTCTTGACTAAAATGCAATATAACAGAAGAATGAAGAACAGTAGCAGGTCCTAAAGGCTCAATTATACAACAAAGAACTAATCAAAGCAATACGACATCGGAACTATTAGTACAATACTATAACTGTATCACTAAGTAAAAGCTGGAAAATAAGATCAAATAGAAACAGATTGCAGGCAAGAGTTATACTACGATTATAACAGCTAGTTAAATGAAAAATACAGGAAAATAAAACGAGCTTAACCTGGGCTTCCAGGTCTAGTCCTTTGATGTCGAAGCGGAGCGCTGAGCTCGCTTAAAATCCGAACTGAATTCACCAAAATTACACAACCCTGCTCATTATCTATGGCTGGCAGAATCGTATCTTTCGAAATAGAGACCTACAAATCCAAACAAAGCATAGAAACACCAAACAATACCTTCGAATCTGAACCTGCAAAAACTGATAAAAACAAGATTCTATACCTACTACTACTGCTTCAAGAAACTCTATCAAGCTTATTATGAAAATTTTGTTTTACAAACAAAAGCAATATGCAAACGACTAGAAAAAATGGACGATAATCTATCTGATCTTTCTGAATCAAGATTGAATTAAACTTTGAACTTCAAAGTTGAAACTAAGCTTACTCAAACAGACAGAATACTCAATACTCAATACTCAATTGAACGAAATCAGAAAAGCTCTTAAAACTGAAAAGCTGATTAATCCATGAGCAATGATTATTCTATATATCATTTACTAACTCTATGAAATCAAATCCACTTGAACTCTCATTATCAAACAAAGATCAACTGTATTAACTGATTTAAAGAACTTCGTAATCAAAAGACTAGCTATCTATGAGAAGCTCAAAACACTCATAAAATTCTTATGATTATCAAAGTAACAAATCATAAACTCATTAGAGCTTAAGAACAACAAGGACGATTGAAAAACAGAATTACCAAAGAAAAGAATGAAAGCTTTTTAGATGAAGAAAGAAGATTTCATTAATGGCAGAAAAATAACATTCGGTTACGACTACTTTAACTGAAAAGAAACAGAATTTTTTACAAGATTAAAAAGCTAATTATCTATCTAATCCTACACCTACAACTATGTGTAAACTACACCTAGTCTAACCATCTCAAACTGAAGTCTTGATCTCCTATTTATAGCCGTCTGAAGAAGAGTGGTGACGTGGTTAAGCTAATGAGAAGATGCCACGTATTTAATACGAGGTTCTTGATTAACGACCTAAATTGGGGGTTTCTTCATCTTTGAGGATTGATCTAATTGACGCGTACCATCATGTAGAGAAGTGGAAGAGGATCATTTTTGCTTCTTTAAGTTTCTCTTGAATCTTTGTGTAGCTTCCTTGAAATTGATTTGCAGGTTCTTGGTGAAGAATGTGAAACCGTCTTTTACTTTCTCCCTTTTCTCTCTCTTCGAATGTAGAAGATGAATACGTGTGTTTTGTGTGTTTGACCGTGAGTTGGTCAATTGACCAAGTTAATAAAAATAACTTTCCACTAGTTTTCTTTTTGGTCCTTCAATTCTTCTTTCTTTTCAAATGTGTTTAAAACCTTTTAAGTAATTTCTTTTTCATCCTTCGTCTTTGTAGAAATTGCAACTTAAGCCCTTGATCTTGGCAAGTAAGTTCCTTGAAACATGATTCGTCCTTTTCTTCGTCTTTTATCATAAAAATCCCGTGAAAATGTGTGTTAGCTCAAAAGTGTATCTTGTCTACCTGAAAACACAAAAACACAAATACACGCGTAATTCTGATATTTTAAAGTTAAATATAATGTATCTGACTGTGTTTTGAGTGGTTTTAGGGTCATTATTGATGAGTGTTTTCACACTTATCAACTCCCCTCCACTTGACCATTGCCATGACCTCATGCAATGCAACATTTTAAAGCTCTAGAGTGCACTTTTCTCATAATTAACCAACCTTGGCCATTTTATGATTTAATAAACTAAACTATACTACATGATAAATGATTTTGAATATTTACAATGCAACGCAAAGAAAACAATTCTATTTATATATTTTTTTGATTTTTCATAAATAGTTTTAATGGAAATAACTCATAAAGAAATCAATGACTTGGATTAGGGATTTGGTACCATTGACACTCATCACCCTCAAGTTTCACTTTCCCCATACCAAGCTTAAAAATGGGATCATTGTATTCACAAGTAAAAAGTGCATCAACTAGTTCATAACAATTAATTGTGGAACCGGTTATTATTTGAGCAAATTGCTTTTGGGAAAATTTGTCATTATTCAAGTGTGAAGTATAGGAAATGCAAAATCCAAAAATAAGGAAGCACGGTTTTAATCCTAAGTAATCCTCTCATCCATTACTTGAAAAACCGATCATAATTAATATAAGTCCGTTTCAAGAATAATAAGTCATTCGCCTTATGTGTAAAATCCTTATGTCATGCATTAATAAGTAGCTACACACTCGCTAAGGAAAGAAAAATAAAACTCACGCAATAATTTACATCCGCCATCTTTTTGAGACTTTGGATCTTCAACCCCGCAACCCGTCAAGGTAATATTGGATTGGAGCAATCTATCGAATCCCCGTAACCCGTCAAGGTAATATTGGAATTCAATAGTCACTATAATTAACACCACACTGCCCCTCTTGGGAGTCTTGTATAATTACTTGTTTTTTCTTCTTTTTTTTTTCTTCTAGCCACTCATTTTTTTTGTAAGCCGCTCTTATTTTTCTTTATTCCTCACAAAGAAAGTTGAAAAGAATAAAAGGAAAAACACCCGCTAAGTATTAAGCATGACGTAAGTCTAATGCACATAAAACGTTTTAACTTAGAATCTTAAGACGTACTTATAACAACCATGAATGATTAGACAAAAATGCATAAGAGATTACAAACCGATTAAAACCGTTCTTGATTATTTATTAACATATATACATGCGAAGAAAATGGAGGTAAAGAAGAGAAGGGTTTAGCCACAAGTAATTATCATGAAGTTTATCTAGCCCTTTTATACTTGCTTCAACTCTATCATTTCCCATTCTCCACAAATTTAAAATCTCAAATAATGAGATTCGTGGATGCTTAGTCTAATAGACCAATGAAGGACTACATGGTTAAGGATACTAGCTAGAGAATACTAAGATAAGCAAACTCGGGTTAAGTCAAAATATCCATGACAGGCCTAATATGTCAAAGAAGTCTAAATTTGTTAAACCATGTCCTTATTATATTTTTTTCCTTTTATATATTTTTGGTAAAGAACAAAAGAAGAAATATATACAATGCAAATGTGTTATGCAAATGAAAAATGATTGATGCAAAAATTATGAATTCATATTTTTGGTGGCCAAAGTAGATCAAAAATTTGAAAAATGATCGAAAAATTAATTTCCAAGTTATCATGAAGTTAAGGCAATGGTCTAGGTAAAGTTACTTCGAAAGAAGTCTCCCCTACACTTAAGATAAACATTGTCCTCAATGTTTAAGAGTATTAGAGTAAACTCCCCTACACTTATAACATTGCGTACTTTGCTTAACTCAAGCTAAGGAAAAGACAACTAAAGGGTATTCAATTTAAGCACAAGTATTTTGATTATCACGATAGCAAAAACTAATCAAAGTGAACCAGATACACTGGCCTCCTCCATGAGCTCCAAGAATGAAATGAGAGAGAGCAACCCTTGGAACAAACACCAAAAGATGAAGAAAGGCACACCCCTCCACTTCAAGTCTACTATAGCATTCTCTTAATTAAACCTAACCTATTTAGATCTACTCTACGTTTTCTAACCTAGTTATTCAATGCTTGAGTTTTTTAACCCTAAGTCGCTAGCTCGACTCGGCCCCGAATTAGGTTGTCCTTGGGGAAACCATCATGGAGAATAAAGGATATCACTTTTAAGCTCGTCTCACATGATACACTCAAACTTAGCACGTTGCCATTTACTATAAGATTTACAATATCCGCCTCGATAAATGGAACGGTCCAACATGTCTCAAGTTTGTCCAACATACGAAATCTCTCAAATATGAAGCACCCCAGGATCAAATACATAGTTCCCATCTCGACATGTGAACAACTCCAAAGTAGGTAGCATCACCAAAGTAAGCTCATACAAGAAGCCCATATCAATCGAAATCACACTCTTAAGTCGAGTAGATGAAAACCAAGGTGTCTCAAATTTACGTATCCCAGGATCAAAAACCTTTCCCTTCATGGGAAAATAAAGAGATGAACTCGTATCAACCATATAAGATTCCCCCTTAGTGATCAAAGCATCATGAGACAATGAAGGTGTAGGTATCAAAACATTCATAACTATTATGTCTATGTTGGGCTCCTCATCATCATCAAAAGGTGGGTAATCTTCCATAGAAGGCATAAAAAAAGGAGGATCAATAGTAATAGTATCTTGTGAAGGAGGTGTAATCGCTATGTTCCCAAAAAGCAAGTTCTCACTAAGACGAATCTCCTCTTCCCAATTAGAATCACTATCATCAACCTCAATATCAATATTATCAAGATAAGCCTCTATGGTGGCATCAATATCCATATGAGAATCCATATTAAAGGTTTTGGGTTCTAAAGTTGCCTTAGGTGAAAAAGGATCAATCACTAAGAGTATAGGATCTTCATCAATATTCAACTTCAAGGGTGGGAATAGAAGGCTCAAAAGAAGGTGTATTAATGAGGGAATCACTCAAAGGGATGATATCATCATAAAAGTCAATAGGTGCCACCTCAAAAACCGGTGAAGAAATGTCAATGAAAGGTTCTTCTTCTATGGAATCATCATTATGGTTTTCATTCAAAGCTTCAATCGAGGAGATAAGATGATAAACTTTTGATAAAACCTCACGAATATGAACATCTTCCACTTCTTCTATCGGAACAACATCTTCATCCAAATTAGGAATGTCATCTTGACATGAAAAGTCCTCGCATAATATATCATAAGATGCCTCACCAGAATCACAATCATCATCCTCTATTTGTGGAAAATCTTGCATAAACTCTTCCTCAATCTCATTATCCTTTTCTTTAAACAATTCATCAAGATCGAAATCACCAAAATCACTAGTAGTAGTATGAAGGTCAACATGGGATGAAATCTCAATGTGATCGTGAGGAGAAGAGGTATCAATATGGAGCTCGTCACATGGTTCACTGGAAACAACCTCGAGCTCTCTTTGGATTGGGATAAGGTTCTCAACACTATAAGAGGTTAATTCATCCAAATCGGTGTTTGTATTAGTGTTAAGAGGCTCGTCCCCCATGGTTAAAGAGTCGGTGGGTTCAACGTGAGGTAAAGGTGATGAAGGTGTGTCATCATTAAGTGTCATACAAATTGGAGGTCCCTCATCATCTTCATATAAGCATTGATTAACCAAACGAGCACGAGTAGCAAAATATTGTTCTTCTTCCTCGATTGTAGCAATCTTAATGAGTAAATCATCTAAATTGTTCTTGAGGAACCGAGAGGAATTGTTCCCCGATCCACTATACATATCACCAAATTTCTTATTATTAAACCGCTTGTTCCTTACATCATCCTCAAGAGACTTAATTTCCTCCCTTAACCACCGAGTCTCTTCTTTTATTTCTTCGAGGCTCATTTCTCTCCTACGATTAAGAGCCTTCGACATATATTCCAGGTGTTTTCCATTATGCACGATTACAGAATAAAACTCATGGAAATCACTAGGAGTATAAGACGGCGGATCCCTTGGTCGACAATCATAACCATAATGGGGTTCTTTTCCACAAAACTCACATGAATAAGTCAAAGAATAGGGTGGAGGTGGATTTCCATAATTAGGTGAATTGTAGGTTTGAAAAGAGTCATGATTAAGAAAGTTCTCATGATTGTAACCTTGAAAATTTCCTTCGTTTGGAAAACCCTCATAATGTGAAAATCCTTGATTTTGAAAAGTATCTTGATTTTAGCATGGAAAATTTTCATCATTGTGAAAGCCTCCATTATTTGAAAATCTTTGATTATGAAAACTTTCTTGATTATAGCCTCAAAAATTATCATCATTTTGAAAACCTCCATAACTGGAAAATCCTTGGTTTTGGTATGGCTCATTAAAGGGTTGATCATGAAATGATGGTGGAGTTTGTGATGAAAAACTAGAATATCCCATATAGTCATTACAAGTATTGTCCATTTGAAGGTTAGGTTGAAAATTAGGGTTCTCGGTTCCATTATAAGCATATCCCTCCCCATAATAGCCATTGTTTTGATCACAAAAATAAGTATCGTGTGGACCACCACAAATCGAACAAGGCGAATAATTAGCGTTGGCGGATCGTTGTTGCAAAATCTCCAACATGGAACGAGTATCCATGTTTAACAAGGTGGCCGAATGTATATACAAGTAAAATGACATTTAAAAGCTTCCTCGGGGAAGGAAGTAATACACCAAAGGTGATATGTTTACACGTGTTTGAGTACACGTGTATGTAAACTCGAGGAGTGAGAGATAAGCTCTCGGTCGACTTTTGAAAGAGAAGAGATTATCTCCCTCGAGGTTCGATATGAAATATCCACAAGAAAGTATAATATATGAAATTACTACTTGGGTGCAAGACCCCCAATGAAGCCTTCCTTCTTAGAATACTCACAAGTGAACGGGGGGTTAGGTGGCACGAAGCACTTAAGTACCTATTGACCCTTAGATGGCATTTTATAGCACATCGCCTTTCTATTCACTTTGTAGTTTGTATTCTTCAAATTATTTCCTATTGGAAGTATTTATCTATTCTTGATTTATTAAATTTGATCGATACACGTGTCAAGGACCGGAACGCCCCCTAACACGGTGTATTGCCTTGGCAATATGATAGGTGTGAAAACACTCATCCTTTTACCACTTAATTATAATAAAAACCAAGCCAAAACGTGTATTTTATGTCGTGAATGTCGGAATTATGCGTGGTTTGTGTTTTTGTTGTGATTTAGGACCAAAATGTGAAAAGGGAGTAAAATACAGGCTTTCACGGGCTTTTATCGAAGAAAACAACAAAAGACGAAGTCAAGAGATCAAGAGTGCAAAAAGAACGGAAGTCCAAGGCCTATTCTGAAGATTTATCGAAGAACAAGTCTAAAGACGGAAGTTTAATAAAGCCGAAGAACTCGAGTCTAATAAAATAAAGAAATTATAAGATGAGTTTAATTAATCCCGAGACAAAGTCGAAGAACTTAAAAGACGAGAAGACGTGAAGAAAGAAAGAAAGAGGAGGCAACACATGCACCTCCCCATTTCCTATAAGTACCCTCCTAAACTCATTTAGGAGGGTTGGTTAGTTTTTAGTTAGTAGTTTTCATTTTCATTAGGTAGGTGATTCTAGAGAGAGAAAGTGACAGTTTCTCTCACTAGGATCTTAATCTTTTATCTTCCTTTCTTGTTTTTAATTGAATCTTTACTTTTAACAACTTAATTCTTGTTTTAATCTTAATCTTATTCTACCTTTCTTAGTTTTTTTATATGATCTTAAATCCGATCTCTTTTATATACATGTCTTGTTGATTTTGATATTTGATTAAAAAGTTCATCTTTTTGTTTCCATCTAAGCTTTTATACGAATTAAGCTATATGTTTGACAATCTCATTTGCTTATTTTGTATTTAGCTTATTTGATTTTAAAGATAAAACTAAAAAGTTTTATCTTTTTAAAGTTCCTTTTATAAAGTTTATGAATTTCATATTTCAAAGTTGTCAAATTTATGCTTAGTGAGTTGTTTAAAATTTGGTTAAGTGAGCTTATTGAAAGTGCTTATTGAGTTTCTAGCTTAACTCCATTTTCGGATTATTTTTGTGTTCCATCGCAATTTTGAGGTTTTCCACATTCCGACGCCTCATTCCGATAGGTTGCTTGTTTGTATCGCAATAACCCAAAGGGGGTTTTACTTTGCGATCATTCGGTTTTTACCCCCTTATTCCGATCTGGATTACGATCGCTCATTGCGATCACACATACCGACGGGTAATAAGGTTACTTTCAGTCGAAACTCTGCCCATTTTTCGTCAGCAACATTCCGATAGACATCATTCCGATAGCAATATTCCTATAGCGTTTGTATTCCGATCTAAGTATTCCGATCTGGATATTGCGACCACATTGCATTTCGACAGATTTGACCTTGAATATTCCGATGGTTTGTTTTGGTATTTATTCCGATGGTTATGACTTTGGTGCATTCCGATACAGATGATTTGCAACATTCCGATAGACTAAGTTTTTAATTGTTACAAAGTTTTATAAGTAATTTTTCTAAATAACTTTCTAGTGTAACTTTCTAAAACTTCCATTTTACTCAACGACAATTTCCATTTTCTTTTTGCAATTTAGTTTAAAATTAGATAATCAAAACCAAACCATTCTCTTGTTCACCAAAAGACAATTGAGTCGCACTTTAGACTGGAAATCAATTCGAAGAGTTTGGACGATAACTTTTTTATACTTAGCCAAAACCTTAGTTATTAAATGGCGCCGCTGCCGGCTCTTTTCGTGAAGGTTAACGTTTTTTTGTGAGAGACGCGTTGGATTTTGGGATCCGTTCACTCGTGAACGTTATTTTTCGTGTCAAAAATTTTCAAAAATCCAAAAACATTTGAAAATCATAAAAAGCATTTCTTTTTCAAAGTTTTGCAACCAAAAATATTCCTCTTTATCCTCTATTGTGTTTAATTCTTTTCTTTACCCCTCTCATTTATAATTCTTCATGGATTCGTCTTGCGTACGGAGACCATGGCATGGTTTTCAAACATGTCAATGGTGTACTTGTGAGCGGTGCGGTTCTAATATCGACGATACACAATTTAGATTTTGTCCATTTTGTAATTCAACAAATTCGTACTTCTCCTCTTACAATACTTTCTCACCCTCTCCCGTCTATGACGATCCTTATCCTCAAAATGCACCAGATTTTTCTCCATCCCCGTGGTGCTATAAGTGTGGGGGTCCTCACGAAAGTTTTCACTGTCCAACGGGGGATCAAAATTACTATAATTATACCCCTTCCAGTTTTGACCAACCCCTGCAATACCCAATTGATCATCAGCCTCGTCATGGGATGAGTTACCAAGAACCAATTGACGATCTTGCTACAGTTGTTCAAGAACAAACGAAAGAGATTTTACACACGCTGCAAACTTGTATGGAGTCATTTTTAAAGCAGCGAGATCAGACGAGTACTCATATCCCTGAACTTATTATTGACCCTTTAGGTAATGAGGAGAGCGATGACGATATTGAGGTTATTTTCGACGAGGAGGAATTTCTAAAGCAACGTAAGACTTCTCCCGTTCCTCCTTTGTCTATTGCTATCACACCCGAGAAGCCCGTTGGCTCTCTCATAATGGAGGATGAGCATCTTGACATTATTTCGGCAACAGAATCGGACAAATTCCTAAATTCTAGTGTCGAGGAACTTGTCGTCATCCCAAGTGGGCCCGCGGGTGTTCCTGAAATTTTTTGTGATGTACCGACTTTTGCGGAGCTTACGGACGAGTTTGCTTCGCTAGTCAATGATCACATACTCACAAATCCACAAGCGCTAATTGATTCTCCCAACAAGAGTTCAACATGTGGCGAGTATGATGATTTCGTCTTCGAGCCCGAGATTGAGGAAATTATCGACCGAGAGCTAGCTCTTTTACCTCCACTTACACCTACGAGTGAGGACGATTTTTCCAATATCGAGGCCAAACTTGATGAGTTGGAACGTCTTATTTTTCATAATAATGACGAACCAACTCACATGCCCAAACATCCAATTCTCGAGGAGTTACCTAATCAACACTCCTCTAATGAGAATTACGTTTACCACATTCGTAAGGATTTAACTTATCAATAATCCCCACAAATGAATGATGGTTTCGTACTTGATCGTGATCTTTTAAAACGCGTTTCTACAGTCCCTATCTATGAAGAAATCGAAGAGATTCACGTTCATGAGGATGAATGCTTTGACCCGGGAGGTGACATGGACCATTCTATGATTGATAACTTTACGGCTTTGCCAATTGGTCAGCATCCATTGTCTTTGGAGGTTGACAATGTGATTCCTTTACCCACCCCACCTCCCGTCAATATGGACTTCACTTACTTTTCTTATATTGAGCGGACTTTCCTACCATTCACTACTTATCCTCCGGCCTCCCCTTCATGGATGTCCTCCGAGAACGAGGACAAGGTCTTTGATCCCGGTATTACATTTGAGGCTTCCCCATGGACCATTTAATTCGGGGACGAGTCAGGCTCGCGACTCGGTTAACAAAAACAAGCGCTTCTCGGGAGGCAACCCGATTATCTATCTATCTTTATCTGTTTTTATAATAAGTTTAGGGGGAGACCCTTGTATGTGTTTGTTGTCTTCTTTCTTATCATGTGCAGGGATTCGAGCTTTCAAAGATCCATTCTTGATGACTTTTGACGACCCGTGATTCCGTGTACCCGTCTTCCCGGTTCTATCCTAAACTCTTTTGATTCTCTATTTTATATTCTTCAATATTAAAATAGGAATCACTTTAGTTGTCTCTTCCATAGCACGATTTAAACAACGTGCACAATGTCCTAAGTGTAGGGGAGTTTACTCCCACATGCTTAAACATTGAGGACAATGTTTATATTAAGTGTAGGGGGGACTTCTATCGAAGTTAAGTGGGCTTTTCCATGAATTTGTCCTCATTTTAACAGGAAAACTTGATTTTTCGATATTTTTTTAAAATTTTTAATCTATTTTGGCCCTGTAGTTTTTCTTTGTTATCATTATTTACTTTCTTTACAAAAATAAATTTTTAATAAAGTAGTTTTGAATTTTTCAAAGTCTTGAATATTTTGACTCAACCCGAGTTTACTTATCTAAGTTTACTCTAGCTAGTATCCTTAACATGTTTAAGTCAAGTTTTGCTAGGCTTTTATATAGGGAGCTTTAAAAGGCAAAAGTCTTAACTCTCACGGATTAAGAACAAGAACTTTTCGCAAGTTCCTATAATTGATCCTAGAGAGTCGTTTATCAAGGGAACTTTAAAATGCGATTTCTAAACTTGAAAAAGTCTAAGAGTTTGCAAGATCCTATAGATGACTCGAAAACCCAAAACATTGATTTAATTGGCTAAGCATCCACGAGTCTCATTCCTTGAAATTTTAAATTGTGGAGAACGAGAGATGATAGAGTCAATTATAAGTTTGGTATTCTTTTGTGAATTTATATGAGTTGATTATAAGCCTATTCTCCCATCGATTGCTAATAAATTTATCTGCAATAAATAAGGTTGTACGATTTGAAAAGATACTTAGCTTCTAGCACAAGATCGTTTAAAAGTTGCTCGGTATTGATTAGAGTTCATAGCCAATGCATAACTTATTGAAGCGGGATGCGAAGATTGGCGAGTCCGAAAAGGCCCTAACAAGGCATGAGGGCTACATTTTGTTGCTAAAGATCCAAAAGTGATGTGAAGAATCATTTATCGAAAATCAATATGAAGGATCGAGACACACGACGAAAAGCAAAAACTCCCCAAAAGATCATGGAGAAATCTATCCAAAAAGGCCCTAACAAGGTATGAGGATAAATAGATCCAAGTCCTAAAAGGAGGCGGATCGTTATATATCAAAGTCCAAAATAAAGATTGGAGAAAAATGAAGAAGTCGTGGTCCGAAGATGAAGAATCTCTCAAAAGTCAAAGAGAAGAAATCCCTATTATGAAGAAAAGACCATAATTTCAAGAACGTCTCTCAAAGATTTGAAGTATGAAGTCGCTGCCAACTATCGGTCCGAGAAAGGTCTCAAATCGTGAAGCAAGTTATGCCAAGATATGAACTTTATGAGGTCCCGAGAAGCAGTTTTAAAAGATTTTGTCCTTTAGCTAACTATTGATTAAATCGTCCCACTTTATTTTCGGCCTAAATAACTATCAAAATAAGTCAAACAATGAATCCTCGTGATCATTCAAGACAAGAATAAAATATAATAGATACACCTAGGAATAAGGGAGTCTAAGTAAATAATTGGCCCACATGAGTTCGTGTTAGTTTGCTAACTTATAATAACAATGATCTCGTTTTTAAGCTTGGTATGGGGAACGTGAAACTTGAGGATGATAGTCATTCATGACATTCCAAAACCCTAAGGTAAGTTTTTGATCTTGTTACTTGTTTTCTTCCTTTGAATATTTTATAATTTCCTATCTCTTTAATAAAGGCCAACGTGGATTGATTATGATGGAAAACGTAAAACTTGCTTTGTAACTAATGCATTGCATGAGGACATTCCAATGGTCAAGTGTAGGGGATTTGATAGGTGTGAAAACACCCATCCTTTTACCACTTAATTATAATAAAAACCAAGCCAAAACGTGTATTTTATGTCGTGAATGTCGGAATTATGCGTGGTTTGTGTTTTTGTTGTGATTTAGGACCAAAATGTGAAAAGGGAGGAAAATACGGGCTTTCACGGGCTTTTATCGAAGAAAACGACAAAAGACAAAAAGAGATCAAGAGTGCAAAAAGAACGGAAGTCCAAGGCCTATTCTGAAGATTTATCGAAGAACAAGTCTAAAGACGAAAGTTTAATAAAGCCGAAGAACTCGATTCTAATAAAATAAAGAAATTATAAGACGAGTTTAATTAATCCCGAGACAAAGTCGATAAAGTCGAAGAACTTAAAAGACGAGAAGACGTGAAGAAAGAAAGAAAGAGGAGGCAACACATGCACCTCCCCATTTCCTATAAATACCCTCTTAAACTCATTTAGGAGGGTTGGTTAGTTTTTAGTTAGTAGTATTCATTTTCATTAGGTAGGTGATTCTAGAGAGAGAAAGTGACAGTTTCTCTAACTAGGATCTTAATCTTTTTATCTTCCTTTCTTGTTTTTAATCGAATCTTTACTTTTAACAACTTAATTCTTGTTTTAATCTTAATCTTATTCTACCTTTCTTAATTTTTTTATATAATCTTAAATCCGATATCTTTTATATACATGTCTTGTTGATTTTGATGTTTGATTAAAAAGTTTCCATCTAAGCTTTTATACGAATTAAGCTATAAGTTTGACAATCTCATTGGCTTATTTTGTATTTAGCTTATTTGATTTTAAAGATAAAACTAAAAAGTTTTATCTTTTTAAAGTTCCTTTTATAAAGTTTATGAATTTCATATTTCAAAGTTGTCAAATTTATGCTTAGTGAGTTGTTTAAAATTTGGTTAATTGAGCTTATTGAAAGTGCTTATTGGGTTTCTAGCTTAACTCCATTTTCGGATTATTATTGTGTTCCATCGCAATTTTGAGCTTTTCCACATTCCGACGCCTCATTCCGATAGGTTGCTTGTTTGTATCGCAATAACCCAAAGCGGGTTTTACTTTGTGATCATTCGGTTTTTACCCCCTTATTCCGATCTGGATTGCGATCTCTCATTGCGATCGCACATTCCGACGGGTAATAAGGTTACTTTGAGTCGAAACTCTGCCCATTTTTCGTCAGCAACATTCCGATAGACATCATTCCGATAGGAACATTCCGATAGCGTTTGTATTCCGATCTAAGTATTCCGATCTGGATATTGCGACCACATTGCATTCCGACAGATTTGACCTTGAATATTCCGATGGTTTGTTTTGATATTTATTCCGATGGTTATGACTTTGGTGCATTCTGATAGAGATGATTTGCAACATTCCGATAGACTAAGTTTTAAAGTGTTACAAAGTTTTATAAGTAATTTTTCTAAATAACTTTCTAGTGTAACTTTCTAAAACTTCCATTTTACTCAACGACAATTTCCATTTTCTTTTTGCAATTTAGTTTAAAATTAGATAATCAAAACCAAACCATTCTCTTGTTCACCAAAAGACAATTGAGTCGCACTTTAGACTGGAAATCAATTCGAAGAGTTCGGACGATAACTTTTTTATACTTAGCCAAAAGCTTAGTTATTACAATACTTATGGAAATAGGTAAGTTGGTTGTTCGTATCTACGTATACTTATTTACATATAATAATATATCAGAAATATTTTTGTATTTATTTGATTTTTTTAGAAAATACTATATGTACATAAAAACGATGAAAACCGATATAATATATATTTTTAGGTGTAATCTCTTAGGAAAAAGATTACTTTTTCGATATTTTTTTTTGGTTCAATTCTTTAGGAAAAGAATTGATTTCGTGATTTTTTAGTTTTTATATTTTTATCTTTTTGATTTTTTTTATCTTTTTGATTTATAATACGTAAAAATAATGTTCACAAAGTGAACGGGTCCCAAAATCCAATCGTCTCACTCAATACCGTTAATCTTCACGAAAAGAACCGGCAGCGGCGCCATTTAATATTTGTCTTTTTAAGTTCGTTTTTCTCTCGGTCTAATCGAATTGATATAACTTTTCAAGCAAAGACTTAACTGTTTTTGGTTAAAAGAATGTATTTGGTATTTATGTGTAATTGTCACAAAGCAATTAAAAAGGTAAAAATATTTTCTATACTACGTATACGTACTACGCTAAAACACTTTGCACGTAAATCATTTAAATGCACAAAATGAAAAATGCAAAATACAAATTTATGCTACAAATATAAAATTTAAAATACTAATAAAGAAATGTACTAAATACAAAAAGAAACTAAACAAAAGAAATGTTGTATCTTATTCTAATTAGACGTTTTTTTAAAAACCATTCCATGCACTAAACTTGAAATTCTAAGTCCAGTAAGTAAAACTAAGGCCCAACATTTATATTAGTCCACTAAAGCTTTCTAGCTCAAGTAACAAATTGGACTAAAAACGTATCTAACTAACCAGCTGAAGGACTAACGAGAATTAACAATAACTAGTTTGGACTGTGATTGTAACGCAGATGTATAAAGTGGATGGCCAAACATGTAATTCTATGAATCTTAATCAAAAAGAATTCTTTTTGAACAGCATATTCACTTCTTCATTTACTCAGCTGATTTAAAGCTTCTTCCTAGGCTTATTTCTTTAGTTCTAATTAGCTATGAATTAAAAAACTTAAAAGTAGTTAAACTCTGATATTCAAAGTTCTTAAATCACTGAAACACATACCCTAATGACGAGTGTGCACACATATTTTGCTACTCAAATAATGCCATAAAATCTGTCCCAAACAGTGGCTAAGCATAGAAACTGAAAATTCTATAGTATCAACATCAGAATTTAAAACTCGAATGAATCAAGATTAACGTGAATACTACCTGCTATACTAGTTGAAATAAAATGGTACACACTTGACTAAAATGAAATATAACAGAAGAATGAAGAACAGTAGCAGGTCCTAAAGGCTCAATTATACAACAAAGAACTAATCAAAGCAATACGACATCAGAACTATCAGTACAATACTATAACAATATCACTAAGTAAAAGCTGGAAAATGAGATCAAATAGAAACAGATTGCAGGCAAGAGTTATACTACGATTATAACAGCTAGTTAAAAGAAAAATACAGGAAAATAAAACGAGCTTAACCTGGGCTTCCAGGCCTAGTCCTTTGATGTCGAAGCGGAGCGCTGAGCTCGCTTTAAACCCGAACTGAATTCACCAAAATTACACAACCCTGCTCATTATCTATGGCTGGCAGAATCGTATCTTTTGAAATAGAGACCTTCAAATCCAAACAAAGCATAGAAACACCAAACAATACCTTCGAATCTGAACCTGCAAAAACTGATAAAAACAAGATTCTATACCTACTACTGCTTCAAGAAACTCTATCAAGCTTATTATGAAAATTCTGTTTTACAAACAAAAGCGATATGCAAACGACTAGAAAAAATGGACGATAATCTATCTAATCTTTCTGAATCAAGATTGAATTAAACTTTGAACTTCAAAGTTGAACCTAAGCTTACTCAAACAGACATAATACTCAATACTCAATTGAACGGAAACTGAAAAGCTCTTAAAACTAAAAAGCTGATTAATCCGTGAGAAATGATTATTCTATATATCATTTATTAACTCTATGAAATCAAATCCACTTGAACTCTCATTATCAAACTAAGATCAACTGTATTAACTGATTTAAAGAACTTCATAATCAAAAGACTAGCTATCTATGAGAAGCTCAAAACACTCATAAAATTCTTATGATTATCAAAGTAACAAATCATAAACTCATTAGAGCCTATGAACAACAAGGACGATTGAAAAACAGAATTACCAAAGAAAAGAATGAAAGCTTTTTAGATGAAGAAAGAAGATTTCATTAATGGCAGAAAAAGAACATTCGGTTACAACTACTTTAACTGAAAAGAAACAGAATTTGTTACAAGATTAAAAAGCTAATTATCTATCTAATCCTACACCTACAACTATGTGTAAACTACACCTAGTCTAACCGTCTCAAACTGAAGTCTTGATCTCCTATTTATAGCCGTCTGAAGATGAGTGGTGACGTGGTTAAGCCAATGAGAAGATGCCACGTATTTAATACGAGGTTCTTGATTAACGACCTAAATTGGGGGTTTCTTCATCTTTGAGGATTGATCTAATTGACGCGTACCATAATGTAGAGAAGAGGAAGAGGATCATTTTTGCTTCTTTAAGTTTCTCTTGAATCTTTGTGTAGCTTCCTTAAAATTGATTTGCAGGTTCTTGGTGAAGAATGTGAAACCGTCTTTTACTTTCTCCCTTTTCTCTCTCTTCGAATGTAGAAGATGAATACGTGTGTTTTGTTTGTTTGACCGTGAGTTGGTCAATTGACCAAGTTAATAAAAATAACGTTCCACTAGTTTTCTTTTTGGTCCTTCAATTCTTCTTTCTTTTCAAATGTGTTTAAAACCCTTTTAAGTAATTTCTTTTTCATCCTTCGTCTTTGTAGAAATTGCAACTTAAGCCCTTGATCTTGGCAAGTAAGGTCCTTGAAACATGATTCGTCCTTTTCTTCGTCTTTTATCATAAAAATCCCTTGAAAATGTGTGTTTGCTCAAAAATGTATCTTGTCTACCTGAAAACACAAAAACACAAATACACGCGTAATTCTGATATTTTAAAGTTAAATATAATGTATTTGACTATGTTTTGAGTGGTTTTAGGGTCATTATTGATGAGTGTTTTCACACTTATCATTTCATGTCTTCCATTTTCATAGATTGTAGAGAGAGAAACATATGTGTTTCTCTCACTAAGAATTCACAACCATCTTTGTTTTTCTCTTTTTCTTTATCTAATCTAATCACTCTTTTTGGTTTAATCTTCATCTTCATTTCTATATCGTATATAGTCGTGTGTATCATTCCTACACATCCCATGCTCTCTTTAGACTTTTTGCTTTTGTTTTTGTAATTCTTTTTGCTTTATTTTCATCAAAAGAGCTTAAACTTTGCAAAAGTTTGTTCAAAAAGAATCTAGACTTCTTAATTAGATTTTCCTTTGAAGTTAGAGACCCTCATTCCTTCCATGTTCTTCATGTACGAGATCCAAATCTTATTTTGATCACTACTAGTGGGTGGTTTGTTTCTTTTGTCCAACATTGTTGATTCAACAAAGAACTTATTCCTTTCTTCTAGGAATTTTCTTAAATTCAGTTGCTTGCTCTGCTTCAGAAAGTTAAAAAGTTTATGTTGTTCTTCTTTTTGTAGTCTACCAGCCAAAGCTCAATCAACATCCATCTTGGCATGAGAATCCTCCAATTGTTTAATTGCTTTCAAATTTAAATCTTCTTCTTCTTCTGCTCTCTTCCTTGCTTCTCTTTCTCTAGCTTTTTTTCAAATTATTAAACAACTTATAGGCAATCGGAGCATCAGACTCTATATGTGCTTTTATTTTCATTGGTTTTGCAGGTTCCTTCATAATCTCCTTTCCTTTTCCTTTGTAAGACTGTGTAGCTTTTGATGAAGCATGATGAGACTACTTTTATACATGGTCTCATCGTCCAAATCGGCCTTAAAATCAATTAAATTTCATCAAATATGCCAAATATATGCTCGTGTTTGTTACTTGTGTATTTTTAGGTACGGATATTGAGGAATTGGCAAAAAATCACAAGAATCAATAAAAAACGAACACGGGAAACGAAGCCGCACAATGAACCGGACCCGAATGATGATTTTCTAAAAATACCCTTGAAGAATTAAAGATTGTCAAGTTTAGTCCCCCAAGTTTGAAGATTTGTCACATTTGGCCCTTCAACAATCAGTCTACACAACTTTTATCCTTGAAGAGTGAAGACATGGCAAAAATACCCTTGAAGTTTGGACAAAAGTACATCATAATCCCTTATGAAAAGTTTTAGAAATATTTGTGCAAAAAATGACAAGTTTGTCATTGTTGATAACAAAGGAATGGGTGAAAAATCTGCTTAAACTATATTTGAAGATACTTTGAAAGTTGAGGGGGGTTATTCTGCCAGACAACCAAACCTAAATCTACCAATCATATTCATACACCTCATTTTACCCACCCAAAACCCATTACCCAAACTCTTTAACCCTAACCCGCTGCCCATTATTAATCAGTTTTTTTAAAACGATTATTAAAGTATTTTAGGGGCGGGTAACACCACCATTATCCCAAAACAAATCAAAATTATCACTGTATACACTCATAAACCCTAACTCTTGATGCCTAATCAAACCAAGGGGTTTTTGGTTAATTGCTTCCAGATGGGTAATTAGTCATCCCCTCAACACAACCACGTGAAGAGATTGTGACATCTCTCATCCCTGTCTCCCCACGAGGGTTCCCCTGCTACACACTTTCACATGAAGACAACGACACCAACGGTATGATCTTTTTCCTTGGTCCCCAATTCAAATTCAAAGGCTTGGATGTATTCTACACAGCTAAGCAACAACATACTTCAAAAAATCTATCACATGGGATGTTTGACTAGTTTTGCAAGATCAAAGACCAAGGGCTTTTGAGGGATTTCGTCTATTAGGGTTTTAGATTCTAGACTCTTCTGTGACCCAATATATAAGGGCGTTTAAGGTTTTATTTTTCTTTGTTCCAGTTTTCTATCTCTCTGTGTAAACTTTTATTTGAGGAATATAAAAACTTGCAATTGAGATATAAATTCTGAGTTCCATCTATCTTTTATGTTTATGTGAAGGATTTTTGTCAAATATACTTCCTTTTTCAAAGAGTTTATGAAAAGTTGATATTTGCAAAAACTTTGTTCCAAACTTTCTTTTTCTGTTTATGCAGTTCTTCCCTGGAATCCGTTTTAGGATTTAGTTTTTAAAGGTTCTTGTTGAGTTTATTCAGAAAGTTCTCAAATTTCACAAGGTCCAAAAGTTTTGTGAAGGTTTCATAAAAAGCAGATTACTTTGTTTGTATCTTCTTGTTTGTTGATCTTTTCAGGTTTTGGAAGCTTGTGGTTGTTGGCTACCACATAAGCTCAAACAGTCTAGGGCATGGATGTATGCCCTAGAGGTTTGCTCTTCTCCTCCTTTTTATTTTATGTCCAAATACTGATTTGCATGCGAAATATGACTTTGTGATTTGAGTCATGTATTTGTCATATATTTGAGTGAAATCTGTTTATTTGAGATAAGTTATCTGAGTCTTGATATATTGTGGTGTAGATACGCAAGTTTTTGTAAAGAATTTGATTATCTAGTCTTTTTAAGGAGTGTTTGGGAGCGGTAAGCTATTGGGTAGGGTTTGACCACCAAGAGCCCACCTTACTCTACACAACCTTAGGAAACCTAGTTAAGCAGATTTGAAGCAAAAAGATGCGTATTTTCAGTTTGAAAAATTGATTTGGTGTGTTAAGGTTTTCTACATAATTGCCCTTTTTATAGCACTCTGCCTACGGTGTAGTTGATAGGCTAGGAGTTGCTTAGAAGTGTGCGAATTCTAGCTGTGGTCTGGTGTGTGTGGTGTGATTTATGTGGTCTCAAAACACACATGGTAATACCCCGTTGTTTAAAGTTTTGAACACATAAGCTTAAACATACTCATCAGTCTTTAATCGAGGATAGGTTAGGTTGTCGTTAGTTTCTGTCACCAAATAGCCAAACCATTTTTGTTCATTGCCCGATTGTAGGACTGCTGGCATTTTGATCAGGAATGCGAAGGTATCGTTTGATGGACTGATTGAAATCCGAATTTTTGTGGTGTTCTTTGTTGGTATTTTGTGACTTGTGCTTAGTTCCCATACCCGATATAGGAAAACCATAAAAAAAGTGTCCCTGTTCGCTTGCTTATGTCCCACTGTTAGAGATTGCTATAAGTATGCATGCGAGTTTGTGCATTTGAGTCATGTTTCGATCTAGTAGCCTTAGTTTCCAGTAGGCCTAGCTTAATATAGGGTCACTGTCATAGTTGGACATAGTTGCGTGTTTTATAATTATTAGCTTACAGCACCCATTGATTGAACATATAGGATCCACACCCCCTCCATTTTCTGTCAACAGTCATCATGGGCTGTGTGTAGGCGTTCTTGTGATTAGATCTTGGATGCTGAGATAGTGTTAGTATAGGTATAGATTTCATAAATTGGTACCCTAGGATTTGGCAGCCTTGGATTGGCCAATCATAAGATTGGGTTGTTCGAAGTTGTCCTCAAATTCCGCTTCTTGAACTTAAGATCCTCAGTTATCTTTAGGTTCATTATAGTTGGATTTGGAACACGTACTTTAGGACTAGCGTGAGTTTACAAGGTGGATTAGGCATTCACCACCAAGCCTTGAGGATTTGAGTCGATTTGGATAAGTTTTAAGTACCACTGTTAGTCCACTGAATTCCAACATCGACCAAGCCCCACTTCCTGTCAACAGTAATAGTGGCTGTTGAAGGACTTTTAATGGTTGATCTTCGATACTCAGGCATCGATAGGGTAGGTCAAGGTTTTAGTGTTCAGATTTCAAGCCATTTAGTTTGTTATAACTGCCCGTAAGTTTTTTTTAACCAGTTGTGCACCCAAATTGTGAGCAGAACCTAGTTTCTTTGTTCGTTATATGTTCTTTTTTTTGAATCATAGGTTACTGAGCCTGTTATCGTGTTTGTGTGGTATTTAAGTTTGACTCCTCACTTGCAAAAGCAAGTGAGGGTGCCGTTTGTTGCCCAGCAACACCAAACACCCTTGTCCCGGGCTCCAAATTCCCCCAACATCTAAGAACAAAGAACAAGAAAATAAAAGTACAAAGTGGGTAATCTGTGTGATCATAAGCACCAAAATTGGTTTTAATTGTGTTAAATTAGATGAGTGTAAGTGTTTGTGAGTAAATTGAGTCACTGTGATCCAGTAAAAAAGAAAAAGAAAAAAAAAACAAAAACAAAAAGCTCAGCTTGGCATGGCTCGAACACGCGACCTGTAGCTCAGGAGTAACGTTCCCGTCCATTGTACCAAGTGCTTTATCTTGTTAAAACCTTGCAACATTTGATATATAACCTTTTCTTGTTTTAGCTTTTCAAAAATAAGACGTAGCTTATTGTAATTTTTCCAGCTTAATTGGCCATAGTTTTTCGTGTTTCTTATTTTTCCCTTATTCTTATTTACATTTTAGACTTTTCTGCCAAGTTTTGTATTTTTCCCACAAGTAGTTTATTTTTTATTAATATTTTCTTTTTTGACATTTTAGACTTGTTTTAGCTTTTCAAAAAATAGAAAAAAGGTTAGAAAAATTTGATAAAATTATTTTTAGGTTTTAATTTTATAATGTGAGGTTTACATCCAATTGAGTTTTCAAAAAGTCTTATTTTTTATTTTATTTAATTTTAGGGTTTTTCTTTAACTTCAAAAATTATTATAAAATTATTAAAAACTTTTGGACTTTTTGGTTTTCAAAATTGTTTTATTTGTATTTTTATTTAGTTAGGATAAAATTTTGGTGAATTTTAGAGAATTTTTAGGTTTTTGTCGGTTTTACGTTTTCACGAGTTCGTCGTCGTAGCTTAGATTTTAACGTACTTCGTTTTTATTTTTTACCTTTTTCTCACCTTCAAACGACACCATTCCAAACTTGTTTATTAAATTTTGGCACCTAATACACACACCTCCTCGAGAACGAACCCGCATTTATTCAACTTGTCGGTTTTCCTAAATCGTCGAGTTTAATACTTGCCCATTATACGTTGTTTTCCTAAACACGTATTTCTACGACTATCAAAATGGCGCCGCTGCCGGGGAGGTATTTTTAGTGTGCCATTATTAGTATCGTGTTTTTGTGAGGGGTGCGTTTTTGCTTTTCACATTTTGAAAAGCGTGAATATCGTACATACTCATTTTTATTTTTCCTTATTATATTATAGTATCCAAATAAATTGTGTTTAGTTTTCCTAAATTAAACACACAACATCATTTTACTATATTGTAGATATATTGGTTTTCATTTTTATTGTGAATATTATTAATATATTGTACTTACGTAGAACAATAAAAATACAAGTACTCCAAATACGTGAGAAATCACAACCTTGATTCGGGATTTCATCACTCGATCATTGTATTCGAATCCAAAGCAAAAGTAAAAGGCAAAATAGATAAATACTTTCGTGAGGCTTGATTTCAATTAACACAAACTATAAGGTGGGTATAAGGGGGTTGTATTTCACGACCTAAAGGAAAAAGGCTCTTAAGTGCTTAGCGCCGCCTCGTTTCCTCCGCTTGCTTGTGCGTGTTTTGAGAAAGAAGGCTAATCGAGGGTTTGCCAACCAAAGTATTATATACGTATATATATTTGCTTGTTTTCAAGATTAAACCCTCTTGAACGTTTTGGTGTTCCACCAACGTTCTAAAGTCATCGAAGACGTTCACTCCACGTGATCGTTTTCATTCTTTGAGGCTCCTTTAATCGAGAAAGTCGATTCGAGGAGAGATTTGTAGATTTTTGTCTACGTAATACATTCAAAATACCAAAAAAATTAAAAAACAATCAAAAGCACAAAAATAATCTTCTACATTCCCTCTAATTTCATAATTCTCTTCTTTCACCCTCTACAACGTTTAATTCTCGTAACACCGTTCTCGTTGCATCATGTCAAATCATGGTGGTTATTATTCGTGTCCAAATTGTGGAGGCCCGCCCGATGGTGCCAATTGTTTTTATTGTGAGGTTATTGGAGGTCGAGGGGGTTATCTTTATAACTCCGCTCCACGTGATCATGGTCCCAATTTTCAATCTTACGACCAAGGTCACCCATCGTCTTCGTTTTATTCGTCGTATGATCCGTCTTTTAATTGCAATAATGAGTTTTTTCATAATGCCTTTAATGATTTAGTGAGACGAAATAATGAGAAATTAACGATGGTGGAAGAACAATTGTCTAGCCTTAAGGAAACTTATAATAAACGAATGTCAACCCAAAGGGACACTTTCAAAAAAATGGAAAACGATTATGACACCTTTATTGAAGAGCAACAACGTTTGTATGATCAAAATGAAGAGATGTGGAAAGGATATGTGGATAGCATTAAGGAAAATCATGCTCTTGAAAGAGAAAATTATGATAGAGAGAGAGATAAAATTCTTTTAATGTTTGAGGGCTTAGTGGAAAAATTTAATTCTTTATCTAACAACACCAATCCTAATTCCGAGGGAGAGGTTAAAGCCGTATCGACTCCTAAGACTCGTACGTCTCGCATTGATCCATATCTCTCGAATTATAGAGTCGTGCAACCTTCGTCGTCTTGCAACAACGTAGAGGAAACGAAAAAGTCATCCAACGAAGTTTTGAAAAATGTTTTTGAAAATAAACCAAAGGAAAAACTCGTAGGATACTTGGGAGTTTTAAATCTAATACCTTGTGAACCTAATTTTTCTAATGAGGATGAAATTATTGAGGATTTTCTAAATCAATATACACTTAATTTTGACGAAGAAATTCCATTAAATGATTTTAAAGAAGAAAAATGTGAAAAGGTTTTTAAGGAAAGCATTGAACCCTCGTTTTTACAAGATGAACGAAAATTAATTCCGAAGGGACGTGTTAGTAGTTTTGCTAAAATGTTTGAAAACCCACGTTCGATCCCTTCGAAGGACAAAGTTGAAACCGTTAAGGCAAAATCGTCACGAGACGAGCCTTTTACTCCTAATCCCACACCGAGTGAGATTTTGGATTTATCATGTGAGAAGTCCGCCGATGGCCTTGCTCACATCGATACGTTTTTCGATATCGAGGTCGAAACGACAAAGGCGAAATATTCAATCGAAGAGCCTTCTATTCCTAGTTTCACGACGGTTGAAGCTAGCGACTCGATTATCGACGACTTTATTGCTCACCCTCTTCCACGAGGAAGAGAAGACGTTTTTGATCCCGATGGAGACTTTTCCGAGATCAAACGTATTCTTGATGATCCGCCTTCTATTTTCGAGTTTGATGAGGACCGTTGCGTTAGCCCGGAGGGGGATGTTTTGTTAATTGATTCACGTTTTAAAAATTCAAATCCTCCTCCCGCCTTCAAGATAAATGTGGAAATTTTAAGTGTGCCTAGAATTGTTTTAGAAACACCAAATATTTTCAATTTAATCAACTTGGGTTTTCGTAACAATGAGTTAAAAAATGAAAAAGGGAATGATTTTAAAATCAATTTTAAAGATTTTCCAATGTTAACTCCGTCATCACCTCGCTTAATTGAGCTTGCTACAAACGCGTCTACTTCTTTTGACGACGTTTTGTGTGGACCTAGTGTGGGGGAAGCCCCATTTGTTTCCTCACACTTCTCCACCGAGGACGAGATTTTTGACCCCGGTATCACGTTTAAGATAAAATCTCGGTCTTTTACCGAAGTAGTCACTAGAAATTCTTTCTACACTTACGGTGAGAGTTTACCTCGAGTGACTCGATTTTTATGCCCAACCAATGTCCCACCCTTCTCTTCTTATGCTATTTTCTTGTGTCCCTTTGGGACGATGTTACTTGAAGTCGTGTTGTTTCGTTTATCATCCGAAAACGAAGACACGATCTTTGATCCTGGTATAGAGGTTTTGCCTTTATACACGGTTGCTTTTGGGCCTTGATTACATGTAAGTCCCACCAAAAATGACCAAACCATGATTATCCCTAAATGATCACATTTATAGGGATTCGAGTCGAGCTTTTGACTCGGTTATCAAAAACAAGGTGCCTCATGGGGGAGACCCATGCTTATCCATGTACATATTATTGCTTTCTAATTAGTTTAATGTGAGGGGATTTGTGCCCTTCCTACCTTTGTTCCGTGGTTGTTTGTGCATTGTGATTTTTAGATCATGATCTTCACGATTGGAGCCTCTCGTGTTCGTTTCATGGGAGCACTCGATCGTTTGCTTTGGAGGCCTTTCCCAATATCCAAATGATATATCCTTTTATGTTCTAACCTTAGGTTATTAGCACACTTCATAAACGGCTATTACTTATTGGTTACACCCTTTCCATGCTAGATTAGGCATTCGACTACGTCTCTAGTATGGGGGTCTTTGCACCCCTAGACTCGAAACATTGAGGACAATGTTTAACTTTAGTATGGGGGGGTGAATAGATATTTGCCTTGCCAAACCTTCACGCTTTCCAAAGTTTATCGTTTTGTTATCGTTTTGTTGCAAAATAAGGCTAAAAATGGCCAAATTTTAAATTTTTTCTCATATTTTATAAGTGTTTGAAGACACGAATGTAGATTTTCCGATGGCGAGAATAAGAGTAATTTTTGACTCGACCGTGCGTGTTGAGCACTTAGCTTTGGTTCCTTAACCACACATTAGGCTAAGTCTCTTAAATGAGGACGAGAAATGATAGAGTTAATTATAAGTTACTATGCTAAACGTAGAGTACTCGTATTCTTTCAAAAACTCATGTGTTCTCGTTGTTTGCTTATTCTCCCTTCGCATGTAAATATTTTTTGCTTAATAAATATTGACTTAGCGGTTTAGTTAGGATTGTTAGGTTTCTAGTCTTTTCTAGTAGCTTCCGTGTAATTAAATTGGGAAGACATTAAGGTATCGCCAGCGTCACGGTTTTGAAGTATTGGCACCCGATCGAAAGCTTCACCCAATAATAAGATTTCAAGTGCTCACCAAAATCTAGCAAACAATTTGAAGCCCCACAAGGCCTAAAATCTATGCAAAAATTGAAAGTGAATCAAGCCTAAATCTTCGAAGCTTTAAAGATCCAAAATTCGCTTTAGCGTGAGGATATACGTCTTTGGCTAATAAAACCACCGATGAGGCGGATAATAAAAGGCAAGGCAAGACCGAAGTCATAATAAAAGCTTCATGGCGAAGTTGAATAAAAGATGGAGGTAAACCAAAGATAATAAGGCCCTTCCGTTAGGGGGCGTATAAAAGTCTTGGTAATAAGTCTCATGTTCAAAACCGTTATAAAACCGTGTTTATCGATTCTTCTTGTCAACTTAATTTTTTGACATCGTTGTCTATTAGGAGGGGTTATTGATTTGATGGTCTTAGTTACACCGTTAGGACTCTATTTTAGACCTAAATCTCTATTATCGCATAAGTCAATGATGTATCCTCGTGATCATTAAGACATAATAAAATATAAGAGATACAACTTAGGAATAATGGGAGAATAAGTACGTGATTAGGGCATATGAGTAGTGTTAGCATTACTAACTTATAATGACAATGATCTCGTCGCACGCTTGGCATGGAATTGAGGTGAAAATCGAGGACGATGAAATTATTTCTAACGAAGCATTCACGTGTTCTTATTCTATGAACCTAACGTCCTATTTTGCGATGAAAATCATACATTATGTCTAAAACACAAGTAGTAGTAGTTATAGTGTAGCTAGTTTATCCTTTCAATAAAGTGAATAAAATTAAATTTTGGAGATGCTTTGATACTTTATTCTAGCATTGCGTGAGGGCACGGCAATGGTTTAGTATGGGGGAGTGATGAGACTGCTTTTATACATGGTCTCATCGTCCAAATCGGCCTTAAAATCAATTAAATTTCATCAAATATGCCAAATATATGCTCGTGTTTGTTACTTGTGTATTTTTAGGTACGGATATTGAGGAATTGGCAAAAGATCACAAGAATCAATCAAAAACGAACATGGGAAACGAAGCCGCACAATGAACCGGACCCGAATGATGATTTTCTAAAAATACCCTTGAAGAATTAAAGATTGTCAAGTTTAGTCCCCCAAGTTTGAAGATTTGTCACATTTGGCCCTTCAACAATCAGTCTACACAACTTTTATCCTTGAAGAGTGAAGACATGGCAAAAATACCCTTGAAGTTTGGACAAAAGTACATCATAAGCCCTTATGAAAAGTTTTAGAAATATTTGTGCAAAAAATGACAAGTTTGTCATTGTTGATAACAAAGGAATGGGTGAAAAATCTGCTTAAACTATATTTGAAGATACTTTGAAAGTTGAGGGGGGTTTTTCTGCCAGACAACCAAACCTAAATCTACCAATCATATTCATACACCTCATTTTACCCACCCAAAACCCATTACCCAAACTCTTTAACCCTAACCCGCTGCCCATTATTAATCAGTTTTTTTAAAACGATTATTAAAGTATTTTAGGGGCGGGTAACACCACCATTATCCCAAAACAAATCAAAATTATCCCTGTATACACTCATAAACCCTAACTCTTGATGCCTAATCAAACCAAGGGGTTTTTGGTTAATTGCTTCCAGATGGGTAATTAGTCATCCCCTCAACACAACCACGTGAAGAGATTGTGACATCTCTCATCCCTGTCTCCCCACGAGGGTTCCCCTGCTACACACTTTCACATGAAGACAACGACACCAACGGTATGATCTTTTTCCTTGGTCCCCAATTCAAATTCAAAGGCTTGGATGTATTCTACACAGCTAAGCAACAACATACTTCAAAAAATCTATCACATGGGATGTTTGACTAGTTTTGCAAGATCAAAGACCAAGGGCTTTTGAGGGATCTCGTCTATTAGGGTTTTAGATTCTAGACTCTTCTGTGACCCAATATATAAGGGCGTTTAAGGTTTTATTTTTCTTTGTTCCAGTTTTCTATCTCTCTGTGTAAACTTTTATTTGAGGAATATAAAAACTTGCAATTGAGATATAAATTCTGAGTTCCATCTATCTTTTATGTGTATGTGAAGGATTTTTGTCAAATATACTTCCTTTTTCAAAGAGTTTATGAAAAGTTGATATTTGCAAAAACTTTGTTCCAAACTTTCTTTTTCTGTTTATGCAGTTCTTCCCTGGAATCCGTTTTAGGATTTAGTTTTTAAAGGTTCTTGTTGAGTTTATTCAGAAAGTTCTCAAATTTCACAAGGTCGAAAAGTTTTGTGAAGGTTTCATAAAAAGCAGATTACTTTGTTTGTATCTTCTTGTTTGTTGATCTTTTCAGGTTTTGGAAGCTTGTGGTTGTTGGCTACCACATAAGCTCAAACAGTCTAGGGCATGGATGTATGCCCTAGAGGTTTGCTCTTCTCCTCCTTTTTATTTTATGTCCAAATACTGATTTGCATGCGAAATATGACTTTGTGATTTGAGTCATGTATTTGTCATATATTTGAGTGAAATCTGTTTATTTGAGATAAGTTATCTGAGTCTTGATATATTGTGGTGTAGATACGCAAGTTTTTGTAAAGAATTTGATTATCTAGTCTTTTTAAGGAGTGTTTGGGAGCGGTAAGCTATTGGGTAGGGTTTGACCACCAAGAGCCCACCTTACTCTGCACAACCTTAGGAAACCTAGTTAAGCAGATTTGAAGCAAAAAGATGCGTATTTTCAGTTTGAAAAATTGATTTGGTGTGTTAAGGTTTTCTACATAATTGCCCTTTTTATAGCACTCTGCCTACGGTGTAGTTGATAGGCTAGGAGTTGCTTAGAAGTGTGCGAATTCTAGCTGTGGTCTGGTGTGTGTGGTGTGATTTATGTGGTCTCAAAACACACATGGTAATACCCCGTTGTGTAAAGTTTTGAACACATAAGCTTAAACATACTCATCAGTCTTTAATCGAGGATAGGTTAGGTTGTCGTTAGTTTCTGTCACCAAATAGCCAAACCATTTTTGTTCATTGCCCGATTGTAGGACTGCTGGCATTTTGATAAGGAATGCGAAGGTATCGTTTGATGGACTGATTGAAATCCGAGTTTTTGTGGTGTTCTTTGTTGGTATTTTGTGACTTGTGCTTAGTTCCCATACCCGATATAGGAAAACCATAAAAAAGTGTCCCTGTTCGCTTGCTTATGTCCCAAAGTTAGAGATTGCTATAAGTATGCATGCGAGTTTGTGCATTTGAGTCATGTTTCGATCTAGTAGCCTTAGTTTCCAGTAGGCCTAGCTTAATATAGGGTCACTGTCATAGTTGGACATAGTTGCGTGTTTTATAATTATTAGCTTACAGCACCCATTGATTGAACATATAGGATCCACACCCCCCCTATTTTCTGTCAACAGTCATCATGGGCTGTGTGTAGGCATTCTTGTGATTAGATCTTGGATGCTGAGATAGTGTTAGTATAGGTATAGATTTCATAAATTGGTACCCTAGGATTTGGCAGCCTTGGATTGGCCAATCATAAGATTGGGTTGTTCGAAGTTGTCCTCAAATTCCGCTTCTTGAACTTAAGATCCTCAGTAATCTTTAGGTTCATTATATTTGGATTTGGAACACGTACTTTAGGACTAGCGTGAGTTTATAAGGTGGATTAGGCATTCACCACCAAGCCTTGAGGATTTGAGTCGATTTGGATAAGTTTTAAGTACCACTGTTAGTCCACTGAATTCCAACATCGACCAAGCCCCACTTCCTGTCAACAGTAATAGTGGTTGTTGAAGGAATTTTAATGGTTGATCTTCGATACTCAGGCATCGATAGGGTAGGTCAAGGTTTTAGTGTTCAGATTTCAAGCCATTTAGTTTGTTATAACTGCCCGTAAGTTTTTTTTAACCAGCTGTGCACCCAAATTGTGAGCAGAACCTAGTTTCTTTGTTCGTTATATGTTCTTTTTTTTTGAATCATAGGTTACTGAGCCTGTTATCGTGTTTGTGTGGTATTTAAGTTTGACTCCTCACTTGCAAAAGCAAGTGAGGGTGCCGTTTGTTGCCCAGCAACACCAAACACCCTTGTCCCGGGCTCCAAATTCCCCCAACAGCTAAGAACAAAGAACAAGAAAATAAAAGTACAAAGTGGGTAATCTGTGTGATCATAAGCACCAAAATTGGTTTTAATTGTGTTAAATTAGATGAGTGTAAGTGTTTGTGAGTAAATTGAGTCACTGTGATCCAGTAAAAAAGAAAAAGAAAAAAAAAACAAAAACAAAAAGCTCAGCTTGGCATGGCTCGAACACGCGACCTGTAGCTCAGGAGTAACGTGCCCGTCCATTGTACGAAGTGCTTTATCTTGTTAAAACCTTGCAACATTTGATATATAACCTTTTCTTGTTTTAGCTTTTCAAAAATAAGACGTAGCTTATTGTAATTTTTCCAGCTTAATTGGCCATAGTTTTTCGTGTTTCTTATTTTTCCCTTATTCTTATTTACATTTTAGACTTTTCTGCCAAGTTTTGTATTTTTCCCACAAGTAGTTTATTTTTTATTAATATTTTCTTTTTAGATCATCTTTTGGTATAAAAAAAATAGAAAAAAAGTTAGACAAATTTGATAAAATTATTTTTAGGTTTTAATTTTATAATGTGAGGTTTACATCCAATTGAGTTTTCAAAAAGTCTTATTTTTTATTTTATTTAATTTTAGGGTTTTTCTTTAACTTCAAAAATTATTATAAAATTATTAAAAAACTTTTGGACTTTTTGGTTTTCAAAATTGTTTTATTTTTATTTTTATTTAGTTAGGATAAAATTTTGGTGAATTTTAGAGAATTTTTAGGTTTTTGTCGGTTTTACGTTTTCACGAGTTCGTCGTCGTAGCTTAGATTTTAACGTACTTCGTTTTTATTTTTTACCTTTTTCTCACCTTCAAACGACACCATTCCAAACTTGTTTATTAAATTTTGGCACCTAATACACACACCTCCTCGAGAACGAACCCGCATTTATTCAACTTGTCGGTTTTCCTAAATCGTCGAGTTTAATACTTGCCCATTATACGTTGTTTTCCTAAACACGTATTTCTACGACTATCAAAGCACTTACTGTTCTTGCAGGTGTAGGTTCTTCAATAGAAACTTCCTATTGGGCTTGAATTGAAGACCTTGTAATTCTTGTTGTTGATTGTGTTTGTAAAACCCGTATTTAAAATCCTCGAATATTAAATACACGTAGTCTCAGCTTTGATTAAACATTAATATTAAAAATAAGTAGTCTCAGTTTAATTAAAAGCGTGACGTTAGCCTGGTCCATGTAGTAAGTAAAACAAACAGGGGTTCCCCCCGCCTTTTTTTTCACATAACGTAAATAAAAAAAGGGTCAAAATTAGGGTTTGAGATGTGGATGCCGACGGCTGGGAAACCAAAACAAGGGAGTTTTGAAAACTTTTTCTTCTATCATTTTGATTGTGGTATGTTCAATCCACCCTAATCACGAAAATTAAGGTAACACTAAATCCTCCTCGTTTTTAATTGATCACGAATCTTACTTGTATAATCAGAAAACGTTTTGAATCCAAGAGTTGTTATGAAATGGATTAAGGGGTGTCGGGTTTTGGTGGGATTCGCGATTACCGAGAAATAAAGTCTCGGTGGGTGCCTGTTGACCAACCGTGACCCAACAAGGTGTGTTTGGCCTTTCGAACAGCAGTAACAACCCACTAGGGGTGTTCCTTTAGTAAAACAGTGGGGAAAAACAACTCAGCAGGGGTTTTTGGGTTTAACTCACAAAAGGGGGTGTTTGGCTTTGTAAACAGTGGGAAACCATAGCAAACAGTGGGAACTTATTACAGGGCAGTGGGAACAAAACTAAAACAGAGGGAAACAAAACAGTTATAACAAGCAACGGAAACTTCTGATTTGTGACATCAGCCGGGGTGACCACAACATGGGCTGTGGTGGGCCGGTTTGGTTTAACTCGAGACATGGGTGTCTTGGGGAAGGTTTTTTAAGCGCGAATCCGAGAATGCACGAACATATAAAAAAAATACAGGGATTTACTTAGTTTAATTAAATCTTTTTATAAATAAGTTTTATAAATGAATTTAATTATATTATTATGTGTTATTAATTGAGTTAGCAACATTAAATCAATCCTTTTAATCTCTTTAAACATGTGATTTATTTTATGATTTAAATTCCAAGAAAACTAATTTGGAAACTTCTTAATTTTAGGAAACTTTCTATTTATGGCAGGTTACTAATTATAGTAATATTATAATACCAGAATACAGTATAGTACCATATCCGAATAAAGTATAATATACAGTAATCAGAAATATAGGATATACGTTATTTAGTAAATATTTAAAGAACAGTCGGATTTATCAGAAAAACACCAGACAATCAGATTAATCAGTTTATACGCATCCAGTAAAATAATACGAGAACACACAAATTGAATTAAGAACAATAATAAACAATAAACAATAAACAGTAATCAGACAACTCATTTTACGTCCCTTATTTACGTAGTTTTCGTGAAGTCGGAGTAGATCCTTCAGCTTTCACTCCTGTTTCATTGCTGGACACGAGGTACGGATTTCGCGTCCTTCAGTAAGGACTTCCTTTTATGCATGATTAGGATTCCCCATCTGCAGCCAAATTTTTCCCCCAGTATATGTTCTAAGCTTATCAGTAATCATTTTAATAACTAAATAAATTGCCTGATCTTTATATACAAGCATGACCAGTTATGTACGAGTTACGGAGGTACCGTAACCATGACACTAGAGGCACCGGTGTCATGACTCCTTTGAGGGGGAGTGATTTTTCACAGCGTCCCATTATTTCAGCTTGGCTATTTTATCAGTATTATCAGCGGGGCATATGGGTGCATCCTTGGGTATTAGTTTACAGCTTATCAGGTGAATGCGGTGTGTGCTCTACATCCTTCACATTGGAGTTGATCCCTCCACCCAACATATTATTTAGAGGTCACCCATCTACAGCATGATGAGGTTACCCCTCTATTTATTCATGTAGCAGTTGTTACAGCACATGACCTATATAAGCTCTTGGCAATTAAAATACAGTAAATGCATGTTTTTAGATTTAACAGTTATAGTATAGCTTTACCAGTTATAAACCAGACTTTTCAGAACTTACACAGTTTTCCGCTGCATTTTATATACCAGTCTTTATAGCTTCAGTGTTCGTCATCTGTTTCATTCCATTATTATTTATCATGCTCTTATATCCGTTCACTTAGCGTTATGGTCAGCTGTAGTTCCTTTCATGTTCTAACCGCAGGTACAACAGGCCGCTTTTGGGATTCTGGGAGCATGTGCATTGGATGGAAGCTATCCAGACTTCTTTAATTTATGCACTTTATACATTCAATTGCTTGTTGGGACATTGTTCAGTCCTTTCTTTCAGTATTTTACTTTTAACGTTTTGAGCTTATGTTTGGATTATCGATGTTTGATTCCGATATTTCCTTTATGGTCAGTAAATGTTTTAGGACATTATGTTATATGCTTTGATGACACGTCATAAATACACGTAACGGTTCACTTATCTAAGTGGGGTGTTACAGTGGTGAAGCAGCGCTAACTTTTTATCTAGTAGTACTAACTATGATGCCAGCAACACTAACAACTGAAATACATTTGGCTACTTCCATCATATTTCGATCATCAATTTGTTGTTCTTCCACAACTATATCATCTATAACATGAGTATAAACCTCCTCTTGAATGTCTTATTCTCTTCCTCTCTTGTTTTCATGCATCCACTACACCCAAATTGTCTTCACCATCTAAAGAAACAAACAAAGAAGCACTTGACCTTTTCCCTTGCTCTTATGTCTAATTCCTTGCATTTAGTTGAGCAATATTTTGAGCATTGTAGAAACTAGAAAAGGGGAGGGGGTTTGAATTGTTTCTCAAATTAAAATTAAGTTCATCATTAGAAATGAATTTTACTTGAAAATTTGTTTCATAATGATTAGGCCAATTTCCAATGTTTCAAAATATTTGCTATATCAAGTTATCATGATGATGGAATGCTAAATGCAATGACAAGTATAAGTAGAGGGTAAGGAAATAAACAACCTAAGGAACAACACCAAAGATTTATAGTGATTCGGCAACGAAGATCTTTCTTCGTTCCTACTCCACTCCTCGAGTACACCTTACTCAAGATTTCCACTATATCCACAAGCCCCCTTCTTGGCGGATGAAACCATACAACGTTGCTTACAATGTTTTATGACACTAAGCTAAATGTCGAGTTCTAGTCCTAGCTAGAACCAATCTTTGTCGCCCATCATCTTTTTCAACACAAAGCTAGATGTCGAGTTCTAATCCTAAGCTATAACCAATCTTCACTCACATCACTTTCTAGTTAAGTGAGAACTCAAACACTCATATTCACAAATACATCACTTTTTAGTTTAGTGAGAACTAACATACAAGACACATCCAAGTATACACTTATACTTTGGATCTACACAAGACTAATCCAAGTATACACATATACATTGGATCTAAACAAGACTAATCCAAGTATACACATATACCTTGGATCTGCATAAGACTAATTCAAGTATACACATATACCTTAGATCTACAAAAGACTAATCCAAGTATACACATATACCTCGGATCTACACAAGAGTCAAATAAACAATATGGCATGACTAGATCTAAGAAAGGATGATCTTCCTCAAGGCTTCATATTTTATCGCTTCACAAATGTGCGAGTGATCTTATCTTTAGACATATAAAGAAGGGGATCAAGGGATCATTTACTAATGATTGGAATACAGAAAGGAGATTAGAAGCAGAAATTTGTCCATAAAGGTTCATTGGAAAATGAAGAAATGATCCACTGTTTATAGGAGACAAGTTCCAACGGCTATCTAAGCGCAGATCATTAAATAGGCCGACGGTTCCATATCATTAAAAAACCGCATGGACCTATATTGATCTATAGGCTCTAGACTCTGCTCCTTTTTGTCTTCTAGTTGGGAAATGCCATATGGTTAAGATTATACCCATAAAGGATATTCTTAGACCATTTGGAATATGCCAAATTCAAATTTCTATTTTCTAATTTAATAAAACATTTTCACAAAAAGAAAGTTTATTAAAAATACTTTGTCACATTTGTATAAATGTGAGTTTTAAGGTTAATCACTATTAATGATCATGAAACATGTATAAGATATGTTTGTGTAGGACATAAATGATTATTACCTTAATGATAATGTTTGTTAAAAATTCGTCTTACGGTTATCTTTGACGATAATTTTTTTTACACTTTGTCGTGACCAAAACTGTTGATCCCTTTGAATTGATCGAGATTGTAAAACCCGCTTAAAAATGCCACTAAATTAAAACATACTTATCACATTAAGTGATCATTTACAAATAACTAGGATTATATAGGAGAAAGAAGGCTGAAAAAGATGTCCAAAAAAGGTTAATGAGAATGCAGATTTGATCCACTATTTATAGAAGACAAATGCCAACGGCTATCTGGGGGTGGTTCCTTATCTACCCAGGCGGTTCCTTATCGATAGGGAACCACGTAGGCACTTAAGGAACTGCGGGTAGTAGACTCTGCTCCTTTTTGTCTTTTAGTGAATTTGAAATATGTGAGGCTGTTTAAACCTTCAAAGGATATTCTTATGGCATTTGGAATATGCCATATTCAAATTTACATTTTCATTTTAATAAAACATTTTCTTAAAAATAAAGTTTAATAAAAATCTTTTGTTACATTTGACAAAAGTGAGTTTTAAGGCTAATCACTTTTATGATCACTAAGTATAATTAAGATATGTTAGTGTAATGATTATTACCTTGATGATAGTGTTTGTTAGATAATTCGTTTTATAACTGTGTTTGACAATAATTGTCTTTGTAATTTGTCGTGATCAAAACTTAGAAAGATTAATTAATACTAACAATGTTTTTAGGCATTGCTTTGCATTAACAATCTCCCCCTTTTTGATTACGACAAACTATAAACTCATTTACGTAAAATATAAGTTTATTCGAATTATTAACGAGTTTATCACTATCATTTCTCCCCCTTTGTCGAAGCAAAAAGGTTAGCACAAGTCTTTGAAGAAGAAAAGAATGAGACTTTGCTAGTAGCTCCCCCTTGGTTCTTACTCCCCCTTGCTTGGGGCACCAAGTAAATGAGGTAAGGTTACATGCTACACAAAGGTTAGAAGAAAGAAAAGAAACACCAATGTATGTATGTGCACTACTTACTAACTAACTTGAGAGGGATAAGGAAAAGAAATCTCAAATTAGAAGCAAGCATTTGCTAAGTATGTCCAAAGAGTGTATTGACAACATTATAGTTCAATTGGTGGAATAAAAGAAGAAAAGAAACATCCAAACCAATCAAAGATGATTTAAAGTGTCGGTTAAAATTTAGAATTTATGGAATCACCCATAATTAATTTTAAGTTTTAACCATGATCAACTCTTTAACAAATGTGTGAAATAGAATTAGTGGGAAAGATAACACACATAACATTCATATTACACAAATATGAAATAACATACAAGAGCAATATTCATACACACAATATGAATATTAAAAGCAAAAAATATGGAAAATAAACCACAAAGCATAAACTACTCTAATAGTGATAATCTTCTAAGATTGCTTAAGTTTTATTGACTGAAACAACTAAAGTACAAAATTTGCCTTAGTTCACGGGAACAAAAACTTTGAGAGGAGGTCGAGTGAGGAGGAATTCAAGGAAATTTAGCTTGTCATAAATATGAGCAAGTTCAATGTGTTGAACATGACATCAAGTACACGAGGAACCATGATGCAAAACAAAGTCGTTAGATGGGGGAGGTCCATCCAAATTAGAGGTTGGTGGAGAGGGACATAATGGATAAGAGATGTTTTCACAATGCCTAGTGAGATTAGGGAAAGAAGATAGGTCATTGAGTTGAGGAGAGTTGAAAGGTTTTGGTGGTGGTGGAAGAATTTCCTTTTCTCCGATAATTGGATTTATAGAGTAGTCTCATTCCAATATTCAATCGGAGAGAAAGAGGAATTATTGGAGGATTTTGGAGAAGAAAAATCATGAGGATTCTTGTTCTTTTTTATCCAAACGGGTTTAACCGAGATTTTTGGTTTCTTTGAAAGCTTAGAAGAAGAAGCTTTAGGTTGAGAAGATTGTGACAAAGAAATGTTAAGGTTAGGAAAGAAAGAATTAGGCATTATGAGAGATGAAGAGAAGAACTCACAAAAGAGAAGAATTTAAAGAAAATAGACAACACAAAGATTTGAAATGAAAATAAAAGGTTTTAGGGAATGTTTAGCCAAATTGGGTAAACAAAGAATCTTAACCAAGACAGTGGTCAAAGTAGAAAGACCAAAAATAAGCCATGAACGGCTTTACTATACGCGGTTCCTTAATAGAGCCCGCGGTACCATATCGATATGGAGCCGCCTGGGGGCTAAGGAGCCGCGTCTAGAGGACAGCAAACCTAGATTTTCAAAAATTTTGGAGAATAATAAGACTTTTTCAAAATTTTGCAAATCTTGGATTTTTACCTCTTTTAGCACTAGAGTATGCCAGGTTTGCATAAAAGCAACACATTCACAAAGAATGTCTTGACAAAGCGTGACAAAATATTTAGATAACATTTGATCTAATTTTAAGTCAAGTTTTTAGAGGTTGTAATAGATTTAGGTTTAATTTTAAATAAATTGAAGTTGTTTAATGTGATCACAAAGATTAAAGACAATTAACTACTACAAAGATAGCTAAAACTAGGTCTTCAGTTCATAGATCTCTTTGGCTTGACCTACTTTAAAAAAACATGTTATATTGAAAAACATCATTCATCACCTAGGAGGAGGCATAGAGAACAAGGCAAGCAAGAAATCATGCAACCTTCTATGAAGACCAAGCATCTCCAACCTTAGGTTTTGAATGATGTAGTTATTATAGAGACAACATGGGCAATTTGCACCATGAGCTTATAGGAACCCAAAGAAGTAAGGATCACCCATGAAGTGGGGAATAGGAATGCCCAAAATAGGAGCATTAGTGTTAGAGGGTGGAGGAAGTGGTGGAGGCATAGTGTCCAAGGGTGAGATGGAGAATTTGGTGGAGTGAAAGGAGAGGTAACCAAAGGATCAAGTACAAAGTGAATGCTTTGTAGAGGTTGAGGTTGAGAAATCCCATCCAAAGGAGGACTAGGAGTGAAAGGTGAAGAAAGCTTATTCATTCTTGATTGGAATGAAGAGAATGTAGACCCATGTGAATGGTTAGTACCATGGGTTAAGTTTGTCTTGCATGGAGCAACGGGTGGTGAAGGTGAAGTAGAAATGAGAATGGGAGAGATCTCATTTTTGGGAGTGTGAAAAGATGAAGAACCAATGTTAGGTAACTTAATCTTAATTTTGAGGATTCTTTTGGAGGAGGAAGTTTTGGAAGAAGTGGATGTTCTAGTGGACACAATGGTTGTGTGTTAAGGTTTAGAGAAGAGTTAAAGGGATTATGAGCACAATCAACAAGAAGAGAAGGGAATGATCCAAACTAGTAATGGGTTAAAATCATTTTAGGTGAATAATAAAATTAGGTACCCTAGTTTAGGAAAGTGCAGGTTTTTGCAAAAAATTTATCAAAGTTTTACACAGATTAAGGAAAACAGTGTAAAACAAAGATTCTATCGAAACAGGGACAAGCGGTTCCTTATGTAGGTCCGCGGTTCTTTATCGCTAAGGAACCACGGATTAGATAAGGAACCGCTACCAGTGGTGTTAAAAATATGCACTTCCTCAAACTTTGGTTAGCCCAGATTTCACACAAGTAAATAGCAAGCCAAAGTTAACTATAACTCAAAATCTAGGAAGCTAACAATCACATAAAATGCACAAAGCTATGTAAATCGAAATATCGATTACATAGTAAATTAAGGATTAAAATAGTTAGTAATCCAAACAAGTAGTAATAGTTAATACACAAAAAAGGAGAAATTCAACACCATAAAACATGTCCAACATCATGTTCATCATGAATTAAATCCAAGTCATCATATCTTCTTCTTGCCAAGTCCTTTGATCAATTTTCCCAAGTACTTGAATCCACCTCTTGACTCAACTCGATGATTATGTAACTCACCTTGTGTTCTAAGATTTGACCGATAGACATCCTCAAGACTAAGGTTCTCCGGAATTTCACGAGTAGCATGGTGAAGAGTAGGAGATCGGTCTTATAACCCGTCCATGAATGAGTTAGTGGAGGGCTGGGATTTACTCGAAGAGTCAAAATGAGCACTTGTACCTATGCCATCACCATCACTTGTTGGCATAGAAGTGTTCTCATCATCGGACTCTTGTTGGTCGGCTTTTCTTGAACCTCTGTCACTTCTAGGCTTTCTTTCATATACCTATTGAATAGGAAACATTACCCGTTGAACCGGTTTAAAGCGAGAATGATTGAGATTAGGAAAGTCACGAGCAACCCTTTTTAAGAGGCGAGTAAGGATCATGGCATAAGGGTGGTTTGTTTTGGGCTTGGAGATAGCATAATTGATCCGTCGAGCGATAAAATATGCTAAATTGTACTTGGTTTCGGTAAAGATGCAAAATATCATATGCACTAAACATGCCGGAACATGATCCCGGTTACCACCAGTACAACACATTTTCCCTAAGGATGTTGGCCCATTGGACCATATCATCATTAAGGTCGCTTAAGAGAACCTCATGACGTTTCACCGAACGTCTTTTAGAATGAAGGCTTCTTACAACGGTTCTATTACGCACTTTGGAAATTATGTCAAGGATGAAGTCAAGGTCAACTTCCAAGTGGTCATTTGGAGGACAATCGTTGGACTCAAGGAGAGCTTCAAGATTCCATTTTTCAGTGAACCGACAAGTGCCCTCAAATGGCACACTAAGAATTTGACCAAAGGCTTCGAGAGAGTATTGAATGAGTTGACCATTCAAGATGAACCTAACAAATATTCTACCATTTTCCATAATGAGAGAATAAGTGCTAAAGAACTCCAAGAGGAATTGGGGGTAAGTGTCTTCTTCTATGTATAACAAACAATCGAACCCAATTTGTTCAAACATAGACTTTATGTAAGCATAATTCCTAATGTCCTCTTGGACAACTCTACCCTCGTGGAAACAACGAGTTTGAAGGGAACGATAGGTGTTGGCAAGTTGAGTTGAGTGACAAAAGTCGGCAAGGTTAGGCATATATTGTCTAGTGTCTTGGTGATCTTTTTGATATCTTGAAGGCATGATTTGTACCTAAATACAAAACAAATATTTGTCCAATAACTCATATGTTACATATAGGCTAAGAATAAAAAATATGAGAATGTATTTCATCAATCTCTTGACAAACCAAGGTTTAATCCTTATCATTCTCATATTCACAATATATCTAGTTCATTATTGACAATAGTATATTGATCATGCAAGATCAACAATGAACTTTGAACATTGGTTTTTCAAAATAAGTCTTTTAGGTAAGCATTCAACAATGCCATTATCAACTTGTTCATGGGTTCATATAATTTACATTAATCAATCAAAATATTTAGTTAAGATTCGGATTTGTTCTACAAGTGGGTTTTAGTGAAATCTTAATGAATATGAACCTAAGGAATCATAGCAACAATACTATGTCAACTCTTATTCCTAGTAAGGTTCTAATTCAATGTTAATTAAAAAAATCCCCAATTATGAATGTATGAACCCTAGAACAAGTTAGATGAAATTGTAAGAAATAACTTAAAATTAATTGATCTTGGATGATGGATGAGTGAAAACCACGAACTTGAATCAATTAATTTGAGTGATTGAAGGTTTTTGAAGAAACAACAATGGTGGAAAACCAAGAACTCATCGCTATGTGTGAGAAGGAGAGAGAAGATTTTGTTTGAAAAAGGGGTATTGTAATAAAACTGGCGCTCTGGCAAAGATTCTGCCCGCGGTTCCTTATCGATAAGGAACCGCGCATTGGAACAACGCTAGATAAGGAACCACCTATAGTGGCTGGTTTTTATCAATGAAAAACAAAGAATTTTTGAAAACCAAAATTTTTAAATTACTTAAAAATATATCTTAAACCTTCTAGGATATCATTTGACCACCACAACACTAGGTAATAATGCCTTGTTGAAGGATTACGAGTTGAATCAAAATAGGAAAAGACCGAAACGAACAAACGACCACTCGTAGCAAATAAGCAAAGGGGAGAGGAGTCAAGGGAAGTGAATCAAGACCAAGAACAATGCTCAAGAGACAAATGACATTCTTCAAATCGAGGAGACGAAGAGCTTGTGTCATATATAGTGGTTTATGACGTGCCTTTGCGGCGAAAGTCTAAACGGCTTTGGTAATGAATTATACCAAGCAATTTTGATGCATAGAATAAGATCATTTTCAAGAGTAGTCTTATTCTTTTTCAAAACATGAGCAAAGTATAGATTCACTTTCTCTCCCACATGATCGGATAATTATTGCTAGAATTAACAATAACAATATCCTTGGAATATTTCAAATCTAAATGTGTAAAATCCACCTACAACTTAATAAAGTAGTTTGGTATCTCAAGGGATCCACTAATCATCCTAGAGATGAGCTTAATTGCACAAGTTACACATGATATTGGGCCTACTAACCGTAAGGGTGCAAACCATAGAAATCATGCTTGATACTTTAAGCTTCTACTAACTCACCCTACATCTCTATAGTGAGTCAAGTATCCAAGCAATAAAGGTTTGAGAGGGGTAAAGGGAAGAATCACAAACCACAAATACATGTCAAGGCAAGGATGCGAAGAACAAGCATATAGTCAATTAATGATCAAAAGAATGATCAATAGGGCATGTGGAAGAACGAAAACGTACCTTGGCCACAAATTGCATTCCAAGCTTTCAAGGAACCAATGCAAAGCCCAACAATGACTAATAGTGACTACTAAGTCTTCAAGGACTAGTATCACTCCTACCCATCTTGATATATTCATTCAATGATGTTGGAAATAAAAGAAGATGACTCTTCTACAAGTGTAAGTAACTCAATCCACAATCAACAGAATGATTTATCTTCATGAGTACCTACACATAACAAGATGCAAACTAGTAGATATATTTCAAGAGTAAATCTAAAATGCATTAATACTACTAATCTAAATGAGATGTAATATTAACAATTTAAAAGGCTTATTTTCAACAAAAAATAGTTTTGACCAAAGAAAAACATTAGTACAACTTAACCTTCTAATTTGAGGAGACAATGGACCGATCCAAGTTTTAAAGTACAATATATTGCAAAGATCATGTGTCACCATCGCTCTGATACCAATTGTAGAAACTAGAAGGGGGGTTGAATAGTTTCTCATCGGATTATCTCGTAATTAAAATTCCTTTCAATTAAGTGAGTGCAGAAAACTATCTTTTACTTGAAAGCTAGATGCATAATGATTAGGTTCAATTCTAATGCATTAACAATGTGTAGTAAGTATAATGATAATGAATGTAAGTAATGAGTAAGGAAAGAGACAACCTAGTAGGAAGACACCAAGATTTATAGTGGTTCGGAAACGAGGCTTTATCCTCGTTCCTACTCCACTCCTGGAGTACACCTTACTCGAGATTTCCACTATATCCACAAGCTCCCTTCTTGGCGGAGAAAACCTTACAGCGTCGCTTACATTATTTTCTGACACTAAGCTAAATGTCGAGACCTAATCTTAGCTAGGAAAAATCTACACAACGTCGCCCACTTCACCATTTTACGACACAAGGCTAGATGTCGAGTTTTAATCCAAAGCTAGAACCAATCTTCACAACGTTGCCTACTTCACCATTTTCCGACACAAGGCTAGATGTCGAGTTCTAATCCAAAGCTAGAACCAATCTTCACGACTCTTCACTTTGAAGCTAATGAGAACTTCACACAACACAACTACATATCACTTTATAGTTTAGTGAGAACTCACAAGACACAACCACATCACTTTATAGTTTAGTCAGAACTAACACAACTAATTACAACTCAACTAAACATATCCAAATACACACATGTAGCTTGGATTTACACAACATAAATCCAAGAGTACACATGTGCAATAGATTTACACAACTCTAACCAAAGTATTCACATATAGCTTGGATGATCACAACTAGTCCAACTATTCACAAATACATTGGATCTACACAAGACACAAATAAACAAATGATGAACATGACTAGATCTTTAGGAGAAGGTGATCTTCATCAATGCTTCATCTTTAATCACATCACAAGTGTGTAAGTGATCTTCTCTTTGGACAAGGTAAAGAAGGAGATCAAGAGGATAATCATGAGTAAACATACTTAACACATTAAGTGATCATTATTCTCGAGTATCCTTTGATCGTGATCTTGTATATTATCGTATATATTGAAACCACCAAAAGAAAAATACAAAAATATAAAACATAGAAAAACCATAAAAAATAAAAAACATTGAAAAACTACAAAAAATATAAACTCAAGAAAATCCAAAAATATTTTTCATTTTAAAAACGGGCATGTCTTTTAGTACGATAATATTTACGGCCTTAGAAATGTCTATTAAAATTGACACGGCGCCATAAATAGAGTCCGTATTAAAGTTGTACATATTTTAAAACATGCCCATATGGCTTGTAGTTATTTCTGACTACAACCCGTTTTTCGCATTAAAGTCACGTATTTCTTACGAAAGCGTTGGCTCACAACGGGAATTAATTTTCTCGGGTATTGTTTACTTTAAAACCATACAAGGGATCGAGTTTACTTCATAACTTGGTCTAACACAAATTTGTGTACGTTTCAGTGCACTTATTTTGTTAAAATAAGAGAAATCTTATTGCCACCACGAATTGTTTTAATATCGTCTTAATCGAAAAAGTCTTTCATCAGTTCTCTTAAATCCAAAGACTACAGCTCTTTAAATAGAAAACGAGTCTGTATTTAAGGGGGAGCAAATGTCAACTTGTTTTCATCATCAAATCGGTCTTTAAAAGTCTTTCAGAAAAATTAATTGGTTATTGCTTTATGGTGTATTATTCTTCGTGTGTACTTGTTGTGCTTCGTGACCTTTCGTGATTTATGTGACTCGATATTAGGATTTTTTCATGATAATATTCTTAATGACTGTTAAGACATAGGAGGTCAATGGTGTGGTTTGGATTGAGTATGACTAAATAGGTTACTCACTTAACGCAAATATACGGAAATAGGAGGACTAATTGCGCAAAAAGGGAAAAGGCTTATTTTATTTTTTGACGTAAGTCAAACATACATAAATACGCGCCCCCCATTCACTGTGTATCGTTTATTTGTTTATTCACACACTCAAAACACAACATTACCCTCATTGATATATCTCATTACACTTGTTCTTGAATTCATCTCCTAAAACATCAAAGGTAATCTAGTTCTTATCTAATTTTTGCTTATGATCCACTTGTGTATTAGTCTAATTAGTTAAATCCCCAAATATTTCAATTTAGGGTTTATGAATTTAATTAGGGTGTATCATTAGATTATTAAGTGGGTTTTGGAAAGGGATAGGGTTAGATCATAGATGTGTTTGTTTAGGATGCCTTAGAATCACTCTTTGCCCCAAGAATCATAAAGTGATGGTAGTAAAGGATGTCATAGATTTTTTTCTGAAAAAATAGTTTATCCGAAGATTTCTATGAAACTCATGATTTTTCTGAAAACATGGCCTTTATCCGAAGATTTATCTGAAAACATACCAATCTGAAAAAATCGTTTCACTGAAAAAGTCATTTTTTCGAAAAAGTTGATTTTACTGAAAAAGTCATTATTCCGAAAAAGTTTATTTTACTGAAAAAGTCATTTTTCCGAAAAAGATGATTTTACTGAAAAAGTCACTTTTCCGAAAAAGTTGTTTTTACTGAAAAAGTCATTATTCCGAAAAAGTTGATTTTACTGAAAAAGTTGATTTTACTGAAAAAGTCATTTTTCCGAAAAAGTTGTATTTACTGAAAAAGTCATTATTCCGAAAAACATGATTTTACTGAAAAAGTCATTACTCCGAAGAAGAGGATTTTTCTGAAAATGTCATTATTCCGAAAAAGATAATTTTACAGAAAAAGTCATTATTCCGAAGAATAGGATTTTTCTGAAAATGTCATTATTCCGAAAAAGGTGTTTTTGCTGAAAATGTCTGTTATTCCGAAAAAGATAATTTTTCTGAAATTGTCATTTATTCCGAAAAAGTGGATTTTTCTGTAAATGTCTGTTATTCTGAAAAAGGTGTTTTTGCTGAAAATGTCATTTATTCCGAAGAAGAGGATTTCTCTAAAAAAGTTGTTTTTTCCGAAAAAGTTATTTTATCTGAAAATATCTGTTATTCCGAAAAAATTGTTTTCTTTGAAAATGTCACTTCTTCCGAAAATGTCAAGTGCATTTATCCAAAGATTGTAGCTTTATTCAGAAATGGTGTATTGTTTGTTGTCCTTGGTATATGCTTGATTTACTTAGGCATAGATACATCATGATATATATTTTTGGGTATATCAATCTTGTATGTTTGTTCGTCTTAAGCAAAAAACATGTCTCAAATTACCGACAAGCAAATCAAAGCTAATCAGGCACTTGAAGCCACCAAGGCTCTACAGTTCATACCAAACAACTTTCGACTAAAAGAAGACAAAGAATATTATGCCTCAGCTCACTATGCTTTCAAAGTGGTCACATATATTCTTAATCGAACTCCAATTAAGAAGGTGTTCTGGGGTACGGCTTCGGTTCCAACCGCTTATATGTAATAATTTTGGGCATCAAAGAAACGGCTAACAGACAGAAAGTTCTCATTCACCATCAACAAAAAGGAATGTACTCTCACAATTTCTATCTTTCGTCAAATATTCGGATTACCAATACCACCTGCAGGTCAAAAGTTTACAGCCGACCCGGACAAGAATGCAATTGTGAAGATGTATCACTCTCTTGGATACGGTGATCCTAATTTACGACTAGTGTCTTGGTTTACTACAGCTAACTTGGGTCAACCTTGGAAAACATTTTTGCGGAATACTCGTTCGGTGTTTTACTACTAAATCAACTGGATATGACTCTTTGCGTTTTTCAACTGCTTGTATCTTTTGGGGCATCTATGAGAGGAAGAATGTGAACTATGTAGAGTTACTATGGGAGGATTTTACTTATCAACTCTTCCACAATACCAAGAAGAAGACAGGTTACTTTCTTTCCCACGTTTCATTAAGCTTATTATTCGTCACTTCATGCAATTAGATGCCTCAATCGATAAGCTTGAAGGAAGTCCTCAGCATACTCCCGATGACAATGATATTCTTGCGGATTTAAAACACAACGGACACACCGGTGTTTACTCAGGTATTCCAACCGCTATTCCTAATCATATGTTGACTGATGAACTCAAAGCAAGTGTGGCATACAAGCATTTGTTGGATGAAATGGAACTTCAAAAGGAAAGAGCCGCATTGGGAGAGTTCTCTTCATCAAACCCAAAGGCAAAGGCAAACGCAAACAAGGTGAACCATCAGATGAAACAGCTTCACCTAAGCCCAAAAAGAAGAAAACTGTTGCCAAGTCTAGTGGAAAGGAGCTAAGGCTTGAGGATGAAGATGAAGATATCAATGAAGAAGAAATGCTTCGCAAAACTGAAAGACGAAATTTCAAGGCAGCTATCATGCAAAGTAAGAAAGACACTAGGGGTAGTGGTTCTGGTATGAAAGCAAAGGAAACCATACTACCTTTTGATATTGCTGAATTTGGGAAACCTAATGAGCACACACCTCGTCGTGAAAAATCTGCCCAAACTGCTGATGATGTTGATGATTGTTGGAGCATAGTTTGGCTAGGTCGGTCTGACGACTCTCTTGGGCCGTTCGTCGTCTTCCCGGATCCTGAGTAATGTTGCAAACAAAGGTAAAACGGTTAGACGTGGACCCGAGGCCAGAGCCCCGGGGTCCACCTCCGACGGTCAAGTTAGTATTTGATCGATATGTTGTATATGAAGTGTGGTTAAGAGAGAGAACCTGCCGTAGAATGAGACCCCTACCCTTGTATTTATAGGCTTAGGGTTTCTTGAAGGATAAGTTAGGTGTGTGTGGGTCGCGGGCCTGTTGGGCCGGGCCGAAATACCGACTGTACGTCGACATGTCCCCCAGTCTAGTATGATATGGTCCATGATCATGTTATGCTAGACTCATTCGTGAATCATGCTCACTAAACAACCGCGTGCGGCTTGCTGCTAGGACATCCTCGTGGGTCGTCCGTAACATATGGCTCCACTCGTAATGGGCTTCCTTTAGCAAAAAGATGATGGGCTGGGATCGCCAATAGTGAGCATAGCCACTATACGCCATTATGTCCCCCCAATCTAGTATGCGAGGTTGTCACCGAGGTTACTAGACTTTACACCATGTCCGCTACCTGTAAGCATATCCACGTCGAAAGAAATGGGAAAACATGTATACGTAAGACAGGTGGTTGTGCTCGAATGCTTGGTTTCCCGTGTTTAGACGGTAAGGACCCCGTAAGAAGAAAACGTGTTTCTATAGTCGGGGTAACACTGGCATTGGCAAGGTATCAATTTTATTCATCTCTAACATGAAGATGATAAGAAGGTTTTGTGAAGGTGGAGGTGGAACTCGTATGCTGCATCGTGAACATTTGAAGGCATACTTCTTATACCCACTAATGATGCAGCATAGTGTGAAGAATACTTCCACGGCGAAAATCACGATGCACCGTGGAAGAATACTTCCACGGCGAAGATAACGAGCACGTGGAAGAATACTTCCACGGCGAAGATAAGAAGCACGTGGAAGAATAATTCCACGGTGAAGATAACAAGCACATGGAAGAATACTTCCACGGCGAAGATAATAAGCACGTGGAAGAGATACTTCCACGGTGAAAATAATGAGCACGTGGAAGAGATACTTCCACGGCGAAGATAATGAGCACGTGGAAGAGACACTTTCACGGCGAAGATAATAAGCACGTGGAAGAGACACTTCCACGGCGAAGATAAGAAGCACGTGGAAGAATACTTCCACGTCGAAGATAAGAAGCACGTGGAAGAGATACTTCCACGGCGAAGATAAGAAGCACATGGAAGAATACTTCCACGGCGAAGATAAGAAGCACGTGGAAGAATACTTCCACGGCGAGCACGTGGAAGAGATACTTCCACGGCGAAAATAATGAGTACATGGAAGAGATACTTCCACGGCGAAGATAAGAAGCACGTGGAAGAGATACTTCCACGGCGAAGATAACGAGCACGTGGAACAGATACTTCCACGGCGAAGATAACGAGAACGTGGAAGAGATACTTCCACGGCGAAAATAATGAGTACCTGGAAGAGATACTTCCACGGCGAAGATAATAAGCACGTGGAAGAGATACTTCCACGGCGAAGATAAGAAGCACGTGGAAGAATACTTCCACGGGAAAGATAAGAAGCACGTGGAAGAATACTTCCACGGCGAAGATAATGAGCACGTGGAAGAATACTTCCACGACGAAGACAATAAGCCAGTGGAAGGAGTACTTACACGGCGAAGACAATAAGCCAATGGAAGGAGGATTTCCATGGCGAAGACAATAAGCACGTGGAAGAGATACTTCCACGGCGAAGGATAATGAGCACGTGGAAGAATACTTCCACGGCGAAGATAAGAAGCATGTGGAAGAATACTTCTACGGTGAAGATAACGAGTACGTGGAAGATATACTTCCACGGAGAAAATAATGAGCACGTGGAAGAGATACTTCCACGGTGAAGATAATAAGCACGTGGAAGAAATACTTCCACGGCAAAAATAATGAGCACGTAGAAGAGATACTTCAACGGCGAAGGAGAATGAGCCCGTGGAAGAATACTTCCACGGCGAAAGATAATGAGCACGTGGAAGAGATACTTCCATGGCGAAAATAATGAGCACGTGGAAGAGATACTTCCACGGCGAAGAAGAATGAGCACGTGGAAAAATACTTCCACGGCGAAAGTAATGAGCACGTGGAAGAGATACTTCCACGGCGAAAATAATGAGCACGTGGAAGAGATATTTCCACGACGAAGAATAATAAGACAACGAAAGAGGTACTTTCGTATCAAAGTCATAAGCCAATGCAATAGATACATGCATGGCGCAGAAAGAAGCGTGCAGAAGGAGTACTTCCGCGGCGAAGAAATGAGCCAATGGAAGAGATACTTCCATGGCGCGGAAACAAGCGCGCGGAAGGAGTACTTCCGCGGCGAAGGAATAAACCAATGGAAGAGATACTTCCATGGCGCAGAAATAAGCGCGCGGAAGGAGTACTTCCGCGGCGAATAAATAATCCAATGGAAGAGATACTTCCATGGCAAAGGAATAAACCGGCAGAAGGCGGACTTCTGCGGCAAAGGAATATATCCAAAGATATTTGTGTGACGTTCACATAAATAGTAGTATTATTATACCCTAGTAGCCCCCAAAGTTTAATGGTGCTACATTCTATTAGTAGTATTAAACTTAATCAAGTATTCAAAAAAATTACGATAACGTAGACCAGCACGAATGGACGTACCATAGCCGCGTATGAAAGATAGAAATTGGGTTCGAACATGCGAACCAACGCGGATGGGTCCTGCCATAACCGCGAATTGTCACATAGTATAAGACGTATCTTAACTAACTTATTGGATGAGCTATGCCATTACGTGCGGCGTACCGCTACTACCATAAGGACGGTCAAATTTTTGACAAATGTTGTTAGACGTGCACAGTGTGTCTTTTGCAAGTCCATCATGAGTCATGTGGTTTGCGTAACTTACCACAACGTCTTGATAGAAAGGTGTCTAACAAGGATACATGATCCGTGGTCGTTGGGTTTGCAACCCTCTTACACGACAAGTTGAATTATTAGGTTCACTCAATCCTCTTATTCCGCCTGGGAACGATGTGTACATGTACGCCCGTAGGCTAAAGATGTCTGAATGTATGGACTAGCATATATATATATATATATATATATATATATATATATATATATATATATATATATATATATATATATATATATATATATATATATATATATATATATATATATATATATATATATATATATATATATATATATATATATATATATATATATATATATATATATATATATATATATATATATATATATATATATATATATATATATATATATATATATATATATATATATATATATATATATATATATATATATATATATATATATATATATATATATATATATATATATATATATATATATATATATATATATATATATATATATATATATATATATATATATATATATATATATATATATATATATATATATATATATATATATATATATATATATATATATATATATAGATATATATATATATATATATATATGGAGGGGATACACTAAAAAGTCCCTTAAAATAAAAAGCCTAGGAAGGAATCTCAGCCCTTGGATTTGATTTTAATAATAAAAAAAGCGGAGTGGCATAACTGTAATTTCCTGAAAAGTTTGAGGGCAAATCGGTCATTTCCATCCCACTAACAACTTTCTTATTTTAGGGTTGAAAACCCCCGCCGCTACCCCGTTCTTTTTTACTAGGTTGTTTTCATTTTCGTCTCAAAAAAACACACGCAACAAACCCTATATCTAATAAATCTCTTCAAATACTGTTCAAAAAAAAACTCTTCAATTGAGCATATAATCAAACACGCAGACCTTGAGAATCATCAAATCTATCAGTGTAAGTTAATTTATAATCGATCTATTTTCATCGATTTGTTTAATTTTTACGTTTGAATCACCATTCGAAAACCATACTTCATCAATGATGGGGAAAACAAACCTAAAAAAGGTTATAAATCACTGGAAGTTCATTTTGTTAATGGGTTTTTTTATTTCTTATTTACTAAAATCTTATTTTTATTAATTAATTTAGCATGTATAAAAAGTAACAATCCAATATGTTAATTTTGTTTGCTGCATATGAATTTGAGTTGTGATATACTACGTGGGCAATTATTACGTATGAAGATGAATTAGGCAATACGTGGTTGTGTTATGTTCCAAGATGTGTTTGTATGCTAGATTGTTTGTTAATGCACCTAAATTTTAGGTGTGATGCAGTACGTGGCAACTTGTTGTGTATAAGGACAAATTCGGCTAACTCTAGGTTGTAATATGTATGAAAACGTTTTTATATGCTAGGTTGTTTCTTCAATGCACCTGTTTTTAAGGTATGATGCAGTATGTGGTCATTTGTTCTGTATAAAGATAAATTAGGGTAATATAAGTTCCTTTATGTACGAAAACGTTTTTGTATGCTAGCTTGTTTGATTAATGCACCTGAATTTAAGGCCTGTTGCAGTACCGGTTGTTGTGTACAAGTATAAATTAGGCTAAATATAGGTCGTGTTATGTATAAAAACGTGTTTGTATGATAGGTTGTTTGTTTAATGCACCTAAATTTAAGGTGTAATGCAGTACATGGCCGTTTGTTGTGTATGAGGATAAATTAGGTTAACTATTGGTTTTTTTATGTACAAAAATGTGTTTGTATGCTACGTTGTTTTAATGCTCCTGAATTTAAGTTGTGATGCAGTACGTGGCCGCTTATTGTGTAAAAGGATAAATTGCGCTAAATGTTGGTTCTGTTATGTATGAAATTATGTATGTATGCTAGGTTTTTTGTTTAATGCACCTAAATTTAAGTTGTGATGCAATACATGGCCACTTGTTGTGCTTGAGGATAAATCGATTTAATGTATGTTTTATGTTGTTGCTAGTGGTGGTGATGCCGCGACAATAATTGGAGAAGTGGTGGGTAAGCGGTGGTTAGTGGTGGAGAGAAATATCGCCAGAAAAATCAGATAAATATATCATCTAGTATGTGATTTTAATTAAATTGATCTTTTATTTATATATATTTGGCACTTAGTTTTTACATGTTATACTGTGATGCAGTATGTATATATTACATGTGGGCTAAATTATGTTACGTGTACTAGTTTTACACTTTGATGCACTTAGTTTTAGGCTGTGATGTTTAGAACATTTTTAGAAAATAATAGATAAAATTTTGTTTAGGACAGTTGCACACTAGTGTGTTTAAGACAGCAGGTTTTTTGTCGGCTTGATGCGGGCTTGATGCGGGCTTGATGCAGGCTTGATGCGGTCTTGCAGCGGGCTTGCAGCGGGCTTGCAGCGGGCTTGCAGCGGGCTTGTAGCGGCCTTGCAGCGGCCTTGCAGCGGCCTTGCAGCGGGCTTGCAGCGGGCTTGCTGCGGGCTTGCTACGGGCTTGCAGCCGGCTTGCAGTGACTGTACTAAACACCTTGTGTGGAACTGTCTTAAACACACTATTATATATTATTTCTTTATCAAACTCAGAATATGTATATGGTGCAGCACTTACTTTATGTATTGTAGAACATTAATGTAGTTATTGTGGTTTATGATGGTAGAATAGTTAAAAAACAATGAATTGATGCATTTTTTGTATAAAAATTGATGCAACACTTTTTTTCTATTTTAGTTATATGTGCTCTCTTTTGATTTAATTATTCGTTGTGCTCTCACGTTTGATTGATGTTCAATTTGATCAGATTATTCATAAATTAGGGCTTCAGATCTGTATCAAGCTGTCTTAGGGCGAAATTCCTAGCTTTGTTGTACGTGTTTGATTGTGCATGACTTAGAAAATTTGTTTGTTATATGTTGTAAATTGATTAGATATTAAGGGGTGTTTGTTTAAGCTGTATTTGTGATGCGCATTTGTTTGTTATATGTTTAAATTTTGATAGATATAAGTTGATTTTGACAAGGGTTGATTTTGACAAATGTTGAACTAATCTGTGAAAAGAAATGTATACAGTATCTATCTGATGAACAACTAATCAAAAGAAATACTGCTACTCTTAGCGTAACAAACTCTATTTAACTTGACATAATGAAATTCGCATACGCAGATAGGGTCAGACATTGAAAAAAGACTCATATATATTAGCTAGCCTCATTTGATAAGCTCTTGTTTGCTTTAATGCCTTGTGATTTTGATAGAGTACTTGGTCAGTTGGTCAATTTGCATGCTTGGTTTTCTTCCAAAGTACCAAAAGCATCCTTGGTTGTATCTGCTTGTATTATTGAACCCGCCTGCTTCTGATTTATATGCTAGATTATGTACTGAAGATAAGGGTGCTTATATATGATTTGATGTCCAATGTCAGAAGACTTGCAATATAATGCACCATTTTCATTTGTACATACTCTAGCATGTTTTTCCGCCTCAATCCAAGGCTCTAATTAGATAATCAAATACAACAGATCTAAGACTAATAGAGGTATATTTTATATCACATAGTAATATAAAAAGAATTACTTTGACAAAACTAAAAACAACATGCAATGCACCAGATTAAGAAAAATAAAAAGAGTTGCTTGTGATTTGCTGATCTGACATAGCTAAACGTGCCGCTATGCGTCTGAAAGCAGGGTGTTTAAACTAAGAACAAAAGAGGAACAAATCGCTTTAGACCAAGCTTCAATCATTTGCTGATCTGACAGCAGGGTGTTTAAACTAAGAACATGATGCAAACAAAACTTCTACACTATTTAGCAGACCAAAAGAGGAACAAATGCCTTTAGACCAAGCTTTATTTTCTACACAATTAAGCAGATTGTTCCACTAGTTTTAACACCTACTAAAACTGTGAGATGCTTTTCTAAATACTAGTATATCGTTGATTGCAAGTTTGTTTCCAGTTATTTTTTATAAATATTATAATAAAGTGAGTTGCTATACCGTACGTATTTAGCTTTCACCATGTGGTCTTTGAATGCTTACCGGCCTCACAATTTGCACAATTCTTTGCTTTGACTAGTTGATCCTTTGAACCAGTGATGATTATAAGAAATTGATGATTATAAGAAATCCTTGTTTTTTAATATCATAATGCAACTGCCCAGATTTTGTAAGTTATACTATTCAACGACCACATGTGAAATTTTGTGAATGAAATTTTGTGCTTTGATGCAGTTTTTATATGTGCTTTGATGCATTTTTTTGTAAGTGCTTTGTAGCAACGTTAGTGAAATTTTGTTAATGAAATTTTGTGCTTTGATGCAGTTTTTATATCTGCTTTGTAGTAACGTTAGTGAAATTTTGTGAATGAAATTTTAGGATTTGATGCAGTTTTTATATGTGCTTTGATGCAGTGTTTATATGTGCTTTGTAGTAACATTTGTGAAATTTTGTGAATGAAGTTTTTTGAATGAAATAATTGGTCTTTATCAGATGTGTAATGATTTTGTACATTATGAGAATATATGTTGTGCATTATGAAATGATTGTGAATGAAATTGGTCGTTATCAGATGTGAAGTTTGTAGTTAACAGAATATATTTTGTGCATTCTAAGGTTAGATAAGTTTGTGTGATGATGTTTGTTTTTATTTATCTGAAATATCATTTTGATGCAGCTAATATTATACATTGATGCAGTTTTTATATGTGTTTGGTAGCAACGTTAGTGAAATTTTGTGAATTAAATTTTGTGCTTTGATGCATTTTTTATATGTGTTTTGTAGCAATGTTAGTGAAATTTGTGAATGAAATGTTAGTAAAATGGATATGATGCACTTACTTTATGTATTCTAAAAACATTGATGTAGTTATTGTGGTTTATAAGGTTATAATAGTTAAAAAAATAATGAATTGATGCATTTTTTTTGTATAAAATTGATGCAACATTTTTTTTCTATTTTAGTTATTATGCTACTTTTTTTTTGCTATGACATATATGTGCTTTGTAGCAACATTAGTGAATTCGGTATTATCAAGTTTAATGTTATTTTCTATATGAGGTTTTGTGAATGAAATTGGTTGCTATCAGGATCTGCATATGAGATTTTAAGAATGAAGTTTTCTGAATGAAATTGGTCGTTATCAGATGTGAAATGATTTGACATGATCTGGTTCCAATCTGGTAGTTTAAATGTTTATATATAGTATTTAATATTAGACATTGACGCGGTTTTAATATGATGTTTTAGGATTAGTTTTTATATGAACTGTTAACTTTCTAAAAATGTCTTTGTCCTTGATGCAGTTGATGTAATGGATTGATGCAGGAGACAATTGGTTGGTAGTGGTTAGAAATGGTGAGGACGAATTTGAAGGATTTTTCTCCCTCAGGTAAATATTATTGAAAACCCTAATTATTTTTATTTTTTATTTTATGTTTATTAAATACTTATACAAAATTTAATTTAATTGATTTAGTAAAAAGAAAAAGTGCTAGACTGTGGTTGAAAAAAAAGTATTTTATGGGAATCATAAAGAAAAGTCACCAGAAAACTCGATAACTATATCATCTAGTAAGTGATTTTTTTAAATTTGATCTATGATTTATATTTATTTTGCAATTAGTTTTTATATGGTAGACTCTTATGAAGTATTTGTATGATATATGTTGGCTAAATTATGTTAAGTGTACCAGTTATGCAATGTTTTGCAATTAGTTTTTATATGGTCTTGCTGCAGTCTTGATGCGTGCTTGCTGCGTGCTTGCTGCGGTCTTGCAGCGGGCTTGCAGCGGGCTTGCTGTGGGCTTGCAGCGGGCTTGCAGCGGCTTACGATTTTTTAAGATTGTATAACTTTATTCAGATCGTATAACTTTAATGTCGAAATGTGATTGCTTAGGTGGTTGTATGAATGAAATTCTGTGAATGATATTTTGTGCTGTGATTCAGTTTTAATATGTGTTTTGTAGCAATGTTAGAAAAATTTTGTGAGTGAAATTTTTTGTATGAAATTTTGGGATTTGATGCAGTTTTTATATGTTCTTTGATGCAGTTTTAACATGTGCTTCGTAGTAACGTTAGTGGAATTTTGTGAATGAAATTTTGTTAATTTACGAACATACATTATTGTTTAGGTATGATTCGGCTTGAGAGTTTGGTGAAATAGGATTAAACTTTCCTGTTTTCGACTGTGGTTAAAAAAATGGATAATATATATAGTTAGTCACTAGCTTTGGTATGACATATCTGCTCTTTAAAGCTCCACATAAACGACATCTTAAGCCTGTTTGCTCTTCAAGGTAGTTATCACCATGATTTCTCGTTCTCGTGAACATGATCTTCTTTCCTAATAATTGAATCCAATATGCATTAGCATCTTTTAGTTTATCCTTTTTAGTAAAGTACCTCATAATTTGGCATTCATATTCACTTTTTATGGTATTGATTATATTGGTATCAATCAAAGACCGAATGCGAAGGTCAAAATTTGAGCTATTTACATAAAAAAGGCTAAACGAAAAGAAGTTGGTCCATATTGGATTCAATTATTAGGTAAAAAGATGATGTTCACGAGAAAGAGAAATCCTGGCCATAGCTACCTTGAAGAGCAAACTGTCTTAATATGTTGTTTATGTGGAGCTTTAAAAGAGCAGACATGGGATACCAAAGCTAGTGAGTAACTATATATATTTAATTTTTGGATGTGTAATGTATTTGTGTTTGATTTAATGTCATTTCTGATTTTTTAAAATTGTATATCTTTATTCAGATTATATAACTTTAATGTAGTGTTTACATTGAATTAATGTAGTTTACGATTATCAACGGGTCTGAGAATAAGATATAAAAGGCGGCAGATTTGTTTAGATGTATGAATTATGTGTTTGTTTGAGCGCATTTGTAAAATTTTAATGCAGTGTAAAAAACTTTGAGAGCAAATATGTCGTTTATGTTGAATTCAAAACTTTGAGAGCAAATATGTGTTACCGAAGCTAGTGAGTAGCTATGTTATCCTTGTTTATTATTGAATATATAAGTCACTCATGCATTAAACTTTGATTGTGTATAAGTCACTGATGAGAAGTTAGATTATGTATAAATCACTCACTTATTTTAATTTGTTGAATGTGATTTACAGGTAGTAATGATAATGAAGCGGATCAAAATGACGAGATAGCAAGCACAAGATCATCAAAAAGGCAAAAATTTTGTTCAACCAAACTTGTCGGTACGCGAAATCATGCCCAGGGAGACGAACCCGAAGAAAGTAGCCATCGGGCAAAAAAGAAAAAGAGCCAAAATACGGATGGAAATGATTTACCTGATCAAAATCCACCAGAATCAGATGATATTCAGAATACTCCGAAGCAGGCGAAAAAGAGAAAAGGTTTTTCTTTAATACATTTGAATTTAAGTTTTGATGCCGTAGTGGTCAGATGTTTTAAAGGACAGCTAAACGTAGATTGCGTTATATACGAAAACGTAGGTTATGGTGTCTAACGAAATCTTTTAGAATTATTCAGGGAACATCATTTTGATAGAAGATAATTTAAATTGTAATGTACTGGTCTGTTTTGTTTAGTGTAGTTTGTGTTATTTGCGGAAATGTGTTTATAATGCAATATGTGTTTGTTTGCTAGGTTGTTTGCTTAATGCACTTAAATGTACGTTATGATGCAGTATGTGGCAATAATGTGTAAATATGAGTTAGTCTACTAGGTTAAATGTGTTCTTATGCTAGGTTGTTTGCTAAATGAAAAATTCTTTCTTAGCATTATTTATGATAGGTTTTTTTAGTTGTGTACTTGATATCGCTATTTGTATAGGTGTGATACAGTTACTTTTACTGTGATGCACTTAATTTTATTCTTTGATGCAGCAGCAAAAACTGTGAGTGATGCATTAGTTTAAACTGAAATTTAAATTTACGTTTGTGTTTCATTAGTTTGGTATGATGTATTTAATTTTTGCATTATGTACAGTAGGTTTGTTTTAGTTTTGTACTTGATTTACTGGTGTGATGCACTTAGTTTTATTCTTTGATGCAGCAGCAAAAATTGTGAGTGATGCATTAGTTTAAACTGAAATTTAAATCTACGTTTGTGTTTCATTAGTTTGGTATGATGTATTTAATTTTTGCATTATGTACAGTAGGTTTGTTTAGTTTTGTACTTGATGTACTGCTGTGATGCACTTAATTTTATTCTTTGATGCAGCAGCAAAAACTGTGAGTGATGCTCCGTCACCTGTTGATGTGAATAAGTTGAAGGGTAAAATGTTAAGTCTTGGAAACGACGTAGATGTTGTTGGGAAAATGGCAAAGAAAGGTACTGAAGTGGGTGTAGACAAGTTGGCTGGGAGAAAGAAACTGGCAAAGGGGAATAAAGGTATTCACGATAGTCAAATAGTCGTTGTGAAAAAGAAAGTTGCTATTAAAGGAAAAAAGAAGGTTAGTGATGATGATGTTATGGAGCAAGATCCTCTATCGATTGATGTTGGAAATATGGATTCTGATGGTGAAAAAAAGGTTACTTTTCCTAATATTAGTTCAAGAATATCTTCTAATCAATTGAAGCTTGTATTGGAATCTTTAACAAACGCCCAGGTTGAGACTATAAAAGAAATGGGTTTGGGAGAATATTATAATAATTTTGATTACCCTTCCATTCCATCAAAGCTTTCGTACTGGGTTGCGTTTAACTTTGATTGTGATACGGACACAATACACATGGATGATGGAAGACAGATTAAGGTCACAAAGGAGTTAATTCATGAAATGCTTGGAATACCCATGGGAGATAAAGAAGTGATTGCTCTTCGAGCTACAACGACAGAAGACAAAACAACAACGGATTGGAGAGCTACAACTCCATGGGGAGGGGATAAAGCGCCAAGGCCTCATATATCTATAGTTGTTGATCATGTTTGTAATTTGATAACAACGGGTTGGGAGTTCAAAGTTGGATTTTTAGTGGTGTTTTTAAATATTGTGGCTGGGGGTAATAAGGATGGCACAATCAATCAAAGGTTCTTGCCTACATTAAGAGATATTGAAGATTTTCAAAACTATGATTGGTGTGGATATGCTTTAGAATGCATTCGGTCAGGAGTTAAGACATGGAAAACAAGTCTAGGAGGTTATTTCGGTGCTTCCAAACTTCTTTTGGCGGTACGTTTTTTTAATGCTTCTAAACTTCTTAGTATGTTTAATCTTATTTTCGCAGCATCAATACCTTTTTTCACTGCATCATATATAAGATAAAACATAACAGTTATTCCGTATATTAAATGCATCATTTCCTATATTAACTGCATCACTTCCTTTTTTTGTAGCTACTATACTGCAGCTCCACAATCTCACCAACTATAACTGTGGAAAGAACATCACCTGTTTTCAAAGGATGGAACACCGATTTGTTGAAACAACGAGAGAAAGAAGAAATGGATGTTATGAAAGGTTTCGGGAAATTTCCAATCTTGGAAGGTTACGAGTTCTTCCCCCCCAAGCAGAAGGTTGGCAAGACAAAGAAAAAGAAAAGTATTGGAAACACAAGTCAACCAGACGAGGATCTTATAGAGTTTAGATCAAAATCAAGTCAGGTAAAAACTAAGTTTCATTTTGCTGCTGTAACATAGGGTGATATGTCTTATTTTGATGCATTTGATATTTTGCGAGTTAAACCCAAAAATTAGGTCAAAAAATTTCTGGGTATTGCTCAAAATCAAATCTCTAAAAAACACATGATTTAATCTCTTGAAGTTATTATAACCGTAAAAAGTTGAGCCAACTTGTGTTATATTTTGTTGATAAAAAGTTGGTGATCTCAGTAGGCCAAAAGCTTAAGGTTTAGTTTGGATCAAACCACCCTGACCTATACCAAGATAACCCTTTTTGACCGGGCCTACCACTTCAAGCTCTATGTCTTAATTTGACAGTTTTTAAAACTTTTAAAAACTGCATCATAGTTATTATTCACTGCATCATAATGTATTTTTAAAAAAATAAAGGATTAATAAAGGATTTTAAAGTATTAATAAAGGATTTTAAAGTATTCACTGCATCATAATGTATTATTCACTACATCATAATGTAATTTTTAAAAAATAAAGGATTAATAAAGGATTTTAAAGTATTAATAAAGGATTTTAAAGTATTCACTGCATCATAATGTATTATTCACTGCATCATAATGTATTTTTAAAAAAATAAAGGATTAATAAAGGATTTTAAAGTATTCACTGCATCATAATGTATTATTCACTGCATCATAATGTATTTTTAAAAAAATAAAGGATTAATAAAGGATTTTAAAGTATTAATAAAGGATTTTAAAGTATTCACTGCATCATAATGTATTATTCACTGCATCATAATGCATCATAATGCATTAATAAAGGATTTTAAAGTAGTATCCAAATTTGTGAGGGACAGTTGTAAATAATTCACTATTTTTTACTTGTCAAGTCCATCTCAAAATCTGAATAGTTTTCTACATCAGGTATGTCGGGTCACACGTGCAGTTCAATATGGTACATAATTTTTGCAACTGGTGATCTCAGTAGGCCAAAAGCTTAAGGTTTAGTTTGGATCAAACCATCCTGACCTATACCAAGATAACCCTTTTTGACCCCTTGCCTACCACTTCAAGCTCTATGTCTTAATTTGACAGTTTTTAAAACTTTGAAAAACTGCATCATAGTTATTATTCACTGCATCATAATGTATTTTTTAAAAAATCATGCAGGAAATGAAGGATAGCTTGAATTCCTCACTGTCAACGATTAAGGAAATGTTTGAAAGTAACAAACAGAAGCTTAAGATTGCATTCGAAGAATACCCACATGATGAAGAATTTAAGACGTTTGAAGAAAAAAGTAAATCATTTTTTAAAGACTTGTATGAATGCGTGTCTGATGGGGCGAATCACAGTACCGAGAATGATAAGAGTGCTGACGCCGTGAAAGCTACTCAGAATGATGGTGCAACTGATGCTACTCAGAATGATGGTGCAACTGCATTTGATGTGGCGAATAAGAATGTCGATGCTATGACCAATGTCCAGATTGATGGTGGGAAGACCAATGATAATATCTCGCTTAGTTCAATGGAGGAAGGAAATTCTACCCCAAACTCAACACCAGAAATGACGAGAAGGACAAGGTCAAGTACCACAATAAATTGGACGACATCAACGGAAGGAGCAGCAGCATCGCCCACTAAAGGAGCAGCAGCATCGCCCACTAAAGGAGCAGCAGCATCACCTGCATCACCTGCTAAAAAAAGGAAGTGGGGAACAAGGGGCCAAAAGCAAAAACATCAACCAAAGGAGAAGCAGCATCAACAAAAGGAGCAGCAACATCATCACCCGCTAAAAAGATGGAAGTGGGGAAAAAGAAATCCCCTAAAAGTAAATAAACGCTAACACTTCTCTTGCTTTTGTATAATATTTATTATCTAGGAACGTATATTTTGAATCCAGCTTTTGAATGTCTGTAATATAACTAGAAGAAAACTTAAAACTCGTATCTCCTATTTTGGGTTTAATGTGAATAGTAATTATGTTTAATGCTACAATTCGGCCGCCTCATAAGGTTTATTTAACTAGTAATAAACTAAACTATAATGCAGTTAGCATTATAGTCTATACTAGTTAAAGAACATAATGCAAACTGGTTTATAAAGAAAATTTCAATCAAGTATTTTTAAAAAGTTTGATTCTTTATTAACAGATTGTGCAAATCCTGAAATATGTGATGAAATATACAATAAAGATGGAGCTATCGTCATTTATGATGATTCATTCCTTGAATATCAATCACAAACGCTACTCGTTGATAGTGAGGAAGAAGTGTTTCACGCGGACCCAGAGATGGATACAGAAGTTGGAATTGAAGACAATGAAATGCAAGGTGGAATGAAAACCCTTTTATCTTGTCTTTTTATCTTGTCAATTAATTCCACTGCATCATAGCATTATAGTCTATACTAGTTAAAGAACATAATGCAAACTGGTTTATAAAGAAAATTTCAATCAAGTATTTTTAAAAAGTTTGATTCTTTATTAACAGATTGTGCAAATCCTGAAATATGCGATGAAATATACAATAAAGATGGAGCTATCGTCAATTATGATGATTCATTCCTTGAATATCAATCGCAAACGCTACTCTTTGATAGTGAGGAAGAAGTGTTTCACACTGACATGGATACAGAAGTTGGAATGGAAGACAATGAAATGCAAGGTGGAATGGAAATCCTGGGAGCAGATAAAAGTAAAATTACAAAAACCCTTTTTATCTTCTCTTTTTATCTTGTCGATTAATTCCACTGCATCATAGTGTTTTATCATAGTCACTGGAGTTTGGGTTCTCATTACAATTCACTGCATGACTAGTTAACAAAACAATATGATGCAGTAAAACTGTATCTATGATGCATTAAAAATAAGTTATACTGTTTTCCCAAACAAAAAAAATTGTTTAATTTTATTCTTTTTATATTGTCTATAAATTTCACTGCATCATTGTGTTTTTAGATTAGTAATGCACTGGAGTGTGAACTATCATTAAAGATTAAGGCATGAGTAGTTACCAAAATACATGATGCAGTTAAATGTAACTATGATGCAGTAACAAACAAGTTTTTCTATTTTTTCAAAAAAACTATTGTTTATTTTGATTGTTTTAATTACAGGTTCTAAAATTTTCAAAGAAGCGAACTTTCCTTCAATTGGAATTGAAGAAATCAACAGTTTAGTGACCAACTTTGACTTACCTTCTATCGAAGAAGTAAACAAACAGCTTTTGGAATACTCGGTTATGAAACTACCTTTCTTAGCTGAAGTCGAAGACAACATGCCAAAAAGTTTCTTATTTGAAGATGCACCAAAATCTCCCCAAATTCAAAAAGTCCAAATTATTAAACCTTTTCATAGTATGAAGTTGAGGTTACCGAAAAACTACACAAGAACTTTAAAAGGAAATACACCATTGAGTGAACAACCTATTGTCGAACAACATGAAAAATATACGGATGTTCCGCTATCAGCCAAAATTCTAACCGAACCAAAGACTACAAAGTTTGATGCTATAAGGGAGAAATTAATGAAAAAGGATGTCGGGAAGTTAGGTGCTAAAGGAAACATAGAGGAAGATATGTTAGCTGAAATTCGTCTAAGACAAGAGATTGGTAAAAGAGGAAGATCTAACAAAGAACAAGCTAAAGAAACAGCCGTGGAAGATGAAAATGTTGGGAAGGAGGTCTCTAAAAAGACACAGGCTAAAAAACAAGTGCTTAAAAATCTTGGTAGAAAGCAAAGTGACACTCAATTGTCAAAAGAGAATGAAAAGAAATCTAAGATAGAAAAAGCTAAGTCGCTACCTGCAAAAAGCAAAAGGATAGAACAAAATGAAATATATATGCACGCATCACCCATTAGTTGCATTGCTCCACCGGATGATATTGAAAATGATAAACGTGAAGTAAAGCTGCCTCCTGCTTTAACGTCGCCATTTTATCAACGGAAAATCGTATTGGGGCAACCACTAACTGAAGAGGGGAAAAAATTAGCAGAATACATATGGGGCAATAAGACACCCGAATCGTAAGTTCTAAACTACTGCATCATATTAAAAACATTACTTTTCACTGCATCACTTTTCAAATGTTCACTGCATCATATATTTATATAACTGCATCAATTCCTTATGTCACTGCATCAAGTATTATTATCATAGCATTATTTATAAATGTCCTCTGTATGAATTTTAATTATTTTCTATGCATATCGTAAGTTCTAAACTACTGCATCATATTAAAAACATCACTTTTCACTACATCACTTTTCAAATGTTCACTACATCATATATTTATATAACTGCATCAATTCCTTATGTCACTGCATCAAGTATTATTATCATAGCATTATTTATAAATGTTCTCTATGAATTTTAATTATTTTCTATGCATCAAACATTTTTATCACTGCATCACATATTTTTATCAATGCATCACTTCCTTGCTTTAATGCATCAGAGATAGATAACCCATGTTTATATCAAAATGTACAGGGAGTTTATTTACCAGACCAAAAAAGGAGTTGGCGTGGAAGGCGTTTTTTTCTTGAGCCTATACCCTGAGATACAAATTGCGTCACTCATACTAGACTCATGGTCTTTTGTATTAAATCATGAGGAACAACATCGAGACAAGCTTTCGGGCAATGGAAATGTATATTGTGATACGGGGATGCTTGTAAGTAATTCTAATATATAACTTATTTATTTTTGAATTATAAATTTTGTTATCATTAGTAATCATTTGACGTTAACTAAAACAGAATAATTATGTTGTTGAGTCGGGGAAGAATGTGCAAGAAAGGATGAAAGTTTTTGATAAAAATATTCAAAACGTTTTAACTCAAGCAAAACGGAAGAATTTTCTTGACGTCGACTTGGTAAGTATATTTATTATGAGAATTAAATGATTGTATTTGTGAGATTGTTTATAATAAATTTAAATAATTATAATAAATATATACAGGTATTTTTTCCTTGTGTAAAGATGACGAAAGATACTTCGTCAAACCATTTCTATATCATTTGTTTTAATTTGAAGACTGTTGAGATCGACATCATAGACAACATAGATAACGACATTGATGATATAGAAAAGCGATATGGTGCTTTCCCATTTGCCCTCGTAAGTCTCATACTTAATGCATTATTGTGCTATTTTTCACTGCATCAAAGTATTATATCTCATGAATAGTGCATTACAAATGATATATATGTTTATTTTAAATAGAGGAAAACCCTTTATAAGACTATAACTGGATTTATAACATACTTGATGTTTTATGGTGCTATTTTTACAGTCCTATACCATATGAATAATATTGATAATATTACTGCATCATAGTATAAAAAAACTGCATTACAATGTTATAACTGTTTATTTAAATTTACACAGATTGATTCCTTTACAAATTACCTGGAGAGACATAGACACCCAAAACACATTGCCATTTTGGTTGCTGAACCTAACATTGTTGATTTTAATTGGAAAACAAAATACAATGGTGTCGATTGCGGGGTATTTTTTATGCGGCATTTGGAAACATATATTGGAAGAGGAAACTTCTTACAACCATTGAAGAAAGAAGGACCACCTCAGAAAACACAACTAAAGATGCTTCGTGCAAAGTACATGGCCAAAATACTTCTAATGGATTTTAACATCAAAAAAGGAAAGTTGTTAAAGGACGCACAAGCATACTTCATGAAAAAGCCAAAAATTTCAAAGCTTATAACAGATGCTGATGTTAGATTTGATAAAGCTTTGTGGAAGTAATTTAGTGCTACCGTAAGCAAGACAATTGATGAATAAAGAGCTGCATCAAATTGTCATCGTCAATTTCAATACTACCCTAGGAAGACAACTGTTAACTAAAAAGCTTGTTTTATTACTCTTTAATTGAAGTACTCATTGTGTTTTTTACAAACTACTTGTAAACATGAAGATTTTTACACAATTTTATTCACTTGTTAGTGTGTGTTACTATTTGTTGAAATTCAATGATTGTTTTTTTTAACATATGAAATTAAAAAATATATATACTTCACTGCATCAAAATATATCTGTTATGCAAAATTTACTGCATCAAAATGCCACTATGTTAAAAAGGTGTAAAACTGCTATGTAAAAAAGTAACAGCATTAATATGTGAAAAATAGCTGCATCAAATTGTCATTGAGACTCAAATATGTAAAACTGCTTGTTGATTTCATTTTTAATTTGTGTTTGTGGATTGTTTTAAGCTTGGGTATTCAATTTTTTTTTTTTAAAAGTTTTACCAAAAAGGACGTGGCCAGGACTCGAACCTGCGCCACTCCTCTCACAACACAACACACATACCGCTCTGCCCTTGGGTCTTTTACTGATATACTTTCAATTCAAACTATATTTAACACGGTTTTGTTCTGCTTATTAATAATCAATTCGAGATTTATAAGCTCATTTCAAGCTTATTTGTTAAGCAAACGTCAAGCTTTTCATTTTTCCTTTGTTATTCTAGTAGTTTAGGACTTTTTGGTACTAAGTTTTTATTTTTCACGTTTTTCAGTTATTTTTTATAATTATTTTAATACCCGTTTTTTATAAAATAGTTTAAAAATAGATTAATTAGGTTTAAAAATTTACAAAAATTATTTTTAGGTTTTATATAAATAGATTTAGGTAAAAAATGCCACTATGTAAAAAAGGTGTACTTAAACTGCTATGTAAAAAATAACTGCATCAATATGAGAAAGTAACTGCATCAATATGCAAAAGTATCTGTCACAATTATTCAAAGTAGGTAAACAAGTATGTAAAAGCAACTGCATCAATATGTAAACAATAGCTGCATCAATATGTAAAAAGTAGCTGCATCAATATGTAAAAAGTAGCTGCATCAATATGTAAAAAGTAGCTGCATCAAATTGTCATCATCAATTTCGTCTAGATCTGAGACCAGTTCTTGTCACCGACGCCTCCTGAGATGTTTTCTTGATTTTTTCAGATGGTTGCATTCTTTCGTTTGTACATGTTCTGTAATTATGACCTTCTTTATTCCCGCATTTATTACATGTCCTCCGCTTGTCACTTGATTTAGCTGCTTCTTTTTCAATCTCAGCTTTTGACTTCCACCTCGTATGAACACCGGATCCTTTATTTGAGCTCACGTCTGAATTATTTATAACATTTGAAGTTGAGGTTGGCTCCTTCACACCAAGCATTGCACTAATAATATCTTTCGAGTTAAGTTTTGGAACTGTTGGAACATCGATTTTAGCTTTATTCAACAACTCCATCATTTGCTCCTTATAAATCTTCAACATGCCAATGTCATGAACCAAGCGATCAATCGTAGATTCAAAAATCTCGTACAAATCAAAAACCTCACTTTGCAAAACCGAATCTGACCCACTGACTGTCCTAACTGTAGCGTTGAAAGGATTAGCATCCATTGACCACCTTTTCTTCAAGTATTTCCGAGGAAACTCTTTCACATTGTTCATTCTCAACACGTAAAAAATGTGCCTACAAAGAAGACCATATGACTCTTAGTGTTTATAGCTACATTGAACTTCCATTTCAGATTTACAAAACTCCACCTGCATAACAGTTTTTAAAAATATTAAAATTTAAAAACACACTGCATCAGTGCTAAAAACTTACTGCATTATAGTTATAAACAATATAAGAACACATACCTGATAAACAACAAAGTTATTTTCACCCCTGATTTTGTTCTCAGCTTGCATATCACGGATTGAATATCTCTCACCATTATCAACTTGGGCAACATTTATCGACATGCAATGGGAATAAGAAGCATATATCTCATTTTGAACTTCCAAGAATATAGTTCGAGTATAAAGAGTACTTGCTTCTTTTTCAATCTGAAGATCAGTTTTGAGTTTAGGATTCTTATATCTTGAATCGTGATCGTTCTTACGCTCAATATACCTCTGGTACTCGATAGCCGTCTCATAATGACTAAGAAATTCAACAAGTGTCAAATATTTACTTGTCCATTTACCAAAGAAATGGTTCTCGCTTTCGGACCTAGAGGTGGTACGCATGAGGCCTGCCATAAGCACATCACGCAAATATGCCGGGATCCAGCTTTCCCGTAGGTCAAACATATCTTGTAACCATTTGTTATCACCAAGTTGGAAATCCTCAATCATACGTTCCCACTCTGCTTCAAATTCAAAAGGCAAAATCTGATCGGTCCAAACTATATCACATATACGCCGTTTGAAATTTGTGTTTTTGCAGATTGAAGTCCCCACCTGAAAATTCATAAAAATATAAAACTACTGCATTAAAGTATAAATATAGTGCATTAATATGAAAAATTTCCAAACAACTCTAGCTCTAAAAACATGACTTTAAAAAATACTGCATCACAGTGTAAAACATAGTGCATTAATTTGAAAAAAAACAAATAAACAGTAATAGATACTTTAAGAAACCAAAACAATTTTCCATGTTGATCACTGAGTCGCTTAAAACATGCACGAGAAACAAAGCCAAAAAAAGGTAAACTAGCACAGTAATGTTTTACAACAGACAAGTGAGAACATACCTTTGTAACCAACTTTTGCATGATATGCCACATACAAAAACGGTGTATAGTATTTGGGAAGTATTCTGGTACTACGATCTTTATAGACGGGTCCTGATCGGTAATTACAACTTGTGGATCTGTACCAAACGCCTTTTTGAATTGTTCAAGTAGCCATTGGTAAGCACCAACCGATTCATCAGATAGTAAACCCGCAGCGAAGGTTATACAGCGGTTGTGATGATTAATGCCAGTAAAAGGGACGAACACCATCTTGTACCTACATTTTAATATACAAAGAAATAAACTAAAATACTAAATAAAGCTGTAAAACACGATTAAATTTTTTGACATTTCTCCTTCGATATTGCGAAGGCAAGACCCAAAAAATACCAACCAATTTATCGTCAACACCTAAAAAAAAAAATTTAAATAAGAAACTAATAGAAAAAAAATGTTGTATGAACTGCATCAAAACACAAAAATGAACTGCATTACCTGTTTTGTATTCAACATAGAATCCTGGCGAATGGAACTTTTTGCTCAAAAGTTTTTCAACGGCCATCTGTGCATCACGATCACGAAGAAACAAGTTCACTTTCTTCTTCAAATTCTTACAGTCAAACACTGTAGCTCCAATTCGATCGAAACCACCACACAACTGTTTCAACAATTTAAACCCCGTAGAAGGACCAAAATTAGCATTAGAAGCTTGAAACAGAAAATGTTGCTTTGTGAATCCCAATTCCCGAGAACTCTTCATGAATATCATATCCTTTTCGGCTACCAGAGGATGGTTGTGTCCTTCTATAAAAGTGTACACTCTATAAAGACCTCCTGGAATCTTCTTAATACGAATTTTAGCCAAACAACCACATCTACTAGAGCCTCGATTCCTTGTCTGCTTTACTTCAACATTCTCATCCATAGTAAAGTCACTAACGTCAGATATAACCTCCTTAGGCTTATTAGCAGCCTCTTTAGGTTCAGGATTGATACCTTCTTTTGAACATACAAACCACTTCAAGCTTGGTGGTTCACCATCTTTAGGTTTATAATGCCCACCCTTTCTAACATCAAAACCGGCCCTTTTACCATAATCCTTATAGAAATCATAAGCTTGATCAATAGACACAAACTTAGCACCTTCCAAAGGTACAGCGCCAATATCTTTATCTGGAAACCACGTCCTGTTTCCATCATCATCACAAGTATAATAGCCAACATGATCCTTGACATGAACAATCTCGAAATCTGTATGTTTAAAAACAAAATGAATAGTTAATGCATCAATGATATAAGTTAAGTGCATCATAGTATAAACTTCTACACATAACATAATTTAGCCTAAACGTAACCTACACATAATCAACAACTATAAAGCCCGTTGGAAACTTTTTTGGAACAGTGGCTTATATCATCAACTATTAAGCCCGCTGCAAGCCCGCTGCAAGCTCGCTGCAAGCTCGCTGCAAGCTCGCTGCAAGCCCGCTGCAAGCCCGCTACAAGCTCGCTGCAAGCCCGCTGCAAGCTAGCTGCAAGCCCGCATCAAGCCCGCATCAAGCCGGCAAAAAACCTTTCCTGGCCACCCCAAAACGTGTATTTAATGGGGTTTGAATCATTGACCTCTTTGAGAAAGTCAAGTGCCTTACTACTAAACCATTTCGCGGTCGTTTCAACTATTATTATTTTGGTGGGGAATTTTTAGATGATTCAGATCTATTATAGCTACTTTAAAGTTTAAACTCATTTGACTCCTACCATAACCACTGTCACTTATTCGACTCCTGCCATGAACCTGTTATGATACTCATATAACTAAAAACACAGTAAAACGCTGACCAAACGGTATTTTAGAACAACAGATAATAATATTTGAGAAATTTGCATTATTGGGTGTATTTAGTAGGAGGAAAGTAGATATCTCTATCAAATTAGTTTTTTTTCTTTCTGAAAATGTTCTCCACGAAGTAGAAATCTTTGTTTGTTAAGTTAACAACGAAAACTACAAAATACTGATTTGAACCCGTTTTTCTTTACACTAAATAAATGTGATTATAGCCTTGTAGGGGAAATAAAAGATGGGGAATTATCGTATGATAAGAGTAAAACAGAATATTAAAGAATACCTTGTTGCTTGACAAATTATGAGTGTTGTATTATGCTTATTGTTTGTGTATAAATCATAGTTTATCTGGATTGAATTTTTCGGTAACCAACTTTTCAGCATTACTGAATGTCAGTCCAACAAGAGGACTCTCAGATGGAAGCTAAGAGTTCCTCTTTGGATAGAATCAACAACGTCCCTTTATGCATTGTAGAAGATATCTTATGTCTTCTACCAACTAAAGAGGCTGTGAGGACAAGTATTCTTTCCAAGAAATGGAGATATGGTTGGGTCAGAGTTCCAAAGCTTGTGTTTAATGAGGAAGATATTTTCGGCATAACAAGGGTTCGAAGATCAACAACTGAAGCGAAAGAGTTAGCCAGGAAGTTTAAGAGCAAATTGTTGGCGATATACCAAGTTATGTTACTCCACCAAGGTCCGATCCTCGAGTTTGGCCTTTCCCTTAATTTAGATTTCTTACTTCACAAGGAGGATCTAAGTTATCTACCATCCAGGGGATCAAATACGTGTGTTGAAATTGACCGCATAATAACTCATTTGGCGAGGAACAACAATACTGTCAAATAATTCACACTTGACTTGGGTTATTACTCTACATATAGACCACATTTATCTATCTTTTCTATGTATCAATTAACGGACCTGTATATAGAAAGTTGTAATTTTGACTATGATCCGACGTTTAGTGGATTTGGTAGCCTTACAAGCTTGCACTTGGGAACTCATCACGCCTCTAAAAACAGTTTGCTACATCTCTTCTCCAATTGTCCGTTACTAAAAAGTGTCACTCTTGTAAGTATCTTATTGTATAGTCAATCCTAATGCACTCTCGTAACCTATCTTAAATCTTTATATCGTAACCTGCTGCAGGACTTCCGTGGAAGTATGGATGAAGCATTCACCATTGGTGAGCTATTCAAATGTTTATCAGTGATTGAATATCTGTCTGTTAAAGGTTACTACATTCGGGTAATATCGTCCACCTGGTACCTAATTGATTAAACTATGAGTAAAAATTGTTGTTGATAATCGATCTCTTTTTTATCTGTGATCAAGTGTTCAGCTCAGGACAGGGTAGCACGAGTGCTTCCAGCTCCATTACTCAATCTTAAACACATCTGCTTAGACATGCTATAAATTTCACGAAGCCTAAGAAAACTCTATAAACCTATAGTAGTTCTAACCTCATGAAAACCTAAACTAAAATAATCATGTCCGAGGCATCTACTGCATCAATTTGTTTAACTATATGCATCAATTATCAGAAATCTATAAAAATCATACCAACGCCTAAACATCAGATGTAAATTGATCAAAAGCCTAACTAAACATTATAAACCTACACAAAACTAATAATATAACAAAAACATGTAAACGAATAAATATACTGAATTAACAGAAAAATTAACACGTTTACCCTCATTATCAGCTGCAATGGAATTAGATCGTGATGTAGAACAATTATTACTCGTTGATGTAGAACAATCATCAACGGTTGATGTAGAACAATTGTTATTGATTTCTGTAATACCAGACATCTTTTTCAATCGGCGGTGAGTGGTGGTTAGTGGTGGAAAAGGGACGGCGGTTGGTTGTTAGGGTTGTTACAGGTATATATAGACCAGGGTGATTGGTTGTTAGGGTTGTTAATGGTGGAGAATCGCCGGCGATTGGTTGTCGAGGGAAAGAAAGAGACGAATAAAAAAACAAACAAGAATGAGTTGAATGTGTGTTTGTTTAGAGTATATATACCCGGCGGAAGTAAATGACGAAAATGCCCCTGGCTATATAAAGTAAAAAGACGGTGGGGGTGGACAGGTGTCAGCATGGGAGCCCTTCCTACACTTTTTATTTTAACAACCCTTCTCATTTTACCACACTCCTATATATATATATATATATATATATATATATATATATATATATATATATATATATATATATATATATATATATATATATATATATATATATATATATATATATATATATATATATATATATATACTAGACATGCAAATATGTATCTAGATATGTATTGAAAGATGCGAACATTTATCGTAATAAAAGAAAGTCGCACAAAGTTAAAAGATATAAATAATATCTTGTTAATAAGTTTAAAAGATATACATAATATCTTTTATTAATATAAAAAATAATGATAATATATTTTTCCCTAAAAGATATAGGTAATATCTTTTATTAGTATAAAAAATATAGGGAATATATTACTACATATTTAAAAGATATGGATAATATATTATCCATTTAAAAAATATAAGAGTATATCTTTGCCAAAATTAAAGATAATAATATCCTTCTATTAATTTAAAAAATATGTCTAATATCCTTTAATAATATAAAAAATCATGCGGATTAGCGCGAATGGGTGCGGCTCATGACCGTAGTGAAAAACTAAAATACCTAGACGTGTGACAACCCGTCAATTTATGGTTGATATTTTATTCTCAATATTTATTTGAAAATATTATTTTAATATTATAATATGAACTCACTTATTTTTGGGAAGAAATTTGGATTTACGTCTTGAAGTAGCATCGACTACGTCTAAACCGGAGGATTCTACGTTACGTGCTCACGTTTACATACACCGTTTTGGTGACAGTCCGACATTTCAAAAAATAAATTTTTCCGTGAATATTATTTTGAGATTTTAAATTTGAGTTGGTTCATAAACTCACAAATTTACGAGAAGAGATTAGGACTTACGATTTTAATATGACGTCCTTTACGACTAAATCGGAAACCTTAGGATTACGTATTTACGTTTTCGAACTCCGTTTTTGATGAGACAATTTTTATTAGATTCGTTTGTGCCGTTGATTCATAATCTATAAAAACGTTTTTCGTAAAACGACCCGAGGGCACGCAAATCGAGGAAACTAGAATCGAGGAGTACCCGTAAATTAGCGGGATGAGACAAGATAAATCTTGCCCCACCCCACACATGGGACGACCCAACTTGCTACACCACACCACATTTGGTGTCATTTTTATAAGCTAAGTAAGACACTTGTCTTACCAAGCTTCACAAATAAGCTACCAAGAAATAAAAACCACTTCCACAAACCACTAACTCATTTTCACAACATGCAAACCACCACTTCCTCTCTTCCTCTCTCTTTGTGCCGTCCAATAACCACCATCAAACACCCCATTCATACAAAATTAACCACAAAATCTCATGTTATTCATACATAAGTTGAAGCCCTTTTGAAGCCCTATTGATTGGTGGTGATTATAACATCCAAGGAGGAGTTTCTATGGAGTCTTAGGACTGATTTTCCACAAGGAGTTCTTGAAGATTGGTGGACTTGAAGATGATATTGGTTTATCACAAGTTGTGTGATCAAAATCCATGTCTTGATCACAACCTACATCATCATGGTGGTATAAAGATTGTTCTCCCCATCCTCTTGTTATTTTGATTATGTAATCATGTATTTTCTTTCCTAAGTTATATGTATATTATGAATATATGATGATAAAAATATTGTGTGGGGATTTGGTGTTGATAATCATGGGTAAAAAGATGAAAAACTATATGTAAAAATGGTTAAACTTGCTTAATTTAGTAGGCTGTATAAAACAGTAAAAAATTATATGATGAACTGATAAAATGGCATAGATTAATGGATATACAGTAAGTAATATGTCTTGTACACATGTGAGAGTTGGCCATGAAACAGAATTATTAGGATGAGTGAGATATGATCAAAACAAGTTTAGAGTGCAAATCTGAGTATACTGTTTTGGACGATTTTTATAAAATACTTAGAGGCTGATTCAACAGTAGCCATAGTAGAGTTAAATGGAGAAAATATCATTTAGTTTATGCCATAAAAATTTGAGCTTCTATCTCCATATAGAACTCTAGATATGGCTGTTTTGGTAAACATGAAAGTAAAAATCAGATTTTGGAAAATTAAAGTATAATTGTATTATATAAACACTCAAATAAAAATAGTATAAAATGTGAATTAAAACCCACTAACTTATATAATACATTTATATAAATATGTATAAGGATAAATAAATGGACATTTTATAAAAATGGTAGTTTGATAAGTTTTATAAGTTATAAAACTATAAACATGATTTTTACGACTTTTTCGGCTATTACCGTAAAATTAACGTTTTTGTTAAATAAAACTTAGACGGTTGGACCCGTCTAATGTAAACTTTTATAAACTCATATACTGATATATAAACATATATAACAAGTAAAAACCGATAAAACCCAAACTATAGGACATACGGACATTAACGAGCTAAGTTAGCATATTGGACTAATAATTTAACTAAATAAGTTAAACACTTATAAAAAGTACTTATTGGGCTTAACCCATTTGGGCCCAACATGTAAAGTGTAAATACTGATAATACAAGTATAAAATGGATTAATACAAGTTAAAGAATTTATAATAAGTTATTGGACTTAAAATATGTAAATAGGTAAAACTAGTAAACTAGTATAAAAGTTATCGACACATAACACTAAAACGAGTAAATGAGAATATGTAAACCCACTTGATCATCATATATATATAATCATCATATGTATACATAATTGTTATTTTTATAAAGTCATTGGACATGAGTCTAAGACGAGTATTATTTGTCTAGGTTTCCGTGATTGAAGCACGTACCGTACGTCCGAATTGCCGATAACCCGCTTTCCCACATCAACGTGAGTTCATAGCCTCGCACTCTTTTAAATATTTTTATGAAATATTTTATAAACCCGCGAGGGAGATAACATGTTAGTTTTACTAAAATAGGACACCATTTGTCCCGATTGTTTGTTTATTGATTTGGACCCGAATGATTGTATGATCCGATTAATGATTAAATGACCCGATAGATGAAATGAAATGGATTATTAAAGATAGGTTATGTCACTAAAAGTACCATTAGCATGAATTGTGAACTACCGGGATTTGGTAGACGCTTATGCATATAATAGTACTATTTGGGGACGATCACCCCAGTTCGTGCCTTGACGGTTGATCCCCGTCGTGCCACATTGATTGATAAGCGAATTTATTTATGAGAAGATTTACAAAGCGTGACCTTTGTTACGACACGCTAATTTAGATGGGCAAATGAGTTTCGGGCTAGCTACCCGTTGTTTGTTGTAGTAAGGTAACAATGTCATGCGGCTTATAATAATCCAAATAATGAAAATACTGATATACGCATTGAATTACGATGTATTTCCTGACTAGCAATACGGGGTCTTATTATTGATTTTATGTTCGTGTTTTGGTTTTCATAACCATGTTCATATAACGGTTTTTATTTAACTCTATACAACGTTATGAAACGTATTGTATGATGTTTTTACGACATTGGCTCGTATAATGATTTTGAAGGCGAAAGCCTATATTATGATTTGATAAGGATATGTATAAAATGACTTTGGCTATTTTATGGCCTACTAAAATGATTTGTACAAAATGATTTTCGGTAATAATTTTATATCGATGTTATATTGATGGATTACATTAAACTCTATGAATTCACTCGGCGTTATCGCTGACCCCTTTTCTTTTAACATGTCTTGTCTCAGGTACTTGAAGGTAATTCTCGGGAAGACAACAAGAATTCATGGCCCGCACTTAAAGTATAATTTCCATTCAAATGCTTTGTAAAACGTGTATGAAATACAATGACTTGGGACCTATGTAACTTTGATAATTATGAATGGAAATGCTTTATTATTAAACGACGCGATTTTTATGCGTTGTCTTTGATGTGAGTAATGTGCTATCCCGTAACACCAATGAGTCTTCCGCTGTATTGATTTGTATAAATTTGGGGGTGTTACAGTTTGGTACCAAAGCTCTCGTTACAGAGAACGAAAGATTTTTAAAACCAAGGTTTTGAATAAAACATTTCAAAATCTTTTAACTATAAACATTTTTCCCAAAATGTCTAAAAATCTTTTGACTATAACGGTGCCGAAGAATTCCCGAGTTACCGACAAGGCCAGACTGAGAAGTGTTATTTTAATATATATATATATAACTTGGATTATATATATATGATGTAATTTTATTACATGATTGTTTGATGATTATTTTGATATTTATACGAGGTATTTATACGACGTAGATTGTCACAAGGAACCCTAAATCCCCTAGTAAATTAATCAAAGCTATTCCCGTAGGAATCCTAGCTATTCTGGATATAAACCAAGTTGTGGATATTTATGATCCCAACAAAATGGTTGATATTCGTAGAAATATTGATATTAGTTGATTACGATATTAAAGAAGAAGAATTGGCGAGATTAAAACCGATATCGATGTCATGACGTTCTTTCCTTATAGAGTGGAGTTTGACAAAACGTTACCACCTGGAAAGGTGTCATCTGATTCGTTGTCACCCAATTCTTAAGTTGAAATCGAAAGGGTGAATGTTGCACTTGAGGCTGTCATTGGAACCATTACCCAAAAGCCTCATGCCACTAGTACCTTTCTGAGAAGTCTAATTTAATGTGTGAGTAATTTCATACTAGTGACTCATTTGATAATTATTGATAAAGGAGTTATAGGATTGGAAATTAAGTGTTGTTCATATCGAGCTTTTATTGCCCTATTAAGGTCTAAGAATAAGATTGAAAGTATTGGAATATGAGGTAGGATATCGAATTGAGTATAAGTTGATTGAAACTTGAATAAAGTAAAATTTAACCCGTATGGAATATGAGATTGTTAAAAATATTGTGTGGGGATTTGGTGTTGATAATCATGGGTAAAAAGATGAAAAACTATATGTAAAAATGGTTAAACTTGCTTAATTTAGTAGGCTGTATAAAACAGTAAAGAATCATATGATGAACTGATAAAATGGAATAGATTAATGGATATACAGTAAGTAATATGTCTTGTACACATGTGAGAGTTGGCCATGCAATGTAATCCTTAGGATGAGTGAGATATGATCAAAACAAGTTTAGAGTGCAAATCTGAGTACACTGTTTTGGACAATTTCTATAAAATACTTAGAGGCTGACTCAACAGTAGCCATAGGAGAGTTAAATGGATCACATATCATGTATTTTATGCCATAAAAATTTGAGCTTCTATCTCCATATAGAACTCTAGATATGGCTGTGTTGGTAAACATGAAAGTAAAAATCAGATTTTGGGAAATTAAAGTATAATAGTATTATATAAGCACTCAAATAAAAATAGTATAAAATGTGAATTAAAACCCACTAACTTATATAATACATTTATATAAATATGTATAAGGATAAATTAATGGACATTTTATAAAAATGGTAGTTTGATAAGTTTTATAAGTTATAAAACTATAAACATGATTTTTACGACTTTCTCGGCTATTACCGTAAAATTAACGTTTTTGTTAAATAAAACTTAGACGGTTGGACCCGTCCAATGTAAACTTTTATAAACTCATATACTGATATATAAACATATATAACAAGTAAAAACCGATACAACCCGAACTATAGGACATACGGACATTAACGAGCTAAGTTAGCATATTGGACTAATAATTTAACTAAATAAGTTAAACACTTTAAAAAGTACTTATTGGGATTAACCCATTTGGGCCCAACATGTAAAGTGTAAATACTGATAATACAAGTATAAAATGGATTAATACAAGTTAAAGAATTTATAATAAGTTATTGGACTTAAAATATGTAAATTGGTAAAACTAGTAAACTAGTATAAAAGTTATCGGCACATAACACTAAAATGAGTAAATGAGAATATGTAAACCCACTTGATCATCATATATATATAATCATCATATGTATACATAATTGTTATTTTTATAAAGTTATTGGACATGAGTCTAAGACGAGTATTATTTGTCTAGGTTTCCGTGATTGAAGCACGTACCGTACGTCCGAATTGCCGATAACCCGCTTTCCCACATCAACGTGAGTTCATAGCTTCGCACTCTTTTAAATATTTTTATGAAATATTTTATAAACCCGCGAGGGAGATAACATGTTAGTTTTACTAAAATAGGACACCATTTGTCCCGATTGTTTGTTTATTGATTTGGACCCGAATGATTGTATGACCCGATGAATGATTAAATGACCCGATAGATGAAATGAAATGGATTATTAAAGTTAGGTTATGTCACTAAAAGTCCCATTAGCATGAATTGTGAACTATCGGGATTTGGTAGACGCTTATGCATATAATAGTACTATTTGGGGACGATCACCCCAGTTCGTGCCTTGACGGTTGATCCCCATCGTGCCACATTGATTGGTAAGCGAATTTATGTATGTTCTTACATAGCGTGACCTTTGTTACGACACGCTAATTTAGATGGGCAAATGAGTTTCGGGCTAGCTACCCGTTGTTTGTTGTAGTAAGGTAACAATGTCATGCGGCTTATAATAATCCAAATAACGAAAATACTGATATACGCATTGAATTACGATGTATTGGCTGACTAGAAATACGGGGTCTTATTATTGATTTTATGTTCGTGTTTTGGTTTTTCATAACCATGTTCATATAACGGTTATTATTTAACTCTATACAACGTTATGAAACGTATTGTATGATGTTTTTACGACATTGGCTCGCATAATGATTTTGAAGGCGAAAGCCAATATTATGATTTGATAAGGATATGTATAAAATGACTTTGGCTATTTTATGGCCTACTAAAATCATTTGTACAAAATGATTTTCGGTAATAATTTTATACCGATGTTATATTGATGGATTACATTAAACTCTATGAATTCACTCGGCGTTATCGCTGATCCCTTTTCTTTTAACATGTTTTGTCTCGGGTACTTGAAGGTAATTCTTGGGAAGACAACAAGAATTCATGGCCAGCACTTAAATTATAATTTCCATTCAAATGCTTTGTAAAACGTGTATGAAATACAATGACTTGGGACCTGTGTAACTTTGATAATTATGAATGGAAATGCTTTATTATTAAACGACGCGATTTTTATGCGTTGTCTATGATGTGAGTAATGTGCTATCCCGTAACACCAACGAGTCTTCCGCTGTATTGAGTTGTATAAATTTGGGGGTATTACAGTTTGGTACCAGAGCTCTCGTTATAGAGAACGAAAGATTTTTAAAACCAAGGTTTTGAATAAAACATTTCAAAATCTTTTAACATATAACGGTGCCGAAGAATTCCCGAGTTACCGACAAGGCCAGACTGAGAAGTGTTATTTTAATATATATATAACTTGGATTATATATATATATATATGATGTAATTTTATTACATGATTGTTTGATGATTATTTTGATATTTATACGAGGTATTTATACGACGTAGATTGTCACAAGGAACCCTAAATCCCCTAGTAAATTAATCAAGGCTATTCCCGTAGGAATTCTAGCTATTCTGGATCTAAACCAAGTTGTGGATATTTATGATCCCAACAAAATGGTTGATATTCGTAGAAATATTGATATTAGTTGATTACGATATTAAAGAAGAAGAATTGGCGAGATTAAAACCGATATCGATGTCATGACGATCTTTCCTTATAGAGTGGAGTTTGACAAAACGTTACCACCTGGAAAGGTGTCATCTGATTCGTTGTCACCCAATTCTTAAATTGAAATCGAAAGGGTGAATGTTGCACTTGAGGCTGTCATTGGAACCATTACCCAAAAGCCTCATGCCACTAGTACCTTTCCGAGAAGTCTTATTGAATGTGTGAGTCATTTCATACTAGTGACTCATTTGATAATTATTGATAAAGGAGTTATAGGATTGGACATTAAGTGTTGTTCATATCGAGCTTTTATTGCCCTATTAAGGTCTAAGAATAAGATTGAAAGTATTGGAATATGAGGTAGGATATCGAATTGAGTATAAGTTGATTGAAACTTGAATAAAGTAAAATTTAACCCGTATGGAATATGAGATTGTTAATATAAGTCGTTAAGTCTTATGATTGAATTATATGGTTTTAAATGATTGTTAAATTGTGATAAGTGTTGTTCCTAGGCCATTGTCCACTAATGAGGATGCCCAGTGTCCAATAAATAAATTGAAGAAATCTTCTTCTGAATTGGGACCAATGGATCTTTCGGGACATGTGGAACACCTAATGACTCTTGTAGATTAGTATTCATTGTGGTATCTTTTAAAAATAATCCCTAACTTAACTTTGACAACAGTTGGTAGGATGAGTTCTTGGAATTGTATGACATAGTGACACGTAATGTGTTACGGTACAATTTATTCTTATTTGTGATTAATGAAAAGACTACATTTGATTACTAAATTCTACATATATCGATGTTATCTATCTTTTATTGCTTCATCCTAATGTTCACATTAGTGATGCAACCATTGAACAAGTTCTCATCTCGATTTGAGTTACGTTGTGAATTATTCTTTCTGAGTGCCATCGAGGTCATGAACCTCATGATTAAGTGGCTAAGCTCATTTCCTATTATATTGTAGTTAGTTATTGGTGAACAAGTTTTCATCACTCTTTTGCAGATCACTCATTGTTTTTATAAGATAAAACAGCATCCCTTGAGAAAAATTGAATTTTCATCACTATAAGGATTATTCAAGTGAGATTTATAAGTGATCATTATTGAAATAAAGTTGATTATGAAAAACCTTGGAAAACTTAATTGTTTTCATAACAAAGAAAATCTTTGTAAATTTATTTTTTATTCTTATTTAAGAATTAAGCATGAAAATGTTTTTATTATAAACATGATGATAAAACTTTGACGAACTGAGTATTGCATCGTTAATCTTGAAATTGTATATAGTTGCGCGCCTACATACAATTTGGAATGGACCATGTAAGGCTGATTAGTAGTCACCATAAAACTAATAAGTAAACACTACATTTTCTTTGAAGAATGTGAAAGATTAAATTTTGTGAGATCTGCAAGAAGTGAAAAATAGGGACATAGTGTTAGGGACACCTACATATGTGCCTGTAGCATCTATTCTTCTGATTCGAATTTACTCATCCGTGGAAATTGTCTTATTTGACAATTGACAATTCTTTCTTGTCCAATTCTCTTGTAGTGAGATTCTTAGGAAAAGTATCTGATTACCGAGTGTTGATACCCGACTGGATGTATCGACGTTCCTATCATTTCTTTTGATTTGATTTCATTTGAATGACCTGGGTAACGATCCGAGGAGCTTTCGAATGCGTACTCAAAATATGAAAACATGGGATATATTCATATTCGTTAAATGTTTTCGTCTGATCTGATTTGAAATTCTCTCGCGTAGATTATGCGTTGACCTTACTCTTTTAAGGTTAGTTATGTCTCCAGATATCCTTGAACTTGTGAAGGATTATGAGTTATTATTAGTCTTTTGAGAAGTTCACATCCTATCGACAGTAATAAAACTGGAAAGTTGATAGTGCCAGTAGAATAGATTGATTGATTATGACATGACGACATTGTCTTAATTGATGGGAACTCGAATATAATTCCCCTAAATAATAAGATGTTGATTATCAAAAGTGATGATGACCATATCCTGTATTTAGACTTAAAATTATACCGTGAATGGTTGTAAATTAGTCATAGATATTATAATCTAGAAAGAACTTAAAATAAGTGTATTAAAAGATGTTTCTGTTATCTGAAACTTTAGGAGGTATTTATTGGTGAATTACCTAGACTTTTGCCATTAAGGCAGATTGAAATTGGTATTGATTATATTCCCGGTGCTGCACCTGTGGCGTGTGCATTGTACGTCAGCACCATCTGAATTAAAATGAATTACCGTACAACTGACAGAATTGTCGGAGAAAGATTTTATTCTACCAAGCTCGTCATCATGAAGAGCTATGGTGTTATTATTTCTTATATTTATATATTACTGTGAACTGAGTAAATTGACAATCGAAAACGATATCCATAACTCGAAATGAAAGATTTGTTCGATCATTTACAAGGTTCTAGCGTATGTTTTAAAGATTTGATCCATGGCATGGTTATCATCAACTTCGCGTCCGCGAAAAAGATTATCTATTCCAATCATTACATCCAGAACTTGTAATGAATATTATGAGTTTCACATGATTTCGTTTGGATTGACTAATACACATGTAGCATTCATAAATTTGGTGAATCACGTGTGTAGGCTGTAATTTGATAAATTCATGCTTGTGATCATTAAGGACTATTTGTTTGTTTATAAGAATAAGAATGAGTTAATAATTATTTATAGATTGCCCTGAATTGGCGGAACAATTAAAACTTGTACCTTGAATAATTAACAGGTGATTTAAGACTTAATCCTTTATATTAATTGACTGTGTGATTAATAAATAATAGAATATATTGACTCTTCAAAAATTGGAACCATTAAGGCTTTGGGTTTTACCAAAAAGAAACTGCAAATATGTTTTGACAAATGTTTTATCAAAAGAATTTTTAAGGAATCATTCCCTTATAACCAAAACATTTAACTAAACTCCTGTTTAGGGGTAAATGTTTTTGCATACCTCAAGACAACCTAAGAGGGATTGAGAAAACCATGATAATTATATTATGTGTCCTAGATAGAGGTATGCACACAGAATGTGGCTGTTGAAAAGCACACGAATAGTTTCAGAATTACTGAATGCGGCTATTGAGACCACGAGACATAGTTTAGTCGAGGTCCCATGGATGGCGCCAACTTGTTGGAGCATAGCTTGGCTAGGCCGGTCTGACGACTCTCCTGGACCGTTCGTCGTCTTCCCGGATCCTGAGTAATGCTGCACATAAAGGTAAACTGGTTAGACGTGGACCCGAGGCCGGAGCCCTAGGGTCCACCTCCGACGGTCAAGTTAGTATTTGATCGATATATTGTATATGACATGTGGTTAAGAGAGAGAACCTGCCATAAAATGAGACCCCTACCTTTGTATTTATAGGCTTAGGGTTTCTTGAAGGATAAGTTAGGTGTGTGTGGGCCGCGGGCCTGTTGGGTCGGGCCGAAATACCGATTGTACGTCGACAATGATGAACAACAACCTCATGACGGATTGAAAGATATGGATGTTACTGGGTCCACTGATACGACAACATTTGTTGAGACTACCAAAGTCATAAGTTCTACAGTGTCTATACCCGTTACTACAATGCCTCCACCAGTATCTACAATGCCACCACCAGCTTCTATAGTGTCTTTACCACTTTCTACAATGCCTTTACAAGTTTCTATTGTGACCCCACCAGTTTCTACTGTGTCTTTACCACTTTCAACAGTACCTCTACAAGTTTCTACAGTGCCTCTACCAGTTACTTCAATGCCTCCACTAGTTTTAACTCTACCCTCACTGGTTATTACAGAGACTCCACCTGAGTCAATGCAACTCCCGTTAACTCTACCAAGTCGACCTCTCTCCACTTCATTGTCTAGCACTGCCATGACCATTACTCCTACACTACAAACCACAGTTGCACCGATATCGTTGATTCCATCTTTATTAACAATGTTCATGATTCAGATAGTACAACACTTGACAACTCAACAAGAAGAGATGGTTCGGATTAAAGAAGAGTTAGCTCGTAGACAACAAAGTGAAGAATACTTAAGAAAAGCTCAAGAAGACGCCATGGCTAAATTCCAAGAAGAGTTAGAATTATCTCGCAAACTTCATGAAGAAGAACTAGCTCACGTCAAAGCAAAGGAAGTTGCCAAACACGAAGCCACGTTCATTCGTCTTCGAGACCTCAAAAAGAGGTACCGAGCTGAGAAAGAGGTTCTTGAAGAAGCTAATGAAGCAATTGTTCAATCACTTGATGAAAAGGTCAAGGAATCTGTTGACAATCTGCGCAACGAGTTGAAACAAATTTTTGCAAGCAACGTCATGATCAAGTCTTCTGACGCTAAAAGTCAGATTTTCTCATGGCTCAAAAGTTCACGGATTATGAGTTAAAGAAAATCTTACATGCTCTGATGATTCAAGTCGGGTACTACAACAAAACCAAAGCTCAAAAGATCCTTCACAAAGATCTTAAGACGGCTATAGATCAAGATACTAAGATATTCGAGAAACATGGTTCTGTAGTTCCCTACGATATCTTAAGTGAAGAAGAAGATGAATCTGACGATGATGACGATGATGCTGATGATAACAATGATGATGATGACAAGTGTGATGATGACAAGGGTGATGAAGACAAAGATAGTGATGACAAAGGCGGGAGTGATGAAGACAAAGGTACTTATGACGAAGAAGGTACCAATGACAAAGAAGGAAGTGCTAAACACAGCGATGGTGATGATAATGGTGATGGTGATGGTAATGGCAAAAATGGTGGTGATCAAGAAGACGGGAACAATGATACAGGGAAAAAGGATGGAGACAAGCAAGACAAGCCCAAAGGTGAAAAATCTTCTAATGATGAGGTTACCAAGGGTAAATCAACTCCAAAACCTACAACTCGTCAAGGAAAAAGCACCAAGAAGTTTCATGATGTAGATGCTAATACAGCCTCATCACATACTCCAGCCACAACCACTCCTGCAACCACATCTGCCCCAGTTGCTTCTATCACTACACCTTTAGTGCAACAACAACTGACGGAACCCGATCAACCTGTACCAGACATTCCAGTCTCTGATCCAGTCCAAGACATACCAGACACTGAAGCAGTAGTAGAACCTGTTGATGATGTTCAAGTCTCTACTGCAGTTCTTGATGTTCCAAAGTCAAGTGAACCAGCATGGGTGGATACACTCGAGGAAGATGAAAATACACCCGTACAACCTTGGGTGTCCAATGCTGATGCACTTTCGTCCATTGACAAAGGCTGATGAAGCTGATTTCTCTCAATTCCTAAGCAATCCAATAGACTTTTCAAGATACTTGGAATACAACTATGGGTCTAATGTAACTCAAGCAATGGTTGTGAGAGGACTCAAAAATCCCAACCTTCGTGTTAAATCAAGGCTCAACAGCATGGAATATGAGTACAACGCAAATGAACTTCTGAAAGCGTTGAGAACTACTCAAAGGGATGGTCTTCATGCGCCTGAAAAACCTCCTCCTACTACAACTACAGATGATGATCAAATTGCACTTGAATTCTTCGTCAGTGAGGATCTCGAATACTTGGTCAAGGGAGCAAACAAGTATGCAACTTCTTTAACATTGGTAAAGGCTGCAACTTGGGATTTGATACCTTGGTTAGAAGAAAAAGTTAACCGTCTATGGGTCCCACAACAATATCCTGCATATGATCGATATGCTGAATTGGGTGCTTCACATTGGGATGAGCATGTGCGGCGCGCTTACAACTATGCATGTGTGCACAACTCAGGTTCTCAACTCTTCTCCCTAATTCGAATCAAAAGCATCCAAGGCGTTAGGATTGAACCCAAAACAGGCTATCAACATTTGACAGAGATCAGGCTCATTCGAGAAGATGAAAAAGTCTACACTATCCAGGAAGGCGACTTTCCACTTCTTCGTCTCGAGGACATTGAGGACATGCTGCTATTGCTAACTCACAACGCCCTTAGACACTTGACGTCGGAAGAACTAATTGCCCTGAATTCAGCTCTTCATATGTACACACGTCGAGTTGTCATCAAGAAAAGAGTTGAAGATCTGCAACTTGGAGTAGAAAGTTATCAAAGGAAGCTCAACCTCTCAAAACCACGTACTAAAGTCTTCCGGAGGCATACGGACAAATATCCTTACACCAGCACCTCTGACCCGATGCCTGGCATTTTCTACCTGAATGGTCGTGGTCTTATGAAGTTCATGAGAATTCTAGAGATCAACAAATTCAGTGACGCGACTCTCACCCATATTCGGGACAAGTTGGTGCATCTCAACAAGAACAAGACTCTTCCAGAGGTCACTGTAGATTGGGACAAGGTATATCAATAGAGTGTTACATACACGATCAAGATGATTGATGAGAAGCTGAGAGAAAGACGTCTCATAAGAAGTTTAGAACGATTCGTTGGTGGAAGACCGTATGGAGCGCACCACAAGTTCATGGAACGATCCATCTAATGGGTCGTACTACCTCAGGTTATCTTCATATTGTTAAATTTGTGAATATGTAAAATATTGTGAATATTCTACTTTTGTGGCTTGTTGTAGTGTGAAAGTATGATAATGTTTCAAGAATTTCTCACGAGATTCTAAATCTTTCAAAATATATCATACTCAAGCACTACAACTAACCCTTATTAACTTGAGGGGGAGCATTAATATGTTCTATGGCCATAGATTGATTTCATTTTTACCCAAAGACCGGTTAATCCATTAATATCTAAAATATTGATGGTTAACATTTTGTAAAGGGGAGAAAATAGGATTAAGGAGACTTAATGATGTTTGGCTAAACAATGAAAAAGGCTTAAAAGATAAACCAACTTAATATGTGTAATGCACATGTTAAGGGGGAGCGTTTTTGATGATCAAAACACTTAAGTCACAAAAACTTTGATTATAATATCACAAGTGCTTTAAAGTGATTTTTCAAGAATTTTTCATGGTGACAATACTTACCTAAAACACACTTAATTCACGACGGATGTGGTGACAAAAGGGTGGTAGGTATAGGTATTAGTCCAATGATTCATCAGAACCGATGGAATCATCCCAAGGACAATTCCCTAGATAGAATTAGAAGTCCTAGGAAAGATGGAGAATGATTGTGAACGTAGCTGAATGCAGACCAAGTACTTAAGCTAGCACTGGAACAATCACAACAAGGTGCCAGTGATGACGTATTGGTAAGCATTGAAGGGGTTGAAGAATGAAAAAGAATTGTAAAGATAAAGGGTGTAAAGAAAGAAGCCCTCCTTACAACTTTAGGCAGAAACCGGGTCAATACATATGCTATTGAGATCATTTTTTATGATTCTCGATATTAAAGAAAGACATCATGGACCTAGTGATGCAATGCACAACCCTTCCCAGCTAACTCAAATATCTATCAAAAGATATTTGTTTTAATCACACGGAGATCAACATGTTATCTATTGGTTTATTCACTCCGAATGGACTGATATTGAATAGGTGGCACTCCTCTCCAGCCATCGCTCACTAAATCAAAACGCACTATCGAGTCTAGAGCCACGAGATCATCAAAAGTCTCATTAGGACACTTTCCATTTATTCCTTGCTTCTTCACACACTATGGAAAGTAAGAGATTTTTTATGATTCCTACGCAGTATTCATGTAATATTGCCAGAACATCCGAGTGATACACAAGTATCACAATGAAGATGGAAATCCTGCTTGAGCCAACATCAAACAAGCTCATGGTAGGTGACACGTGCGGTTCTTTAAGAACCAATCTTGTGAAAACTGGAAAGAAACAATAGTTTAATTCTTAGTTGAACTTAAACTCGTTCCAGGCCTCTACGCATTATCGTATGATCTTGCCAGAACACTTAGAGTGACACTCTTTAGTGTTCACAGTGATGAGTGGAAATCCTTCTAGTGTTAACATCAAACAGCACTTGGTAGGTGACAAGCAAGATTCTATTTGAATCAAGCTCGTAACAACTGGAAAGCAACGATGGTGAAAATCTTAATTGAAATTCACTTGTTCCAGGTTTCATGAATTGACGGCTTCAATCATAAGGATTTTTAATCCAAATGATTCACTCTTTATGTTCGCAGTCAGCTTTGGACGGTCGAATAAAGAGAACGGGTTTACCCGCGAAATCCTGTCAGGAAGTTACTTAATTGAAACTATCTGTCACAGGTACGATATCTAATATCGTCCAACGGTCTTCACCGACCGGAGGTAAAATGCTACCGAATTAGAATAAAATGTCAAAGCCATTTTATTCGTGTCTTATTATGTTGCTGCATTCGAAGACGGTGGTGTTGCGGTGTACCTGTTGAAGTCGTCCTCACATACTTATTCCTTCTACATCAAATATTTCTGCAAATTCAAGAAAGTATGACCTAAAAGTCTTCCGCTGTATCGACTCTGAAACTTTCAAGAATTCAACAAAGGATAAGTGTGTGGGACATGAAGTCACGAGGAGGCAATAATCACAAGAAGGCAAAGATCGCACGTGAAGGGTCAAAAGAACAATGCACTAAAGCCAAAGCTTAAAAAATCAACATCAACATATACACAACAAAAAGAAAAAGGAAAAGAGAAAAGTGGACTACGAGCTCAAGAACAAGATCTAACATGCTAGATTAGGACTTTGTAAATTTGGAGTGACCTCCCTTTGGGGGAGATTGTTAGAAATACGTTTTGTGTATTAAGAAAGTCTCGGTCACTCCAACTATATAGTTATAGGCTCGTAGTATTGTTTAAGTAATACTTATGTTTAGCCCGACCCATGAGCATGTTCATGGGTCAGAGGCCCAAGTCCACTTAAGGACTTGGGTATATATAAACCCCTTTCCACCATGGAAAGGGGTGTTGGTTGTTTAGTTTGTTTTACACATTTAATAAAGTTTCTTTGTTTTTCTCTCTTGTTTCTCTCTCTAGGATAACAACAACCCTCTTGATTAGTTATAAGATTATCATTGTTCTACAAAGGCTGAAAGAGATGTCCAAAAAGGGTTAATGAGAATGCAGATTTGATCCACTATTTATAGAAGACAAATACCAACGGCTATCTGGGGGCGGTTCCTTATCTACCCAGGTGGTTCCTTATTGATAGGGAACCGCGTAGGCACTTAAAGAAGCGCTGGTAGTAGACTCCGCTCCTTTTTGTCTTTTAGTGAATTTGAAATATCTAAGGTTGTCTAAACCTTCAAAGGATATTCTTATGGCATTTGGAATATGCCATATTCAAATTTACATTTTCATTTTAATAAAACATCTTCTTAAAGATAAAGTTTATTAAAAATCTTTTGTTACATTTCACAAAAGTGAGTTTTAAGGCTAATCACTATTATGATCACTAAGTATGATAAAGATATGTTAGTGTAATGATTATTACCTTAATGATAGTGTTTGTTAGATAATTCGTTTTATGATTGTGTTTGAAAATAAATGTCTTTGTAATTTGTCCTGGTCAAAACTAAGAAAGATTAATTAATACTAACAATGTTTTTAGGCATTGCTTTGCATTAACACTTTCTGAAACTCACCATTGCACCATAAAAAACCTCTAACAAGCTGATGAATATCACTTACAATGCCTTGCGGGATAATAAGCACAAATGACCAATACACTTGCATGGAGAGGAGAACCGATTTACATAATTGAAGCCTTCCCGTAAAAGTTAAAGATTTGTTCTTACAGTCACCAATCCTATTCCTGACATACTCAACAAGGATTTTGCAATCCTTATTTAGAAGACGAGAAGAAATAAGAGGAACACCAAGGTATTTAACCAGATGGTTCCCTACAACAAACGGCATAGTACTCAGAATATTATACTTCATCACATCACTAACATTGCAGAAAAATGCGGTACTCTTAGGAATACTTGGAACAAGACTTGAAACTTCTTTAAATTCATCAAGTGATCTCATAATAATTTGCGTCGAAGTCACATCACCATGAGTAAAAAGACACAGGTCATCTGATCCTTCGCTTCAAAATGAGAGTAAGAACTTCCATCACTAACGTGAAGAGATATGGAGACAAAGGGTCTCATTGCCTCAGCCATCGTTTCCCTTTAAAGTACCCATGATTGTTACCATTGATGCAAATAGAGAACGATGCTGAAGTTATACATGTCATAATCCATTTAACCATTATAGGATTAAACCAAAACATGTTAAGAGCCTGCTCTAAAAAATGCCAATCCACCGTGTCATACGTCTTTTGGATGTCTACTTTAAAAGAACATCTAGGAGGGCCTCGATGCCTATGATAATTATGCATAAGCTCTTGAATAATGAGAATATTGTCTGGTATCCGCCTTCCCGGGAGAAAAGCAGATTGGTTTTCACTACAAACCTCTTAATACCATCTATAATGCGAGTAGTAAGAATTTTACCAATGCATTTTCAAATGACATTGCAACATGAAATAGGACGATAATCAGTAACTTTCAAAGGAGTAGAAACCTTTGGAATAAGCGCAATGAACGTGTGATTGATCTCCTTTAGAAGTTGCCCGTTATCAAAGAAGTCACGAACAGCCTTGCAAACATCATTACCTACAATATCCTATCCTTTCTTAAAAAACGCAGAAGTGTATCCGTCTGGACCAGGAGACCGATCATCACCAGTATCAGACATAGCAGCTTTGATCTCCTGATTAGATACCTCCCGCACCATAGAATGAAACGCCCCATCAAAAGCTCGTTTATCAAACAAGTCAGTCGAATCTAAGACATCAGACTCCATAGAACTCCCTAAGAACTGTTCATAATGAGAAACAAACACATTAGGGACATCATTACCCGTGACTTCCACATTAGAAGCATCACGAATAACCTCAATATGACTACCATGGTTCCGACCGTTAACCACTTTGTAAAAGTAAGTTGAATTCGTATCTCCCGCGCCTAACCGATCAACTTTTGCTTTTTACTTCAAGAACCGTTCCTCATCAATTTTCGCTTCATTAAAAGCTTGGACATACATTGCCACTTCATCAAGTAAAATCGAATCAGAAGGATTCAAATCAAACGCTTTCTGAGCAACATCCACTTCTAAACGAAGCCTGGCCACTTTGTCATGGAGATTACCATGATCATGTAATAATTTGCAAAATGGTTTCTTCAAAGCTTTCTTTTTAGATACAACCTGAAACATAGTATGACCATTAACATGAATACTCCACTACTCAGCAACCACCTACTTACATTTGCGATGCGTAGCCAAGAAGTTGAAAAACTTAAAAGGCTTAGCTTTTGACCGAAGAATGGAAGGCATTCGGATGACAATGGGAGAATGATCTGATATTTTGTACAGCTGGAAAACAACATGCGCACTTAGGAATTCATCTATGAATGCAAGATTACCCATATAGCAATCCAACTTCTTCAAAATACCCACACCGCCTTGCGGCTTTTGATTCCAAGTAAAATGTAATCCGGAAGAATTAATATCCTCCACTTCAATACCAGCAACACAATCTTTAAATGCACACATAGCCACATTCAAAGACGACGACCTATGATACACATCTTCAATATTGAGCGCCACATTGAAGTCCCCCAAGAGAACATACAGATGATCATGGACAACACATTTATGAAGGCCTAACTCATCCCAAAGTAAGCGTCTGACATTGGGCTTGTTATCTACATAAATATAAGAACGAAATAACGTCTTGTTAGCTTCCTTGTGCCTAATCTTTACATGAAGAGCTTGGGTCGTCTAATTTAGAACCAGAATATCAACAACGTCCACATTCCATCCAACTTGAATACAACACCCCTTAGAACACAGATTTGCATTAGATATACAATCCCAAGATCGAAACACCTTGGCGCAGACCTTTGACAACTCCAAGAGGTCAACTTGAGACTCCAACATCGCACAAACAATCAAGTTGTTCTTAGAAACAACTTGCCGAACCTCTGATTGATTAGGGGAACGGTTCAAGCCACTTTTGTTCCAACATCCGACACTAAACATGGGAAAGAGTTACAGAGGGATTGCTTGCCCCCTTATTGAGATTAGGATCAACTTTAGTGTACACTTCCTCAACTTCACTATCCGAGTCATCACCATGCACACCCTTTTCCTCTTTATCCCTTTTAGAACTTGATTCCCTAATTTCTTTGGCAGAATTACCATCACTTAATGCGTTGAAAGCATTTTTAACATGAACTCCCGTATTAGTTTTAGAACTGACTATTTTAGCAGCAGTTGTGGCCTTCGGTCTGAATTTAAAAGTCTTTTGTTTATTTACATTTACTTCCTATTTGTTCTTTCCATACCGTTTCCTATCATTTATAGTAGTAAATCCATCCACCTGAGCTGGTACAGTATCTTTAGTTGGAACAGCTGGTTGTATACGCTTTGGGCAGCACTCCAATGTATGACCAAACACCTTGCATTCCGAATACAAGGGTGGTGTCCATTCGTATTCAAAATTCATCTGTACTTTCGTACACCCCGTACCCTCACTGTTTGGAGCACCCATAACAACTTCCCTCTTGAGCTCCTTCTTTGCACTAACCTTGATCATAACACGCGCAAACCCTAACCGACCCCACGGCTCAGTACACATAGAATTAGTAAAAGAATCTAAAGCAATTGGTTTTGTAATCTTAGTAGCAACGAGGCTGAGGCCATCTTCTGATTAAGCAACTATAGGCACCTTATGAATCTTCTCCCACACCGGCACCTTCCTCACATCATCTTCGTTTAGTTCCAAATCTGGCGCCCACTTACATAGCATAATTGGATGATCACGAATCATCCAAGGTCCGTTTTCCAAAACCTACTCAATACCCGTAACCGAAGTAAATTTATAGTAAAATTTACACTTTTCCCTACAAAGTACCCAACCAGTGAGTTAGGAAACTTCCCTTGAACTGTCGCCATCGTATCAATGGGAAGTAAAAAATCCATATCATCACTCTTTCCTTCATGCTCCAACGCCCTAAAGTTGATATTCTATCTAACAGTTGTTGTGTTCAGCACTGCAACAAAGGTACATGATTCAACCACGTTTGTAATTGGCAAGCTCACCCCCAGCGTTTCCTCAAAGCCAACCTGCCTAGAAACTTTATGCATAGGCTTACCATCCTTCCCTATAATCTTACCGTCAACATTACAAATTTTATTCATAGCAAAAAAACTCTTCAGCGAATCGAGCGTAGCAGTAGACTCCATCTCTCTCTAAACACCAAACAGCTAGACAACAATTGAAACCAGAAAAATAAAACCCTAGAATTAGGGCTCCAATCGCAATCACAAGCAAACCTTAACTAGCCTCCATAATAACAACCCAAATAAAATAATATTATTCAATATAAGCCCTAAAACGAACAGTCACAAAACCCTTACTATAGCGATTTCAAAGAAACAAACCCTAAATATATCCTGAAATCAAATAGAAAATAATTATTAAGCCCTAGTTAATCTCAATATCACACGAGCTAACTGATCACAAAGATAATAGGGCAGACGAATCTGAGGCCTATCACTTATCACAAGTTAGTTGATGAGAGATTATTAATAACCAAGAAAGAACTCACCACGCCCACGAACGAATTGATCACAAAAAATAGGGCAGACGAATCCGAGGCCTAAAACATACCAGAAATTTGCTGATGGGAGAATGATAAAGTCCAAAAATGATAATGAAATGTTATTCAATGAACTATGATAAGTAGGGGTGAATCAATGGAGATCATAAAATCGCTCATAGTATAGAGAGAATTAGGGTTTTTTTTTTCTTCAAAGCCTTATTCCATCTCACAATCTACGTTTCACGTTTACGTTCACCACTTGATTCACGTTCATGTTCTCGTTTTCATCTCACGATTTACGTTTCGTATCTCGATCTGGAAAGAGTTGTAGAAAGTTGGGAGACCAGACTAAATTTTAGCACAACTTTCCATCCTCAGACAGGCGTTTCACGTCACATTTCACGTCTCATCTCATATCGTTTCGCGTTACCTCCTCAGTTATCGCATTTTCACGATATGTTTCACAAATCTATTTCACCATATGTTCACGTATCACGTTCATAATAGTTCACGTATCACGTTCACAATTGTTCACGTACTACGTCACAATATGTCTCTCGTATCATTAGTCGGAGGTTACTAGTATTATTTTTTCACGTTATTTCGTATAGTATCGTTTCGTGTATCTTTGCAAATTATTTCGTATCCACCCGATCAGATTCGTGAGGATTTATCTTACGTTGAGGAACTAGAACCTATTCTAGATCATCAAGATATGGTCAGGAGAAATCAAGACTATTCTTTCGTCAAGATTCGTTGGAGGATCCATCCCGAGCGGGAAGCCACTTGGGAAAACCGAGGAGTCCATCCGGACTTCTTATCCTCATTTTCTTCTTGATCTGAGTATGTACTTTCCAGCCATATCATATTCTAATTCGAGGACGAATTTTTCTTTTTAAAGGGGAAGAGTTGTAAAACCTGCTTAAAATACCATTAAATTAAAACTTTTAATAATAAATAAATGCATGATAATTAAATACATATATTAAATACAACAGGACAAGACATGACATGAGATCAAAATTTATGAATTCAAGACACGTAAAACGTAGACTTTATTTACGACATGAAAAGTAAATATATATTTCCATTCACGACAAGTATTACGAATAGTTAATAAATACACGATAATTATTTACGTATATTAATATTACACGACAAGATTTATCATGAACTTGAATTACGAAATTTCAATACACGAGGAATAAATAAAGCACGAAACATGAACATAGATAACAAAAGGGTGTTGTGGCCGATTTTATTAAAGAAAAAGGAAGGGGCCCAAGCCAGGCCCGATAACCAATTTACTAGCAAAAAGGCTACACTTCTTTTTATTTTTCAAGTTACAAAGAAAAGTTAAGAAACCCTAAATGGGTGTTGTGGCAGTAGCAAAGGAAAATAGGGAGAGAAAACGTGTTTGAATCTTGAATTATTAAGGTGGTGTTCGTGTTTATCATTGATTGTGTTTAGTTATTCGGTAAGTTATACAAACCTTAATCTTTATTCCTTTTTACGAATCTTGGTTCACGAATTAAATAAAAAGGATGCTAGAACACATGTAATTATATTTTAAAAACAAGAAAGAATTTGGGTTTGGTTTGTTTCGCCCAGCCGAGAGTAACAACTCTCGGTGGTGGTTGTTTTGGCTTGCTGCCGCAGCCATAGTGGGAACCCTGGGCACTTCGGCCGCAGCCCACATGGCCTAGTGGTACAGTCGGGGTGGGAGGGGGGGGGGGGGGAGTTGTATTGGCCTAACGGTGGCTAACAAGAGGGAAGCAGTTGGGTCGAACCGCTGCACAGTGGCAGCTAAACCTGCAGCTACCGATGGGAAACCAATCTTGCCGACGGGATTTAGTGCTAGGCAGTGGGAACCCGCATCAGCGAGGCTGTGGGGTGGTTGTTGGTTCGAGCAGCCGAGACGGGGGGTCTCAGTGGGGTTGTGTTTGGGCTCGGGTAGAACATGACAAGAAAATGGGGTGTTTGGATTTTGATTTTCGGCTTAGTTAATCCCGGGCTTAATAAAATGTTTAACTTGTTTAATTATGGGTTATCATGAACTCATTTATTTAATCTAGGAAATTGGTATGAACCGGTTAATGAAATCATGGGCTTATTATGAACTAGTCTAATCTAGCTTATTGTAAACTTATTTTAATCGGCTTAAATAGACCACGGCTTATTATAATTACTTAGTAATAACACGGTTTATACAAAAGGGCATATTATTATTTATAATTAAGTATAACCCGTGACATATTATTATTTATAATTCATTATCATCCATGACGTATTATATTTATTAATTAATTATAAATCCATGACATGTTATCAATTAGCTATGTTTTTAATTTAATTATCTAATTATCAAGTTATGGTAAAGTTTTATTTAAATAATAACCATACTTTATTATTAATAAATAATCACTTTAAAACCATGCTACATTATTAATTAATAATTAATTATAAGATTATAACATGTAAAAGTATTTATTAATAAACTTTACTATATTATCATTTAATGAATCGTGACTTATAAAATATGTTCATTAAGCTTCGACTTATATTATATGCTTATTAAACAAGCTTATTACTATTTATGGAAATTTACTATTTATAGAAACTTTCTATTTTTGCAAACTTACTATTTTTGGAAACTTACTATTTATGAAAATTTACTAATTTTGAAAAGTTACTATATATGGAAACCTGCTATTTTTGGAAAGTTACTATATATAGAAACCTGTTATTTTTAGAAAGTTACTAATTCAGGAAAAATCAAGTATAATAACACATGAAACATGTAATCAAGAACACATGAAACATATAATACTAAGAAAGACACGATAAAACATTAATAAGAAAAACAAGTCAAGAACAAGTAAAACAAGTCAAGAACAAGTTAAACAAGTCAAGAACAAGTAAATTAAACTAAGAATCAGTAAGTTATACATGAACATACAAATCATATACGTTCTTTATTATGTAGCACTCGTGAAGTCGGAGTTGTACTTTCCTCCTTTCATCTTTCATTCATTACTGGACATAAGGTATAGATATTCCGTCCTTCAGTAAGGACATTCTCTTTCTATGCATGATTAGGATTCGCCGTTTGCTGCCATCTGTTTCCCAAGTTTTTAGTTCATAAAATGTCTTCATTGTTTGCCATGCTATCATTTTAAATTGCCTGAGCTATATACATGCATGACCATGACCACCTAGTTATGGAGGTACCATAACTATGACACTTGAGGCACAAGTGTCACGACTCTTCCGTGACAAGAGTGATTTCTCGTGGCGTCCCTTCAGTTTCTTTGGCCATTATTATTATTATCATGTGGGGCGTATGGGTGCATCCTAGTACATGTTTTGCTGGTTTACAAGGTGATTGGGGTATGTGCTCTACATCCATCACATTGTAGTTTATCCCTCCACCTAGACTTATATTATTAAAAGTCACCCCTCTAATTGCATGAAGAGGTCACCCCTCTAAGTATTCATGCACGTTGATACTTGTTCTGACCTATATGAGCTCATTGGCATCTAATTTATATTGCATACATAAAACTTAAGACTTTTCAGTTATAAACCAGTTTATAAAACATGTTCTAGGTTTTCCAGGACTTACACATATTCTGCTGCATTTCATATCTTTTGCTTATTTCAGTTATGTTTCTCATGTCATTATATTCGTTCACTGAGCGCATTGCTCAGTCGTATTTTCTTTCCATGACCCAAATGGCAGGTACCCAAGGACAGACTTGAGCATTAAGAGGACGTGCATAGGATGGGAGCTACCTTAGACTTTTTTCCTTTCGCACTTCATATACTTATGCTTGCTTGGACACTTGTTTAGTCTTTTCTACTTCATTTACTTTATGCATGTTTGGGCTTATGTTTGGGGGCCGATGTTTGATTCCGTCTTTCCATTTGGTTCATTTATGTTTTAAGACACATTATCTTGCATGCTTTGATGACATGCCATAATTATCATGTAACGGTCTTCTTATCAAAGTGGGTCGTTACAGAGATTCAGTTAAGAATTGCACTAATAGCTTGTAAACAAACTAGAGCACGAGAGAGACTCTTACTCAACCTAGATAAGTTATGCGGAATCTAACTTATCAAAGCTTAAAAAGAACAAAGAATTCTATTAACTATTCGATCTTCATCAATCATAAAAATTGTGTTGAGGTACAATAAACTCAACGACCCTATGTTCCTTTTATAGTACAAGGAGCTCTAGAATATTCTATTAGGATATGTATGTCACACACGATATACTCCCACTATAACTAGAACATATCTTTACTGAAGATATAACAATCCTTATCAACACTAGTAGTACTTACATTTTGAACCTAACAGTACTTGACATTTACCGCGTAACAACTAATAGTACTTGCTACACTAACGGTACTTGGCTACATACTAACAGTACTTGGTACTTGTACTCCCAACAATCATCCCTTAAAAATGAATGATAACTGGTTATCTTCTTTTTTCTTTGTGTCTTGAATGTATAAGTCTACATGTCTTCAAACTTCACTTTGATTAACTGGGTAGGACTCACAGACTTGAACTTTGTACCAACAGAATGCATTCAAATACATCTTCAGATCTTCTTCTGGTATAACGAACTTCAACTCTTCATGAACTTCATCTTTGTCTTCAAAGTATGATCCTTTGTGCTTTGTATCAAAAACATTCTTTCTGTCTTGTCTGCATCATCATCTTGTATCTACTCACCTGAAATAAAACAGTTAACAACAAACCAAGTTGTATTGGCATCATAATTTTAGGCAAATCACCAGCCATCAATGGATTTGATTGTTCTTTACCAGTTAGTTGTTTGCTCTGGAATAGCCAATACTTTATTCGACAAGAATAAGGTGTACTGATTACCTTACATTTTTTGGTAAATTGTCAACCATTTAACGGATTTGAGATGTCTTTACCTAGATCCGTTTGCTTTTGGACTAGCCAACTCTTTGCAATAAAGCATGGTGAGTCAATGACCATATAGTTTTTAGAAAACTACCAGCTATCAACGAATTTGAGAAGTCTTTACCAAAAGCCATTTGCTTATGGACTAGCCAGTTCATATGTGTATAATACATGGTGAAATGATTACTATTTATGAAGTATGGATGAAAGTCAAACACTTAGAGTTCTTTCTCAACTTCTTCTTCTCTTTCTAAATCCTTGATGTGCTGCTTGATCATTCTAATCAACTCCAAAGCACCTGTTGACTCTTCTAAAACTTATAGTTGAAGATCTAACATCCTTTCTAGTACTCTTCTCTCAAAGGATATCTTCTTTCTTGTAATAGACAAAAGGTCACTTTATTAATCTCTACAATGTGAACACCACAAGACCTAAAATACTGATACAAGGCTTTTACCTAGTAAGAAAATTAAAGTTCGTTGTTCCTGTCTAATCGAATTGATAACTAGTTAACTATGTGACTCAATTGTCTTTGGTGGAAACAAATAGTTGTGTCGTTGTAGTAAATAAAAAGTGCAAAACAATTAAGTAAATGGCAGGTAAAATAAATCTAAATCTAATTTAAAATAAATGGAGAGAAATTAAAGCGTGACGAAAAGTAAAAGGCAATTAACGTAAATAACGCAAACTTAAAACGCAACTAAAACTTAAACTAAGACAAGGCTAAAAATAAATCTAAGGCAAGTAAACTTAAGGTGCGACTAATTAAAAAGGCGGGAAAAGTAAAGCTTGAAACTTAAAAACTAAAAACTTAAAATAAACTAAAAATACCTCACTCGGAATAATTACTCGTTCGGAATGTCACCTTCACCCGGAATAATTCTTCTTCGTTCGGAATAATCAAGACAAAACACTTATCCGGAATAACTAAGACAAAACTCTCATTCGGAATAAAATCTTCATGCGGAATAATCACTGATCCGGAATAATTAGTTATTCCGAATAAACAACCCCTTGATCCGGAATATTCCGAATGAATACCCCTTGATCCGGAATGTTGAATATTCCGGACGAACAACCTTTGATTCGGAATATATGATGTTCCGAATGAAGACCTTTGATTCGGAACAAATAGCTTGATTCGGAATATTCCGAATGAACTTCCTTGATTCGGAACAAACGACCCTTGATCCGGAATATTATGGACAAAGACCTTGGTTCGGAATGTTTTCTTCACTCGGAATATGTTGCTGATCCGGAATATCAAACTGATCCGGAATATGTCACTTATTCGGAACAAGTCCTTTATTCGGAATACTCACAACAAAACCTTGATTCGGAACAAATGCTTTGATTCCTTGATTCGGAATAACCTGGAAAACAGAAATCACGAAGAACACGCAAGAACAAAAATAACACGAATCCAATCTAATCTAATCAAAATCAACCACAAGATTAAATCAAACTAATCACAAATAATCAACTAATGATAATCTATCAAACCAAATCAATAACACTAACAATAATAATCAAAATAATCAAAACCCACTTGATCAAATCAATAAAAATCAAAACATAAACATGAACAATAAGCATAAAGATTAAAGATTAAACAAGAAAGGTAGATAGGATATGAACAATAAAAGTAAAGATTAACAACAATTAAAAGGAAACTTACTTGAAATTAAATGAATTTAAGGTGCAAGACAAGTATTTAAATTTGACAATTAAGTAAATGACTTGTATTTAAATGTGCAAGGAAATGAAAATGGAAGAACTAGTGTCACTCTAGTCAACAAAATGAAAATGAAATCCTAATCTTCTATTTATAGGAGGATTAGGGAGGTGCTTAGGAAGCTTCCTCCCCTCTTTCTTCTTTCTTTAATTGCATGATTAAGTCCTTGTCTTCTTAAATCTTCGACTTTTGACTTTGTCTCGGGATTAATAAACTCGTCTTGTAATTTCTTCAATAAATTAGACTTAAGTTCTTCGGCTTTTAGTAAACTTCCGTCTTTTGACTTTTTTCTTCGATAAATATTCAGAATTGGTCTTGGACTTCCGTTCTTTTTGCACTCTTGATTTCTTGACTTCGTCTTTTGTCTTTTTCTTCGATAAAAGCCCGTGAATGCCCGTGTTTTCTCCCCTTTTCACATTTTCATCCTAAATCACAACAAAAACACAAACCACGCATAATTTCGACATTTACGACATAAAATACACGTTTCGGCTTGGTTATTATTGTAGTTAAGTGGTAAAAAGGATGGGTGTTTACACACATATCAAATCCCCTACACTTGACCATTGAAATGTCCTCATGCAATGCATTAATTACAAAGCAAGATTACATTTTCCATCATAATCAATCCATATTTGGCCTTTATTAAAGAGATAGAAAATAACAAAACAAGTAAAAACATACCTTGAGGTTTTGGAAATGTCATGAATGATCATCATCCTCAAGTTTTCACGTTCTCCAAACCAAGCTTAAAAACGAGATCATTGTTATTATAAGTTAGCAAACTAACACGAACTCATGTGGGCCAATTATTTACTTAGACTCCCTTATTCCTAGGTGTATCTCTTATATTTTATTATTGTCTTGAATGATCACGAGGATGCATTGTTGACTTATTTCGATAGTTATTTAAGCTAAAAATAAAGTGGGACGATTTAATAAATAGTTAGCTAAAGGACAAAATCTTTTAAAACTGCTTCTCGGGACCTCATAAAGTTCATATCTTGGCATAACTCGCTTCGCGATTTGAGACCTTTCTCGGACCGATATTTGGCAGCGACTTCATACTTCAAAACTTGAGAGACGTTCATGAAATAATGGTCTTCTCTTCATAATAGGAATTTCTTCACTTGAAGTTTTGAGAGATTCTTCATATTTGGACCACGACTTCTTCATTTTTCTCCAATATTTATTTTGGACATTGATATACAACGATCCGCCTCCTTTTTGGACTTGGATCTATTTATCCTCATACCTTGTTAGGGCCTTTTTGGATACAATTCTCCATGATCTTTACGGGAGTATTTGCTTTTCGTCGTGTGTCTCGATCCTTCATATTGATCTTTGATAAATGATTCTTCACATCACTTTTGGATCTTTAGCAACAAAATGTAGCCCTCATGCCTTGTTAGGGCCTTTTCGGACTCGCCAATCTTCGCATCCCGCTTCAATAAGTTATGCCTTGGCTATGAACTCTAATCCATACCGAGCAACTTTTAAACGATCTTGGGCTAGAAGCTAAGTAACTTTTCAAATCGTACAACCTTATTTATTGCAGATAAATTTATTAGCAAGCGATGGGAGAATAGGCTTATAATTAACTCACATAAATTCACGAAAGAATACCAAACTTATAATTGACTCTATCATCTCTCGTTCTCCACAATTTAAAATCTCAAGGAATGAGACTCGTGGATGCTTAGCCAATTAAATCAAAGTTTTGGGTTTTCGAGTCATCTATAGGATCTTGCAAATTCTTAGACTTTTCAAGTTTAGAAATCGCATTTTAAAGTTCCCTTGATAAACAACTCTCTAGGATCAATTATAGGAACTTGCAAAAAGTTCTTGTTCTTAACCCGTGAGAGTTAAGACTTTCGCGTTTTAAAGCTCCCTACATAAAAGCCTAGCAAAACTTGACTTAAACATGTTAAGGATACTAGCTAGAGTAACTTAGATAAGTAAACTCGGGTTGAGTCAAAAGATTCACAACGTTTGAAAATTAAAACCACTTTATTAAAATATTATTCTAGCAAAGAAAGAAAATAACTATACAAAGGGAAAAACTAATAGGCCAAAATAGATCAAAAATTTTGAAAAATGTCGAAAAATTGATTTTCCGGTTAAAATGAGGACAAATACAAGGAAAAGACCACTTAACTTCGATAGAAGTCCCCCTACACTTAATATAAACATTGTCCTCAATGTTTAAGCATGTGGGAGTAAACTCCCCTACACTTAGGACATTGTGCACTTTGTTTAAATCTTGCTAAGGAAGAGACGACTAACGAGATTCCTATTTTAATATTGGAAAATATAAAATAGTGAATCGAAAAGAGTTTAGGATAGAACCGGGAAGAAGGGAACACGGAATCACGAGTCGTCAAAAATCATCAAGAGTGGATCATTGAGCGCTCGAATCCCTGAATATGAGATGAGAGGAAATAGAAAACACCAACGGGTCTCCCCTACACTTAGGATAAAGATAGCTAAAAGATAGATACTTGGGTTGCCTCCCAAGAAGCTCTTGATTTTTGTTCACCGAGTCGTGAGCCTGACTCGACCTTGATTAGCAAAGGAAGAAGCATGAAACATATCCACCGGGATCAAATACATAGTTTTCGTCCATCAAATAACATAAGCTTAAGGCGAACAAGGCAAGTCAAAGAAGAGTAGGCAAGGTTCCCATAAGCAAAGATGGAGCACGGTGGGAGCAAGGGTGAAGAGGTGCAAGCATATCATCATAAGTTCCAAAGTTTTTTCCTTTTATTTCATCAGCTGGATACTGAGATGGCTGAAGAATATCGATACCGTGGTCGAATACCTTTTCCTTTAAGGGAAAATAGCACTCAGGCTCAGCAGAATTTAAAGATGATCCGCGAAGAAGATGCACAACCTCATCCTCAGAAGGTAGACAAAGAGGTGTCAAACATACGTGATGCGGATGTTGGTGTCGTCCGGTTGCTTCTCCTTTGAAAAAATTTTCTTCAAATACGAAGTAGGATCAAGACCATAATCATCAAAGTCTAAAGGAGGAGCATCACTCTCGTGAGGGAAGTTTGTGTTATGAAAAGTAGAGAAGTCTTCCTCAAATGAGTAGTCATCCAAAGTAGGATTAAGCATGGATGGCGGAGGATCTTCATCATGTGAAGAATCACTCGAGAGAGTATCAGCCTCATCAAAATCATCATAAGTGGGCATGTCGGGATACTCGGAAGTAAAATCATCATAATCATCCCCATCGAAGCTAGAATCATCATCATAAGCATTATAGATCGATGGAGAATCATATATGGGTGAAGGTTCCAAATTGGAGAGAGAATCATCCACATCATCTTGAAACAGTGGATTATCGGTGCAAGAATCGAATAGAGGATTGTTGTAGACGACAAAATCATCAAGCGCATTAATCATATTCGCGGATTCTCTTCCATAGGATTTGCTTGTAAGCTTCCCCATTTCAAAAACTTGTGCATCATCCCCGACTCTTAAGATGAGTTCACATTTATCCACGTCTATTAAAGCTCTACCGGTTCTCAAAAATGGGCGTCCAAGTATTAACGGAATACGAGGGTCCATTTCATAATCAACAACGACGAAGTCGACCGGAAAAGTGAATGTGCCAACTTTAATGAACACATCTTCGACAATACCAACGGGGTAAGCGAGAGTGCGATTGGCTAACTCAAGAGTCATTTTGGTGGGTGTAAGGTCGGGAAATGATAACTTTTTCCAAACACTTAAAGGCATCAAATTAATACTTGCCCCGAGATCGGCTAAGGCAGTAAATTTGTCGGTTTGGTTAAAAGTACAAGGAAGCACAAAACGACCGGGATCTCCAAGTTTTTCCGGAAGTTCTTTAAGAAGGATTGCAGAGCAATTTTCATTTAATCGAGTATTAACAAACTCGGCCATCTTCTCCTTCTTGCTAAGTAATTCCTTAAACATCTTGACAAATTGTGGCATTTGAGCAAGAGCTTCAACAAGGGTAAAGGTGATTTTCATTCCGGCTATCTTTTCTAAAAAGTTAGCGACTTGAAGGTCATTCTTAGTCAAAATTCTAGCCTTGTTGAGTCGAGAAGGGTAAGGAATGGTGGGGTTGGGTGGTGGAGGAGTAGAAGGTGAAGGTTGAGTTGGTGAAGGTTGAGATGTTGAAGGGTTCTTCTTGGGTACTTCGTCACGACGAGGCGGAGACGGTAATGGTGTACTAATACTAGGTGTGGGAGTAGTAGGGATAAATGGTGGTGGAGGAGGTGTAGATGATGGTGGTCCTACTAATGTAACTCCACTACGAGTAGTAATAGCACTCACATTCGCTCGCGGGTTGGTGACGGTGTTTGAAGGTAGAGAACTCGAAGTAGAGGGTTGAGTGGTGGGTAAGAAACTGACCAGCATATTCTTCAAATCATTCGTTTGATTGCTGAAGGAGGATTGTATATCATTTCGAAGATCGGATCGAATGTCATTCCCTTGCTTAGTGATATCCCCTTTCAAATTGATAATTTGGCTTTGTAGATTCTTGATTTGCTCTCCTTGGGTTCTCATTAAAGCTTCAACATCTTGATTCATGGGTGGGGCTTGTTGAGCGGGTGGGTGATAAGGATTAGAAGCTCTAGGTGGGATTTGGTTGCTTCTAGTGTAGTTGTTGTTGGGGTTTTGGTTTTGAGGAGAAAAACCGGGTGAAAGGTAGTTGTTAGACCGGTAACTTAGCAAATTTCGATCCCCTTGAGGTCGGGCTTGGTAATTTTCCGGTGAATAATTACCATAAGCCGCATACACGTTTTCCGGATTTCCTTGAGTAGAAGGACAATCAGTGTATGAGTGAGGACCGCCGCATGTCTCACAAGGATCGGATACCGCTTTAACTTGTTGTTGGTTTGTAGCGAGGAGCAAGATATTTTTGTTCATTTCTGCCATCATGCGGGTGAATTCGGTCATATCGGGGTTTGCTGAAGTAGAAGAAACATTGACTCTCGGGTTGTTCCTTAAAGAAGCGGAGGAATCCCAATTTTTATGATGAGTAGTCATGTTCTCAATAAGCTCTCTACACTCCTCGGGTCTCCTTTTCATAAATGTGCCACCGGCGGCTGCATTAATCGTATCACGATCACGAAAAGTCAAACCGTTGTAGAAAGTATCAATTAAGGTCACGGGGAGTATGTTGTGGTTTGGACATCGATCGATCAAAACATTATATCTTTCCCAAGCATCAAAGAGAGATTCATCGGGTTCTTGCATGAAACCGCTGATTTGATTGCGAAGGCTCGTGACCATGGATGGTGGAAAGTAGCGTGACAAAAAACGTTGAGTCATGTCATCCCAAGTATGAATTGAATTCTTCGGGAGACGATCAAACCATTTCTCGGCGTGGTGTGATAAAGTATGTGGAAAGAGTTGAAGGCGAAGAACATCCATTGTGGCACCGGGCAACTTCATGCTTTGAGTGATAGTAATGAATTTGTCGAGGTGTTTGTTGGCATCATCATCAGGCATTCCTCGAAAAGGATTAGTTTGCACTTGTTGTATCATGATGCTTCAACGAAAACTCCGGAGCCGTGATTTGCATCGGCGCAATCGGTCCTCCTCGTCTAAACATGGTGGGTTGACAAAGCTCCTCCATTGTCCGAAGATCGGGCTGTAGAAGAACATTGTTGTTGTTATTATTGAGGTGCGGTGGATTATTGTTGTTGTTCACACCTGCGATAGCTAAATCTTCATGAGTCTCGGGCTCTTGATAAGTAGAAGATCTAGTACGCATACACCTGCAAAGGCAAAAGAAAAGATACCAAACATAAAGAGAATATATATACACTATAAAGAAAAATAAAATATTTTTGGATTTTTGAAAATTTTTAATTTTTATGGATTTTTAACAATTTTTTAATTCTTTTTGGATTTTTTTTTAAATTTTTAAGCAAGAAAATAACGCTCACGAATGAACGGATCCCAAAAAGAAACGCGTCTCTCACAGAAAACCGTTAATCTTTACGAAAAGAGCCGGCAACGACGCCATTTGATACAAGGCTTTTACCTAGTAAGAAAATTAAAGTTTGTTGTTCCTGTCTAATCGAATTGATAACTGGTTAACTATGTGACTCAGCTGTCTTTGGTGGAAACAAATAGTTGTGTCGTTGTAGTAAATAAAAAGTGCAAAATAATTAAGTAAATGGTAGGTAAAATAAATCTAAATCTAATTTAAAATAAATGGCGAGAAATTAAAGCGTGACGAAAAGTAAAAGGCAATTAACGTAAATAACACAAACTTAAAACTATCTAAGGCAAACTTAAAACGCAACTAAAACTTAAACTAAGGCAAGGCTAAAAATAAATCTAAGGCAAGTAAACTTAAGGTGTGACTAATTAAAAAGGCGGGAAAAGTAAAGCTTGAAACTTAAAAACTAAAAACTTAAAATAAACTAAAAATACCTCACTCGGAATAATTACTCGTTCGGAATGTCAGCTTCACCCAGAATCATTCTTCTTCATTCGGAATAATCAAGACAAAACACTTATCCGCAATAACTAAACCAAAACTCTCATTCGGAATAAAATCTTCATGCGGAATAATGACTGATCCGGAATAATTAGTTATTCCGAATAAACAACCCTTTGATCCGGAATATTCCGAATGAATACCCCTTGATCCGGAATGTTGAATATTCCGGATGAACAACCTTTGATTCGGAATATATGATGTTCCGAATGAAGACCTTTGATTCAGAACAAATACTTTGATTCGGAATATTCTGAATGAACTTCCTTGATTCGGAACAAACACCCTTGATCCGGAATATTATGGACAAAGACCTTGGTTCGGAATGTTTTCTTCACTCGGAATATGTTGATGATCCGGAATATCAAACTGATCCGAAATATGTCACTTATTCGGAACAAGTCCTTTATTCGGAACACTCACAACAAAACCTTGATTCGGAACAAATGCTTTGATTCCTTGATTCGGAATAACCTGGAAAACAGAAATCACGAAGAACACGCAAGAACAAAAATAACACGAATCCAATCTAATCTAATCAAAATCAACCACAAGATTAAATCAAACTAATCACAAATAATCAAGTAATGATAATCTATCAAACCAAATCAATAAACACTAACAATAATAATCAAAATAATGAAAACCCACTTGATCAAATCAATAAAAATCAAAAACATAAACATGAACAATAAGCATAAAGATTAAAGATTAAACAAGAAAGGTAGATAGGAGATGGACAATAAAAGTAAAGATTAACAACAATTAAAAGGAAATTTACTTGAAATTAAATGAATTTAAGGTGCAAGACAAGTATTTAAAATTGACAATTAAGTAAATGACATGTATTTAAATGTGCAAGGAAATGAAAATGGAAGAACTAGTGTCACTCTAGCCAACAAAATGAAAATGAAATCCTAATCATCTATTTATAGGAGGATTAGGGAGGTGCTTAGGAAGCTTCCTCCCCTCTTTCTTCTTTCTTTAATTGCATGATTAAGTCCTTGTCTTCTTAATTCTTCGACTTTTGACTTTGTCTCAGGATTAATAAACTCGTCTTGTAATTTCTTCAATAAATTAGACTTGAGTTCTTCGGCTTTTAGTAAACTTCCGTCTTTTGACTTTTTTCTTCGATAAATCCTCAGAATTGGTCTTGGACTTCCGTTCTTTTTGCACTCTTGATTTCTTGACTTCGTCTTTTGTCTTTTTCTTCGATAAAAGCCCGTGAATGCCCGTGTTTTCTCCCCTTTTCACATTTTCGTCCTAAATCACAACAAAAACACAAACCACGCATAGTTCCGACATTTACGACATAAAATACACATTTCGGCTTGGTTATTATTGTAGTTAAGTGGTAAAAAGGATGGGTGTTTACACACCTATCAAATACCTCTAGTGTGTAGGAACCCTATCTTCTTGTCCTTTCTAGAAATCATCTTTATACTTGTCTAGTGTTTCATACATCACTTTATGTTCAACAAGTAAAATCATCTCTGATTATCATAGATTTCCTTCACTGAGTGTTTTGATAAGATCATATAACTCTTATAAGTTTAGCCTATCAAATATATGAAGCACATCTTCCAACAATTGAAAAAACCTATGTGATCTATTAGCTCCATAAATAGCATGGGACTCTACTCCATTGTTGATTCTGCATTCCCAATTCACAATAGAAGCTTTCTTACCCAATACCTCTGTATCAACATACTGATCTTCAAATTCAACTATCTTTAGGTATTTATTTTGGTCTTCATAACTATTGCTATCATCATCTTTTGTAAACTTTACCTTTTTCTTTGCTAGAGACTTCATTCGAGTTGATTGCTTTCTTTTCATACCTGATTGTAGTGTTTTACTACTCTTTAGGAAAAGAGAGTAAATAGAGAAAAGTATTAAGTGATGATTTAGGAAAATCAAGCACTAATGACCCTTATGGTGTGAAAGTTTGTTTCCCAAGGAGGTATATGTGTGTGACTAAGATGTAAATGATTTGAGATTAATATTTGGTTTAGAAGGGGATGAGAAAATAAGATGACGAAGACGTGAAATTAATTCTACGACGACAAAACGTAAAACCGTAAAAACTACAAAAATAAAAATTAATTCTTAAAATTACCAAAAATTCACCAAAAATCAAAATTAATAAACTAAGAGTTTACCAATGATCAAAACTTTTTCAAACCTTTTAAATAATTAAATATTCAATTTTTAAATGCTAATTAAAGCCCCAAAAATGAAATAAATTATCAAAAAGCCCAAATAAAGATTTTTCAATTGGTAAACCTCTAAAATGACCTAAAAAGATTAAAAAATATTCTTAGAAATTTTTAAACTAATAAAAACTATTTAAAATGATTTAAAAACTATTAAAACTTATAATAATTATAAAAATTAATCTAAAAGTGATAAAATTATTCTAAAAGTTGCAAAAATCCTATTTTAATGTATTTAAGCTAAGAAAAATGTAAAAAGTTGAAAAATGTGAAATTTGAAAAATAATAATAAAATAATATTAAAATAATATTAAAAATCCAAAATTATAAAACAATTCTAAAGAACTTGCAAACTAGTTTATTTTTTTTTATTTTTTTGGGTAAAGGGGACTATCCCCGGTAAAAGATATATTACGCCAAAAAACATTGAAGTACAACAGATGTAGGTGAGGTCCTATCATCTCAGCCCGTTACATGGGCACAACCATGCACACAAAACACTGTGCAACAACTAAATACCCTATCATAAGAGTGACATGCCACTCTTATGACTACTAAACTATATTGGAATAGTACAAGCAGACAAAATATAAGATATGAACCTCTTGCTTCCAACATAGACAATAATTCCAATCCCTCTCTCAGCTGAACCATAGTAAACGAAAACATGTGCCGTTCAATAGAGCAGCATCTTTAAGCATCCTGATATTAACTAAGGCTGCGACGACACCGGTCACTAACAGCTTCAAAGAGGAACTACATCTACAATATTCACAATGTGAATATTATAAGAACCAATACATGATGATAAATACGTCCTTGCCCTTTAACAAAATCGTCTAAATATCTCGGCAGAAGACCCATTACCACAGATCCCAGCTAAGCAGCCTCCACCTGCAAGCAAATGACCATTCTCTCTAAACCTACAACTCGACATAAGCACAAACCACGACCAAACATACAAGTAGTATGGTTTCGAATCACCCAACCCCAATACAGTACAAGTGACGTGAATAAAACACCTCACGCTCCAGCAATAGCAAAAAACAAGAGCACTAAAACCACGGATAGAACTCTGATCTAGTACGTATAGCTATACCAGAACCTGTGCTTGAGTGACATAATCGAAACCCTAATGCCTTGATGATGATCAGGCACAATCACCATCAGCATAGAGGATACAGAACCTGCAGTATAGCAGCCCTTTGTAATGTCCCGTCAACGAAAACCATAGGAAATATTCAATCCGATCTAAACCCTAATATGAAACTAGGGTTTGTGGTTTCGCTAAGATGCCCAAGAAACTAGCAGACTCCAAAAGAAAGAAACAATATGAACCCTTATATGACTGATTCGGAACCCTAGAGCATCAAATCATACAATACAAGGTGGAGCCGCCGTACAAATCACAAAACCATCATCACTACCCATTGATAAGATGGGTAATCGGTGGTATATGGAGATCCCATAAGATAATAAATAAAGCTCTAGCCACCACCTTCTTAGAATAGAAACACAACCCTATATTCGTATTGCATACCCAAGAACAATAAGCATCGTTAATAGGTAGAGAGGACGATTTTAGGGTTGGTTTATGGCCGGAAATAATAGAAGAAGATGGCGGCCGGGAATCTCCATAGGAGAGAGAGAAAACTAGCAAACTAGTTTATTTTCACCTAAATAATCAGGAAATCAAAGTGAAATGACCATAATACCGCTATTGGGCCCTCAAATGGGCCAAAACCAAAAACAGTCAACCTAAATGGGCTTTTTAGCCCAAAAAGTCAAACTTGGCCCAATTGACTTGGAAAAGCCCTATCTGACTCAAAATTTATTTCTAAACACAAAACTCTAAAGGCCCAAAAGCTGAAAGTTAGCTTATCACAGCTTATTATGCAAACAGCTTATCCTTATTGGGCTTTTTAACCCATTAAGAAATAAGCTAATGCCATAAGCTCTAATTTGACACACAACCTTCTTTTGGGATTCTTAAGAGATCTGTAAAAAGAAATTTTGAAAAAGCACACTTAATAAGCCAGAAATAAGCAAAGTAATATTTCACTAAAAGACAAAATAGTCGTTTTGAGAAATAAGGCACCTCAGGACTTGATTCAACTTGCAAAATGTTACAAATGGACTCAATAAGCCAAAACAATCAACAAAATGCCAATAAGCAAAACCAATAAGCCAGAATAAGCCAATAAGCACTTATGAAAAAGTCAATTAAGTTGGTTTTCTAGTCAAACCCTAAAGTCAACCCACCAAATGCTCCAGTATGAACAAATGGGTCAAATAATGAGCACCTATTACAAAATCCAAGTTGTTGCTGGTTAAAATAAGCTATTATAGCTTATTGATAAGCTGAAACCCAATTAACACTAGCAGTGGCAACTTTCAGTAGGGATTGGTTCCCACTGCTTTGACTATTTGACCAAGCTTTTTAGAGAGATTTAGTTGGATTCAATTGGAAACAAGGGCACCCTTGTGATCAGTGAATCACAAGGAGTCAACAGCAACAAGAAAATCCAAATATGGTTCACACAATAAGCTAGAAATGATCAAACAGTCACCAGATCATGCACAGACATGGAAAATAAGCAGTTATGCAATAATAAGCAGATTAAGCCTGAATAAGCCAACCAAACTCAACATGATGCATACACAAGATATATAAACTATGAATAAGCACAAACAAACTTGAATCATACACTGAATCAAAGTAGATAACAAGATCAAAGCAGATAAAGTTACTGATGAACAAGGTGCATATGTAGAAACCTATTTGCTGATCTAATTGACCATAGATCCAAATTTAAGCACTCAAATCTCTTCTCCTGGTGTAATTAACTAATTTTTAGCACTTGTTAGCCCTAGCCTAAGCTTAGATCTAGGTGTCCTCACAATCCTAGCCAATTTTACCAAGTAACAAAGATTTTATACCCTTATTAAGAATCTAGGTGTTTCAAACCACAAAATATGTAGCAATATTACCAAGTATATCAGATACACAAGTACTAATAACCACAAGCACAAACTAACACTTAACAAACCACAAATCCAAATTATGCAGTTAACGCAAACACCCCTTAAAAACTTGTTTTCACAATTTTTCAAAGGATCATCCAGATTTAAGGCACAAATCAAACTACAAACACCTCATAAACATCAAACAAAGCCAGATGAACAATAATCAACAACAATAACACAGATTCACCAACTATCATGCAATAATCACCAAAATCAGAAAAATAAGAGAGAAAATGAAAAGGGAAGAAGGTGCAAACCTCCAAGACCTACATCCAGGCCCTGGATTGTTTGAGCTTAGGTACTAGCAGAACAAGTACCAGCTTCCAATGTTGCTAAGATGAACAAACCAAAAAGTGAGATCAAATAACAAGTACTTTTCTGATTTTTGAGACCCAAGCTTTATCACTTAAAAGCTTGCCTCAAAAACCTTCAAACATGTAAATGGAACTCAGAATCACGCAATTCTAACACCAACTTTTAACAAATATAAAAGAGATTTCTCAAAATTCAGAAAATCAAATTTTATTAATTTAAAAAGGAATTACAAAGATAGATAGCCTAAAACTGGAACAAAAGCTCTCTCACATGTTGAGGAGTCTATTTATAGGCAAATGCCAATGCTAGCACTATTCACAAACCCTAGAAGTGAAATTCCTATTCTATCCTTGAGTCTTCTAGACGAATCCTTGGTGTGAGCTGTCCAAAGTGATCTAAACCGTTTAAAATAGCTTTGATATGAAGAAAAGGATGTGGGTTGTTGATCTTGACACGTGGCAGTACTTGGGGAATAAGTTGTCACATGATGGTGAAACGGTTTTGGGTGTGGGGTCACATGATGAGTGGGAGTGAGTGTTTTAAGGTTGGGAAGGGTTTCTGGGCGTGTGAATCAAGTGTGGGTAAGGGTAATTTCATTTTACCCTTTGTTTTAAGTGGAGTAAAAATTGGGTTCTTAATTGCTACAGTGACAAGATTTGATCCGTTTTTGTAGGATTGTGTTTGTGTTTGGCGCATTTTTGTGTTTGAAAGTTTCACTTGCCCACTTTTAGTCCTTGTTCTTTGGGAAAATAGGTATAAAACGTTTTCAGCTACCAAAACTTCATTCCCTTTGTTAATATCTTTCACAACTTTACACTTTTGGCACAAAACTTTCCAACAAGGTTTAAAAGGATTGTTTTTGCCATTTTGAGATAATTCAAGGGCTGATCTTGGACATTGTTGATCTTCAAAGGTCTTCAATGCAACTTTGACTTCATGAGGGACCATAATTGGCAATTTAGAATTGTTGAGGGACTAAACTTGCCATTTCTTCAAAGTTGATGGACCATTTGTGTAATTTTGACAAACTTAAGGGATCAAACTTGTAATTATGATTTCACAAGGGTTTTAAGTTTCATTTCTTCATTCATTGAGGATCAATCTTGCATGTCTTCAAGTCTTCAAGGATAAATGTTGGATAAATCATGAATTAGGGCCCGGTTCTTTGTACGACTTCGTTTCTCGTGTCCGTTTTTCCTTGTTTCTTGTGATCTTTTGTCTTTTTCACGATATCCATACCTAAAATACACAAGTAAACAAACACAAGCGTATATATGGTATTTTATGACATTTTTATGCATTTAAAGCCCGAAAAGAACGATGAGATCATGTATAAATGCCATCTCATCACTCCCCCATACTAAGCCATTGCCGTGCCCTCACGCAATGCTAGAATAAAGTATCTATTCATCATCAAAGTTCAATTTTATTAACCTTTATTTGAGAGTAAAAGACTTGCAACATACTACGAAGATGTGTAAAGACATAATGTATGATTTTCATCACGAATGTGACTTTTAGGGTCAAAGAATAGAAACGAGTAAATGCCCCTTAGAGTAAACTTCGTCATCCTTGATTGTCATACATTCCATGCTAAGTGCAAAAACGACATCATTGTTGGTACAAGTCACAATGCTAACACTACTCATACGTCCAAATTGTGTAATACTTTTTCTCCCCGCAATCCTAGTTATTAAAAAAGGAAATGGGTTACTAGCATTTTTTAACTATTTGTCATGGATCACAAGTGATTCATATTGACTTATTTGAGTAGTTATTAGTCCGAAAGCAAAGTAGCACGATTTAATCGATAGTTAGCCGAAGGACAAAATCTTTTAAAACGGCTTCTCGTGTATCTCCTTAAGTTCATATGTTGGCATAACTCGTTTCACGATTTGAGTCCTTTCTCGGACCGATATTTGGCATGTACTTCATACTTCAAATCTTGGGAAGACGTTCTTGAAATTATGGTCTTCTCTTCATATACTTGGAATTTCTTCACTTGACGTTTTTGAGAGATTCTTCATATTTGGACCACGACTTTATCATTTTTCTTCAATCTTTACTTTGGATTTTGATATACAACGATCTGCCTCCTTTTCGGACATGGATATATTTATGCTCATACCTTGTAAGGGTCTTTTCGGATAGACTTTCTCCATGATCTTTAGGGGAGTAATTGCTTTTTGTCGTGTGTCTCGATCCTTCATATTGATTTAGGAATAATGATACTTCACATCATCTTTGGATCTTTAGCAAAAATAGAGCTCCTCATGCCTTGTTAGGGCCTTTTTGGATGTTTGCCAATCTTCGTGTCCCGCTTCAATAAGTTATGCCTTGGCTATGAACTCTATTCAACCCCGAGCAACTTTTAAACGATCTTGCGCTAGAGGCTAAGTAACCTTTCAAATCGTACGACCTTACTTATTGCAATTATTATTTATTCCTAATGCATTGATCTTATGGGAAGAAAAAGCCACAATTAAAAACATATGAGTTTTTGAAAGAACACTTTCATGTTCTACGTTTAGCATGATCACTTGTCTAACTCTATCATCTCTCGTTCTTCACTATATAAAGACCTCTAATTAAAGAGACTCGTGAATACTTAGCCATGCAAGTCAAAATTAAGCTAAATTTGGATTAGCTTTCATTAAGACTATATCAAATCAAAGTTTTGGGTTTCAAGCCACCTATAGGATCTTGCACTTTCTTGGACTTTTTCAAGTTTAGAGAATGCATTTTATAGTTCCCTTGATAAGTGACTTTCTAGGATCAGTTATAGGAACTTGCGAAAAGTTCTTGTTCTTAACCCGAATGAGTTAAGACTTTCGCGTTTTAAAGCTCCCTATATAAAAGTCTAGCAAAACTTGAATTGAGCGGGTTAAGGAATGTAAATGGCTCCAAATGCCCATCAAGTCAAAAATTATCTCTTATTCTACCCAACGGAAAATATACATTCGTGTCTAAAAAACACTTATGAAAACTAAAAATTTTTTTAAAATTGGGCCGTTTTTAGCCTTATTAGCAACAAAACAAAACATTGAAAATTGGAAAGCGTGAGGGCTTAGCAAAGCAAGTACCTATTCACCCCCCATACTAAAAGTAAACATTGTCCTCAATGTTTCGAGTCTAAGGGTGGAGCACCCCCATACTAGAGACGAAGAATCGAATGCTTAGGATCTAGCATAGAAAGGGTGATTAACAATATATCTAAAGTCGTTTATTAATTATGCTAAAAGATAATTGTTAGAACAATAAAGGATATGTCATGGATTCGTGAAAAACTTCTTCAAGAAAACGATGGAGGCTCACGTAAACGAACACGAGAGTCTTCAATCGTAGATGATGATGATGATCTAGATAACACAATCACAAACAACCACGAGACAACGAGTTGGAAGGGTACAAGTCCCCTTATTAGTGAATAGTAAGCATAAAAGGATAAGCATGGGATCTCCCCCACGAGGCACCTCGTTTTTTATTACCGAGTCATGAGCTCGACTCGATCCCCTCAAAATGTGAACATTTAGGGAAAATCATGGTATGGTTAATTTTTTGATGGGGCTTACATGATAAACAAGGCCCAAAAAGCAACCGGTATTAAGGACTAAGTCCTTTGATGGTGCAAAATACCGGGATCGAAGATGGCGTCTTCGTTTTCATTGGATAAACAAATCAACGCCACTTCATCATGTGCCATAAACTCAAAGAGTTTGAAGAAAATAGATGAGAAGAAATAGAAGGGTGGGACAATTGGTAAGACAAACTTTTGAGCTACTCGAGGTAGACTCGCACCAAGCAAATAGATATAGTTTCCATTTATTGCATCGGTGGAAGACCGAGATTTCCCTTTACATGAAATTCCGGGATCGAATATATCGTCCTCGGTGGACAAGGATGAGGGAACGTAAGGGGCTTCCCCCATACTAAAACCACACAAAGCATCGTCAAAAGGAGTAGGCGAGCTTGTAGCACTCAAAACACGTGGTGATGACGGAGTTAGATTTGTAGAAAAATCAATTAAATCACATTTAAAAACTCTTCTTATGAAAACCCTTTTTGATTATGTCGAAAATATTTGGTGTTTCTAAGACGATGTTAGTCACACTAAAAATTCTCACATTTGTAAATCGGTTTGGTTTCGGTGGTGGTAAGTTCTCAAAACGTTTATCGACAAAGAAAACCTCCCCATCGGGGTCTACATATTCATCATCCGAAAGATCTTCCGTAGAAACCGGCAACTTACTTTTCAAGAATGAATGTTCGAGGTGAGGTGAAGGATTTTTTGATTCAAGTATTGACGGTTTCTTCTTTGTAGGCTTTACATTCTTAACCTCCACCGGCGTTTTTGGCGACATTTCCTAAAACTCTTGGTGAAAATTCTTTGCAAACGACTTTGGTTGAATTACCATGGTTTAAAGTTGCAATAGAATAGACATGAGAAAGATTGGAGTTTTGTGTTGCATTGATGACAAGTTCTTCCTCATTGAAACGAAGGGTGATTTTTCGAGCATGAACATCGATAAGTGCCTTGATGTATCCAAAAATGAACGACCCAAAATGAGAGGAACTTTTCGATCGATAGGAATGTGTACAACGATAAAGTCAACGGGATAGTAAAACTTTCCGACTTTAACGAAAACGTACTCGGCTACTCCACATGCTAAAATCGTAGAATGATCGGCCATCTCGATAGACATGTTCGAAGGAGTAAGATCCGGAAGCGAAAGCGATTTGAAAATCTCGAGAGGCATTAAATTAATACTAGCACCAAGATCGGCCAAGGCGTAGCATTCCTCCATATCTTGAATTGCACACGGAATCAAAAATTTACCGGGATCACCGAATTTTTGTGGTATGCGGCTAAGAAAAACCGATGAACAACTAGACGATTGTTGCAACTTCTCTTTGTTGTTTAGCATACTTTTGAAGTTTGCGGCGAATCGAGGCATCATGATAAGAGCGTCGGCAAAACTTATGTTAGAATGTATATCACGAAACATTTTCATAAATAGCTCAAATTGATAATTATTCCGTTCTTGTGACTTTTCCTTGTCACGTCTCGAAGGGTAAGGTAAGGGTGGTGTGGGTTGGACATTAGGCAACGGCCTTGAAATCTCGGGTTCCACAATTGGTATTGGTTCAACTGTAGGTGTGGTATGAGCGGTACTTCGTGGGATTGTAATGTGCTCCTTTTCGACCATCACCTCGGGTTCTTTCTCGATTTCCTTCTCCGTAGAAGTACTTGGACGAGAGATTAGTTCCTTGAAAGTTTTACCACTTCGTGTAGTAATAACCTTCATTTCTCCCTTCGTCTTTTTAATGGTATCACTAGGAAGACCACCCGAGGAAGAGGGTTTACACATGATTGCTTCAAACATTTTAGCCATTCGGTCCTCAAATTTTGATTGCCTAGCATCCGCTTTTAACAACTCTTGCTTAAATTCATGTTGTCCTTGTTCCATCTTTTGTTGGTTTTGTTGAAGACGTTGGACATTTCCTTCCATTTTGTTAGCATGTGTTTTAAGTTCATTAGCAAGTTCATTTTTAAGCTCGTTTTTCAACTCGGATCTTAAGCTAATCATCTCACGTTGCATGTTATCAAATTTAGCATCATTTGCTTTAGCATAATCCAAAAATTCTCCTTGAAGATTTTTAGTGTGAGCATTTTGAAAACATTGTGTAGTGTTTTGAAAATCACGGTTTTGGTTTTGATTAGTGACTTGTCCATTCCCACTTTGAAAATTTCCTTTGTTGTAGTTACGTGAATTGCCTTGGTAATTACCACCTTGGTTGTTGTTTCGATAGTTATTAGTATTTTGATTTGGTGGAGCTTGATTTGGGCGGGAACCTTGACCGTTTTGGTTGTAAGTTCCCGTTGCTACATAAGCACTCGAAGTGTTACCATCCGCGGTAATGCACTCGGAAAGATCATGAGCTCCACCACAAGACAAACAACTCTTAGCAACCGCATTAACCGAAGCGGAATTTGAAGCTTCTTGAGCTTTCCAATGAGACATAAGATTAGCAAATCTATCAAAAAGACGATTTTCCTCATTAGCTTCATCATGTAAGGCATTAATGCTACGAGACGATGACGACGATGACGAACCCAAATTGGCAACACTCGGTGTGTTACGAGGGCTATAAACCTTAGATCTATTCTCGATAATCTTTAAAGCTTCATTGGTCGTTTTGTACAAAAAATTACCACCCGCGGCGGCATTCAAGTAATTTCGTTCATGATCATTAAGCCCATTATAAAAAGTATCAATTTGATGCAATTCCGAAAAATCATGGTGTGGACATTCATGTAACATTTCTTTAAAGCGTTCCCATGCCATTGAAAAACTTTCATTATTTCTTTGCACAAATCGTGAAATGTCATTTTTCAAATGTGTTGTTTTAGATGGTGGAAAAAACTTGTTCACGAACTTAGAAACGAGATCACCCCATGTCAAAATCGAATTTGGCGGTTCTTTCTCAAGCCAAATTTTAGCGGGTCCATCTAACGAGTATGGAAACAACATCATCTTAATGGCGTCATGTGGAACATCCTTAAACTTGCTAGTAGCGGTGAGACGATTAAAATTCCTAATGTGATAATGCGGGTTGTCTTTCTCATGACCTCTAAACTTATTTGCTTGCAACATCGACATTAAACCCGTCTTAATCTCGAAGTTCTCCGCAAGGATGGCGGGAATGACAATGGCCTCTCCAAAACCCTCGGTGGGTGCTTGTAGCAACTCCATCATAGTACGATTAGCCATGACGACTTCTTGTTCTACAATAGGTTCAACAATTAGAGGTTGTTCTTCAATCAACGTCTCTTGATTGGCTTGTTTTTGAAGACGTTTACGAGCTCGTTTTGCTTGATTACGAGTGATCATAAACTTCACGAAGAATGGGAGGTGAGCAAAGAAGATTCTTTTTGGGTGTTTTGTGAATTTTCAATTTTTTGTGTTTTTGATTGTTTTTAATTTTTTGGATTTTGGTGTATCTTCGTAGACAACAATCTACAAAATCTCTCCTCGAATCAAACTCTTGATTAAAGAAGCCTTAAAGGAATGAAAACGATTACGTGGAGTGAACGCCTTCGAATGACTTTAGAACTTTGGTGAAAACCAAATTGTTCAAGAGGTTTTAATCACAAAGAAACCAAGCAAATATATTATACGTAATAATACTTTGGGCGGCAAAACCCTCGATTAGCCTTCAATCTCAAAATACTCACAAGCAAGCGGGGAAACGAGGCGGCGCGAAGCACTTAAGAGCCTTTTTCCTTAGGGTATATTTTATAATACCCGCGTTATACCCACCTTATAGTTCGTATTTTTCAAAATCGAGCTTCACGAAAGTATTTATCTATTTTTGCCTTTTTCTTTTTGTTTGAGATTCGAATACAATAATTAGGAGATCAAATCCCAATTAAGGTTGTGTTTTCACACTTTTGGAGATGTTGTTTATTTGTTGTGATACTTAATATAATATAGTAATAATATTTTCACAAGAAAAACCAAGAAAACCGATAATACGTATTAGTAGATTTCTACTAATACAAATACTATTTATGGTTAATATTAAAAACAACAATTCAAATTAATCATGACACACCTCCCCGGCAGCGGCGCCAAAATGATTGTGGTATGATACGTCCTTTAGGAAAAGGAGCGTAAAAGCGGTAAAGTATTAAGTGATGATTTAGGAAAATCAAGCACTAATGACCCTTATGGTGTGAAAGTTCGTTTCCCAAGGAGGTATATGTGTGTGACTAAGATGTAAATGATTTGAGATTAATATTTTGTTTAGAAGGGGATGAGAAAAGAAGATGATGAAGACGTGAAATTAATACTACGACGACAAAACGTAAAACCGTAAAAACTACAAAAATAAAAATTAATTCTAAAAATTACCAAAAATTCACCAAAAATCAAAATTAATAAACTAAGAGTTTACCAATGATCAAAACTTTTTCAAACCTTTTAAATAATTAAATATTCAATTTTTAAATGCTAATTAAAGCCCTAAAAATCAAATAAATTATCACAAAGCCCAAATAAAGATTTTTCAATTGGTAAACCTCTAAAATGACCTAAAAAGATTAAAAACTATTCTTAGAATAAAAAGCCCACTTTGGAAAAGTAAAACCCTAATAATGGCAGAAATATTTTCTCCCTAGCCGCCACTCTTAGCCTTAATTTCGTTTCCTTCCCGCTCTCTTTAACCTTCATTCGTTGTTAATTGATCGTATCATAACATTAATTGATTACGGTTTGGTTGAAGGATTTAGGGTTGGTTGTCGTTTTTAGGGTTTCTATTGGTTGTTTTAGGGTTTTTTATTTCTGTCTTGTTCATTCTTGTTTGTATTCCTTTTTTAGATTTGCTGTTTGAGTCGTGGGTTGTTTATGCTCATGTAAGGTGTCAAGGCGGGTTGGCTGGGATCCTATTTTTTAGGATCTGTTCGTTTGGGATTATTAAACAGGTGTTATTAGGGTTTTTTGGGTTTATTGGTTATGATGTCTGAGTTGGATAATCAGGTTGATATGACGGCTCTTTCTGATAGGGTGCAGCGATTGAGAGCAATTATGGCGGACTCAACACATGCTAGGGCTCCTAACGCGGGGGTCTCATGTGGTGAGCATGCTGGGTTCTCGGGAGTTGGTAATCATACGGCTGAAAAGAATGGCGCGGTTGATATAATGAATGACATTAGTCAGGGGCAGCTTAATAGGCAGCCGTCTGCTGCTAGGGTTTCGTCTGAGGATGATGTTACTGCCGCTGCTGGGATTCACGTTACTGCTGCTGTTAATGCTCATATGCAGGTTACGCCGGTTATGTGTGACTTGTCCAAGAAGGCTAGTAGTAATGGTGGTGATATAACTGGTGTGCAAGTTAACCATGATGCGAGGATTGGGAGTTCTATGGCTAGGAAGAATGAGGTCGGGGTTCAACATACGCCTGGGGCTGGTTCTTCATCAGTTGGTGTTTCGACCTCATATGCATCGCTAGTGCAGAATAAGCCGGTGTGTAAGCCGGTTCATATTAAGGAATTGCATAATGACGAACAAGTTGTTGGGGCTGCTGTAACTCTTCCGTATGATGCTGTGGAAGGGATTCGGGCGCATCTTAATAACACACTGTTTGGGTATTTCATTGGGAAGCGTCTTGCGTTTCCGTTGGTAGAAAATTATGTGAAGAATGTATGGGCCAAATATGGTTTAAAAAGAGTTAAACTTCAGGATGAGTTCTTTCTTTTTCAGTTTGATTCTAAAAGTGGTATGGATAGGGTGTTGGAGAATGGTCCGTGGTTGATTCGACATGTTCCGTTAATTCTGAATGTTTGGTCGTCTATTATGGATTTGCATAAAACAGAGATTAAGAAGGCACCGGTGTGGGTGAAACTTCATCATGTGCCTATTGATGCTTATTCGGAGATTGGTCTTAGTTTGATCACAACTCAAATTGGAAGACCTATTATGCTTGATTCTTATACTAGCAGCATGTGTATCAACCCGTGGGGTAGGAGTACTTTTGCCCGTGCTCTTATTGAGATTTCGGCTGATGATGCTTTAAAGAAGTCGTTGGTCATTGCTATTCCGATTGAGAAGGATAGAGGGCACAAATTGAAGACTATTGACATCGAGTATGAGTGGACACCTCCTAGATGTTCTACTTGTCTTATTTTTGACCATATTGATGCTAAATGTCCTAGGTTGCCTAAACAGGTAGTGGTTGAGAAGGTGGTTAGCAGGGAAGATCATAAGGTTGTGGAGGATGATGGTTTTCATGTAGTTAAGAACAAGAAGAGCAAGGGGAAGAATAAGCAGCAACAACAAATTTCTGGCATTAAACTTACGAAACCAGCCCTTAATATTAAGTATCGTAATGTTGAGAGGGGTGAAACGTCAAAGACAAGTGATACCGGTCAGAAGAAGGCAACTCCCCTGCTTAAGAAGGGTTTCTTGAATAACAAAGCCTCGAGTTTTGTTGCTAAGCCTAATAATACGGAGAAGAGTTCTCAAAACTCTTTTAGTGCTCTTTGGGATAAGATAGATGATGGCACCGATTGGGAAGATGGTTCTAATATCAAGGAAGATGTGGTTAATGCTAGTGATAGTGAGGTTGAAGAAGTCATATCGATTGATGATCGGCATGGTGCTCGTCAGCCTGATGTTCGTTCTAAGTGTTAGCCTTGATGTCATTTTATTTTCATTGTTCATGCACCTTTAGGTGGTTTTTTCCTATTGGTGTTATTTGTTTTGTAATTGTTTGTAGGATCATATGGCATGTCATATGATTTAGTGGTTGTTCAAGCTTTTGCTTGAGGTTAATGTAGCATTGCAGCTACATTCCATTGTACTTCAACGCTTTTGGGAATATATTTTACCGGGGTCTTGATTCCCCTTTACCCAAAAAAAACTATTCTTAGAAATTTTTAAACTATTTAAAATGATTTAAAAACTATTAAAACTTAAAATAACTATAAAAATTAATCTGAAAGTGATAAAATTATTCTAAAAGTTGCAAAAATCCTATTTTAATGTATTTAAGCTAAGAAAAATGTAAAAAGTTGAAAAATGTGAAATTTGAAAAATAATAATAAAATAATATTAAAATAATATTAAAAATCCAAAAATTATAAAAAATTCTAAAAACTTGCAAATTTGTTTATTTTAACCTAAATCATCAGGAAATCAAAGTGAAATGACCAGAATACCCCTATTTGGCCCTCAAATGGGCCAAAACCAAAAACAGTCAACCTAAATGGGCTTTTTAGCCCAAAAAGTCAAACTTGGCCCAATTGACCTGGAAAAGCCCTATCTGACTCAAAATTTAATTCTAAACACAAAACTCTAAAGGCTCAAAAGCTGAAAGTGAGCTTATCACAGCTTATTATGCAAACAACTTATCCTTATTGGGCTTTTTAGCCCATTAAGTAATAAGCTAATGCCATAAGCTCTAATTTGACACACAACCTTCTTTGGGATGCTTAAGAGATCTGTAAAAAGAAATTTTGAAAAAGCACACTCAATAAGCCAGAAATTAGCAAAGTAATATTTCACTAAAAGACAAAATAGTCGTTTTGAGAAATAAGGCACCTCAGGACTTGATTCAACTTGCAAAATGTCACAAATGGACTCAATAAGCCAAAACAATCAAAAAAATTCCAATAAGCAAAACCAATAAGCCAGAATAAGCCAATAAGCACTTATGAAAAAGTCAATTAAGTTGGTTTTCTAGTCAAACCCTAAAGTCAACCCACCAAATGCTCTAGTATGAACAAATGGGTCAAATACTGAGCACCTATTACAAAATCCAAGTTGTTGCTGGTTAAAATAAGCTATTATAGCTTATTGATAAGCTGAAACCCAATTAACACTAGCAGTGGCAACTTTCAGTAGGGATTGGTTCCCACTGCTTTGACTATTTGACCAAGCTTTTTAGAGAGATTTAGTTGGATTCAATTGGAAACAAGGGCACCCTTGTGATCAGTGAATCACAAGGAGTCAATAGCAACAAGAAAATCCAAATATGATTCACACAATAAGCCAGAAATGATCAAACAGTCACCAGATCATGCACAGACATGGAAAATAAGCACTTATGCAATAATAAGCAGATTAAGCCTGAATAAGCCAACCAAACTCAACATGATGCATACACAAGCTATATAAACTATGAATAAGCACAAAACAACTTGAATCATACACTGAATCAAAGTAGATAACAAGATCAAAGCAGACAAAGTTACTGATGAACAAGGTGCATATGTAGAAACCTATTTGCTGATCTAATTGACCACAGATCCAAATTAAAGCACTCAAATCTCTTCTCCTGGTGTAATTAACTAAGGTTTAGCACTTGTTAGCCCTAGCCTAAGCTTAGATCTAGGTGTCCTCAAAATCCTAGCCAATTTTACCAAGTAACAAAAATTTTATACCCTTATTAAGAATCTAGGTGTTTCAAACCACAAAATATGCAGCAATATGACCAAGTATATCAGATACACAAGTACTAATAACCAGAAGCACAAACTAACACTTAACAAACCACAAATCCAAATTATGCAGTTAACCCAAACACCCTTTAAAAACTTGTTTTCACAATTTTTCAAAGGATCATCCAGATTTAAGGCACAAATCAAACTACAAACACCCCATAAACATCAAACAAAGCCAGATGAACAATAATCAACAACAATAACACAGATTCACCAACTATTATGCAATAATCACCAAAATCAGAAAAATAAGAGAGAAAATGAAAAGGGAAGAAGGTGCAAACCTCCAAGTCCTACATACAGGCCCTGGATTGTTTGAGCTTAGGTACTAGCAGAACAAGTACCAGCTTCCAATGCTGCTAAGATGAACAAACCAAAAAGTGAGATCAAATAACAAGTACTTTTCTGATTTTTGAGACCCAAGCTTTATCACTTAAAACCTTGCCTCAAAAACCTTCAAACATGTAAATGGAACTCAGAATCAGGCTATTCTAACACCAACTTTTAACAAATATAAAAGAGATTTCTCAGAATTCAGAAAATCAAATTTTATTAATTTAAAAAGGAATTACAAAGAGAGATAGCCTAAAACTGGAACAAAAGCTCTCTCACAGGTTGAGGAGTCTATTTATAGGCAAATGCCAATGCTAGCACTATTCACAACACTAGAACTGAAATTCCTATTCTAACCTTGAGTTTTCTAGACGAATTATTGGTGTGAGCTGTCCAAAGTGATCCAAACCATTTAAAATAGCTTTGATATGAAGCAAAGGATGTGGGCTGTTGATCTTGACACGTGGCAGTACTTGGGGAATAAGTTGTCACATGATGGTGAAACGGTTTTGGGTGTGGGGTCACATGATGAGTGGGAGTGAGTGTTTTAAGGTTGGGAAGGGTTTCTGGGCGTGTGAATCAAGTGTGGGTAAGGGTAATTTCATTTTACCCTTTGTTTTAAGTGGAGTAAAAACTGGGTTCTTAACTGCTACAGTGACAAGCTTTGATCTGTTTTTGTAGGATTGTGTTTGTGTTTGGCGCATTTTTGTGTTTGAAAGTTTCACTTGCCCACTTTTAGTCCTTGTTCTTTGGGAAAATAGGTATAAAACGTTTTCAGCTACCAAAACTTCATTCCCTTTGTTAATATCTTTCACAACTTTACACTTTTGGCGCAAAACTTTCCAACAAGGTTTAAAAGGATTGTTTTTGCCATTTTGAGATAATTTAAGGGCTGATCTTGGACATTGTTGATCTTCAAAGGTCTTCAATGCAACTTTGACTTCATGAGGGACCATCATTGGCAATTTAGAATTGTTGAGGGACTAAACTTGCCATTTCTTCAAAGTTGATGGACCATTTGTGTAATTTTGACAAACTTAAGGGACAAAACTTGTAATTATGATTTCACAAGGGTTTTAAGTGTCATTTCTTCATTCATTGAGGATCAATCTTGCATGTCTTCAAGTCTTCAAGGATAAATGTTGGATAAATCATGAATTAGGGCCCGGTTCTTTGTACGGCTTCGTTTCTCGTGTCCGTTTTTCCTTGTTTCTTGTGATCTTTTGTCTTTTTCACGATATCCATACCTAAAATACACAAGTAAACAAAAACAAGCATATATATGGTATTTTATGACATTTTTATGCATTCAAAGCCCGAAAAGAACGATGAGATCATGTATAAATGCCATCTCATCAATACCTCTAGAAGTTCCATCCTCTTCTTTAGGTATTTTCTCTTCCCCTTTTGTGATGTACCTTCCTTAGGTACTTGTTCTCGTTCATTATCTCCTTCTTGGGAAGTATGTACCGTCTGTTCAACAGTATGTGTCGTTGACTGATCATGTACTGCTTGTACATTAACAGTCACTGCAACACCTTGAGGATTGGTTCCCTCATCTAGAAGTTGTTGCTTTGTTACCCTAGGCAACTCCTTAGTCTCCTTATGCTTTCTAACATATGTTGTCATTTTTTGTAGAGTCCTACCTTTTGGTTTATCAGCAATAATAGGTTCAACAATTCTGGGGGTACTTCCAAAATTTCTTTGTTGTTTTCTAGGTCTGAAGGCTTCAATGTCTCTTTGATCTTGTTCAGACCCAATTCCAAGAAACATTTCAATACCTCTCTTGTGTTTGTCATACAGAACTTTGACTTCAATAAAATACTTCTTCTTGAGCTGAGCATGAGTAAAGTGCCCTACAAGATTTAGGTAGGCTACCATTTGGTTCCTGAGTTGTGCTGTAGTAGATGGCTTGATTTTTTATTTCCTCCTTTTTTTCAGCAAAGAATCTCTTTTGTTCCATCACCAACTCATTGATTAGCATATACTTTCCATCTTTATAATAGGCATCTCTTTCTTCTGCTATCATTACTTCAGCAAGAATTTCACTAGCTTTCAATTGAGATTGAATTTCATCAAACTCTTTGATGTGCCATTCCATTTGTAATTTTCTAGCTTCAAGATTGCTTGCTCTTCTTCTTCTTGCATCTGAGCTTGCATCCTCCAAGCTATTTCCTCATCATGATCCACCTGATGAAATTTCTTCAAAGTTTCCCCAATGCTATCTGAATCATTATCTTTTTCTTCTGATTCAGATTACAACTTCTTTTTGCCTTTGTCCTTAGGGTCAATCTCTGGTAGTATCCTCTAAAACCTAAGAGGTCTTTCTTCTTCACTCTCTTGTGGCTGTTGACCTTGAATGGCAATTCCTTTTGTACTTGGTTTTGAAGCTTCAACCACTTTGTCTTTGTTCTTTGGTTCTTGAGATTCAATAACAGTTGTAGGTTGCTCCACTGTTTGTTCCTTTTGAACTTCAGCTTGAACTTGTGGCTCTTCAACCTGTTCATCAAGTTGTTGTGGCAATGATTCTTGATTATTTAGTAATGCTTCCTTTTCAGGAACTTCCATGTGCAAAAATTGATTACTCTCTTCAGCTTGTGTCTCTTTTTAAACTTCTTTCTACATGCCCTTCTTTACTAAAGTCTTCTCCTTTAGTCCAAGTAGCAGACAGGCTAGAGTAATTTCTTCTCCAAAAGATGGAGTTGCAATCTCTTCAGAAGTTGGTTTTGTATTATCTTGATCAACGGTACCTATTCTTGCAACGGTACTTGCATTTGTCTTAACTATACTTGCTCTACCGGTACTTACATCTCCGGTAATAGACATATTGATGTGTTACTCACCAATCACCAAAGTATCATTAGACACTTTCTGCTCCACAGATACTAAGTTATCAACATTCAACTCTTCAGTCTTCTCTGGCTCATCACCTTTTCTTAATTCTTCAACTGGATGTGATTGAACCTCCTGTTGTTGAAGTGTGCGTCTACCAGTATCTTGATCAATTTGTTTTAGCTCTCTATCAAGTCTTTCCAAATCAGAATTTGGAACCTTTTGTTGTTGTGGTGGTGATTGTTGATGTGGTTTTTCTGGCTTAGGTTGCACAATACTCTGCATATGAGTCATTTCAATTGTTCATATCTCCATATCATCATTAACCTGTTTTTGTGGAGACTGAACAGCTGCAACCATCTCTTCACTAAACAATGGATGTTCTTCTTGTGGAGGCTTTTGTTTATTTTCTATCAGAGTGTCTTTCATATAGTATTCAAATCCATCATTGTTATCATCCTCATTCTTAAAATTCCACCCCTCATTGTCTGCTCCATCCTCATCCAATGCTCTAATACCGTAAGAAGGTCCGACTTTATCAATATTCTTCCCCTGTTTGGATGCATTCATTTGCTTCTTCCTAAACTTCCTCAACTCCTTTTTCTACTATTTTCTATGTGCTGTATGGATAGCGTTTTTTTTGGTAAAAGGGTAGCAATGACCCCGGTAAATAGAACCAAAAAAAGCGTTGAAGTACAAGGAATGTGGCTGAAATACCACATTAACCGCAAGCTACAGGCAGCTTGTTAAACAAAATGTTTACGACACGCCATAAACATTAACTAGTCTAGAATGCTGGAAATATATAAACTAGACAAAAACCAAGACGATAACATAAAGTTACGAGGAAAATAATAAAATATCAACATGGGATCAGCCAGTAGGAGTGCTTGCCCCAATATGAGAATTGAGAAGGTTCACCGATTCATCAAAGACGACCTCGACTCCCTCCTCCTCCTCATTATCTTCCTCGCTTACTTGAGCCCCTTCATCAATACCAGGTATGGACAAAGATGAAAATTTATTTGATGTAGAAACACTGCTCATTTAAGCTTTAGCCTTGTTCGGACCATTAAGATTGCTGGACTGCTGCAACTGACCAGATTTAGTATGCAACTTACTACTATTATCAGCACTCGTACTTGTAGTATCCAAGTGAGTTTTTGGCCGAAATACAACCGTCTTACCTGCTTGGAAACCCTTGCTCAATGGAACACCTCTCGGAACTTGATTCCCTAAATTACCTTTGTACTTCTTCCTCTTGCTTTGCACTTGTTGGAACCCATCTTTATCAACTTGAGTTGTCACTTTTTCAACCGTTATAGGTTTAACATTTTTCGGACAAGAATCACCGGAATGACCAAAAATATTACAAGTATGACATCTAGGCGGTTTCCATTCGTATTCAACTCGAATTAACTCCTTAGTACAACCAAAGCCTTCAAGATCCAAGTATTTGTTGTCCTTTTGAGCTTCTTGATCTTGGCATCCAACCTAGCTAGTCTTTCATCTTGTTTAAGCTTAGCATCTTGTAGATCATTTACCTGTTGAGACAAAGAAATGCACAAAGCAGTCAAAGTAGCAATATCCACTTTATCTTCAACCACATATAGTGGTTAACCACTAGCATTTGGTGAAGCATCGGATGACTGGATCATCTCATCAAAGATATTGTGGTCCTGGTGAGATGAAGAAGTACTAGGTGCTTCTTCAGAGGCATGAGAGGGAGTTTGTTGAGGCTCACTAGCAGAACTAGAAGCCTCACCCTCATCACCAACTAGTTCTTCCAGCATAGTAGCAAACAAAGGTGTAACTGTACCACTAAACTTGATACCCTTTTGATCTAAAAGGCAAAAGTCCTAGAAGTAAAAGTAGAAACAGTCCAAGGATTCAATGAGGCAGGAAGGTCTGGCACTTTTTTCACTCAATATGTGCTATAAAAATCTAGGATACATCAAAAATGTCTTTTTAGCTTCTAGATGTTTTAACATCCCATCAAAAATCATTTTATAGAAATTAAAAAAACTCTGTTTGTACCTAAACAAACACCAATAGTAGCGGTACTAGCAAAAATTTTATCATAAGAAGTACTTTTGGGACTCAAGCAGTGCATAATAGTATGAAAAAGTAACTTCCATTTTAGAGAAAACAATCCCTTATAAAAAGTGAGTGAATCACACCCCCTTAATATCCCATGGATCTCTAAACTAGTATAAATATCTAAATTAGGCAACATACTAATACCATTAGCATCATTAAAATGCAATGAAGCTCTTAAAGAAGCTTTAGTGACACACACATACCTATTATGGACTCTTTCTTTTATACAAGGTACATCGTGTCGAATAATAGAAGAGGCAGACCTCTAAAATTATTCAACCACAGATTTAGTGACTACAGGACTTACAGTGAGTGCAAATTCAATGTGACTTCTAAAGTAGAAGTCTAGCATCACATGAAAAGCACGATTGTCAGCATTCTGGTGTAAATTAGCCAATTGATTGTGTTTAGAGATCACTTGTAGGTTTGTCATTGTTGTTTGTGTTGATCGTCGATTAAAAATTAGAGTTTTGAAATCGAGGTAATAATTTAGAGCTTAGCTGAGTAGATTCCATAATTGGGATGGGTTTATATAGGGTAAAGAAACTTGTGCTCGAAGAAACCTCCAAATTTAGATAAAACACCCTCAAACGGTACGTGTAACAACGGTAACATAGTGGTACACGGAGAACTAGCAGTACGTCCCATGGTCTCTAAATAACTACAAACATTATACACAATATCTGTAACATAGAAATTATAGTTAAATCAAATAAATCCTGCCATTAGCATATGCAGCCTTACTGATTGGGTATTCGAATGTGTGTGACCAAAAACTCAAACCTCTTAGTTTCAAAGGCTTTGGTCAATAAACTAGCTAAATTGTTATCCGTATGAATCTTCAATAATTGTATCAGTTACTTGTCATAAGCGTCTCTAATGAAGTGGTGCATAATTTCAATATGCTTGGTCTTGGAGTGAAACACTAGATTCTTCACAATGCAGATTGTGCTTTCATTATCAATGTAGACTTTGGTATTCATAAAATTGAACCCATAATCCAATAGCTGGTTATGAATCCAAATCACTTGTACAGCAATGAGCAACAACTACATACTCAGCTTTAGTAGTAGAAGTTGCAACAATTGTATGCTTCTTCCATTGCCAAGATATGAGTCTTCTTCCTAGGAATTGACAACCTCATGTTGTGAATTTCCTATCATGATTAGCTCCAGCATAATCACTAATAGAGTAAGCTTCCAAGTCAAATGATGACTCTCTAGGATACCATAAACCTAAATTGGGTTGGCCTTTGAGATACTTAAAAATCCTTTTCGCCGCATGTAAGTGTGAAACCTTAGGATTGATGAAACCTTAAACAAGCACATACTGCATACATTATGTTAGGCCTATAAGTTGTATGATACATAAGTGAACGAATCATGGATCTATATAAATGAAGATCCACACCAGCACCATGCTCATCTTTATATAAGGACTTCTTGGCTTCAAAAGGTGTAATTGTACTCTTAGATTCCATACTTGCAAATTTCTTCATGATTTTAGCTACATATTTATCCTGACTGATAAATATATCATCGTTCCTCTGTTTGACTTGTAGTCCTAAGAATAAAGTAAGTTCTCTGGTAGAACTCATATGATATCTTCCTTTCGTCAAAGCTTCAAACTCTTCAAACCGTTTCTGTCGCACCCCCAAATTAACTGCAACAGAAGACTTGCTTTGGGGACTTGTGACTTCATGATTATTCGAGAGATTGATCCGAGAACGACCTCTACATGGTAAAAACCACAAAGGAGACTCCAAATAATCCACATAGTCAAGTACCTAAAATACATGCTTAAAAATGTCAACATAAATTTGGTGAGTTCATAAGTTTTGTTTTAAGGTGTATATGAAAAATTAGAGTTTATATCGACCATTGCACCTTGCAGTAAAAATTATAGGAGTTTAAAAATCAAGTTTCTCAGTAAAATGTGTTTCTTGATTAAAACACACTTTGTTAAAAATAAAAGAGTTTATAATAAAAACAGTGTTCATTGATAATAACATAGATTAATAATAAAGACAAAGTTTATAGATAAAAACAAAGTTTATTTATATAAGCAGAGTTTACTGATAATAATATATGTTCTCATTAATAATTGAATTCCCTGATCATAAAATATATTCCAGTTAACAAATAAGATTCTTGATAATAAAAGAAGTGTTTGATGAGCCACAAGATTTTCCAACCATTGGTGACAATATAACAAATACAAAGTCACAAAAAAGGCATTTATTATTGTCTAAACTCATGACAACGAAGCGTTAACAACACTGATAGTATAATCCATTAATGTAGCCCATACAGATGCCTAAACCACGACATCCGTCCACAGACTCAAATGAAACTGTCCCCGCTTGTCCTCTGTTGGACCAAGCCGGACAGGGGCATCAACCCCGATAGATCTATCCATAACATTCGCGCTTTTGACCGATTATCCTGTCCGAAATTAACGGTTCATGATAATTGGCCAAAGTAATTGGGTTAAAGCGGAACTTAGACCGATACATAAACGACTATATACACTTTTGTTCATTGCAACCATTATCTCTACCCGAGAACCAGTGAAAAGTAGTTAATGTTTTGGGCTATAAAACCCACAATAGAAATTTTAGTATTAGCATTCATAAGTATAACAATTAATGGAGTTGACCACTTAGCATGTAACAATTAAACCAGTTTATGACCAACCAAGCAAATTATAAATGATTTGTGACCAAGCATGTACCACCCCCAAAATGATTATAAAACCTTTATAAATAAATTTAAAAGTAGAAAGATAGGGTATGAACTCACCTCGATTTTGGGAATAAAATTAGCCAAGTCATCTAGCCGCTGACACATTACAATCAAGCCATTGACATAGTGTTATCAAGCCGCTGACAGAATAGGCGCAGACAAGAATTATCAAGCCGATGCCAAGACTTAAAGTCAACATGTTTTGTTATGTTAGGAAGATATGCATGAATATTATATTTCGTATGGTTATCTTAATATATCTTCCTAGAATAGTTTATACGATAGATTTATGTACAAGGCTCCTTATGTGTATAAAAGGAGGCCTTTAGGTTTATGTTTCATATGCTTTCAATCACTGTTTGCCAATCGTTATTATCATTCATCGAAGTTGAAAGTTTAGTATACATACTTTTTTATTCTGTTCTTGGTTCTAAGAGTTAATTCCGCATAACACTTAGATTGTTGATAACACAAAGTTTCTCTACATATTATACTTGATCTAATCTCGATAATGCAAAAGTTTAATCGATCTAAGTTTGGGATCAACAAGTGGTATCGGATCTTGTTAAGGAACTTTTGATCTAAAGAACAAAAACCCTAAATCACAGAAAACCCTAAAAACATCTAAACAACATGTCTACCTCAACTGATACTCCACATTCATCCTCAAATCATAATCTCAATATCCCTATACCTGATCATGATAACTTTGAACTTTGGATGTTCAACTTTGAGCAATACCTCTAAGTTGATAACTATGTTCTCTGGGAAGTTATTGAGTTGGGTAACAAATTCAAAAAGGAAGAAAATATTGTTGCTGCTATAGAAACACGAAGAGCAGCTCAACAAACTAGAGATGAGCTACTTCCAAAACTTGAAGATGGAAGGGTTGTTTCAGCTGCTGAGATATTAGACAGAAGGAATGATATGAAAGATTTGAGTACTCTCAAACTGGCTCTTGGTATAAAGCAGCAACATAAATTCAGAAAGTATCAATCTACTAATGTGCCTTGGGAAGCCCTTAAAACTACTTATTATGGTAACGAGGAAACACTCAAACAAAGGAAAAAGCAGCTGGTCATGGAATTCATTGTGTTTAAAGCTCATCCTAATGAGAAGCTAAGTGAAGTGAGAATTCGTCTTCAAGATATCACTTGAAAGTTAGCCTTCATGGGAACTGAATTTGAAAAAGAAGACATCACTGCTACCTTTCTTGGAGCTCTTGGTGATGCTTGGGAGATTCAGGAAAAGTCAATCATGGACACCAAGCTTACAAGAACTCCTCATTTGATGACATATATAATCAACTAAAGATTATGGAACCAGAGGCTATGCTCAAAAAAGGAAGTAAATCAACATCTGGGAGCGTGGCATTCATCTCTCATAATGATTCCTCAGCCGTTGATAATGTTTCATATGTCAACGGATTGAATTCACATGTCAAAGGCTCAACTTCATCAGCCACTGACACATACAATGTTGGTTTACCAAGTCTCAAACCAGCTGGAATTGACTTGGATCCTGTGTGTGCATATATTGTTTCTTTGCCCAATGGTTCTCCAGTCTCTTATGAAGATCTTGAGCAAATCAATGATATTGATCTTAAAGAGATGGATATCAAGTGGAATATGGCACTTAGCAGTATAAGAGCCAATAGGTGGAACAAGAGATTTGGTAGGAAGATGACTTTTAATAGCAAAGAAACTGCTTGATTTGATAAATCCAAAGTTGAATGCTATAATTGTCATAGAATGTGACACTTTATGAGGGAGTGCAGATCTCCACGTAGGAATGACGTTGTAAAAAGCTCAAGTCAAATCATTAAGGTTGAAGATGTTGATCCAAAAGCTATGGTTGCCATGTAAGGGATTGATGGTTTTGGATGGAATTAGAGCTTTATGGAAAATGAGGTAAAGTAGAATCAAGCACTGGTAGCTGAGAAGGAAGAAAAGCATGTTCAATATGATCTTATGGCCAAATCTTCCTCTTCATCAGATAACGAGGTATATGATGATGCTTTTTGTAGCAAAGTTGCAGGAAAAACACTGAAAAACTTAATAAAGAAGTTTTAAATTTTAAAATCAAATGTTTTTGATGTAGAAATCAAGCTTGCAAACTATAAAAGGGGTCTTGCACAATCTGATGGGATGGTAAAAGAGTATAAGAAAATGGAATTTAATCTTAAAGATCAAATTACTGTTTTAACTAGAGATATAAAAGTAAGTAATGAGGCCAGGGATTCTCTCATGAAATCTAGGGCTGAATTGAAACTTAAATTAGATGAGGCCATTAAAGCTAAAAATGATGTAGGGCTTAAAATTGAAAATTTGATCAAGCCAGTGTTCTCTTGAAAAAATGTGTATGTGAACAAAGAAACCCTAGGGACATTACTGGTATTGGAATGAAAGAATTTGTTGCTGTTCCACCCCCAACAAGAAATTTCTATGGGGTTCCTCAAGGGCAAGACCTCTCTTGGACTGGCTTGCCAGAATTCCACGTGAAAAAATTCATTCCTCCACCAAGAGTTCTTAGTCCAGTTGAGGAATATAAGCAGAAGGTGACAGACTTAGAACAATGGAAAGCAGCCACCCTTTTTTATTTGTTAAGGGTGGACTGCTTAGTGATGACACTGTTGACCTAAAACTTATTGTTGTGACTAACCCTAACACTGGTAAAACAATTAATCTTGACTCAACAAATAAAAACAAACCTAGTGTTAAATATGCAGAGATGTATAAGAAACCTAGGTCACCAAAAAGTCAAGAAAATTATTGATCCCAAACTTAGATCGATTTAGCTTTGTGTTATCGAGATTAAATCAAGTATAACACGTAGAGAAACTTTGTGTATTCAACAATCTAAGTATTATGCGGAAACTAATACTCAGAACGAAGAACAAACATAATATATGAATACCAAACTTTCACTTTGATTAATAATAACAATGAAAGTGTTATGAGATATGTGGAAGAGGTGTAGATGAGATTTGTTTTATGTCTAACCCTAAGGCCTCCTTTTATAGGTTTAAGGAGCCTTGTACAAAAAGCTAAGATAAACTATTTTAGGAAGAGACATAAGATAAACATAACTTATTGACTAAATCTTTTTAAACATTAAGAATATATTCTGAATTTTTATCTTCATATTTTGTCCACCACCTTGAAGAATTCATCATTGGCAGATTTAGTCCTTGTCTTTGTCTTAAGATTCTTCTTGTCAACGCCTTGATAATTCTTATCAACGTCTCATTTGACAGTGCCTCGTTTACTCTTGTCAGCGTCCAATTTCCTCTTGTCAGCGTTCCAATGACTTAGCTAATTTTATTCCCAACAAAAATGTCAGGGTTTTATCAGTCTAAGCTAAGGTTTGTATCTAAAAAGGCTTGTTACTCATGTGGGAGATTCTCATATTTGGCCTATAATTGTGTCAGTGGATACACTTCATCCGTTGATAGTAGGTCAACCATGGTCAACCTAGACCTTTTGTCCAACCAAGTCCTCAGGCCACAAGACCATCTCCTTTTTTCTCTAAAGGAGCTAATATCCATGGACAAAGGCCCTTTCCAAAGACTAACACTTGGTCTAATTGATAGTTGATTCTTGTAGCAAACCCTAATTTAGCAGCTGACAGGAACAATCTATCCACTGACAGGACAAAACAAGCCATTGAAAACTCTAGGTTTGGTATGATAATGCCACAACTAGCAGCTATCAGACCTTATGCTAGACCAAGTAGTAATAGGCATTTGAAACCTAAGGGAAAAGGGTCTAAAGCTTCATCCAGTTTAACATGGAGACCTATTGGAACAAATTGGTTATTTAGGGCACAACGTGATGAACAGGGGGTTGTTACAAGGAATAAGTCAATTCTTGTTGAACAACCACACGAACCCAAGTCTGCAAAGGCTTGGGTTCCCAAAGAAAACTAATGTGTTTTCTTTATGTGCAGGGCATTATAAAACAAGTCAATGATCATGGATATTGGGACAGTGGATGCTCTAGTCACATGAAGGGGAAGGAATATTACTTGATAGACTTTACCCCCATTAAAGATGGTGACAAAGTGTACTTTGGTGGTAGCTATGAAAATATTTCTGGCAAAGGCATTCTTATCACCAACAACTTAAGGTTTGAGGAAGTTTCTCTGATAAAAGAACTCGATTATAATATTTTTAGTGTGTCACATGTATCTTATAACAAAAATAAAGTTCTCTTTACTGATACAAAATGTTTGGTGTTAAGTAAAGATTTTGAGATTCCTGCTGATAAGTTCATTGAGTTTAGAACTCCTAGAGATAAAGACGTTTATAATGTTAATCTCAATGGCATTAAAATGAACAACAGCTTATCATGTATTTATGCTAAGGCTTTAGTTGATGAGAGTAAGTTATGGCAGAGAAGGTTAGGGCATATAAACTTCAAAAACATGAATAGACTTGTGAGACATGATCTTGTAAGAGGATTGCCCTCAAAAGCATTCCACAATTATCATAATTGTGTTGCATGTCTTAAAGGAAAGCAGCACAAGGCCTTATTTAAGTCTAAGAGTGTGCATTCTAGTTCTAAACTACTTCACTTACTACATATGGATTTATTTGGCTCAACCAATATAGAAAGTCTCAATGGTAAATCTTACTGTTTTGTCATTAATGATGAATATTCTAGGTTTACTTGGACCTTCTTTTTGGCACAGAAAAGTGACACTACTAAGACTTTAATTAATTTCATTACTCAAATGGAAAACAAATCAGGATATGAAGTTAATATTCTTAGAGGTGATAATGGCGGTGTGTTTAAGAACAACCTTTTAGACGCCTTTTGTATCAATAAGGGAATATCTAGGGAGTTTAGCATAGCAAGAACTCCACAGTAGAATGGTGTAGCTGAAAGAATAAAAAGAACAATTATAGAAGCAGCTAGAACCATGTTGGCAGATGCTAATATACCCATTGCATTTTAGGCTGAGGCTATGAACATTGCATGCTATGTTAAAAATAGAGCCTTAGTCAATAAGTCCTACAATAAGACTCCTTATGAACTGTTTTGGAAGAGGAAGCCTAATATAGACTTCTTTAGGCCCTTTGGATGCCATGTAGTAATACTGAATACTAGTGATAGCCTAGGCAAGTTTAATTCAAAAGGAGACGAGGGATATTTCATGGGATACTCCATGAATAGCAAGGGGTATAGGGTTTATAACAAGAAGTCTAGGATTATCACAGAAAATATTCATGTTGACTTCTTGGAGAGTAAACCTAGTGATCATAAGTCTGGACTAAATTGGCTATTTCATTTAGAGCAATTATCTAGGTCCATGAGTTATATGTCTGTGACTAATCCAAATGTTTTAGAAGCACCTATTGTTGATAATGCAGGTATACAGGTCAATCAGGTAAAAGGATCACATGCAGTTGAACCCACTCCTTCTTTTAAATTTATTAACATACCTATTTGGAGTGAAGAGTTCATAAAAGCATCTGCTGCTACAAACGAAGTGGAAAGAAAGCAACAAGTGGAGCCGCAACTTGATGAAACAGTGAATGAATCTTCATCCGCTGACAACTCCATACCAGCCGCTGACACTTTAGATTCAGCCGCTGACAACTGTCTTTCATCCTCTAACAAAAACATTCTTGAGCTTGTTGAAGAATCCATAACCAAAGAAGGTGTCAGTGTACACAATCCATCCACTGACAACATGTCTCCTAATTCAAGTGGGTATGGAAGCAATTATGATGGTGATCTTGGCAATTTGGAATCCACAATTCAAGACAACACAATATTTGAGGGAGGAATTCTTACTAAGGTGTCTAAAATTCATCCTCAATTGGTGATATCAATACTCCTGTTCAGACTAGAGGGAAAAAGAAGATTCAAGGTGGATTTATTGCCAATATTCACAAGAAGGAAGATACCCCTTTGATTCAAGAATGTTTGTTTGCATGCTTTCTATTACAATCAGAAACTAAGAAGATTTTTTATGCTCTTAAAGAAGAAAGTTGGGTGGAAGCAATGTAGGATGAGCTTCACCAATTTGCAATTCAAGATGTTTGGGAATTGGTTAACTTTCCAAGAAATGTTAGACCTATAGGAGCACGTTGGGTTCTAAGGAACAAGAAATATGAAAGAGCGATTGTGATTAGAAACAAGGCAAGATTGGTTGCTCAGGGATATACACAAGAAGACTGTATTAACTATGAAGAGGTTTTTGCACCTGTTGCTAGGATTGAAACAATAAGGATTTTTCTAGCCTTTGCATCTTGCATGGGTTTCAAAGTCTACCAAATGGATGTGAAAAGTGCATTCTTGTATGGAACAATCAAGGAGGAAGTATATGTCATGCAACCTCCTGGTTTTGAGGATCCAGAGCATCCAAATAAAGTGTATCGAGTTAAGAAGGCAATGTATGGCCTTCATCGGGCCCCTAGAGCTTGGTATGTTACTCTTTACACATACTTAGTGGAAAATGGCTTTAAGAGGGGAACCATAGACCAGACCTTATTCACAAAGGAAAATAGGAAAGATTTTCTTCTTGTACAGGTCTATGTTGATGATATCATCTTTGGTTCATCTAACCAAAAGATAAGTGATGATTTCTCAAAGCTTAGGAGAGATAAGTTTTAGATGAGTGCTATGGGAGAGATGAACTTATTTCTTGGTTTACAAGTTTAGTAGTAAGAAGATGGAATTTTTATCTCACAAGACAAATATGTGGCTGAAATTTTAAAGAAATTTGGTTTCCCACCTCATGAGAAACGAGCTAGCACACCCATGGATAGGGAACATCCCTGGGGAAAGCTTGGAGATGGAAAGGAAGTTGATGTTAGGCATTATCGATCAATGATTGGTTCATTGATGTATCTCACAGCTTCAAGGCCTGACATTATGTTTGTAGTATGTGCATGTGCACATTATCAAGTGACTCCCAAGGTATGTCACCTTCATGTTGTCAATAGGATTTTTAGGTACCTTAGATGTTTTCTAACATTGGGATTATGGTATCCTAGAGACTCTCCATTGAAGCTCATTTGCTATTCAGACAGTGATTATTTTGGTGATAATGGGGACAGAAAGTCCACAACTTGTGGATGTCAATTCCTTGGAAGCAGACTTATATCTTGGAAATGCAAGAAGCAAACTGTGGTAGCCAATTCAACAAATGTGGCTGAGTATGTAACAATTGATGCATGTTATGGGCAAGTGCTATGGATTCAAAATCAACTTTTGGATTATGGGTACAACTTTATGCATACTAAGATTTTTGTAGAGAATAACAGTACATTGTGCATAATTAAGAATCAAGTACATCATTCTAAAACCGAACACATAGAAATCAGGCATCATTTTATAAGGGATTGTTTTGAAAAAGGTTTGATCTTTCCAAATAAAATAGACACAAAGAAAAATATGTCTGATTTTTTAACTAAACCTTTTGATGTTGGGAGATTTTAGTACTTGGTTTCTGATATTGGTATGATCAATCCATAAATTATGTTGTTTTTGAAATTGATGTAATGTATGTACAGGATGTGCACTGTTATTAGTTTTTGTAAAAGTTTGATTTTCCACATTATTTTTCTACCCGCTAACAAAGGCATTCTATCCGCTGACATAGTGGAAAGAAGCCGCTGACAGATTTTATGGTAAATTTTGTAGTTTTTCATCTAACATTACAGGCATGTATGGGGAAATTGTAGATATGGATAGAGTGTTGCTTATGGACTCAAGGAGTGTAAACCCGCTTTAAAAATGTCTTAGAATATTAAATACATGAAATCACATAGAACTTAAAACTTTTCGATTTATTAATATATGACATGAGAAACGAACAAATAATATGAGTATTGCGTATATTAATTAAATCCGATAAGTAAGTAAGTATATTATTAGTATTATTAATACATCAAGTATTTACGTAAAACACGTACATAAGTTGTAAAAATTAGAACACGACTTTGAAAACACGAACACGCGTATGTATTGTGTTAAACAAAGAATTAGAATAAACTAAATGTGTGTGTTTGTTATGAAAGTTAAGGGGACAAAGAGGAAAAAGAGGGATTCGGTCGTGGCCCATATGGCATCCTAAACCGCCCAAAAAACAAGAATAAGTACGGGGGTACATTTTTTTTCAAGTCGACACAAAATCCAACAAAACCCTAAATAAATTAAGTCGACCATTCTTTGTTGAAGCCTCCCTGTCGTCGTTTTTTATCACCAAGGGACCAAGAAACGGCCATGTGTAGATCTAGATTCAAGGGGTTTGGTTCATGTTTTATGTTTCTAAAATCAAGACACAAGATAAGTTCTCATCAATCCTTTTTCTCCTTTTGATTCGTAGGTTATATGCTGTAATTTGTTAATCATGTTATAAACATGTTAATAATCGCGTTAAATAAACAAGTTTAATAGGAAGGGTGTCGTGTTGGCCAGATGACACACAAACCAAGACACCATGTGTCTCAGTGGGTTTTATTGTCCACCAACCGCAACCCTAGGGGTGGTAGTGGTGGTTTTGTTCAACCGACGGCAACCCCAAAACACACAGCAAGGGTGCGTTTGGGTAAAACAGTGGGAACCGAGACACCATGTGTCTCTGTGGTAAAGTATATACAAACAGCAGGAACAAGTAACACGGCAGTGGGTAACCATAACCTAACAACAGGAAAAAACAATGGGTCTAGCAGCTTTATCGGATGACACTACAATTTATATATCGGGTAGAACTAAGTATTAGATATCGGATAGTACTGTTTTGTATTATTGGACAATACTGTGTGTATATCTTGGATAGAACTGGAAACAGTATATATGGGACAGCACTGATTTAGGTTGTTTGCTAGTTGTTTGTTTTGTGCGACCGAGATATGGGTGTCTCGGTAGGATCATGTACGTAAGCTTATGTTAAATAGTCAAGGTAATTTAATTATTATTTACATGATATAATTAAATAATTCACGCAACTTAAGTTATATTTAGTTAACAGAATTTGCCCAAGTATTTTATTTGCGTAGTTAAATTAATAACTGTGATTTAATTTAATTATTTAATCATCTAGCTAATGTTAAGTTTATTAAATTATCATGTCATTTTATTAATTAATAATCTCAAGTAAAACCATGCATTTTATTATTAATTAATAATTATTAATTTAGCTTAAAGTATTTATTTAATAAACTTTACTGTATAATCATAAAATATATATTTTATAATTGTTAACGTTATGGTTTATATTTCATATTATTAATAAAACTTATTCCTCAATATGGAAACTTACTATGTTAGATAACCTGCTATATTTCGGAAGTTACTAGTGTAATATAACAAGTATGTTAACATGTAAGAACATGAAATACACCAAGCATAATACATGATTTAACATGAATCAGTAAAATAAGTCAAGAACATTTAAAGCAAGACAAGAACAAGTAAAACAAGTTAAGAAAACGTCAAGTAATTATTAATCAGTTAAGTATAAGTTAACCAAGCAACTCATACACGTCCCTCTTTATTATGTAGCACTTATGGAGTCAGAGTAGGATTCTTCGCATCTTCTTCGTTCACATTACTAGACGCAAGGTACAGATATTCCGTCCTTCAGTATGGACAATTCCCTTTGCATGCTTGATTAGGTTTTCCCATCTACTATGCCATCTATTTTCCCTGTAGTCACGTGTCTTAAACACGTCAGGAAATGTCACGTTTATTTTAATTGCCATAGCCATATATATGCATGTCAGTTTCACCTAGTTGTGGAGGTACCATAACCATAGCGCTGGAGGCACCGGTGTTATGACTCTTCTGCGGGAGAGTGATTGCTTGCAGCGTCCCTTTACAAGTTTGGCCTTTATTATTATTATAATGTGGGTCGAACGGGTGCATCCTAGTTACATGTTTAAGACAGTATTTTCATGGTGAATGTTGTGTGTGCCTTGCATCCTTCACAAGGAGTTGATCCCTCCTACCCAGACTATTATAATTAGAGGCATCCCCTCTAATTGCATGACGAGGTCACCTCTTCATGTATTCATGCATGTTGTTATATGCATGACCTATATGGACTCTTGGGCATTTAAAAGATAGTTTTTATGATATAAACCTAATCTTTTCAGAATAAATCAGTTTATTACATGTCACCAGGTTTCTAGGATTTACATTATTCCACTGTACTTTCATTGGTCATGTTTTCATTTCAGTCTTTATTCATGTTTATGCCATTCAATAATATGTCATATATCCGCACACTTAGCGTATCGCTCACCCGCTTTTCTTTACATGTCCCAAAACTGCAGGTACCAAAGGTCAGACAAGAGCATGGAGAGGTGGTGCATAGGATGACAGCTATTTTATGTTTCTGTTCCTTTTGCATTACATTTACTTTATGCTTTGTTTATGAGTTTATGTTTGGGAGCCGATGTTTGATTCCGGTTATCCCTTATGGTCATGTAATGTTTTAGGACATTTACCTTATATGCTTTGATGACACGCCATAATTATCCTGTAACGGTCCATTTATCCAAATGGGGTGTTACAAGGAGTGTGGCAACAAGGTTTATTTATGATAGTTGAAATATTTATATTTCTATCTTGAAATAAATATTTTTGTCACATATATTTTTAAGTATACTCATCATAATTTAAGGGGAGTTTTAGGACAACCTTTAGGTTCTTGGCTATTCTTTGAATGCTCTTATCATAATCCTAGATTGTGTCCACAGGTGAGTTGGGGTTAGAAGTTATGATGCCATGTTTTTATAAATATGGTAAAATTCCTAGACTTCGAGGCACTATAGCATGCACGTAATTTATTTTGCATGCATGTTGCCAAGACCTTTTGACCTAGATTTGGGCTTGGTCGAATTCATATAATTTTTGGGCTTACATGGGAGTTACAATTATTTTATAAAAGATAACTTCATCCCTAAGAATTGTGTAGGTAAGGGACATTTAAGGATAATTATGTCTATCTTGCATAAACAAGTGTGCATGATTAGACAGTACTTGTGATGCTCAGTCATTAGGGTAAAAGTTGATGTAAAAGCCATAAAAATAAGTTCAAAATTTAATTATATTTTTCAAATAATTTTGAAGTATTTATGACGTTAAATATTATTATGTTTAATGGTTTAAGTTGAAACCGATATTAAATATTATATTTTAATATTTTGACGAGTAACGAGGACTACTAGTGATCGCGATACCGACGGATGTCAAAAATTTTATATTTTATTATCGATCGTTTCGATATTTAATACTTTCGACGATATCGTTTTAATTACGTATCAAGTCGTTATATTATTATTTTTCATGTGCGTTTAAACTTTTGAAAAGTATTTTGATGAAACCCGAGTCTCGTAAATATTTCAAAATTTACAATTTAAATTTTCTACCCTTTTTAACTATTTTATTCCATTTTGGATCAAAACTATCACAAATTGGCAAAAACTACCCTAACCTTACACTATATATATAATTTCCACTATCTCTTTTCATTTAAAAATTCATTAAATCAAAACCACCATCTTTCTTCTTCCCTTTCTTTTGGCCGTACACCCCTAACCCCAAAAACCTCCACATTTTGTTGATTTTAAGATTGATTCTTCCAAAACTAAATCAAGACCCATCCTAGAAATTTCAAGAGGATCAATTTGGTATAAAAATTTCATACATGCATCATACTTTTTAATTTTATGAATTTTGATTATTTATATAGTTGTATGATCATCTTATTATTTTGATTTTATATTGTATCCATGGATTTGTTAGTTTTTGTGGTTGAAAGATTTAAATTTTTTGTAAAAATGATCATGCATGTGTTAGTAGTAATCATCAAATGATGTTTATGCTAGTTTTTCACCAAAAACTTATTTTTAATTTTTGGGTTTTTGATTTTGATTATGATACAAGTGTTAGGATTGGTTTATGATGATATTAGGGGCTTAGGTTGATGATAAAAGTTGTTGGTTTTGATAAAAAACATGATTTTGTGGGAGATTTTGAAAGGTGATTTTGGGCAGTAGGTTTGAGGCCATTTTCGAGGGTCTTAAGTCTAAATATAGGATGATATGATTGGAAAATGTTGTAGAGAATTTCGTTAGCTTTGATTTGATATTAAGTAGGCCTTCCAACTCCAAACGAGGTGGAAGATACACTAGTTTGATTTTCGTGTACCGGGAGACGAGTGTTGACACAATCCGAAAATTGTTGTCGATATTTGGATCGAAGCTCAGGGACTATAAAATGAGTTTCAAAAGGATTCAAGGGCTGTTCTCAGGCTCAATTTTTGAGTCTATTTTTAGAATCAAGTGTTGGTTTTATAAATGGAGTTGTTTTGAATGATCAAAATGGTTTCGTAAGTCAAGGTCGCTAAACTGTCCGGATTTTGTGATTCAAAGATGAGTCGGGCAGGGAACTTTAGAAGTAAAATCTTTTAATGGGCTCTTGTGAGGACTTTCTACATATAGTAAGTAAGTTCTCTGAGTAGTATCACAAAAATTTGATATGTTTAAGTATGGGAAAACGGCTTGAACATTCGGTATGTTCCGGCAGATTTTTATTAAAGGCATAGAATAATAAAATGAATATATAGGAGAGTATAATAGAACCACTTGTATCGTTTTCTCTCGAGTTGTCATGATTTTATACTTGAGTTTGATTTTATTATGTATCATTTATTTCTTGAGTCTATTATTAATGTACGCACCTTATTTGCTAGGTTGCGGTTGTCGTGTTTATCGGGCATCTACTGTCGTCGGCGATCGTCTTCAACTACTATAAGTACTAAGGTGAGTCTATAGCCTCGTTTGAGCTCATTCAAATAATTTTAAAACCCGCGAGGGGGAATACATGTTTTATAAACTTAGAACACAAGATTTTTATGGTATGCTTGTCCCTCTTTGAATGGACCCGTGGTTGCCTTTAATATGCATTAAGTGATTGCCATTGTTAAAGCCTCAGTTATGGACCGTTAACTAGCTTATGATGGGCTAGCCGCTAGTACAATTAATAGATCTTTGGGGGAAGCCGCCCCGGTTCAGTTTGTGTGGACTTGTCACAGAAGCTTATGCCCGACCTCCACACTGTTTGAACATACTGTATTGAGAAGTCAGGTATACGTCAATGTACCAATAATCTGGAGGTAACCGACAATTAATAAATCTCCTGTCTTATCAGACCTCTAAAGGGAGTGTCTAAGGGCTCGGTTCCATGAGCTTATTGCAATTTATGCTATATATACAATTATTATTGTTGATGCAAATTATTATTTGATGCTTGTTAAGCATGCCACAAACTTATAATCTTTGCTTGTGTTCAAATTGATTACATAAACCTATAGATTCACTCAACATTTTTGCTGATTGTTTTACTCATATGTATTTCAGGTAATCAAGAAGTGGAAGCTTGGAGGTCACGGGAATGAAGTTGTGCACTGCTTTTGTTGTTCAAACTCTTTGATTTATTTATCGTTCCATTTTTAAAACAAACTAATATGTAGTTTTAACTTATCTTTTGGTTACGATTACTAGGGACTACGCTACTCTGATGAATGTTTTTGGAACGATAAATTTGAAACGTCTCTTTCGAGTCGTTCTTTATAAATTGTGTGTTTTTATACCATTGTTTAGCACCCAAAGATATATTCCGCTGCGTGTAAATTTGGGGGTGTTACAGATTGGTATCAGAGCCATGAGTTATAGAGAACTAGGTCTTTATTTTAAAAACCTAAATTATAACTGTCAGTTTTTATGTTTCAAAGAGTCGGTGCACATGACTTCGCGTGACTTCAGGTTTAAGCTACTTCTGAGATTACAATTTTAGTATACATTATTACGTATACCTTATTAGAAAGTATTTATAAATAAATGCTATGATCCATTTATGGATATATATTTATATCTAGGATCCCTTTATCGATATATATTCATGTCGTTAAACTTTTCGATAAATGTTTATCATTTATTAATGATTAACTTAAATAAATACAATGACTTTTCAAGATCTTTCTGTATTTATTTTGAAATATTTAAATTGCTTTTATTGTAAAAAATATATATTATGACCTTACATACCTTCGTCGGCGTATGTTATGTTCATTGTTTAACCCTTTGAGATATCTATATAGATATCCAAATCGTCTTCCGGCTGTTTGTGCTTTGACGTGTGGAAACCTTGGTTTCCTCGATATTTTAAGCTACTAGGAATGCCTCATGTTCATATGATTATACAATCAAAGCGGAATTAGAACACGACACATTAACAAGGTGTTTAGACACAAAGAACATGAATTAAAACAATTGGGTTGCTAATTATATTGATAATCAACAACCACTAGACGTGTATACATTAAGCCCACGTCTAGTGCAACACACGCTTTTAGGTTTACGTTGTGAATATGAGTTATATGAAACCTAATAACCCTTGGTTCCTTTTATAGTGTAAGGATTAGGGTTTTACAAGAGATAAGAATAAATAAACATGTAAATCTTCTATTCAAATAATCATATATAGAATATATCTTGCATATATATCCAAATAGAAGCTTCCAAAGGCTTCTTGTCTACGTTTCTATCAATGTTTACATTGTGACAATGCTTGGATTGTACATGACAATGCTTGCTTCTGTCAACGCTTGTCTTGTTCTTGACAATGCTTGGAATACACTTGTCAATGCTTGGACAAATGCCTTCATGTTTTCTTCGTTTTTGAGTTTCTGCCACATCAACTTTTTGACCCAACAATCTTCCCCTAGTTAATGTTGGCAAAACTCTATGTGTATCTCTTGTAAGTTGTACATGATCTTCAAATTGCTTCCCCTCAAGTGTAGCATGTATGTCTTCCCCGTTTTGTCACATCAACAGGGAAGTAAACAATGTATGCAATCTTGAAGATTCTCCAAATGTAGCTCTATGTAATGATCTTGAAGAAAAATAAATAAAGTAATCTTGATGTAGAAGTAGAGTAACCCAACCTTATGTTCCATGTCTTGTACTATCTATGTGATGAAGAACTTATACCAAATAGAGAAAATATAAGTAAACCTCGATCCCTTGTCAATATTCTCATCCTTTGTGAGACACTGAGCACGATAATGTAACTCCTTCAAGTGTTATGACAAGTCTTCGTCACCACCCATGTAAAGCACGAATAAGTTACCTTTAAAGAATAATGTTGACTAGGCACCATCTTTAAAGATATGATAGAACACAAACTCGTGAAAATCTTCTTCGAACATCAAACTTACCATAAGAATTCTTCCCCTTAAGCCAACACCTCTTCATGACGAATTTAATGAAATAACATCTTCATACCATATGTAAAAGGACTTTGGTGGATAACTCTTTCACAAGGCTATCCCAATTACATAGTTTAAAATATCCATCAAATTCTCCATGAATTGTTGCGAACTTACTTAAAAATCATTTACTCCTTGTAAAAATATCCGAGCCATAAATATCAACTTGATATTCTGAATAAAAACGGAGATTCCATGTACCTTTGCGTGTAAATACCTCCTTTTTGTGTGCTAAAAACGTACCAATTTTCTCAAACAGCAGCTATTTTTTTGTTGTCCAATATCTTCCTTTATCCAATATATCACCACTGTGTGTTGTCCAACATCGGACAACACTTGTCAGCGTTTGAAAAATAATATATCGGACAACAAGTGTCAGCGCTTCCCAACATCGCTTAACTTATTCCTGTCAGCGTCGAATATATACCTGTCAGCGTCTTCCTCATTTTTGTCAATGGCTGACTATTAATTAGCATCATTTAGCTTCGTCCATCCAAAAGCCCATATTGGTATTTGAATCATTTTACTTTATATGGCACTCAACGTGAATCAATTGCAAAAGAAAAGTATGCAATGTACCTCCCCATGCTTCTTGATCACGTAAGGACAAAAGCAACATCAGAACCATGATAGACCACGTCCAAGACTCTTAATCTACTTCAAATAAAACGTGATTCACCAGCTTTCCAAAACTCTCGGATCACACATAAGTTCATATCCCATGAAAATAGAATCCATATAACTTTCATATATACTTCATAGAATATCCCCTTTTTTTAGCACAAAACACGTTTTAGTGTTGTGATCCTTATCAAAACAGCCACTTGATACTTTTCATTAAAAAAATATCATACACGCCTCCATCATTGTATAACCAATCACTGTGACATATTCGTGTAAACACAAAAATAGAAGAATCAATTTATCATTATCATTAGTCTCTCGGTCCCACCTTTGCTTTGTAACAAACAGAAGAAACCCTCGATGAATAAAAAGACAACATCTTCTCCTTTGTCTTGCGTACAATGATTGTAACAACACACTATGATTCAAGTGGTACAGTGATCTAATCTTGTTTTCAACCATTCTTTGTAACCACGAGTCAATAAACAGTACGCCTGCTGCTATGTTTTTTATAAAGCGAATCTAGGGTTTATACATAAAACCCTAATCATCAATCAATCAATCAACGTAGCAACAAGAACATTAACCATACTAGGGTTCATCATGGATTCATGAATACACTCACCAAAGCTAGTATGATCCATCATTATTCACAGCATCACACAACGAATCTAGGGTTTGTAAATAAAACCCTAAAAGCAAATTTCCAATCTGTTGTGATCTTCGACGCTAAATAACTTTCTCATGGAGATAAACCTTGACAATCCCTCCGGTGGATGTCTAGATATATGTGTATAGAACACACACAAGAAATCTTTTGACGATCCAACGGTCCAATCAAAAGTTATACCTCCCGGAATACTGCTGCGCACACAAAAACGTCCAGAAAAACCCTAGACGGATTTTTCTATTCTTCTCGATACACGAACACCTTGTTGGTCCTAGCATCACGAGCCACGAGGCTCTGATACCAATTGTGGAAACCTTGGTTTCCTCGATCTTTTAAGCTACTAGGAATGCATCACGTTCATATGATTATACAATCAAAGCGGAATTAGAACACGACACATTAACAAGGTGTTTGGACACAAAGAACATGAATTAAAACAATTGGGTTGCTAATTATATTGATAATCAACAACCACTAGACGTGTATACATTAATCCCACGTCTAGTGCAACACACGCTTTTAGGTTTACATTGTGAATATGAGTTATATGAAACCTAATAACCCTTGTTTCCTTTTATAGTGTAAGGATTAGGGTTTTATAAGAGATAAGAATAAATAAACATGTAAATCTTCTATTCAAATAATCATATACAGAATATATCCTGCATATATATCCAAATAGAAGCTTCCAAAGGCTTCTTGTCTACATTTCTATCAATGCTTACATTGTACATGACAATGCTTGGATTGTACATGACAATGCTTGCTTCTGTCAACGCTTGTTTTGTTCTTGACAATGCTTGGAATACACTTGTCAATGCTTGGACAAATGCCTTCATGTTTTTTTTCGTTTTTGAGTTTCTGCCACATCAACTTTTTAACCCAACTGGACATCTTGAAACGTAATCTCTAGACTATTGTGTATCTCAATGTGTCCTTGGAATAGACTAACCGCTATCGTGTGAGTCACACATTTTGAAACACTTCCTATAATCGTGTTGGATAATATCATGGTTTTTCATAATATTTTGTTGATTTTTATCACCGTTTTGCACGGTATGTGAAGATTTAATTCATTGACATTTATATGCATCGACTCTGAAGTGTATTGTTCGCTTATATCTCTGTAAAGTCATCGTCATTTTATAAATCATCGTCTAGATTAGGGTGCTAGATTTGAATACGATTTTAGATCTATATACTCGTATTATCCTCTTCCATTAACCTTCTTGCTCCCGTCGTTAATGTTCCACTCTTTTCTTGTTATGATTTTTGTTTTTGGACAATCGTGGCACCAAGGAGGTTTGCCTACTTTGCACCTTGAAACTTAAATTATGGACGTCATTCACCGTTTTGCTTCCTAAATTTTGTGTTGGATACCTTGAAGCATCTTCTGTCATACATTATGCTATATTTTTGTTTAATGCTTATTATGAGATTTATTTTTCATTGTTGTTGTAAAATCCACAAGACATGTGTATATATATATTGAGCCGTTAGGAAGTGTCGAAAAATATATTTAATGAAGAAACTACAGGGGGTGTATAAACAGGTCAAAACTTAAAAGTAAAACTTGTGTTTTTAAAATAAAATAGTCAAACCTGCACAGAACTTCAGGGGTATTTTGGTCATTTTGTATTGGGTTTCAGGTCCCGGGTAAAACTAGAAAGTCGTCTGAAACGTCATTTTGCATCAAAATGCATTAGACTCCGAGTCTTGGAGATGTCGTTTATCGGGTCAATTAATCGGCTCATATTTAAAAGTCAAATCTGATAGAAAACTCAGAACATGAGTTTTAAACGTTTCTAAGCAGTTTTGATTTCAATTGAAATCGTAAACTTTTAACGAATATTATCTTACAACTAGCTAATACTAGTTGCATGTGAAAATGTTTAAAAAAAAATAGAAACATTACAGGATTAGCAATTACCGGATTAATGGTGTAATTTGAAAACAAATAATATACTTTCTTAAAAGCATGTTGTGTCGAGTATCTTACAAAGAATACACATATGGATTGATTTATTCTTTTTATATATATGACTCATTTGTCGTTCGATGTTATTTTATTTTTATTTTCTTCTAACCTTCCACTGATTTGGGTTGAGTTTTGAAGTTTTGCTTTCACATTCTTCTTCGACATTCTCATCACGTGTCTCATGGCGTTTCCGTCTAAACCTTATAACCTTTTGAAACCTTAACAACTTGTAACCATTTCATTGATTGTTTTATGAGCTACTATTTGCCACTTTTTGCAAACCTTTGGCTACTTTATACGTTGTCATAATGTCACCTTATAAATAAATCTGATATTGTTTTACGATTATTTTCACCCATTGTTTTTACTTTGGTCTTATAAAATACTTTTCGTAACATTAAAAGTTGCTTATTGAGTATCTCACAAATTACTTGTATCCTATAAATTTATAAAATATTTTTATATTCCATTTCACAAATGGCATGGGTTATATATAAACATAAGAAACGTAATACTCTTCAAAGAAATGGAGCACTTCATTGCTAGCCCTAAATTATACATGGCCTGATCACCTATGTCTAATTTAGAAGGACCCTTGCTAGGCTGAATAGTAGTCACCTTAAAAATATTGATAATAATAAACTTTTTACTTGTATTTATGATAAAGATAAATAAAATGAAATAAAGTGAAAAGAAGTTTTTAAAACCTTTATATTTTATGCAAGTAGCACAATTTCTATGCATCTGCATACGTTTTCTTACCTTCTCTTGAACGAATTACGCGCTTACGAATACGTTTTTACTCGACGATCATTTTTCCACTTGTTACTACATCTTGTCTTATAACTGGTTTCTTTTGACCGTTCGTCTAATTACTGACTGTTGATAAATGGCTTGAAAATCTCGATGTTTTATCCTTCCTTCTTGTCCAATCTTCTTTATGCGACTGGCTAGATCTTTGGAATGTCTCCGCACGTGAATAATGAATTATCACTAGAGTGATTTTCGTGTATCCGGGATGATGTCCGTCACTCTCGTTTGTCTCGAAATCTACTCTTGTGAACCGTGTTTTGACTTCTCTCTTTAAACACTAACATCGTTCATTTGATTTATTTTAATTACAAGTGATTATTAGGAATTTTCTTTTATTAAAATTTTTGTATGGATCTTATTTCCGATCATGTATCGACCAACGCTAAGTTAACAAGCTGATATTGGTGAACCACCGACCGCACTAACAAAATTAACAACTTGTCTAATCTATTATTTCTTATCTTCTTACTATCAACGCCTTCATCTTATTATTCTATTTAAGAATTCATACGACATTTGCTTCATCCCCTTTTGTACCGCTGATTTCGTACTAATTGTTGACCATTATTTTCCATTCGTATTCGTTTGTTATCTTGTCACATTTTGAAACCCGAATATATCCCATGTTTATATTGAAATAATAAACACCTTTATGTACTTCTACAATGTATTATAAAAAAAAATTTATGGAACTTTTATACATTTTCCAATGATTTTCAATTATCGAAATAACTATCACAAGTAAAGGTCAAATTTATACATCACCTTTTGTATAATTAGAACTAATGTTTAAAATGAAATTATGCTATATCTTTTGAACTAATTAACTTATCATACGTTACTTTTAATGTAATGAAATTACCGGTTTAATTTATATTCCTAATAATGATTTAATTTGGAAATTATATTTTCTAAATCGTAACCATCAGTATGAGTTTAATTAATAAATTCATGTCATTCTTTCGAAGCTTCTTAAGACGACCAAAATAAATTATGAAGTTATTTAACTTCTATTTTTAATATATCATCCTTATCAAGAAGGTACCTCAATTGAGTTTTAAGGTAATACCAAATCCGGGACGGATAATTGTGACAAACGTTATTTTAATGTTAATATTTAATTCATTCTTCGCTCTCATTTTTCTAGTATTGTGAATTATTATGTTTTACTGTTACGTGAGTCGAGATCCCTCGTCGATCGTCAACCTTAAATCATTTTACCAAATCTTGTCCGTTATTGCGTTTATTGAATTCATTTTTATCTCGTTATGTTCCTCGTATTGAAGATCACTATTTTATTCTGAGTTTAAAATGAATCTTGGGAAGCAGTATATAAGAAGAAATGATAAGTGTCACCAGGATTTATGCGTGTACTTGTGGAATGATTGAGGACCGAATCTCTTAATGAATGGAGTTAATAAATTCGTTACGACCTCGAGGAGTATGTTGAAGCCGACACCGCAAGTGGAAAGACTCTTGAGATCAAGTGGTTATTATCAAGGGTTCATTCAAGGTTTTCTCGATGATTAACAGTGGAGATCTATACTCGATGTTTATGTTCGACCTTTTCTTTTATGTACTTATATGGTGTGTGATCTAGTCAAATGATCGTAAGTTGTGAGAACTTGAGACGGCATCATCCGATGACGTCCGATCATGTAGAACACATATTATGTAATATCTTTTTGACTTTCAACGACGATGTTTATTGAGACTTTAATGCGCGTTGGCGAAAGTGAGATGGTGTCTTTGTATTATCTTTTGAGTAGGGACCCGCGTGTGAGCACCCTCCGATGACGAAAATGTTTTTCTTGTTAGTTCTTTTGATGTGTGTCCATGGCTATCCGTCCGATGGATATCCTTTAATTTGCAACCTTCCTTTAACTGGATTTACCCGAACATCCTGTCATCCATTCTTATTGTCGAATGAGCTTCGTGTGATTCATAAAATTTTCATGTGTCGAGCTTGACGGGTGACTGGTGGATAAGGATTTATTTATTCCTTTTTGGTGAGATACAACTTGACGACAAGTTGCGTTTTGTAAAAGAACCAGTGGAGATCGTGGATCAAGATTCACGTGAGAACGTGAGGACTTCTTTATGAGGAATGCCCTCATCCTTTAGGGTAGTCAAAAACTCGAGTATTAGGTGAGTCGAGCACCGGGACGTCGCTCCCTTAAGGTGGTGAGGATGTAAAACCCGTAAAAATAAGTTCATAATTTAATTATATTTTTCAAATAATTTTGAAGTATTTATGACGTTAAATATTATTATGTTTAATGTTTAAGTTGAAACCGATATTAAATATTATATTTTAATATTTTGACGAGTAACGAGGACTACTAGTGATCGCGATACCGACGGATGCCAAAAATTTTATATTTTATTATCGATCGTTTCGATATTTAATACTTTCGACAATATCGTTTTAATTACGTATCGAGTCGTTATATTATTATTTTTCGTGTGCGTTTAAACTTTTGAAAAGTATTTTTACGAAATCCGAGTCTCGTAAATATTTTAAAATTTACAATTTAAATTTTCTACCCTTTTAAACTATTTTATTCCATTTTGGATCAAAACTATCACAAATTGGCAAAAACTACCCTAACCTTACACTATATATATAATTTCCACTATCTCTTTTCATTTAAAAATTTATTAAATCAAAACCACCATCTTTCTTCTTCCCTTTCTTTTGGCCGTACACCCCTAAATCCAAAAACCTTCACATTTTGTTGATTTTAAGCTTGATTCTTCCAAAACTAAATCAAGACCCATCCTAGAAATTTCAAGAGGATCAATTTGGTATAAAAATTTCATACATGCATCATACTTTTTAATTTTATGAATTTTGATTATTTATATAGTTGTATGATCATCTTATTATATTGATTTTATATTGTATCCATGGATTTGTTAGTTTTTGTGGTTGAAAGATTTAAATTTTTTGTAAAAATGATCATGCATGTGTTAGTAGTAATCATCAAATGATGTTTATGCTAGTTTTTCACTAAAAACTTATTTTTAATTTTTGGGTTTTTGATTTTGATGATGATACAAGTGTTAGGATTGGTTTATGATGATATTAGGGGCTTAGGTTGATGATAAAAGTTGTTGGTTTTGATCAAAAACATGATTTTGTGGGAGATTTTGAAAGGTGGTTTTGGGCAGTAGGTTTGAGGCCATTTTCGAGGGTCTTAAGTCTGAATATAGGATGATATGATGGGAAAATGTTGTAGAGAATTTTGTTAGCTTCGATTTGATATAAAGTAGGCCTTCCAACTCCAAACGAGGTGGAAGATACACTAGTTTGATTTTCGTGTACCGGGAGACGACTGTTGACACAATCCGAAAATTGTTGTCGATATTTGGATCGAATCTCGGGGACTATAAAATGAGTTTCAAAAAGATTCAAGGGCTTTTCTCTGGCTCAAAGTTTAGAAATTTGAGTCTATTTTTAGAATCAAGTGTTGATTTTATAAATGGAGTTGCTTTGAATGATCAAAATGGTTTCGTAAGTCAAGGTCGCTAAACTGTCCGGATTTTGTGATTCAAAGATGAGTCGGGCAGGGAACATTAGAAGTAAAATCTTTAATGGGCTCTTGTGAGGACTTTCTACATATATTAAGTAAGTTCTCTGAGTAGTATCATAAAAATTTGATATGTTTAAGTATGGGAAAACGGCTTGAACATTCGGTATGTTCTGGCAGATTTTTATTAAAGGCATAGAATAATAAAATGAATATATAGGAGAGTATAATAGAACCACTTGTATCATTTTGTCTCGAGTTGTCATGATTTTATACTTGAGTTTGATTTTATTATGTATCATTTATTTCTCGAGTCTATTATTAATGTACGCACCTTATTTGCTAGGTTGCGGTTGTCGTGTTTATCGGGCATCTACTATCGTCGGCGATCGTCTTCAACTACTATAAGTACTAAGGTGAGTCTATAGCCTCGTTTGAGCTCATTCAAATATTTTTAAAACCCGCGATGGGGAATACATGTTTTATAAACTTAGAACACAAGATTTTTATGGTATGCTTGTCCCTCTTTTAATGGACCCGTGGTTGCCTTTAAATTGCATTAAGTGATTGCCATTGTTAGAGCCTCAATTATGGACCGTTAACTAGCTTATGATTGGGTAGCCGCTATTACAATTAATAGATCTATGGGGGAAGCCGGCCCGGTTCAGTTTGTGTGGACTTGTCACAGAAGCTTAGGCCCGACCTCCACACTGTTTGAACATATTGTATTGAGATGTCAGGTATACGGCAATGTACCAATAATCTGGAGGTAACCGACAATTAATAAATCTCCTGTCTTATCAGACCTCTAAAGGGAGTGTCTAAGGGCTCGGTTCCATGAGCTTATTGCAATTTATGCTATATACAATTATTATTGTTGATGTAAATTATTATTTGATGCTTGTTAAGCATGCCACAAACTTATAATCTTTTCTTTTGTTCAAATTGATTACATAAACCTATAGATTCACTCGGCATTTTTGCTGATTGTTTTACTCACATGTATTTTAGGTAATCAAGAAGTGGAAGTTTGGAGGTCACGGGAATGAAGTTGTGCACTGCTTTTGTTGTTCAAACTCTTTGATTTATTTATCGTTCCATTTTTAAAACAAACTGATATGTTGTTTTAACTTATCTTTTGGTAACGATTACTTGGGACTACGCTACTCTGATGAATGTTTTAGGAGCGATAAATTTGAAACGTCTCTTTTTGAGTCGTTCTTTATAAATTGTGTGTTTTTATACCATTGTTTAGCACCCAAAGATATATTCCGCTGCGTGTAAATTTGGGGGTGTTACAGTTGCTTTCCTTAGGATTAAAGTATTTGTTAGGTCTTTTACTTATATTTTTCTTTTTATTTTTGACTAATAACCAATAAAGTTTGTCCACCGACAAAGCACATTTTAGACACCGACAAAGCACATTTTATCCCCCGACAAAGTATTTTTAACCCGCTGACAAATATAGCCGTTGCCGCTGACAAAAATTTTGACCGTTGAAAAACACTAGGTCCTACCTAGTTGTTACTTTTACGATATTTTGAGCCGTAATTTTCGGAGAGTGGTTATTTTCTTTAATTGGTATGAGATAAGTTGTAATTTTTCAAAGATATTCATGATTACTTTTGAGAAATTTTCTCACTTACCACATTTTCAACCAATCACATCTCACTTATTTCTGCTCTATATTCGGCTCACAATATTGTGTACAGGGCAACTTGCTTATTTCTTTTACATACTTCTTTTACAAACTAACCTTTTACGTTCCTTCAAAGCTTTTCCTTTTCATTAATGGCGCCAAAGTTTAAAACCACTGATGTTGCGTTGGAATTCAAAGATCAACATAATATGCTTGCATATTTGGTTATTGATAGAACCCAACCTCAATATAATCAGATAATAGAGTATCTGTTGCCTTCTCTATTAAGGTATGCTTTAACTCATGCTCCTATCATCCCTGTCACACACATCAAACAGTTTTGGAACACTGCTAGTTCCACAACAGTTGATGGAGTGACAAGAATAAAAGATATCATCCATGGAAAACAATGGGTGGTCACCGAGGCTTTGGTTCGCCAAGCCTTGCATCTTAATGATGTTGATGGTGTTGTCACCCTTTTCAAGGAGATGCTACATGAAGGCCTTCAAGGCTTGGGGCATAGACTCCCCCCAACAAGGAAAATAAACAAATATTCTAAGGTTCAATTCCCCCAGCCTAGATGTTTTTAATCTGTGTCCTTCTACAATGCCTTAGTCCCAAATGCTCTTCATTCATTGAAATCAACCGCTCAATCAGGAGTGCTCTTGTGTGTTTAGCAAATGGGCAACCTTATAATTTTTCAAAAATGATTTTTGAAGGCATGTTACATAATAAGGGTAGCGAGATGACTCTTGCTTACCAAAGGTTTTTACAAATGGTTTTTGATCCCCAAGGAGATAGTGGCAGGGATCATGAAAACTTTTATGAGATCCCTAAACAAAAGAAAAAGCTTTTCGTTACTCTTAACACAGAACCATATGCACCCATTCCTTTGACACCTCCTATGCTTGCTATCATTGAGGCAGCTTTACACCCATAACCTCAACAAGAACCTCAGCCAACCCTTGAACTAGAACCACAACATGAACAACCACCACCTTCACCACCACCACATCTTGAACCAGTACTTGCAGTCGCTGACATTTCTATGTCAGCCGCTGACACTTCAAACATAGCCCCCGACACCACTCACATAGACCCAAACACCTCTTCTAGATCCCCACCTCAACAGGTTCACCTAGCCAAAGACAAAGGACCACTAGGGTGTTCTCCCTTGGTGGTCCTATCCATGAGGGAGGGAGAACCACCACCACAAGTGTGGTTGGTGAGATGGAGGTGGTTGGACCTATTGACCCTATTATAAGTCAAGCCAGGTCCACTATAGCTAAGTCCATCACCATGCCCCATGATTCCTCACTAGGGATTGAATTTCCTAGTGTGGATGAGGGCAGCATGCAACCATTATCTAACTTGGAATTGACGGTACTCTGCATAAGCTTGCAAAACCAAAGTGTAGAGTTTGTATAAAAGTTGACAGCTCAAGACCTTGAACTCAATACGTTGAGGGATAGGATTGTATCCTTGGAGTCTCGACACCGATTTGTTGTAGAGGATTCTTCCAAAGGGGAGGATGAACAACCAATAGAACCCTTGACAAAAGTTCAAAAGAGGGGTCCTTTGGTGAGAAAGAGATAGCTGTTGTTCTTATAGGGATGAAGGAACAAGAGCAAGGAAGGTTTGATCCATCCAAGGTGTCACTGGTGACACCTACACAACTATCATTTGTGGAGTTAATGAAGCAACAAGAAACAGATTCAGCCGCTGACAAGTCTATCCTACACGCAGACACCTCAATAGTAGCCGCTGACAAACCCATAGATGTATCCCAACTATCTATGCTGATTAAATACGTTTCTACACATGTATTCCCATCTACTTTGCCTATCATAGATCCCAAGGATAAAGGAAAAGCCAAATTGGTAGAAGTAGAGGTCCCTAAGGATGATAAGCAGGTTAAGTTTAATGCCATGTTGGCTCAACAAGTTCAACAACAGGAAAGGAGGGGACTTAGGAAAGGTAATATAGAAGCTCAGACTCTGAGAGTTTGAGAAGGGATAGTGAGAGTGATGAAGAAGAGGGTAGTGATCATGGTTCTATTGCTGGTATAGAAGAAGAACTAGAAAAGTTTGAGTATGGTGAGGGTGAGGCACGTTTGGAAAAGCTTCAGCAGTTGAAGAAACAAGTTGATTTTGATATGCCTCATGTTCCAAAAATGTATTTCAAATGGGAAGAAGCTTGCATAGAAAACCCTGATATGAGTAGAGATGGCAACAGGGTCGGGTTTGCGGGGAATGGTTGCTACCATCCCCATCCCCAAATTTCAATATCTATCACCATCCCCGTCCCCGTCCCCGTCAGGGATTACAAGATATATACTATCCCCATCCCCAGCGGGGAACGGGGATCCCCAATGGGGAATCGAGGATTTTTTCCCTTTACACAATTAACATTTAAATTATGTTTCAAATGACGCAACCATTACGAATCACACAATACGGTAATATCAAACAACATTAACATTTATCTGATCATGCTCAGTATTAAAAATAACAAAATTAAGACACAAGAGTTCAACCTAGAAGGTTAGTGCCAAAGGAGAATTTACCATCGATTGGTAGTGTTTCAAATATCAAATAAATATTTGAAACATACAAGATATATAAATGTATATGTAGAATATAGATATTCGGGGGCGGGTTCAGGAACGGGTTTGGGGAACTTAGGGTATTACCATCCCCGCCTCCATACCCGCTTTTTATTATCGGGGAATCCCCACCCCCATCCCCATACCCGGTCAACTCGGGGAATCCCCAGTCAAATCGGATTCGGGTATCGGATTCTCCGTCGGGTTCGGAGTTTTTTGCCATCTCTAGATATGAGATTGACTGAACAAATTTGGGGGTTAGAAATTTTGTTAAGAGTTCAAAGAGATTGCAAGATAAGTTTGGAACATAGGGTAAACAAGATGCTTCAGGAGAACAAGACAGTAAGAAGGGAGTTGTAGTATATGCTTCTTTTTTTTTGGTAAAAGGGTAGCAATGACCCCGGTAAATAGAACCAAAAAAAGCGTTGAAGTACAAGGAATGTGGCTGAAATACCACATTAACCGCAAGCTACAGACAGCTTGTAAACAAAATGTTTACGACAGGCCATAAACATTAACTAGTCTAGAATACTGGAAATATATAAACTAGACAAAAACCAAGACGATAACATAAAGTTACGAGGAAAATAATAAAATATCAACATGGGATCAGCCAGAAGGAGTGCTTGCCCCAATATGAGTATTGAGAAGATTCACCAATTCATCAAAGACGACCTCGACTCCCTCCTCCTCCTCATTATCTTCCTCGCTTACTTGAGCCCCTTCGTCAATACCAGGTATGGACAAAGATGAAAATTTATTAGATGTAGAAACACTGCTCATTTGAGCTTTAGCCTTGTTCGGACCATTAAGATTGCTAGACTGCTGCAACTGACCAGATTTAGTATTCAACTTACTACTATTATCAGCACTCGTACTTGTAGTATCCAAGTGAGTTTTTGGGCGAAAAACAACCGTCTTACCTGCTTGGAAACCCTTGCTCAATGGAACACCTCTCGGAACTTGAGTCCCTAAATTACCTTTGTACTTCTTCCTCTTGCTTTGCACTTGTTGGAACCCATCATTATCAACATGAGTTGTCACTTTTTCAACCGTTATAGGTTTAACAATTTTCGGACAAGAATCAACGGAATGACCAAAAATATTACAAGTATGACATCTAGGCGGTTTCCATTCATATTCAACTCGAATTAACTCCTTAGTACAACCAGAGCCTTCAAGATCAGGGACACCAATAGTAACGTTATCTATAAACTCCGAATCAGCATTCATCTCAATAAGACAACGAGCAAAACTACAACGACCCCAAGACTCTTTGCACATATTATCAGTATAATTATCCATCATAATAAGCTTACCAAAAACGAAGCAATTAAACTAATACCTTCCTCTTCAAATACCTGTAGCGGGACCTCATGAAACTTAACCCATACCGGAATACGAGTTAGTTCCTCCTTTAGAAGATTCGTTTTCATAGTCCATTTCTTAAGAAAAATTGGTGAATTACGAACCATCCACGGACCACCTTCCAGAACCGCATTAAGACCCTAACTAGATCCAAATTGAAAAAAAAAGAAACCTTTCTCATTCATCATGATACGCTTAAGGCCATGTTTTGCCCAGTTATTCTTAGCAAAATACTCAACCACAGGGAATGCAATCCTTTTACCAAGAAAGTAACCATATAAAGTGTTATGGTAGCGAGCATTTACTGTTTCAACAACCTTCCTAGGAATAGAGATATTAACCCTTTCATAGACATTTTCATTAAACGAAGAAGAGACTGCATTAATACCTTCATTAGTAGATGTAACCATATCACCTTCAAATCTGCAAAGTAACATCAGAATTTCTTTAGCACGATCAGGTGAGATCAATTCCCACAACGGATGTTTCTTCATTCTTAATTCATGAATAAATTCACTCGCGTCACCTTTCGTGCAAATCGTTACACCAAATAATTTCAAAACCGCATGTAGATTACACGATTGCATACCATTAATGGTAGCAGCCTTAGCTTCAAGGTCTGTTTCCTTAGCCATTTGTGCAGAGTGCACACTCGAACCACCTGAACTGAGTGAAGAAGTGCTGCTAGTTAAATTCTTATGGCGTTCACACAAAGCTTTATAATAAAGCATAGTGGTCTCCTTAGGTAAAGTAGACCATTTAGGAAATTTGTTTGCCTTCACACCATTTGCAAACACTTCAATGTCACGCACAGTATTCAAAGGAATAGAAAACAAATTAGATATCTCCTCTAGCGTTACTAAAACCTCAAGAGTAGACACCTTAACCACATCCATCCAACCTGTAAACAATGGCTTAGCACTTACATTGCTCGAATCCATGTTCAATCAAACACAGCCCTAACCACGAAAGATAACCCCTAACCAAACAGTAACTTTTTTTTTTTTGATCGTAACAACTAAATCCAACACACTAGCACCACGAGCACAATTAATTAAAACTCAATGCCACGAAAAACAATGAGAATCTTAATGAGAACCGGCCAAAACTTGCACTAATAATTAATTTGTACCAAAACCTTAACTAAATCTCACCAACCGAGACCAAAACTCAGCCGACCAATATTGATGAGCACAATTAATTGTACCAAAACCTTATCAGCCGCCAAACCTAAATGTCAGCCGCCAACCCTATATTTCAGCCGCCAAAACTCAGCCGACCAATATTAATGAATTGATGAGGAAAGTCAGCCGACCAAGTTGCAGAGACAATTAATACCGACCACTTAAGATAATAATAAAGGAGTTGAATCGTAACCCTAAAAACAATAAAAGCGACACACAATTTAAACAATGAAACGACACCTTTGTCCAGGTAGCACCAATACCGACCAAATAAAGACAAAGAACCACCGACGGGAGCAACAAACAATCGCACAATAATGACAGCCAAAAAACGAAAAAAAACCAAATTAATTTACCCTAAAATCAATCAACCAAATAAAGACTTTGTTAACTCAAGAATAATCAATGATTATTCGAGAAAACAGCATCATTAGAAGGTGTTCGGATTAAAGGAGAAAAAAAATTAGGATAGGAGAAAAAGGGATTTTTTGGCAGCGCGAAGGAAGCTCTCTTTTGAACATTTGGAGTTTCTTGCCTATCCTATTGGGAAGGTATGTGTGAAGAAAACACGTTTAGGCTGCTTTCTGCTGAGAGACAGGAAGAGATTGAAGAGGAGTTGAAGATAAAGAAGGCATCTATCACTCCTAGACCAGTGAAGAAGGGAGCAAAGTTTTTGTTTCCATCTTTTGATCCCTAAGATGCAAGGCTTAATGATGCAGTTTTGAAGCAGAAAATGGAGCTTTCACCCTTGGAAGCTTCTGACATTGCAGCTGCGGTACCTCTTGATTTCAGAAACCCAATTGGAAACTATGAAGAAGATTCTACAGGTTTTTGGAAGGTCACCAAGTATGGTGATAAGGTACATGTCTTCACTTCTCTTGTTTCTTTGTTTGCAAGTATGGATAGAGAAGATTTGGAGAATTTATGGGGGTTAATGAAGGAGAAATATGATGCTGAGGCTCCTTCTTCACTTGGTGGTAATAAAATATGGACAACATTCAAAAGAATGTTTGCCCATGATGAAGCAGATCCAATTTGGTTGGATCTTGATAATTTGAGTGGCTTGGAAGGGCGTTTGTATTCAGCTGTTGGTGTCTACGATCTTTGCACTCCAAAGTTTGTTGAGTATTTTTTGATAGACAGGGTTTATCCACTGTCACAAGACTTATTGAAGAAGATGGTTGGTACCAAACTCAAGGTTGACTACACAAGTGAGGTTGGCGTTGACTTTTTGAAGTTCATACATTTCCAGATCAAAGAAGAATAGGTTGGTTTGTAAGAATCCTTTCAACATCTTGTTTTTATTCAGAAACTTGATTATCATGATGAATATCAAGTTTAGGGGAGGATTGTTGGGAATAAAATTAGCCAAGTCATCTAGTCGCTGACACATTGCAATCAAGCTACTAACATAGTGTTATCAAGCCGCTGACAGAATAGGCGCAGACAAGAATTATCAAGCCTGTTTTTCAATCGTTATGCTTTCAATATATATAGTAGGTTTATGTTTCATAGGCTTTCAATCACTGTTTTTCAATCGTTATTATCATTAATCGAAGTTGAATGTTTGGTATACATACTTTGTTATTATGTTCTTTGTTCTAAGTGTTAATTCCGCATAACACTTAGATTGTTGATAACACAAAGTTTCTCTACGTATTATACTTGATCTAATCTCGATAATACAAAAGCTTAATCGATCTAAGTTTGGGATCAACACTCGACGTAGTATAGCAAGGGATGCTAATAATATGCTCCGTACAAACGTAAATCAAAATGACTCGGTCATGGTGTTGTGGTTTAACTAATCGGTTAATCCAGTAACTTAAAAATGTGTGTTTGAGTTCTCGATAGGTATGTACATCACGTGACCCATTGATAAAATATTTAAGTTTCAAGTTATAATAGTTTAGTGGTTTGTTAAATAAAATGAATACATTAGGCACACACCAAGTGTAAAACCCGTAAAAATAAGGTCTTAATTTAATTCTACTTTCAATTATTTTGAAGTATTTTATAACATTAAATATTATTATGTTTAACGGTTTAAGTTGAAACCGATATTAAATATTATATTTTAATATTTTGACGAGCAACGAGGACTACTAGTGATCGCGATACCGACGGATGCCAAAAAAAAAAAATTTATATCGTATAATATTTTGAAACTTATTTTTGTGTTGGTTGATGAACTCACAATTTACGGATTTAAATTTGGGCTTACGTGCATAATTTAGCGTCCTTTACGACTAAACCGGAAACCTTAGGATTACGTATTTACATTTTTGAACTCCGTTTTTGATGAGACAATTTTTATTGGATTCGTTTTGTGACGTTGATTCATAATTTATAAAAACTTTTTTTCGTAAAACGATCCGAGGGCACGTAAATCGAGAAAACTAGAATCGAGGAATACCCGTAAACTAGTGAGATGGGACAAAATACATTGTCCCACCCCACTAGCTAACATGGGATGGCACACATGACACCACATCTAAGGATGTGGCATCATGTTAACTAACTAGCTACAAGTGTAAGCAAAGCTTACACCTTAAGCTACTCTTTTCCACTATCTAACACAAAACCATCAACTAACTTCACACATTACATTTACTTACATGCAAACCAACACAAATACTCTCAAAAACCTTCACCATTGCCGTCCATATTCAAGCTACAAACACCCCTTTTGATCTTTTCTAGCCATGAAATACATGTTTACTAGCTCTATCATGGAGTTATCTTGAAGCCTTGATCATTTGGTGGCCATTTTAACAACATTGGAGGTGATTTGCTTGTGTCCTAGGACTGATTTCTCAACTATTGTTCTTGGTGTTTGATGATCTTGGAGTTACTTGTGGTGTTCATCAAGTTCTTGTCTTCCAAAAACAAGAAATACACTTGGTTGGTAAAGAAGATCATCCTATCCATTTTCTCTTGTTATTTTTGTAAAGAACAAATGTATTTTCTTAATTTTGTATATGTATATGATGTATATATGATGATAAAAATGTTGTGTGGGGATCAAGTGTTGATAAATATGCTTAAAAATGTTAATAACCATGAGAAATAAGGCTAAAATAATGATTATTTAGTTGGCTGTATAAAAACAGTATATAACTAAAACTTGAACTGATAAACTTGCATGGTATAATCCATTTACAGTAAGTACAAGATGTTATACACATGTGAGAGTTGGCCATGCAATGGAATCAATATAATGAGTGAGATATGATCAAAACAAGTTGGGTGTTCTAATCTGAATAAGCTGTTTTGTAGGGACTGTTAAGGCAAGATAAACTTAAAATGAGCAGTACCTATAACTAAGTTAAATGTAGCACAGAATATGCAGAACATGTCACCCAAAAATGAGCTTCTAATTCATTGTAGAACTCTATATATGATAAAAATGGTGAACATGAAAATAAAAATCAGATTTTGAGAATAAATATTTATTATATTATATAAGCACTCAAATTTTATTGTATAGAATGTAAATTAAAAACCCACTAACTTATGAAACTTATTTATATAAATATGTAAAAGGTTAATTAAATGGATAAATTATATAAATGGTAGTGGAATAATACTTATAAGTAATAAAAACTATAAACTTGATTTATACGACTTTTTCGGCTATTACCGTAAAATTAACGTTTTTCGCCAAATAAAACTTAGACGATCAAACCCGTCTAATGTAAAGTTTTTAAAAGTCATATACTGATATATAAGTAACTAATACAAGTAAAAACCGATAAAACCCGAACTATAGGACATACGGACATTAACGAGCTAACTAAGCATATTGGACTAATAATTGGACTAAATAAGTTAAACACTTATAAAAAGGACTTATTGGGCTTAACCCATTTGGGCCCAACATGAAAAGTATAGATACTGATAATATAGGTATAAAATGGATTAAAACAAGTTAAAGAACTTATACTAAGCTTATTGGACTTAAAATAGGTAAGTAGGTAAACTAGTAAACTAGTAAAAAGTTACCAATACGTAAACACTAAAATGAGTATACAAGGATATATAAACCCACTTGATCATCTACATATGTAAAAAATCATCATATGTATATTGTTATTTTGATAAAAGTCATTGGACAAGAGTCTAAGATCGATTATTATTTATATAGGTTTCCGTGACCGAAGCACGCCCGTAGCCGATAATCCGCCTTTCATTATCAACGTGAGTCTATAGCCTCGCTTTATACTAGTTATTAAATGATTTTAAACCCGCGAGGGGGAATACATGTTTTATAAACTTAGAACACAAGATTTTTATGGTATGCTTTGTCCCTCTATGAATGGACCTGTGGTTGCCTTTAAATTGCATTAAGTGATTGCCTTTGTTAAAACCTCAATTATGGACCGTTAATTAACCTATGATGGGTTAACCGCTAGTACAATTAATAGATCTATGGGGGAAGCCGCCCCGGTTCAGTTTTTATGGACTTGTCATAGAAGCTTAGGCCCGACCTCCACACTGTTTGAACATATTGTATTGAGAAGTCAGGTATACGGCAATGTACCAATAATCTGGAGGTAACCGACAATTAATAAATCTCTCGTCTTATTAGACTGATATGGGAGTGTCTAAGGGCTCGGTTCCATGAGCTTATTGCAATTTATGCTATATACAATTATTATTGTTGATGCGAATTATTATTTGATGCTTATAAGCATGCCACAAACTTATAATCTTTGCTTGTGTTCAAATTGATTTCATAAACCTATAGATTCACTCGGCATTTTTGCTGATTGTTTTACTCACAAGTATTTCAGGTAATTAAGAAGTGGAAGCTTGGAGGTCACGGGGAATGAAGTTGTGCACTGCTTTTGTTGTTCAAACTCTTTGATTTATTTATCGTTCCATTTTTAAAACAAACCAATATGTTGTTTTAACTTATCTTTTGGTAACGATTACTTGGGACTACGCTACTCTGACAAATGTTTTAGGAACGATAAATCTAAAACGTCTCTTTTCGAGTCGTTCTTTATAAATTATGTGTTGTTGTATCATTGTTTAGCACCCAAAGATGGATTCCGCTGCGTGTAAATTTGGGGGTGTTAAAGATTGGTAACAGAGCCATGAGTTATAGAGAACTAGGTCTTTTTCTAAAAACCTAAACTATAACTGTCGGTTTTATTTTTTTTCAAAGAGTCGGTGCACATGATATCGCGTGACTTCAGGTTCAAGCTACTTCTGGGATTACAACTTTAGTATACATTATTATGTATGCCTTATTGCTAAGTATTTCTAAATAAATATTATAATCCTTTATCGATATATATATTGATATCGTTAAACTTTTCGATAAGAGTTATCATTTATTAATGATTTACTTAAATAAATTTTTGGAATTTTTCCTTCAATTATTTTGAAGGATTCTCTACATTTATTTAAATTATTGGAAATTATCCTATTTCATTTTGTTATGACCTTACATAACTTCATCTACGCGCGTTACTTTCATTGTTTAACCCTTGGTGATATCTATATAGATATTCAAATCGTCTTCCGGCTATTTGTGCTTGGACGTCTTTTAACGTAATCTCCAGACCATTGTGTAGCTCAATGTGTCCTTGGAATAGACTAACCGCTATCGTGTGAGTCATACATTTTGAAACATTTCTTAAAATAGTGTTGAATAATACCATGGTTTTTCATAATATTTTGTTGATTTTTATTATCGTTTTACACGACATGCGAAGATTTAATTCGTTGACATTTATATGTATCGACTCCGAAGTGTATTGTTCACTTATATCTCGGTAACGTCATCGTTATTTTATAAATCATCGTCTAGATTATGGCACTAGAATTGGAATACGATTTTACTTATATAAAATTGTATCATTTGTTTTTCATTAACCTTCTCGCTCCCGGAGTGTAGCATGTTAATGTTCCATTTTTTTCTTGTTATCTTTTGTGTTTTTGACAATCGTGGCACCAAGGAGATTTGCCTACATTGCATTTTGAAATCTAAATTACGAACGTTTTTCACCGTCTTGCTTCCTAAATTTCGTGTTGAATACCTTGAAGCATTTTCTGTCATTCATCATGCTATATTTTATTTGATGCTCATTACGAGATTTATTTTTTCGTTGTTATAAAATCCACAAGACATGTGTGTATATATGTATATATTTTGAGCCGTTAAGAAGTGTCGAAAAATACACTTTATGCAGAAACTGTAGGGGCAGTATAAACAGGTCAAAACTTAAAAGTAAAACCTACGTTTTTAAAATAAAATAGTCAAACCTGCACAGAACTTGCAGGGGTATTTTGGTCAGTTTACATTGGTTCTCAGGTCTCGGGTAAAACTAGAAGGTCGTCTGAAACGTCGTTTTGTATCAAAATGATTTAGACTCCGAGTCTTGGAGATGTCGTTTATCGGGTCAATTAATCGGCTCATATTAAAAGTTAAATCTGATAGAAAAATTCAGAACATGGGTTTTAAACGTTTCTAAGAAGTTTTGAGTTCATTTGAGATCGTAAAATTTTAACGAATATTATTTTACAACTAACTAATACTAGTTGCATGTGAAAATGATTAAAAATAGAAACATTACAGGATTAGCAATTACCAGATTAATGGTGTAATTTGAAAACGAATAATATATTTTCTTAAAAGCATGTATGTATCGTGTAGCTTACGATAAGTACACATTTGGATTGTTTTATTCTTTTTATATATATGACTCTTTTGTCATTCGATATTATTTTTATTTTTCTTCTAATCTTCCACTGATTTGAGTTGAGTTTTGAAGTTTTGCCTTCACATTCTTCGTTGACATTCTTATCGCGTATCTCATGACGTTTTCGTCTAAACCTTATAATCTTTTGAAACCTTAACAACTTGTAACCATTTCATTGGTTGTTTTATGAGCTACTATTTGCCACTTTTTGCAAAACTTTGACTACTTTATACGTTGTCGTACTGTCACCTTATTAATAAATCTGATATTGTTTTACGATTATTTTCACCAATTGTTTTTACTTTGATCTTATAAAATACTTTTTGTAACATTAAAAGTTGCTTATTGAGTATCTCACAAATTACTTGTAAACTATAAATTTATAAACTATTTTTAAATTCCATTTTACAAATGGCATGGTTTATATAAACATAAGAAACGTAATACTTTTCGACGAAATGGAGCACTGCATTGCTAGCCCTAAATTATACATGGCCTGATCACCTATGTCTAATTTAGAAGGAGCCATGCTAGGCTGAATAGTAGTCAACTTAAAAATCTTGATAATAATCAACTTTTTACTTGTATTCATAATAGAATAAAATAAAATGAAAAGAAGTTTTGAAAACCTTTATATTTTATGCAAGTAGCGCAATTTCTATGCAGCCGCATATGTTTTCTTACCTTTCGTTAAACGAATTACGTGATTTTAAGTACGTTTTTACTCGATGATTGTTTTTCCACTTGTTACTTCATTTTGTCTTATAACTGATTTCTTTTGACTGCTCGTCTAATTATTGACTGTTGATAAAAGACTTGAAAGTTTCGATGTTTTATCCTTCCGTCTCGTCCAATCTTCTTTATGCGACTGGGTAGATCTTTGGAATGTCTCCGCACGTGAATAATGAATTATCATTAGAGTGATTTCCGTATATCCGGGATGACGTCCGTCACTCTCGTTTGTCTCGAAATCCACTCTTGTGAACCGTGCTTTGACTTCCCTCTTTAAACACTAACATCGTTCATTTGATTTGTTTTAATTACATGTGATTATTAGGAATTTTCTTTGATTAAAATTTTTGTATGGATCTTATTTCCGATCATGTATCGACCACCGCTAAGTTAACGAGCTGATGTTGGTGAACCACCGACCGCACTAACAAAATTGACAACTTGTTTAATCTATTATTTCTTATCATCTTACCATCGACGCCTTTATTTTATTATTCTCTTTAAGAATTCATACGACATCCGCTTCGTCCTCTTTTGTACCTCTGATTTCGTACTAATTGTTGACCATTATTTCCATTCGTATTCGTTTGTTATCTTGTCACATTTTGAAACCCGAATATATCCCATATTTATTTTGAAATAATAAACACCTTTATGTATTTCTATAAAGTATTATAAAATTTTTATGGAACTTTTATACATTTTCCAATGATTTTCAATTATCGAAATAACCATTACAAGAAAAAGGTCAAATTTATACATCATATTTTGTATAACTAAAACTAATGTTAAAAACAAAATTATGTTCTACCTTTTGAACTAATTGACTTATCATACTTTATTTTTAATGTAATGAAATTACCGGTTTAATTTATATTCCTAACAATGATTTAATTTGGAAATTATATTTTCTAAATCGTAACCATCAATATGAGTATAATCAATAAATTTACGTCATTCTTTCAAAGTTTCTTAAGACGACCAAATAAACTATGAAGCTATTTAACTTCTATTTTTAATATATCATCTTTATCAAGAAGGTACCTCAACTAAGTTTTAAGGTAATACAAATCCGGGACGGATAACTGTGACAAACGTTATTTTAATATTAATATTTAATTCATTCTTCGCCCTCATTTTTCTAGTATTGTGAATTATTATGTTTTACGGTTATGTGAGTCGAGATCCCTCGTCGATCGTCGACCTTAAATCATTTTACCACATCTTGTCCGTTTATGCGTTTACTGAATTCATTTTTTTTATCTCGTTATGTTCCTCGTATTGAAGATCACTATTTTATTCTGAGTTTAAAATGAATCTCGGGAAGCAGTGTATAAGAAGAAACGATAAGTGTCACCAGGATTTATGCGTGTACTTGTGGAATGATGGAGGACCGAATCTGTTAATGAATGGAGTTAATAAATTCGTTACAACCTCGAGGAGCATGTTGAAGACGACACCGCAAGTGGAAAGACTCTTGTGATCAAGTGGTTATTATCAAGGGTTCGTTCAAGGTTTTCTCGATGATTAACGATGGAAATCTATACTTGATGTTATTGTTCGACCTTTTATTTTTATGTACTTATGTGGTATGTGATCTAGTCAAATGATCGTAAGTTGTGAGAACTTGAGACGGCATCATCTGATGACGTCCGATCATGTAGAACACATATTATGTAATATCTTCTTGACTTTCAACGACGATGTTTATTGAGACTATAATGCGCGTTGGCGAAAGTGAGGCGAGTTGAGTGCCGGGACGTCGCTCCCTTAAGGTGGTGAGGATGTAAAACCCGTAAAAATAAGGTCATAATTTAATTCTACTTTCAATTATTTTGAAGTATTTTATAACTTTAAATATTATTATGTTTAACGGTTTAAGTTGAAACCGATATTAAATATTATATTTTAATATTTTGACGAGCAACGAGGACTACTAGTGATCGCGATACCGACGGATGCCAAAAAAAAATTTTATATCGTATAATATTTTGAAACTTATTTTTGTGTTGCTTGATGAACTCACAATTTACAGATTTAAATTTGGGCTTACGTGCATAATTTAGCGTCCTTTACGACTAAACCGGAAACCTTAGGATTATGTATTTACGTTTTTGAACTCCGTTTTTGATGAGACAATTTTTATTGGATTCGTTTTCTGACGTTGATTCATAATTTATAAAAACGTTTTTTCGTAAAACGACCCGAGGGCACGCAAATCGAGAAAACTAGAATCGAGGAATACCCGTAAACTAGTGAGATAGGACAAAATACATTGTCCCACCCCACTAGCTAACATGGGATGGCACACATGACACCACATCTAAGGATGTGGCATCATGTTAACTAACTAGCTACAAGTGTAAGCAAAGCTTACACCTTAAGCTACTCTTTTCCACTATCTAACACAAAACCATCAACTAACTTCACACATTCCATTTACTTACATGCAAACCAACACAAATCCTCTCAAAAACCTTCACCATTGTCGTCCATATTCAAGCTACAAACACCCCTTTTGATCTTTTCTAGCCATGAAATACATGTTTACTAGCTCTATCATGGAGTTATCTTGAAGCCTTGATCATTTGGTGGCCATTTTAACAACATTGGAGGTGATTTGCTTGTGTCCTAGGGCTGATTTCTCAACTATTGTTCTTGGTGTTTGATAATCTTGGGGTTACTTGTGGTGTTCATCAAGTTCTTGTCTTCCAAAAACAAGAAATACACTTGGTTGGTAAAGAAGATCATCCTCCCCATTTTCTCTTGTTATTTTTGTAAAGAACAAATGTATTTTCTTTATTTTGTATATGTATATGATGTATATATGATGATAAAAATGTTGTGTGGGGATCAAGTGTTTATAAATATGCTTAAAAATGTTAATAACCATGAGAAATAAGGCTAAAATCATGATTATTTAGTTGGCTGTATAAAAACAGTATATAACTAAAACTTGAACTGATAAACTTGCATGGTATAATCCATTTACAGTAAGAACAAGATTTTATACACATGTGAGAGTTGGCCATGCAATGGAATCAATATAATGAGTGAGATATGATCAAAACAAGTTGGGTGTTCTAATCTGAATAAGCTGTTTTGTAGGGACTGTTAAGGCAAGATAAACTTAGAATGAGCAGTAGATATAACTAAGTTAAATGTATCACATAATATGAAGAACATGTCACCCAAAAATGAGCTTCTAATTCATTGTAGAACTCTAGATATGATAAAAATGGTGAACATGAAAATAAAAATCAGATTTTGAGAATAAATGTATATTATTATAAGCATTCAAATTTTATTGTATAGAATGTAAAATAAAAATCCACTAACTTATGAAACTTATTTATATAAATATGTAAAAGGTTAATTAAATGGATAATTTATATAAATGTTAGTGGAATAATACTTATAAGTAATAAAAACTATAAACTTGATTTTTACGACTTTTTCGGCTATTACCGTAAAATTAACGTTTTTCGCCAAATAAAACTTAGACGATCAAACCCGTCTAATGTAAAGTTTTTAAAAGTCATATACTGATATATAAGTAACTAATACAAGTAAAAACCGATAAAACCCGAACTATAGGACATACGGACATTAACGAGCTAACTAAGCATATTGGACTAATAATTGGACTAAATAAGTTAAACACTTATAAAAAGGACTTATTGGGCTTAACCCATTTGGGCCCAACATGGAAAGTATAGATACTGATAATATAGGTATAAAATGGATTAAAACAAGTTAAAGAACTTATACTAAGCTTATTGGACTTAAAATAGGTAAGTAGGTAAAATTAGTAAACTAGTAAAAAGTTACCAATACGTAAACACTAAAATGAGTATACAAGGATATATAAACCCACTTGATCATCAACATATGTACAAAATCATCATATGTATAATGTTATTTTGATAAAATTCATTGGACAAGAGTCTAAGACCGATTATTATTTATATAGGTTTCCGTGACCGAAGCACGCCCGTAGCCGATAATCCGCCTTTCATTATCAACGTGAGTCTATAGCCTCGCTTTATACTAGTTATTAAATGATTTTAAACCCGCGAGGGGGAATACATATTTTATAAACTTAGAACACAAGATTTTTATGGTATGCTTTGTCCCTCTATGAATGGACCCGTGGTTGCCTTTAAATTGCATTAAGTGATTGCCTTTGTTAAAACCTTAATTATGGACCGTTAATTAACCTATGATGGGTTAACCGCTAGTACAATTAATAGATCTATGGGGGAAGCCGCCCCGGTTCAGTTTTTGTGGAATTGTCATAGAAGCTTAGGCCCGACCTCCACACTGTTTGAACATATTGTATTGAGAAGTCAGGTATACGGCAATGTACCAATAATCTGGAGGTAACCAACAATTAATAAATCTCTCGTCTTATTAGACTGATATGGGAGTGTCTAACGGCTCGGTTCCATGAGCTTATTGCAATTTATGCTATATACAATTATTATTGTTGATGCGAATTATTATTTGATGCTTATAAGCATGCCACAAACTTATAATCTTTGCTTGTGTTCAAATTGATTTCATAAACCTATAGATTCACTCGGCATTTTTGCTGATTATTTTACTCACATGTATTTCAGGTAATCAAGAAGTGTAAGCTTGGAGGTCACGGGGAATGAAGTTGTGCACTGCTTTTGTTGTTCAAACTCTTTGATTTATTTATCGTTCCATTTTTAAAACAAACCAATATGTTGTTTTAACTTATCTTTTGGTAACGATTACTTGGGACTACGCTACTCTGAAAAATGTTTTAGGAACGATAAATCTAAAACGTCTCTTTTCGAGTCGTTCTTTATAAATTATGTGTTGTTGTATCATTGTTTAGCACCCAAAGATGGATTCCGATGCGTGTAAATTTGGGGGTGTTAAACCAAGTGTGTAGTTTATTTTGTACACATTACGTATAACCAGAAGATTATATCATTCTTTATATAATAGAGACAACAATCTTTCAAACTAAACCAAAGTATATATATTTATTTTGTATTTACAGTATAAAGATCTTGATAAAAATACTTAGACAACATAGTTCGACACATTTTAATAAAATCACTACCTAATTAATAATTGTCACTTTTAGGTAAAAAAGTATAACTTTTTTCGGTTTACAAATATAATAGTATTTATTTATTTTATCTGTTTACCAATATAATAGTGGTTTGGAACGAACAAAATATAAAGTATAAAACTTTATAGAAATTTCAACATGACCTATTCTTTTATACAACTTTTTCCCTGTTAACCAATTTTAAATATTTTCCAAACAATCTACGTTACGAAAATCACGTTTTAACATATATCCAAACTAGACTATTTAATCACCATAATTAAATATGACCAAATACAACATATGTGTTATAAATTAAAAGCCAAGCGCCCGATGTGAGATATTTAAACACATATTTAAACGTATAATCATTTTTATAGTTCTCGTGTTAATGATAGTGTTCGACATACTTATTTAACCAAATATATATATAAATATTTACATATGTATACCACCGTTTAATCCTTTTTAATTAGTTAATAGAGGTAGATGCGTTATTATCTGGTTCCTAAACCACAAAAAACCATGAATTTTAATCGCTCCAATACTCTAAACCGTTGCAATCCCGTGTCCAAACGTACCCCAAACTAATAAACAGCAACCAAACACCGTTATTATCCGCTGTTAACTCCAAACAACCCTTAACGTGTCTCTGCTTAAACCAAACACCCCCTTAGCACCTGCTGCTAATCCCAAACACACCCTTATACGCTGTCAGCAAACCCAAACGCACTTTACACCCCTATCAGTAGACCTAAATGCCCTTTATACTCCTGAGTCCTGTCAGCAGAACCAAAACAACTTATGCCCCTGTCAGCAGACCCAAACGCCCCTGCTGCTAATTATCAGCAGATCCAAACACCCATACTGCTAGTTATCAGCATATCCAAACACCCCCTGCATTGATAAACAAATTCACCCTGTTATGCTGCTATAATAAACAACGCACCCTGTTGTATTGTTTTTACCCCTAAACCAATGCACCCTTGCTGGTCGAAAACGCTACTTTCTGCTGGTCTAAAACACGATCTTCTGTTGGACCAAAACACATCTTTCTGCTGGTCCAAAACACAGCCTTCTACTGGTGGTGGTGACGGAACGACATCGGATGAGCAACGGCAGCCGCCGTCAGATCTGGTGGTGGTTGAACGACGGCAGCAAGCTCTTATCATGGTGAAGATTATGATAGATAGTGGTTAGTGGATTGTTTACAAGGGTGACGGATTACTATAGATCCATTAGATCTTGATGGCAGTAATGATAGTATGGAGGTCGTGGCTGAGTCTGATGGTAGGTGCTGGAGATGAAAGCGGCCATAGTAGTGGTTCTCAAGTGATGACTGATATATGACATTTATGGTGGATCCTGTAGCGGTTCATAAAAAAATAAACGGTGGGTGGCTCTGACTGTTGGACGGTGGTGGTGATGGCATGGTTGGTGGGTGGCGGTTGCCACTAGTGGTGGTCATTGTGACACGGCTGGACCATCATGTTCTAATGGTAAATGGTGGTGGTGGCGATGGTTGTAGGGTGGTGTAAACCCATAGATCGGTATAGATCTATCCGATTTATTGATTATAGGTGATGGCGGCTGTTTTTCCAGTGGCCGGAAAACTGGTCGAAAAAAGTGTTGGCATCAGAAAAATGGCTAGGGTTACGTATGTGTTTTGATTTGGGTTAGAGTAAGAAAAATGAGATGAAATAGTATGAATTTTCAATTTATATTGTAAGTGGGTATAGTTGAGGGTTAAAAGTGTAATTTGTTAATTTACATTTCTCGTCATCTTTGTTTAAACGTGGCTCGAGACTCGTTTGAGTTTGATTAATTTGTTTCGGTTTTTTAAATTTGCGCCGTTCATTTCAAATAATTTTTCCAATAAATTAGAGTATGTACTCGACTAATTTTCGTAACCCTTTCCATTTTTATTTAAAATAGTTACCATTTATCAGTTATCTCGAATAGTTTGCGTTCAAAGAAAATATAATTCAATTTGAATTTTCTCGTTTTCAACGTACGCCATCAAAATTTAAAAATAAAATAAAATTACCATATTAAATAATTTAATAAATCTTTTTATCAAATGTCTTTGAAAAATCAAATATAAATGTAAATGTATCGCGTCATTTCTCAAATTTTGCGCAGTCTTTTACAATTTACAAAATAAATTCCTGTTTTCAAATCAAATAAGTTTCATATCTCTCAAAAATGAATTTCGATTAATAAATAATATAACTTATTATTATTTAAAGTTTCGAAAATTCCTGGTTGTCACAGTTTCTTCTTGGTAAAGCCAAAGATAATATTATCCACATAAACCTGTTCTAGGATGATATCATTCTAATCTTTCTTGATGAAGAGAGTCTTGTCAATGGTCCCTCTTTTATATCTATACATCAATAGAAAATTTGACAGCGTAGCATACCATGCTCTAAGAGCTTGATGTATACCATATAAAGCTTTGATCACCTTGTAGATTCTATTGGGGAATTTAGGGTCTACAAAACCTGGAGGTTGTGAAACATATACCTCCTCATCAATAGTGCCATACAAGAATGCACTTTTAACATCCATTTCATAAACCGTGAACCCCATATATGAGGGAAAGGCAAAAAATAACCTAATGGCTTCTAATCTTGCCATAAGAGCAAAAACCTCATCTAACTATCCGATTTTCCTGTCTATAGCCGTGGGTGACAAGCCTTGCTTTGTTCTTGACTACAACACCTCATTCGTCCTTTTTATTCCTGAAAAAGTACCTTGTTCCAATAACTCTTTTGCCAAATGGTAGGTCAACAAGAACCCATACTTTCTGTTACTCAAATTGCAAAGCATCCACCCAACTTTCATCTCCAAGATCTTGAGAAATATTCTTAGGTTCTATCTGTGATAAGAAACTGTAAGAATGATTCACACGACTATTTAGGATATAGAAATGAAGATGAAGATTAAACCAAAAACAAAAGATTAGATTAGATGAAGGAAAAGAGAAAAACAAAGGTTGTGAAATCCTAGTGAGAGAAACACATACGTTTCTCTCTCTACAAATAATGGAATGGAAAACACACACACAAATGAGGCTTAGGAGGCCTTTTATACTATGACTAACAAGATTAGGAGGCCTTCCTCATTTGTGTGTTCGGGACAAATTCCCGTTACAAAAACATTAATAACTAAGAGCTCTCGACACTGTTGAATAGTATTTTTCACGAGCTTCGCAACGGTATATTATATGACCATCACTTTAAATACGGCTAACAATCTCCCCCTAAGGGGTGGTCATGTAATATGTGACTTCACTTCTTTGGTGTTGCAGACTTTAAAGATTGTTGTCTTGAGAGTTCTTTCATAGTTCCTTTCATGACTTGTGATCTTGGATCTTTGATCTTTGCCTTGACTTGATCTTGTAACTTTGCCAGCTTGTGTTCTTGTGTCTTCACCCACATACTCATGTTTTGTGTTGACATGAAAGCTTGTTAACAATCTCCCTTGATCATCAGAGTAGCGGAAGTCTTTGTCTTTAGATGTTCTTGAGCTTTCTTCATTTATATGAGCAATGTGATCTTGAATTACGACTCTTGAAGTTACGCCACCGTTTTCATTCCTCCGGTTTCCCGTTATACAGTAAGAATATTTTACCTGTGATTAGGTAAGTTCAAAGAACCTCCTTGACAGTGTTTCCGGCTGTGGTAGCTGATAGTTGAAGTTTTTGTATACCCTTTAGGAAAAGAGTACCAAAATAGGGTAAGCACGACGATTTAGGAAAACCGTGTGTAAATGACCCTAAAAGGAGTTCGTTCTCAAGGAGGCTAGTGTGTTATGTGTGTAATGACTTGGATTAGATTTGTGATTATAATTTTGAGAAAGTAAAAATAGAAATGAGATTAGAAGAGAAATATGGTTACGAAGACGGATTAAGCTAAGACGAAAAAGGTGTACACGTAAAACCGTAAAAAGCACTAAAATTAAAATTTCAACCTAAAAATTCCTAAAAATTACCAAAAATCCACAATAATATTCTAAGAGTTTACAAAAAATCCAAACTTGCCAAAACCTTTTAATTAATTAGATAATGACTTTTTAATGCTAATTAAAGCCCTAAAAATCAAAATTAATTATTAAAAAGTCCCAAACAAGATCTTAAAGTTTGTAAACCTCAAAAATACTCTAATTAAGCTAAAAAGTATTTTTCCAAATTTTAAAACCACTAAAAACTATTTTTAAACAATTAATAACTACTAAAATCAATTAAAACTTAAATTAATTCTAGAAAATAATTAAAAGACTCTAAAAATATTTGGAAAGTTTCAAAATTCCTAATTAAGTGTCTACAATCTAGGAAAAATATAAAAACTTAGAAAATCAGACTTTTAATTTTTAACAATAAAATAATATTAAAATATTATTTAAAATCCAAAAATCATAAAAACTTCAAAAAACTTGCAAACTAGCTTAATTTAACCTAAATAACTCAGAAATGAAAGTGAAATTACCTAAATACCCTTAATGGGCCTAGAAAATGGGCTAAACCGAAAACAGTCCACTATTGGGCCAAATTTGGGCCCAATATAAAAAAGTGTTCAAAATAAGCCCAAAAAGCACTGGTTGACTCAAAATTTGATTTTAAACAACTTTTTCCAAAGGCCCAAAAGCTGAAAGTATAAAATAAGCTAGCTTATACCAAACAGCTTATTCTTAATGGGCTTTTTGGCCCATTAAGCTATAAGCCAATGCCATAAGCTGAAATTAAACACACAAGCTTCTTTTGTCCTAAATAAGACTTCTGCAAAAAGAAATTTGAAATAAGCCCAAGGAATAAGCCTGAAAATGCAATAAGCAATCTACAGAAAACGACAAAATAGTCGTTTTTGAGTTCTAGGCCACCCCAAGTGCTGATTCAAGTTTCTATAGCTTTTAAATGACTTAATTAAGCAAAATCAACAAAGATTTTTCAAATAAGCTGACTCAATAAGCTGGAAAAAGCAAATAAGCACTTATGTAAAAGTCAAATAAGTTGGTTTTCTAGCAAAAAGTCAAAGTCAAAGTCCAATAAGCTCCAGTCTACTCAAATGGGTCAAATAATGAAGATCTATCACAAAAAATAAGTTGTTGCAAGTCTGGATAAGCTAAAATAGCTTATTGATAAGCTGAGTACAAGTTTACACTAGCAGGGGCTAGTTTTGGGTGTTGAGCAGTGGGAACTTTTCCCACTGCTTGACTTATAGACTTTTTTGTCTTTAGTGAACTTTTTTGGGATTCAGATTACACAAAGGCACCCAAATGATCTTTGGATCATAAGGAGTCAATAACAATCAAAGATTCACACACACAATCACCCAATTTGCACAGATTGATCAATAAAGTCCCAGATATTGCACAGACATGAACAAATAAGCAGAACAGGTTCAATAAGCACTTATAGCAATTTTCAGCCAGCCAAATTCAACCAAATGCATACACAAGCTATATTAAACTCAAATAAACAAGTCTAAACAGGTTTCATGCAATGATTCAAAGAATTAAGCAAGATTCAAGCACCTTAAGTTACTGATGAACACAAGAACATGCAATTTTTCACTTTGTTGATGTATTTGACACACAAGCCGGATTCAACACCTCAAATCTCACAAACAGGTTATAATAATGATGTTTTAACAGCTTTTAGCCCTAAGCATGCATAAACTCTAGGTTTTCCCAAATTCCTAGGTCAAAATCAGTCAAACTCACAAAGATATAGCAGATTGTTTGATTTTAAGGTTTGGTTCCAAAAACTTGTAGCAAAACACTCTCAAACAAGTGTATAACAGATACCAAGCACAAATACTAACTTCTAACAACACAATACCAAGATTCAATCACAAACAGGTTGACCCAAACACCCCTTTATCTTTTCAAACCCAAATTTAAACAAGAAAAAGTGAGATTTAAGACCACCCAAGCATCAATTAACACAATAACAGATTAGAACAACAGATTCAAGCAAGATCAAGCCACAAAACACATAAGAACATAGGCAACACTCAAATATCACAAATATCCAAAATATTTTCATATTTTGGGATTAAGGGTGTGTACCTCATGGATGTACATCCACACCCACGGATTTTGAGCTTATGTGCTAGCAAGAACAAGCACAAGTTTCCACAACAAAGCCTGCTAAGAATCAACAAAGTTAGAAGCAAGAGTATAAAAACAGAAACTTGAAAAATCCTTGATTGATGCAACTCTTGTCCTCCATACTTGATTATCCCCAAGTTATAAGCTTCACCACACCTTGATAACACAATATCAGGATGCTATGATCAGCCCTATAGCCCAAGAATTCCAAGATAGACCAAGAACTTAGCAAAATATCAAGAAAATGAAGAAAATGTGCAAACTTTTGCACACTCCTCTTTTGAAAACAGGTTTTTGATTCAAATTCAGTAAACAAAGAACATAAACAAGCATAAATAAGATGGCACTTGGTCTTTCTTCAACACACTTAACACAATTTCATAAATCTGAAAATAGGATTTACAAGTGCATGAACAAGGAAAAACCAAAAGCAAACGTACAAGTGAGACCCTTTGGCTTTATATATAGCCTTACAAGTGAACTAAGAACAGATAAAAGTGCTAAACCCTAATGCTTGAAGTCCCAAAAATGCCCTTGGAAAATTTGAATATCTTGAAGATCATGTGACTCTTCTTGGTTGTTTGCATGAGTTGGCAGATGGAAAGTTGATCCAAAGGCTTGTATCAAGCTTAAAAAGTAAGCTTCAATCCTAAACGTTGGATGCCTGGTGGTTTTTGGCAGTATCCCCTTTTTGTGTAGCAGGGGAATCTCATGTGGGACTGAGGAGTGAGGTGGCTAGCATTTTTGTAGTTGGGATGTGATTAAGGGGTTATTAATCACTAATCTGGAGTTTATTGGGTGCTAATTGCAAACGGATTAAGAAAACCTAAATTTGTGAAGAACATGAATAGTGAGAGTTTTGATCTATTTGAATATTTAAACTTTGTGTTTAGCGCGTTTAAATAAACTAATCCCAGATCAGTTAAGGTTGTTATGAGTGGATAGCTGAGGTGGACAAAGGGTGGAAGGGGATTGGTGGGTTTTGGTGAGTGGGGCACGTGTCACCCCCTTACTGGTTAAGGTAACAATCATGTCTGCCAGTATTAAACCCCTATCTTTGCACAAGTTGTCATTTCTCTCCCAAACTCTATCAACGCCCAAACTCTTCTTTGTCAACTTTTGCAACTTTACACTTTTGCCCCAAAAACCTTTGTGAAGTAAATTCAGGGGTAATTCTTGCCATTTTGTGATTTTTGAGGGACTATTTTGGCATTCTTGATGGATAATGGTCTTGACTTGTATAATTGATGTTTTGGAGGACTGAATTTGCCAAATCTTGTTTGATGAGGGACCATTCTTGCCAAATGTTGAAAGTCAAGGGTCCTTTTTGTAATTTTGGGATTTTCAAAGGACCAAACTTGTAAATTCTTGTACTTTGAAGGACTTCATGATGTATTTGACTTTGTGGAGGATAATGATTGTAAATTTAGCTTTGTTGAGGGGCTAAACTTGCCAATTCCTCAAAGTGGAAGGCCCTTTTTGTAATTTTGACAAACTTTAGCGACCAAACTTGTAATTATGAAGATACAAGGGTATAAAGTGTCAATTCTTCCATATTGGAGGAACCTTCTTCATAATTATTCAAATCTTCAGGGGTTAATCTTGGGAAAGTCTTCATTAGGGCTTGGTTCATTGTGCGGCTTCGTTTCCCGTGTCCGTTTTTGTATGATTCCTGTGATCTTTTGTCATTTTCTCAATATCCGTACCTAAAATACACAAGCAACAAACACAAGCATATATATGGGTATTTTGATGATATTTAATGCATTTTAAGCCATATTTGGACGATGAGACTATGTACAAAAGCAGTCTCATCACTCCCCCAAACTAAACCATTGTCGTGCCCTCACGCAATGCTAGAATAAAGTATCATAGCATCTCCAAAATTCATTTTTATTCACTTTATTGAATGATAAACTAGATACACTACTACTATTGCTACAACTACTTGCGTTTTAGACATAATGTATGATTTTCATCGCAAAATGGGACGTTTAGGTTCATAGAATAAGAACACGTGAATGCTTCGTTAGAAATAATTTCATCGTCCTCGATTTTCACCCGAATTCCATGCCAAGCGTGCAACGAGATCATTATCATTATAATTTAGTAATGCTAACACTACTCATATGCCCTAACCACGTACTTATCCTCCCATTATTCCTAGGTTGTATCTCTTATATTGTATATTGTCTTGAATGTTTCACGAGGATACATTGTTTGACTTATGCGATAATAGAGATTTAGGTCTAAAAATAGAGTCCTAACGGTGTAACCAAGACCATCAGATCAATAACCCCTCCCAATAGACAACGATGTCAAAAAATTAAGTTGACAAGAATAATCGATAAACACGGTTTTATAACGGTTTTGAACATGAGACTTATTACGAAGACTTTTATACGCCCCCTAACGGAAGGGCCTTATTATCTTTGGTTTACCTCCATCTTTTATTCAACTTCGCCATGAAGCTTTTATTATGACTTCGGTCTTGCCTTGCCTTTTAATATCCACCTCATCGGTAGTTTTATTAGCCAAAGACGTATATCCTCACGCTAAGACGAATTTTGGATCTTTAAAGCTTCGAAGATTAAGGCTTGATTTACTTTCAATTTTGCATAGATTTTTTGGCCTTGTGGGGCTTCAAATTGTTTGCTTGATTTAGGTGAGCACTTGAAATCTTATTATTGGGTAAAGCTTTTGATTATTCGGGTGCCAATACTTCAAAACCGTGACGCTGGCGATACCTTAATGTTTTCCCAATTTAATTACACGGAAGCTATTAGAAAAGACTAGAAACCCAACAATCCCAACTAAACCGCTAAGTCAATATTTATTAAGCAAAAAATATTTACATGCGAAGGGAAAATAAGCAAACAATGAGAACACATGAGTTTTTGAAAGAATACGAGTACTCTATGTTTATCATAGTAACTTATAATTAACCCTATCATTTCTCGTCCTCATTTAAGAGACTTAGCCTAATGTGTAGTTAAGGAACCAAAGCTAAGTGCTCAACACGCACGGTCGAGTCAAAAATTACTCTTTTTCTCGCCACTGGAAAACCTACATTCGTATCTTCAAACACTTATAAAACATGAGAAATTTTTTAAAATTTGGCCATTTTTAACCTTATTTTGCAACAAAACGATAACAAAAAGATAAACTTTGGAAAGCGTGATGGTTTGGCAAGGCAAATATCTATTCACCCCCCATACTAAAGTTGAACATTGTCCTCAATGTTTTGAGTCTAGGGGTGCAAACACCCCCATACTAGAGACGTAGTCGAATGCCTAATCTAGCATGGAAAGGGTGTAACCTATAAATTAATAGCCGTTTATGAAGTGTGCTACTAACCTAAGGTTAGAACATCAAAAGGATATATCATGGATATTGAGAAAGTCTTCAAGGCAAACGATCGAGTGCTCCCATAAACGAACACGAGAGGCACCAATCGTGAAGATCATGATCATCTAAAGTCCACAATTCACAAACAACCATGGAACAAAGGTTGGAAGGGCACAAATCCCCACATGTTAACTACATTAGAAAGCGTTAATATGTACATAGGATAAGCATGGGACTCCCCCACGAGGCACCTCGTTTTTGATTACCGAGTCATGAGCTCGACTCGATCCCCTCAATACTAATTATCATTGGGGAAGGTGACTTGGTCGAGGTAGTTCAAGGATGGAACTTCCCCGCCAAAGTAGTGCTTCAACCTATGTCCATTCACCTTGAAGTTAGGACCATCATTTTGAGCTAGCTCGATGGTCCCATACGGAAACACTTGAGTCATGGTGAATGGACCGGACCAACGGGATTTCAATTTACCGGAATAGATTTTCAAGCGAGAATTAAAAAGCAAAACTTGATCCCCAATGTTAAAAACCCGTTTTTTAATTTTAGAATCATGCAACTTTTTAGTTTTTTCCTTATAAATCAATGAATTTTCATAAGCAATGTCCCTCAATTCATCCAATTCATTCAATTGCATTTTCCGGTGTTTTCCCGCGGTCTCCATATCATCATTACAATGCTTTAGGGCCCAATAAGCCTTGTGTTCTAGTTCGATAGGCAAATGACAATTCTTTCCATACACAAGCTTATAGGGAGTGCACCCAATGGGCGTCTTATGAGCGGTCCTAAAGGCCCATAAAGCATCGTCCAACTTATCCGACCATAATTGTCGGTTTTCCCCAACGGATCTCTCCAAGATCCTCTTCAAAGCTCGGTTTGAAACCTCGACTTGCCCACTCGTTTGTGGGTGATAAGCCATAGAAAGCCGATGTGTAACCCCATATTTCCTTAGGACCCTTTCGAATTGGTCGTTACAAAAATGGGTTCTACGATCGTTTATGATCGCACGAGGGGTTCCAAACCGAGAAAACAAGCTTTTCAAGAACTTGACTATCACACGAGCATCATTGGTGGGCAAGGCTTTGGCCTCCACCCACTTAGATAGGTAGTCAACCGCAACGAGAATGTACTTATTACCACGAGATGATGGGAACGGCCCCATAAAGTCTATACCCCAAACGTCAAAGATCTCACACACTTGGATGATATTTTGTGGCATTTCATCTTTTTGTGAGGATTTTCCTTGTCGTTGGCATGAATCACACGACTTCACAAGATCTTGTGCATCTCGGTAAATAGTAGGCCAAAAGAAGCCGGCATCAAACTCCTTCTTAACCGTGAGATTAGCACCGTGGTGACCACCCGTGGGTCCCTCATGGCAAGCTCTAAGGATGTTAGAAGCTTCGGTGCCAAAAACACAACGTCGGATGATTTGATCCGCACAAGTTCGAAACAAGTAAGGGTCGTTCCAAAAGTAGAACTTGACGTCACGAAAGAATTTTCGTTTTTCTTGAGTCGTTATACCCTTGATGATGAAGTTACCCGCATGGTAATTTGCAAAATCCGCAAACCATGGGGTGGAAGAATCAAGCTTAGAATTCACTACACCAAGTGTCTCGAGTGGAAATGTTTCGGTGATTTCCTTGGGCTCGTAAACACTTTGGTGAGGATCTTCCAAACGAGAAAGATGATCGGCCGCTAGATTCTCGGCTCGTTTTTTGTCAACGATTTTGTGATCAAATTCTTGAAGGAGGAGAATCCAACGAAGTAATCTAGGCTTAGCATCTTGCTTTGCCATGAGATACTTGATAGCCGAATGATCCATATACACTATGCATTTAGCTAAGACGAGGTAAGGTCGGAATTTCTCAAATGCATACACCACGGCAAGGAACTCCTTCTCCGTTGTAGTGTATTTTAGTTGAGCCTCGGTCATCGTCTTGATAGCATAGTGAATAGGCAAGAAGTGCTTATCATGACGTTGCCCCAAAACGGCCCCAATAGCGTAATCACTAGCATCACACATAAGCTCAAAGGGGAGGTTCCAATTGGGAGCAACAAGAATGGGAGCTTCGGTAAGTTTCCTCTTAAGGATTTCGAAGGCTCGTACACAATCTTCGTCAAAGATAAAACGTGCCTCTTTTTCAAGAAGATGTGTAATGGGTCGAGAAATCTTTGAAAAATCATTGATGAATCGACGATAAAAACCCGCGTGGCATAGGAAACTCCTAACTCCCTTAACGGTTTTGGGATGAGGTAATTTGGTGATGACGTCTACCTTAGCTTGATCTACCTCAATCCCCGCTTTCGAGACCTTGTGCCCTAAGACGATTCCACTCTTAACCATAAAATGACACTTTTCCCAATTGAGCACAAGGTTGGTTTCCTCACAACGTTTCAACATTCTCTCAAGGTTCGACAAACACGAAGTGAACGAATTACCTAACACGGAAAAGTCATCCATGAATACTTCCATCGTCTTCTCGATCATGTCATGAAAAATAGCCATCATGCACCTTTGAAAGGTTCCCGGTGCATTGCAAAGTCCGAATGGCATTCTACGATAGGCAAACGTTACATATGGACACGTAAACGTAGTTTTTTCTTGATCACGAGGATCGATGGGAATTTGGAAGTAACCGGAAAAACCATCTAAAAAGCAATAGAAATCGTTTCCCGCAAGACGGTCCAACATTTGGTCCATGAAGGGCAAGGGAAAATGGTCTTCTCGAGTGGCTTCATTCAACTTACGATAGTCAATGCACACTCTCCATCCGGTCACGAGTCTAGTGGGAATTAACTCGTTGGCATCGTTTGGCACAACGGTCATTCCTCCCTTCTTAGGGACACAATGGATAGGACTCACCCAAAGGCTATCGGAAATAGGGTAAATCATTCCCGCGTCAAGGAGTTTAAGGACCTCCTTTTTTATGACGTCGTGAATTTTGGGGTTCACCCTCCTTTTACTTTGGATTGCGGGCTTTTAATCCTCCTCCATTAATATTTTGTGGGTACAAAACTTGGGATCGATTCCCTTAATGTCGGATAACTTCCACGCAATTGCCCCCTTGTGGTTCTTTAGAACATCGACAAGTGCGGTTTTTTCATCATTCGAAAGTTCCTTCGCAATAATAACCGGCAACTTGTCGTCCTCCTCCAAATAGACATATTCGAGATGAGGAGGTAAATCTTTCAACTCGAGGATAGGTGGTTCCTCAAGTGAAGATTAGGGCTCGTTACTCATAATCTCCTCGGGTGGAGGAAATGGGAAATCGTTGAGAAAATCCTTGATAATCGAGAAGTCCTCATCGTTGTCGAGGTCTTCGTCACAAGTACATGGAACATCGAATTCTTCCAACGTAAAACCACCACCTTCAAATGGAGTGAAGGTTGGTGTCGAATTATCAAGAATTGGATCTAACATAGTGGGATTGCCACTAGTTTCTTCATCACCAAATCCTAGAACTTCTTGTGAAAATTCCTCGCAAACCACGTCGATCATATCAACGAGGTTTATGGTCGCAACGGAATAAACATGAGAAATTTGAGAGTTTTGAGTTGCGTTTATAACAAGTTCCTCGTCGTTGAAACGTAAGGTGATCTTTCTAGCATGAACATCGATCAAAGCCATAGACGTATCTAAAAACGAACGACCTAGAATGAGAGGAACTTGAGGATCCGTGGGAATATCAACAACGATGAAGTCTACGGGATAGTAGAACTTCCCCACTTTCACAAAAACGTCTTCCGCCAAACCACATGCGGGAATCGTGGAATGGTCGGCCAACTCGATAGACATTAGTGAAGGAGTAAGATTAGGAAGATTGAGCGACTTGAAGATTGCAAGTGGCATCAAGTTAATGCTAGCACCAAGATCGGCCAAGGCGAAACATTCCACCATATCTTGGATTGCACAAGGAATCAAGAATTTACCGGGATCACCGACTTTTTGAGGTATGCGATTAAGATAAACCGACGAACAACTAGACAATTGGTGCAATTTCTCCTTGTTGTTCAACATACTCTTAAAGTTAGCGGCAAATTGAGGCATCATGACCAAAGCATCGGCGAAACCCAAATTAAAGTGAAAATCACTAAACATTTTCATAAAAAGCTCAAATTGATAATTGTCGCGCTCTTGACGTTTCTCCTTCCTAAGTCTCGATGGATCGAGCAAAGGTGGTGTGGGTTGAGGCATAGCAGGCATAGCCTTTGGAATCTCGGGTTCCAATGATGGTAATGGGTCAACCGTAGGTGTGGCATGAGCGGTACTTCGTGGGATTGGGACATGCTCCTTTTGGACCACCACCTCGGGTTCTTCCTCAATTGCTTCCTCCGTAGGAGCAATTGGTTGAGGAGTCGGTTCCTTAAGTGTCTTACCACTACGTGTGGTAATCACTTTCATCTCACCCTTAGGGTTTGATCCGGTGTTGCTAGGAAGACTACTCGAAGACGGTTTACACATTATTGCCTCAAACATAGACGAGATTTTATCTTCAAACATGGATTGCCTTTTCTCGGCCTTAATCATCTCTTGTTTAATCTCATGTTGCCCTTGTTCCATTTTTTGTTGGTTTTGTTGTAACCTAGTGACATTTCCTTCCATTTTGTTGATGTGGATCTTAAGTTCATTAGCTAACTCATTTTTCAACTCTTTCTTCAAGTCGTTCTTAAACTCGGATCTTAGGCTAATGATTTCTCTTTGAATATTGTCAAACCTAGCATCATTCCCATTAGTGTATTCAACAAATTCATTTGGAAGATCTTTCAACGTTTGCAAACCTTTGTTGTTGTTTTGAAAATCATTTTGATTCTTGTTTGAAACTTGATTATTAGCCCCTTGATTACCATAGTTTCCCTTGTTGAAATTGTTTTTGAAACTAACTTGATTGTTGCGATAGTTGTTGTTAGCATTTTGATTTGAACCAAAACCCGATGGAGTCAATTGATTAGAGCGGGAAACTTGACCGTTTTGGTTGTAATTTCTCGTGGCCGCGAAGGCACTCGAAGTGTTACCACCGTTGGTAATGCACTCGGAGAAATCATGACCTCCACCACAATACATGCAAGAAACCTCAACCGCTTTAGCCGTAGCGGGAGCACTTTGTTCACCAACTTTAAACTCAATCAAAAGTCCTTTTAGCTTATCAAAAATCTTGTTTTCCAAGTTCGCCTCAATTTGGCAAGCATCGATGGTAGTAGACAAAGAAGGTGAAGCCGAAGACGAAGCCTTACGAACACTAGACGTGCTACGGGGACTATACACATTAGATCTATTCTCAATTATCACCAAAGCTTCCTCAACCGTTTTACACAAAAAATTACCACCCGCGGCGGCATTCAAATAATCCTTTCATGATCGTTAAGTCCATTGTAAAACGTGTCAATTTGATGCAAGTCAGAAAAACCATGATGAGGACATTCGTGTAACATTTCCTTAAACCTATTCCAAGCCGTTGAAAAACTTTCATTAAACTCTTGTGAAAACTTTGAAATCTCGTTTTTCAAGTGCGTAGTCTTAGAGGGCGGAAAAAATTGGTTCACAAACTTAGACACGAGATCCTTCCACGTCAATATAGAATTGGGTGGCTCTTTCTCTAACCAAATTTTAGCGGGCCTCGCTAAGGAATACGGAAAAAGCATCATCTTAATCGAGTCATTCGAGACATCCTTAAACTTGCAAGTGGCGGTAAGACGATTGAATTGACGGATATGGTTGTGTGGATTGTCCTTCTCATCACCACGGAATTTGTTGTTTTGGATCATCGACAACAAACCCGTTTTCACCTCAAAATTCTTCGCAAGGATAGCGGGAATCACAATAGCCTCTCCATAACCCTCGGTGGGTGCTTGAAGTAACTCCATTAGTTCGATTCGCCATGGTTGGTGCTTCTCTTACAATGGGTTCGTCAATAGGAGACTCCTCACTAGAAAGATTGGGAGTGGGAGTTTTGTTCTTTCGTTTACGTGCACGTCTTGCTTGATTACGAGTTAGCATAAACGTCACGTACAACGAGGGGACGAGCAAAGAAGATTCTTTTTGGTGTTTTGTATTTTTCAATTTTTTTGTGGTTTTTGATTGTATTAACCTTTTTGGAATTTGGTGAATGTATTAAGTAGACAAAAATCAACAAATCTCCTCCTTAATCAAATCTCTCGATTAAAGAAGCCTCAAGGAATGAAAACGATCACTTGAAGTGAACGACTTCGATGACTTTAGAACGTTGGTGGAACACCAAAACGTTAAAGAGGGTTTAATCAATGGAAACCAAGAAAATATATATGATACTTAGTAATACTTTGGCCGGCAAAACCCTCGATTAGCTCTCAAAATCAAATACTCACAAGTAAGCGGGGAAACGAGGCGGCCCGAAGCACTTAAGAGCCTTTTTTCTTAGGATATATTTTATAATATCCGCCTTATACCCACCTTATAGTTTGTATTTTTCAAGATTGAGCTTGACGAAAGTATTTATCTATTTTTGCCTTTTTCTTTGGTTTGAGATTCGAATACAATGATTGGGTAATGACCTCCCAAGTCAAGGTTGTGATTTCTCACGTATTTGGAGTACTTGTGAATTTATTGTTCTACGTATACACTATAGTAATAGTATTCACACAAAAACCAAAAACCGATAATACGTATTAGTAGAGTGCTACTAATACAAATACTATTTATGGTTAGTATATAAAAACAACAATTCCAAATCAAAACACAACACGCCTCCCCGGCAGCGGCGCCAAAATGATAGTTGAATTTTTTGTATACCCTTTAGGAAAAGAGTACCAAAATAGGGTAAGCACGACGATTTAGGAAAACCGTGTGTAAATGACCCTATAAGGAGTTCGTTCTCAAGGAGGCTAGTGTGTTATGTGTGTAATGACTTGGATTAGATTTGTGATTATACTTTTGAGAAAGTAAAAATAGAAATGAGATTAGAAGAGAAAGACGGTTACGAAGACGGATTAAGCTAAGACGAAAAAGGTGTACACGTAAAACCGTAAAAAGCACTAAAATTAAAATTTCAACCTAAAAAATCCTAAAAATTACCAAAAATCCACAATAATATTCTAAGAGTTTACAAAAAATCCAAACTTGCCAAAACCTTTTAATTAATTAGATAATGACTTTTTAATGCTAATTAAAGCCCTAAATATCAAAATTAATTATTAAAAAGTCCCAAACAAGATCTTAAAGTTTGAAAACCTCAAAAATACTATAATTAAGCTAAAAAGTATTTTTCAAAATTTTAAAACCACTAAAAACTATTTTTAAATAATTAATAACTACTAAAATCAATAAAAACTTAAATTAGTTCTAGAAAATAATTAAAAGACTCTAAAAATATTTGGAAAGTTGTAAAATCCCTAATTAAGTGTCTACAATCTAGGAAAAATATAAAAACTTAGAAAATCAGACTTTTAATTTTTTAACAATAAAATAATATTAAAATATTATTTAAAATCCAAAAATCATAAAAAAATTCTAAAAACTTGCAAACTAGCTTAATTTAACCTAAATAACTCAGAAATGAAAGTGAAATTACCTAAATACCCTTAATGGGCCTAGAAAATGGGCTAAACCGAAAACAGTCCACTATTGGGCCAAATTTGGGCCCAATATAAAAAAGTGTTCAAAATAAGCCCAAAAAGCACTGGTTGACTCAAAATTTGATTTTAAACAATTTTTCCAAAGGCCCAAAGCTGAAAGTGTGAAATAAGCTAGCTTATACCAAACAGCTTATTCTTAATGGGCTTTTTGGCCCATTAAGCTATAAGCCAATGCCATAAGCTAAAATTAAACACACAAGCTTCTTTTGTCCTAAATAAGACTTCTGCAAAAAGAAATTTGAAATAAGCCCAAGGAATAAGCCTGAAAATGCAATAAGCAATCTACAGAAAACGACAAAATAGTCGTTTTTGAGTTCTAGGCCACCCCAAGTGCTGAATCAAGTTTCTATAGCATTTAAATGACTTAATTAAGCAAAATCAACAAAGAGTTTTCAAATAAGCTGACTCAATAAGCTGTAAAAAGCAAATAAGCACTTATGTAAAAGTGAAATAAGTTGGTTTTCTAGCAAAAAGTCAAAGTCAAAGTCCAATAAGCTCCAGTCTACTCAAATGGGTCAAATAAAGAAGATCTATCACAAAACATAAGTTGTTGCAAGTCTGGATAAGCTAAAATAGCTTATTGATAAGCTGAGTACAAGTTTACACTAGCAGGAGCTAGTTTTGGGTGTTGAGCAGTGGGAACTTTTCCCACTGCTTGACTTATAGACTTTTTTGTCTTTAGTGAACTTTTTTGGGATTCAGATTACACAAAGGCACCCAAATGATCTTTGGATCATAAGGAGTCAATAAAAATCAAAGATTCACAAACACAATCACCCAATTTGCACAGATTAATCAATAAGTCCCAGATATTGCACATACATGAACAAATAAGCAGAACAGGTTCAATAAGCACTTACAGCAATTTTCAGCCAGCCAAATTCAACCAAATGCATACACAAGCTATATTAAACGCAAATAAACAAGTCTAAACAGGTTTCATGCGATGATTCAAAGAATTAAGCAAGATTCACGCACCTTAAGTTACTGATGAACACAAGAACATGCAATTTTTCACTTTGCTGATGTATTTGACACACAAGCCAGATTCAACACCTCAAATCTCACAAATAGGTTACAATAATGATGTTTTAACAGCTTTTAGCCCTAAGCATGCATAAACTCTAGGTTTTCCCAAATTCTTAGGTCAAAATCAGTCAAACTCACAAAGATATAGCAGATTGTTTGATTTTAAGGTTTGGTTCCAAAAACTTGCAGCAAAACACTCTCAAACAAGTGTATAACAGATACCAAGCACAAATACTAACTTCTAACAACATAATACCGAGATTCAATCACAAACAGGTAGACCCAAACACCCCCTTTATCTTTTCAAACCCAAATTTAAACAAGAAAAAGTGAGATTTAAGACCACCCAAGCATCAATTAACACAATAACAGATTAGAACAACAGATTCAAGCAAGATCAAGCCACAAAACACACAAGAACATAGGCAACACTCAAATATCACAAATATCCAAAATATTTTCAGATTTTGGGATTAAGGGTGTGTACCTCATGGATGTAAATCCACACCCACGGATTTTGAGCTTATGTGCTAGCAAGAACAAGCACAAGCTTCCACAACAAAGCCTGCTAAGAATCAACAAAGTTAGAAGCAAGAGTATAAAAACAGAAACTTGAAAAATCCTTGATTGATGCAACTCTTGTCCTCCACACTTGATTATCCCCAAGTTATAAGCTTCACCACACCTTGATAACACAATATCAGGATGCTATGATCAGCCCTATAGCCCAAGAATTCCAAGATAGACCAAGAACTTAGCAAAATATCAAGAAAATGAAGAAAATGTGCAAACTTTTGCACACTCCTCTTTTGAAAACAGGTTTTTGATTCAAATTCAGTAAACAAAGAACATAAACAAGCATATATAAGATGGCACTTGGTCTTTCTTCAACACACTTAACACAATTTCATAAATCTGAAAATAGGATTTACAAGTGCATGAACAAGAAAAAACCAAAAGCAAACGTACAAGTGAGACCCTATGGCTTTATATATAGCCTTACAAGTGAACTAAGAACATATAAAAGTGCTAAACCCTAATGCTTGAAGTCCCAAAAATGCCCTTGGAAAATTTGAATATCTTGAAGATCATGTGACTCTTCTTGGCTGTTTGCATGAGTTGGCAGATGGAAAGTTGATCCAAAGGCTTGTATCAAGCTTAAAAAGTAAGCTTCAATCCTAAACGTTGGATGCCTGGTGGTTTTTGGCAGTATCCCCTTTTTGTGTAGCAGGGGAATCTCATGTGGGACTGAGGAGTGAGGTGGCAAGCATTTTTGTAGTTGGGATGTGATTAAGGGGTTATTAATCACTAATCTGGAGTTTATTGGGTGCTAATTGCAAACGGATTAAGAAAACCCAAATTTGTGAAGAACATGAATAGTGCAAGTTTTGATCTGTTTGAGTATTTAAACTACGTGTTTAGCGCGTTTAAATAAACTAATCCCAGATTAGTTAAGGTTGTTATGAGTGGATAGCTGAGGTGGACAAAGGGTGGAAGGGGATTGGTGGGTTTTGGTGAGTGGGGCACGTGTCACCCCCTCACTGGTTAAGGTAACAATCATGTCTGCCAGTATTAAACCCCTATCTTTGCACAAGTTATCATTTCTCTCCCAAACTCTATCAACGCCCAAACTCTTCTTTGTCAACTTTTGCAACTTTACACTTTTGCCCCAAAAACCTTTGTGAAGTAAATTCAGGGGTAATTCTTGCCATTTTGTGATTTTTGAGGGACTGTTTTGGCAATTTCTTGATGGATAATGGTCTTGACTTGTATAATTGATGTTTTGGAGGACTGAATTTGCCAAATCTTGTTTGATGAGGGACCATTCTTTCCAAATGTTGAAAGTCAAGGGTCCTTTTTGTAATTTTGGGATTTTCAAAGGACCAAACTTTTAATTTCTTGTACTTTGAAGGACTTCATGATGTATTTGACTTTATGGAGGATAATGATTGACAATTTAGCTTTGTTGAGGGGCTAAACTTGCCAATTCTTTAAAGTGGAGGGCCCTTTTTGTAATTTTGACAAACTTTAGGGACCAAACTTGTAATTGTGAAGATACAAGGGTATAAAGTGTCAATTCTTCCATATTGGAGGACCCTTCTTCATAATTCTTCAAATCTTCAAGGGTTAATCTTGGGAAAGTCTTCATTAGGGCTTGGTTCATTGTGCGGCTTCGTTTCCCGTGTCCGTTTTTGTAACACCCCCAAATTTACACAATTCAATACAGCGGAAGACTCGTTAGTGTTACGGGATAACACATTACTCACATCATAGACAACGCTTAAAATTCGCGTCGATTAATAATAAAGCATTTCCATTCATAAACATCAGATTTACATAGGTCCCAAGTCATAATCATTTCATACAATTTTACAAAAGATTTGAATGGAAATTGTTATTTAAGTGCGGGCCATGAGTTCTTGTTGTCTTCCCGAGAATTACCTTCAAGTACCTGAGATAAAACATGTTAAAAGAAAAGGTCAGCGAAAACGCCGAGTGAATTCATAGAGTTTTAATTAAATGCATCAATATAACATCGATATAAAATTATTACCGAAAATCATTTTGTTCAAATCTTTGTTGTAGACCATAAAATAGGCCAAAACATTTTATACAAATCCTTGTCAAAATCATAATATAGGCTTTCGCCTTCAAAACCATTATACGAACCATTGTCGTAAAAATATCATACAATACGTTTTATAACGTTGTAAAAGTTAAATAAAAACCGTTATATGAATATGGTTATGTAAAACCAAAGCACGAACATAAAATCAATAATAAGACCCCGTATTGCTAGTCAGGCAATTCATTGTAATTCAATGCGTATAGCAGTATTTTGTTATTTATGGATTATTACAAGCCGCATGACATTGTTACCTTACTAAACCAAACAACGGGTAGCTAGCCCGAAACTCATTTGCCCATCTAAATTAGCGTGTCGTCACAATAATCACGCTTGTGTAAATCTTCTCATACATAAATTCGCTTACCAATCGATGTGGCACGACGGGGATCAACCGTCAAGGCGCGAACTGGGTTGATCGTCCCCAAATAGTACTATTGTATGCATAAGCGTCTACCAAATCCCGGTAGTTCATAATTCATGCTAATGGGACTTTTAGTGACATAACCTAACTTTAATAATCCATTTCATTTCATCTATCGGGTCATTTAATCATTCATCGGGTCATACAATCATTCGGGTCCAAATCAATAAACAAACAATCGGGACAAATGGTGTCCTATTTTAGCAAGACTAACATGTTATCTCCCTCGCGGGTTTATAAAATATTTCATAAAAACGTTTAAAAGAGTGCGAGGCTATGAACTCACGTTGATGTGGGAAAGCGGGTTATCGGCAATTTGGATGTACGGTATGTTCTTCAATCACGGAAACCTAGACAAATAATACTCGTCTTAGACTTTTGTCCAATGACTTTATCAAAATAACAATTATGTATACATATGATGATTTTATATATATGATGATCAAGTGGGTTTATATATTCCCATTTAAGTTTTATTTAACAAAAACGTTAATCTTTCGGTTTTAGCCGAAAAGACGTAAAACTTAGTATATAGTTTTTATAACTTATAAAACTTACCAAACTACCATTTTTATATAATGTCCATTTATTTATCCTTATGCCTTTTTATATAAATGAAATTTATAAGTTAGTGGGTTTTAATTCACATTTTATACTATATTAGTTTGAGTGCTTATATAATACTATTAAACATTAATTCTTCAAAATCTGATTTTTAGTTTCATCTTCACCATTTTTATCATATCTTGAGTTCTATAAGGAGATAGAAGCTCATTTTTGGATGGCATAAACTTCATATTATTTGCTACAAATAAGTTAGTTATAGATACTGCTCATTCCATGTCTAACTATCCTTAACAGTCCCTACAAAACAGACTATTCAGATTGGTACACTAATCTTGTTTTGATCATATCTCACTCATTTTGATGATTCCATTGCATGGCCAACTCTCACATGTGTATGACATCTAACACTTACTGTAAATGGATTCCACCATGCAATTTTATCAGTTCATAACTTGGTTACTTACTGTTTTTATACAGCCAACAATTTAAGCAAGATTTTAGCCTTGTTTCTTATGGTTTTTCATCTTTTTAATCATATTTATCAACACTTGATCCCCACACAACATTTTTATCATCATATATTCATCATATAAATATACAATAAGAAAGAAAATACATGATTACATAATCAAAATAACAAGAGGATGGGAAGAACAATCTTTATACCACCAAAGTGATGAAAAGATGGGGTTGATGATGAACAAGACTTGGTTTTGGGTAACCAATCTTATGAGATATCAACATCACTTCTAGGATCACCAAGTATTTGTAGATTCCTCCAAAAATCAGCCCTTGTTCTTCATGAAAACTCCTTGAGAAATCAGCCCCAAACTCCCTTGAAAACTCCTTTTTACATGTTAAGATCACCTCCAATCTTTATAACTTCAATGAGTTTTCATCATATGTAAATTATACATATGATTTATGATTGAATCAAGATCAAATGAGGTTGTTTTGGGTGAAGAGTGGACGAAATATTGAGAGAGAGGATGAGAGTATGAGTGGTTTGCATGGGATGGATTAAGTGAATGGTTTGGAAGAAATGGTTTTGATGTTGGTAGCTTACTTTGTAAGCTTCAAGTTAACAAGTGTTAACTTGTTAGTTGAAATTTTGACACATCATGGAGTGTGTTGGAGCTTATTTAGCCATCCATATCGTGGGGTGGGCAAGTGTAAAACTTGTCCCATCCCACTAATTTACGGGTATTCCTCAATTCTAGTTTCCTCGATTTACGTGCCCTCGGGTCGTTTTACGAAAAAGTTTTTATAAATTATGAATCAAAGGCACAAAACGAATCTAATAAAAATTTTCTCATCAAAAACGGAGTTCGAAAACGTAAATACGTAATCCTAAGGTTTCCGGTTTAGTCGTAAAGGACGTTAAATTATTCATGTAAGTCCTAATCTCTTCTCGTAAATTTGTGAGTTTATAAACTAACTCCAATTTAAAATCCCAAAATAATATTCACGGATAAATTTATTTTCTGAAATGTCGGACTGTCACCAAAAACAGTGTATGTAAACGTAAGCACGTAACGTAGAATCCTCCGGTTTAGACGTAGTCGATGCTACTTCAAGACGTAAATCCAAATTTCTTCCCAAAAATAAGTGAGTTCATAATATAACATTAAAATAATGTTTTTAAATAACACTTGAGAATAAAATATCAACTATAAATTGACGGATTGTCACAGCATTTACCCCTAAACAGGATCTTTGTCCTCAAAGATCATCTTATCTTACTACTCGCTTCTTATAGAGTTAAAGCCATGTGGGTATTTCCTCCACATTCGTTCTTTTCTCACAAGTGTAATTCATTACAATACGCGAGTTTCATCAAACATAACTACGGGAATAAGATCAGGCTTAATGTCGACTTACTTTCTCTATCCATGATGTTCATGGGTTTTTGATGAATGCAACTTTTCGCCGATCTGAACTTCATTAAGGATTAGTTAGATTTTCACTTGATAGACATTTTATCAAGTTAGATATACGAATCATAATTCACGCAGCCCTTGAAGTCCTAGGATAGATCCAGCTTATATGCCTTTCAAACCAACTTTTACATCATCTCAATGGTCCCATACAACGGGGACTTACTTCCTATGATCTTTCAGATCATTAATTCATTTTTCCAAGGTGAAAATTTTTGGCATAACTTTGCTACCCATCTGGCACTTCAGGATCTACATTTCATATTCACATAACCTCCTGCCCACTACCGGTAGTCAATAATCAGATCCTAATTTCAACAATCATTTCAGGTCTCGCCGGTCGAGTATTTTGTAAGGTTAGGTTCGCCATCATAGGAAACCTTAAACCTAAAAGACATGTCCAACTCACAATGGGTTTATGTCGGGTGTCTTCATCCCAACTCCTGCTTACAGATGCTCTTATATTTAGATCCTAACAAGATTCGATCTCAATCCTAATACGATAATTATCAATGATAATCTCTCCAAAGGAAAGCGATTAACGGTCCATTACCAAAGGTCAACCATTCAAGCATAAAACAACACTTTTAGTGTTTTGTATCATTACTTTACCTCGTCCCTTCGATTTGGGGTGGTAAACAGTACTTTCATCAAGGTTCGTTCCCAATGACTTCTGAGCAAATCTCTAGAAATTCGATGCGAAGCGAGGATCTTGATAGAGATGATCGATACAGGCACACTGTGTTTACACATCTCCCTTAAAAGAGTCAACTTCTTCATCGAGAATCTATCATTAACAGGAATGATATTAGCAGATTTGGTCAGTCAGTCAACGATGACCCAAATCGAATCAAATTCAGATGATGACCTTTGTAGTAGTTAGACATTTACTAATGTATGAGGCGATGTCTGCCTTCATAGTTTTCCATTAGTACAACTTCTTCAGATAAATATACATTCAGTCAAAAATGACATGAATAGAATACTTAATCTTATAAGATTCCAACATAACTAAATCTCAAAATCTCCATATTTGGGTAACCTCAAGTGGCCTTTTATATATTTACCACCATCGGCTTCTTAATTCTAATGGTTCACATTAGCCGTGAACCCCTTTTTATTATCTATATTATCCTTCTTACAAGCATTGTTTATTTTTATATTGTTTGGCAATTTATTTTGCACAGTCATTATTAAGAAACACATCCTAATTGATTCTTTATCCTTCCTATATAATGTGTCAGTAATTACGTTCACTTTCCTAGATGGAATAAATATCATGACTGTATTTATTCGAAAATTCTTTCTTCACATTTTCTAAGTCTTAGTTCTATCTCAACTATTGTTTTCATCAGTTCTGCTCAATCCGACGTTTAAAGCGTCGATAATTACTACAAGTAATTAAATAATAAATATTTAATTTTTATGAAACGTAAACGCAAAAAGTTTTTAAATTTTCTCAGTTTGTCCAATTATATAATAAATGTTCAAAATGAGTTTGAATTTAATTAACACAATTTTTATTGATTTACTGAAAATAATTAGTGAGATTCGTAAATGTGCGAAAAATCTTTATTTATACTTTGGTCACAATTTTCTTAGTTGAAAAGCAAAAATTGTCGTTTCAAATTTCAAGTCATGGTTTAAATGGTTTCCTCAATCCCTCTTAGGTTGTCTTGAGGTATAAACAGACATTTACCCCTAAACAGGAGTTTAGTTAAATGATTTGTGTATAAGAGAATAATCCCTTAAAAATCCTTTGTTAAAACATTTGTCAAAACATATTTCCATTTTCTTTTTGGTAAAACCCAAAGCCTTAATGGTTCCAATTTTTTTTTGAAGAGTCAATATACTCCATTTTCTATTAATCACACAGTCAAATAATGTAAAGGATTAAGTCTTTCATCACATGTTAAATATTCAAGGTACAGGTTTTCACTACTCGGCCGACTCAAGGCATTCTACAAATAATTATTAACTCATTCTTATTCTTACAAATAAACAAATGGTCCTTAATGATCACAAGCATGAATTTATCAAATTACAGCCTACAAACGTGATTCACCAAATTTATGGATGCTACATATGTATTAGTCAATCCAAACGACATCACGTGAAACTCATAATGTTCATTACAAGTACCGGATGTAGTGATTGGAATAGATAATCTTTTTCGCGGATGCGAAATTGATGATAACCATGCGGAGGATCAAAATTTTTTTAAAACATACGCTATAACCTTGTAAATGATCGAACAATCTATCATCTTGGGTAGTGGATATAGATTTTAATCGTCAATTTACTTAGTTCACGGTAATCAATAAACATAAGGAATGATAACACCATAGCTCTTCATGATGATGAGCTCGGTAGAATTAAATCTATCTCCGACAACTCTCTCAGTTGTACGGTAATTCCTTTAATTCAGATGGTGCTGAGGTAAAGTGCACATGCCACAGGTGCAGCACCGGGAATATAATCAATACCAATTCCAACTTGCCTTAATGGCGAAAGTCTAGGTAATTCATCAGCAATTACCTCCTAAAGTTTCAGATAACATAAACATCTTTTATTACATTTATTTTAAGTTCTTTCTAGATTATAATATCTATGACTAATTCACAACCATTCACGGTATAATTTCAAGTCTAAATGCAGGATATGGTCATCCATCAAGAATTATTTAGATCACTTTTGATAATCAACATCTTATCATTTAGGGGAATTCTATTCGAGTTCCCATCAATTAAGACAATGTTGTCATGTCATAATCAATCAATCCATTCTAATGGCACTATCAACTTTCCAGTTTCATTACCGTTAATAAGATGTGAACTTCTCAAAAGACTAATAATAACTCATAATCCTTCACAACTTCAAGGATATCTGGAGACATAGCTAACATTAAAGAGTAAAGTCAACGCATAATCTACGCGAGAAAATTTCAAATCAGATACAAACGAAAACATTTAATGAATATGAATATATCCCATGTTTTCATAATTTGAGTATGCATTCGAAAGCTCCTCGGATCATTACCCAGGTTATTCAAATGAAATCTAACCAAAAGAAATGATAGGAACGTCGATACATCCAATCGGGTATCAACACTCGGTAATCAGTTACTTTTCCTAAGAATCTCGCCACGGGAGAATTGGACAAGAAAGAATTGTCAATTGTCAAATAAGACAATTTCCACAGATGAGTAAATTCGACTCAGAAGAATAGATGCTACAGGCACATATGTAGGTGTCCCTAACACTATGTCCCTATTTTTCACTTCTTGCAGATCTCATAAAATTTAATCTTTCACAATCTTCAAAGAAAATGTAGTGTTTATTCATTAGTTTTATGGTGACTACTAATCAGCCTTGCATGGTTCATTCCAAATTGTATGTAGGCGCGCAACTATATACAATTTTAAGATTAATGATGCAATACTCAGTTCGTCAAAATTTTATCATCATATTTATAATAAAAACATTTTCATGCTTAATTCTTAAATAAGAATCAAAAATAAATTTACAAAGATTTTCTTTGTTATGAAAACAATTAAGTTTTCCAAGGTGTTTTATAAACAACTTCATTTCGATAACGATCACTTATAAATCTCACTTTGAATAATCCTTATAGTGATGAAAATTCAATTTTTCTCAAGGGATACTATTTTATCTTATAAAAACAATGAGTGATCTGCAAAAGGGTGATGAAAAGTTGTTCACCAAGAACTAACTACAATATAATAGGAAATGAGCTTAGCCAAGTAATCATGAGGTTCATGACCTTGATGGCACTCAAAAGAGAATAATCGACAACGTAACTCAAATCGAGATGAGTACTTAATTAATGGTCGCATCACTAATGCGAACATTAGGATGAAGCGAGAAAGGATAGATAACATTGATACATGTAGGATTTAGCAATCAAAGGTAGTATTTTCATTAATCTCAAACAAGTCAAAATTGTACTGTAACACATCATGTGTCACTATGTCCTACAATTCCAAGAACTCATCCTACCAACTGATGTCTCAGTTAAGTTAGGGATTATTTTTAAAAGATACCACAATGAATACTAATCTACAAGAGTCATTAGGTGTTCCACATGTCCCGAAAGATCCATCGGTCCCAATTCAGAAGAAGATTTCTTCAATTTATTTATTGGACACTGGGCATCCTCATCATTAGACAATGGTCTAGGAACAACCCTTAACACGAACTAACAATCTATTAAAACCTTATAATTCAATCACATGACTCAATGACTTCCTCTTAACAATTTCATAATCCATACAAGTTAAATTTTACTTTATTCAAGTTTTCAATCAACTTATACTCAATTGATATCCTACCTCATTCTCCAATATTTTTCAACCTTATTCTTAGACCTTAATAGGGCAATAAAAGCTCGATATGAACAACACTTAATTTCCAATCCTATAGCTCTTTACAACAATAGTTATCAAATAAGTCACTAGTATGAGATGACTCACACATTCAATTAGATTTCTCAGAAAGGTACTGGTGGCATGAGGCTTTTGGGTAATGGTTCCAATGACAGCCTCAAGTGCAACATTCACCCTTTCGATTCTCAAATTTAAGAATTGGATGACAACGAATCAAATGACATCTTTCTAGGTGGTAACGTTTTGTCAAACTCCACTCTATAAGGAAAGATCGTCATGACATCGATATCAAATTTAATCTCGCCAATTCTTCTTCAAGATCTCAATCAACTACTATCTACATTTCTACGAATATTGACCATTTTGTTGGGATCATAAATATCCACAACTTGGTTTAGATCTAGGATAGCTAGAATTCCTACAAGAATAGCTTCAATTGATTTACTAGGGGATTTAGGGTTTCTTGTGACAATCTACGTCGTATAAATACCTCGTATAAATAACAAAATAATCATCAAACAATCATTTAATCAAATTACATCATATATATATATATATATAATCCAAGTTATATATATATATTAAAATAACACTTCTCAGTCTGGCCTTGTCGGTAACTCGGGAATTCTTCGGCACCGTTATAGTCAAAAGATTTTTAGACATTTTTAGAAAAATGTTTATAGTTAAAAGATTTTGAAATGTTTTATTCAAAACCTTGGTTTTAAAAATATTTCGTTCTCTATAACGAGAGCTCTTGTACCAAACTGTAACACCCCCAAATTTACACAATTCAATACAGCGGAAGACTCGTTGGTGTTACGGGATAACACATTACTCACATCATAGACAACGCTTAAAATTCGCGTCGTTTAATAATAAAGCATTTCCATTCATAAACATCAGAATTACATAGGTTCCAAGTCATAATCATTTCATACAATTTTATAAAAGATTTGAATGGAAATTGTTATTTAAGTGCGGGCCATGAATTCTTGTTGTCTTCCCGAGAATTACCTTCAAGTACCTGAGATAAAACATGTTAAAAGAAAAGGTCAGCGAAAACGCCGAGTGAATTCATAGAGTTTTAATTAAATCCATCAATATAACATCGGTATAAAATTATTACCGAAAATCATTTTGTTCAAATTTTTGTTGTAGACCATAAAATAGGCCAAAACATTTTATACAAATCCTTGTCAAAATCATAATATAGGCTTTCGCCTTCAAAACCATTATACGAACCATTGTCGTAAAAATATCATACAATACGTTTTATAACGTTGTAAAAGTTAAATAAAAACCGTTATATGAATATGGTTATGTAAAACCAAAGCACGAACATAAAATCAATAATAAGACCCCGTATTGCTAGTCAGGAAATTCATTGTAATTCAATGCGTATAGCAGTATTTCGTTATTTATGGATTATTACAAGCCGCATGACATTGTTACCTTACTAAACCAAACAACGGGTAGCTAGCCCGAAACTCATTTGCCCATCTAAATTAGCGTGTCGTCACAATAATCACGCTTGTGTAAATCTTCTCATACATAAATTCGCTTACCAATCGATGTGGCACGACGGGGATCAACCGTTAAGGCGCGAACTGGGGTGATCGTCCCCAAATAGTACTATTGTATGCATAAGCGTCTACCAAATCCCGGTAGTTCACAATTCATGCTAATGGGACTTTTAGTGACATAACCTAACTTTAATAATCCATTTCATTTCATCTATCGGGTCATTTAATCATTCATCGGGTCATACAATCATTCGGGTCCAAATCAATAAACAAACAATCGGGACAAATGGTGTCCTATTTTAGCAAGACTAACATGTTATCTCCCTCGCGGGTTTATAAAATATTTCATAAAAATGTTTAAAAGAGTGTGAGGCTATGAACTCACGTTGATGTGGGAAAGCGGGTTATCGGCAATTCGGATGTACGGTACGTTCTTCAATCACGGAAACCTAGACAAATAATACTCGTCTTAGACTTTTGTCCAATGACTTTATCAAAATAACAATTATGTATACATATGATGATTTTATATATATGATGATCAAGTGGGTTTATATATTCCCATTTACTCATTTTAGTGTTATGTGTTGGAAATTTTTCAAGACTAGTTACACTAGTTCAACTTGTTTACATTTTAAAGCCCAATGGGCCTATTACAAGCCCAATACTATTCATTAGCCCAATTATACTTTTATTATCAGTATTTATACTTTATATGTTGGGCCCAAATGGGTTAAGCCCAATAAATAAGTTTATAAGTGTTTTACCAAATTAGTCGGGTTTATTGTCCATTAAGGCTACTTTGGCCCGTTAATGTCTATATGTTGTAAAGCTCAGGTTTTATCGATTTTTACTTGTTATATATGTTTATATACCAGTATGTGAGTTTATAAAAGTTTACATTAGACGGGTCCAACCGTCTAAGTTTTATTTAACAAAAACGTTAATCTTTCGGTTTTAGCCGAAAAGACGTAAAACTTAGTATATAGTTTTTATAACTTATAAAACTTACCAAACTACCATTTTTATATAATGCCCATTTATTTATCCTTATGCCTTTTTATATAAATGAAATTTATAAGTTAATGGGTTTTAATTCACATTTTATACTATATTAGTTTGAGTGCTTATATAATACTATTAAACATTAATTCTTCAAAATCTGATTTTTAGTTTTATCTTCACCATTTTTATCATATCTTGAGTTCTATAAGGAGATAGAAGCTCATTTTTGGATGGCATAAACTTCATATTATTTTCTACAAATAAGTTAGTTATAGATACTGCTCATTCCATGTCTAACTATCCTTAACAGTCCCTACAAAACAGACTATTCAGATTGGTACACTAATCTTGTTTTGATCATATCTCACTCATTTTGATGATTCCATTGCATGGACAACTCTCACATGTGTATGACATCTAACACTTACTATAAATGGATTTCACCATGCAATTTTATCAGTTCATAACTTGGTTACTTACTGTTTTTATACAGCCAACAATTTAAGCAAGATTTTAGCCTTGTTTCTTATGGTTTTTCATCTTTTTAATCATATTTATCAACACTTGATCCCCACACAACATTTTTATCATCATATATTCATCATATACATATACAATAAGAAAGAAAATACATGATTACATAATCAAAATAACAAGAGGATGGGAAGAACAATCTCTATACCACCAAAGTGATGAAAAGATGGGGTTGATGATGAACAAGACTTGGTTTTGGGTAACCAATCTTATGAGATATCAACATCACTTCTAGGATCACCAAGTATTTGTAGATTCCTCCAAAAATCAGCCCTTGTTCTTCATGAAAACTCCTTGAGAAATCAGCCCCAAACTCCCTTGAAAACTCCTTTTTACATTTTAAGATCACCTCCAATCTTTATAACTTCAATGAGTTTTCATCATATGTAAATTATACATATGATTTATGATTGAATAAAGATCAAATGGAGGTTGTTTTGGGTGAAGAGTGGACGAAATATTGAGAGAGAGGGAGGAGAGTATGAGTGGTTTGCATGGGATGGAATGAGTGAATGGTTTGGAAGAAATGGTTTTGATGTTGGTAGCTTACTTTGTAAGCTTCAAGTTAACAAGTGTTAACTTGTTAGTTGAAATTTTGACACATCATGGAGTGTGTTGGAGCTTATTTAGCCATCCATATCATGGGGTGGGCAAGTGTAAAACTTGTCCCATCCCACTAATTTACGAGTATTCCTCGATTCTAGTTTCCTCGATTTATGTGCCCTCGGGTCGTTTTACGAAAAACGTTTTTATAAATTATGAATCAACGGCACAAAACGAATCTAATAAAAATTGTCTCATCAAAAACGGAGTTCGAAAACGTAAATACGTAATCCTAAGGTTTCCGGTTTAGTCGTAAAGGACGTTAAATTATTCACGTAAGTCCTAATCTCTTCTCGTAAATTTGTGAGTTTATGAACTAAATCAAATTTAAAATCCTAAAATAATATTCACGGATAAATTTATTTTCTGAAATGTCGGACTGTCACAAAAAACGGTGTATGTAAACGTAAGCACGTAACGTAGAATCCTACGGTTTAGACGTAGTCGATGCTACTTCAAGACGTAAATCTAAATTTCTTCCCAAAAATAAGTGAGTTCATAATATAACATTAAAATAATGTTTTTAAATAACACTTGAGAATAAAATATCAACCATAAATTGACGGATTGTCACAGTTTTTGTATGATTCTTGTGATCTTTTGTCATTTTCTCAATATCCGTATCTAAAATACACAAGCAACAAACACAAGCATATATATGGGTATTTTGATGATATTTAATGCATTTTAAGCCCTATTTGGACGATGAGACTATGTACAAAAGCAGTCTCATCAGTAGCCGTTCTCAATACTTGAATATATCAAAAGATAATTCATAGTAAGGAGTGAATCATGCAGTTCCATTCTGCTGATTAAGTCGTCAATTAAATTTCCTGAAACAAGTTTGAATCAATTAAGAATCAAACCATCATTGCTTTCCAGTTGACACAAGTTTGATTCAAATAGAATCGCACAAGTTACCTACCGCAGTGCTGTTTGATGATGACACTGGAAGGATTTCCATTCGTCACTGTAAATACTAAAAAGTATTACTTTGAATGTTCTAGCAAGATCATAAAGATATTGCGTCGAGACCTGGAACGAGTTTGAATCAATTAAGAATCAAACCACTATTGCTTTCCAGTTAACATATGTTTAATTCAAGTGAATCTTACATATGACCTACCGCAGTGTTGTTTGATGTTAACACTGGAAGGATTTCCATTCGTCACTGTGAATACTAAAGAGTATCACTCTGAATGTTCTAGCAATACCACAAGGATAGAGCGTAGGACTCTGTAAATCATCGCTTGTGTTCTAATGATGAACAACAATTGATATATGGAATAAGTGTCCTAATGAGATTTTCTGATGAATCTCGTTGGCTCTAGACTCTATAAGTGCACGTTTATTTGGTGATCGGAGGTTGGAGCAGACTGCCACTTATTCAATATCTACTATCTCGGAGTGAGAAAGTCGATAGAAATGAGTTGAACTCCGTGACAATGAAACAAACTTATTTTGAGAGAAGCTTGAGTAGGCTGGGATGGGTTGTGCATTGCATCACTGGATCCATGATGCTTTGTCTTCAATACCAGAAATCATCAACGTGATTCTGATAGTAGATGTATTGACCCGGTTTCTAGCTAAGTTGTATGGAGGGCTATTTCTTTTCACCCTTTATCCTTACATTTCTTTTTCATTCTTCAACCCCTTCAATGCTTACCAAGACGTCATAACTAGCACCTTGTTGTGATTGTTCCAGTGCTAGCTTAAGTCATTAGTCGGCATTATTCCCGTACACTCAACTACTCCATTTTTCCTAAGGACTTCTAAGTTCTAATGGATTGTCCCTGGGAAGATCCCTCCTGTTCTGGTTGGATCATAGGACGAATACCTAACCACCTTTTGACACCAATATCGTCGTGAATAATTGTGTTGAAGGTATAGATATCGTAACCAGAAAAGACTTTCTTAATCACCAAAAATGCTCCCCCTACATATGTGCATCATAAAAGTAAAGGTTTTTGCACATATTAGGAAGAGAAAGCACTTATATCAAAGATCTTATCCAAGATAACACATTTTAATCACTATTCTCCCCCTCAAAAATTGCATGACATTGAAATTTTTGTGAAACTAGTGATGAAACATGGAGAGAATAATGTTGCATGAATGTTTGTACTCCCCCTCGAAAAAAAAATTCTATTTAAAATTAGGGGAGTATATGAGCACACAGTTTTGAAATACATTGAAAAATTGTGCTCAAAAACCCCAGAAAACTTATTTTCCCGTTGTTAAGGAATAATGTACATAAATGAACATTTTCTTGGTGTTCATGAGCTTAAAACTTTGAATTTTTTGATATAAGCCCATGACCGAGAAAAATTAATTTCTCGTTGTTGAGGATAAGTCAAAGACTTTCCTTTCTTTGGGGACCGGGTTATAGTCTGACATGTGACTATAAGCCATTATGAGAAGAACATAGAAAAAGACATGTTTTGAAAGCATTTGAACTCTCATTCGAACTTTATGTACGTACATGTGTCGTTATTGAGCGACATTTCTAAGTGCGTCCATATTATCGATGCTTAGAGACATGTCGGAGAAGAATATTTTTGATATTTTTGAAAGATTTTCTCATATATTTTTTTTATAGGTTTTATATTTTTGTATTTTGATTTTCTGATAGATACATACAAGGTTACTGCGAATGTGCAAGAAGTTCAAGTTCATCAGGAGTGAAACTACGCATACCAAGTCGACGAACCAAGAATTCAAATCTTTCTTGAGGTCGGCAAATAATATGGAATATTTTGGGTTAGTAGAACCAAATATAATATCATCTACATAGACCTGAGCCACCAAGATGTCGTTGCCGTAGTGCTTGATAAACAAAGTTGGATCAATGGTTCCTTTGTTGAAGTGATTTTGTAGAAGAAATGATGATAATTCGTCGTACCATGCCCTTGGTGCTTGTTTCAAACCATAAATTGCCTTTTTCGACTTGTAGACATGGCTTGGATGTTCAGTGTTAATGAAACCTTCAGGTTGACATACATACACATCTTCTTTTAACGGCCCATGCAAGAAAGCTGTCTTCACATCCATTTGATACACAGTGAACGATTTGTGTGCATCATATGCCAAGAAAATCCTAATAGCTTCCATCCGAGCAATCGGGGCGAAGGATTCAGCGAAATCAATTCCCTCCTGTTGTTTATAACCTCTCGCAACTAACCGAGTCTTGTTCCTAATGACCGTTTGCTCCTCATCCATCTTGTTTTTGAATAACCATTTCAGGGTAAGCGGATCGATATTGTCCGGTCGAGGTACTAACTCCCATACATCAAGTCGGATGAACTGATTGAGTTCTTCTTGCATAGACTCAATCCATGATGCATCAGTCATTGCTTTTTTCACACTTACTGGTTCCATTGTGCTGACTGATAGTGCATAGATACACATATCACCATCGGTACGCAGCTGATTTCGTGTTGAGACCGGTCGTGAGAGATTGCCAATCACTTGAACCAAAGGGTGATTCTTAGTCCATTTGTGTTCATGTGGAAGTGTATGAGAAACTTGATGCGAGCTCGACGGATCCACATATGATGTTGAAGGCTGAGTAGTACTTGTGGAAGCCGCAAATGGGTTAACAAACTCATGTTCGTTGAGCATCGCATTGTTTGCATTTTCAGCAACTATTTCATTCTGAAGATGAACATGATTAGGAATTTTCTGAGAATGTTGTTGAGTTGCGGCAGCAGTCGGAGAAGTGGTTGGAATATTTGGAGGCAATATGGTTGAGGTTGACATAGATGGTGTAGAAGTAGATGTCGTTGGTGTAGATGTAATCGGAGGTTCTTGAACTACCGTAGCAGGTGCAGCCGGGGCATTTTGAGGAGCACCAAATGACGAAGGACCCTCCATATATTCATCATAAATTGGCCCAAATAAAACTTCCAAGTCACGTTCCGAAGGTTGTAACGATGAGATTGCTGATGGTGCAAATTAAAGCGCGAGTCCTGAACTTACGTGTCTAGAAGTCTGACCTTGAAGCTCGGGTTGTGAACTTCTATGCTGAGAGGCCATACCCGAGAGTTCATCAAAGGTAACGTTCATGGTCTCCATTACCTTTCTTGTCCTTCGATTATAGTAAGCACAAGTAGTTGAAGAATAACCAATGAAGAAACCAATATCACCTTTAGGTTCCAGTTTCCCGATATATTCACGATCATTCTTTGGATAACATAATGCACTGAAGACATGTAAAAATGAAATATCCGGTTTTCTGCCATTAATGATCTCATAAGGTGTTTTGTTGAAACGGGTATGAATAATGGAGCGATTTTGAGTATAACATGCAGTTGCTATAGCGTCGGCCCAAAGGAATAACGGTGCACTGGAGGAGAGAAGCATCGTTCGAGAAGCTTCAACTAACGTACGATTCCTCCGTTCCACAACTCCGTTCTGCTCTAGAGTTCTTACAGCCGAAGTTTGATGAGAAATCCCAACTTCATCAAAATAAGCTTTCAATTTCTGATTGGTGAATTCTGTGCCGTTATCCGTTCTCACAATAATGACAGGGGCTTGTAGTAGTACTGATGTTTTCTTTAGGAAATTAATAATTACATCAGGGGTTTCATCTTTCGAAGCAAGAAAATGAACCCATGTGTAACGAGAATAGTCATCCACAATGACAAGGACATGTCGCTTTCCATTAATACTTTTTATTCTCATTGGGCCACAAAAATCCATATGTAGGAGATGTAACCTATTCGTTGAGTTGGGAACAGGTTTGGGTTTGTGAGGCTTCTTCTTACTTTTATCTTGCTCACATGAAGGACAAAGATGGTCTTTTGTATATTTAAACTTTGGAAGACCGGTAACAAGATCATCTTTCGCAAGTTGGGTGATGGCATCAAAATTGAGATGAGATAACCTTTGATGCCATAACCATGACTTTGTTAATGTGGCTCGGGCCATGAGACAAATTGGAGAAGCAGCAGACATTTGAAAAAGATCAATGGTGTAAAGGTTGGTTGTACGATTTCCTTTCAACAAATCAATTCCTTCAAGATCTCTTACAAAACATGTATGACTTCTGAAAGCAACCTCCAAGTCCGAGTCACAAAATTGCCCAACCGAGAACAAATTATGTCCCAAGCCATTAACAAAAGAGACTCTGGTGATGATTATATTTCCCCAATGAAGATCACCATAGCCTAGAATTGCCGCAACATGATCATTTCTAAATCGAACAGTTCCCATGAAACGCCATACAAAGTTTTTGAGAAGGCTTCGATTCCCAGTCATACGTTTGGAACAGCCCGAGTCCACGCACCAGAGACAAGTTTCAACAGCCTGCCAATGATAAGAGAAGAAAATATTTTGGCAACCGATGAAATAGGTTCCTGTAGGGTTAGATGATAATTAAGCCATATCACATACTGACGTTTCACTGTCAGTATGAGATCTACTAGTGTCGATAATTTTGCTACTACAGTCAAAATTTCTACCAGTAGGCAACCATTTAGAGGTGAATCTAGGGCTACTAGGCTTAGCAAGACTTTCTGTGGACCCTACATGCATAATTTTTGGAACATACACCTTAGCCTTAGGAGTGCGTTGTTGTTCACTGACTGACAGCTTGTCAATTCGAGTGTAACCACCATAATTCAACCCATTCATAGTCAAACCACAAGCATCATGACTAAAAGTAAAGAAACATTTATTACATTTAGCACAAATAACTTCAGATTTTTCATTCCGAATAGCAAGCTTAAAGTCATTACATTCAGATGAATTAGGTTTCTGATTATGATTAAAAAGCGGTAAATTCCTAGGGTGTTCTTCTACTTCCACATTATTGATCTTGGGGCGACTACTTCTAGAGGCAAAAGGGACCCTATCATTCCTTGTATTGCTCGTAGGCTGTGGCCTTCTGCTCTTAGTGTAGTTATTTATTCCTGTAGAAGAAGACACGCGTCTATTAGAATTAGCACTTTTTAAATCAATAACTTGTGGTTGAGTTATAGTGGTCGGTTTTGTCCTAACGCTTGCTTTACATTGTTTGCTAGGCACAGTGGGAGAACTAACACGAAACATTCCTGGGGCAATCACATCAGTTTTCGTTCCAGCAACCTTGGGAAAAGGTGTCACAGCAATACGAGTGGGACCCGAGGTTACGGGTTTCTGGATCATCGTATCCACAATCGAGCTAGGTTTAGAAGTCTTATCTTTTAACAAGGCCTTTAACTTACAGTTCTCACAGATTTTATCAATAAGTTTCTGATAGACAGACTTACTTTGTTCAACATCCCGCTTATATGAAACAACAACAGATTCTAAATCTGCAATCTTAGCCTTAAGCTTCTGAACATTACCACCACTAGCACTCTCTAACCCTGACGAGGCCAAATTTGTTTCCGAGACCCCTCCTAACTGAGCTTGCAACCGTGCGATTGTTTGTTGCATTTCATTGTATGCTTTTTCATACGAAATCTTGTCATATTTACATTCATCACATTTTTTGACAAATTTATTCCAAAGATCGATGAATTCTTTATCCTTTTTAATGACATAAGATTCCATTTTCTCTTTCATAAGGTCAAGCTCAGTTTGGAGGTTTTCATTATGCGACATAGAGGTACCTAACTCAACAGGGCTACTATCAATACAATCACGAGCTTTAGAGAGGCGTTCAAGATCGTTTTCCAAAACATTGATTTTATCAATAGATTCATCAGCTTCCTTCGTCAAAGATTTAAAGTCTTCAACAATGTTGGCTAATTCTTTTAGAAAAGCGTTTTCCAAATTTCCTAACTGAGCATCAACTTGATTAATAGTCAGATTAATGTCGTTTTGAAGAATTTTCTGAACCTCAATCTAAACAGGTGATGTAAAATTACCTCTAGTTATTTTTGAATTAACAACACGTTTAAGGATGAAAAAGTTATCTTTAAGCTCGTTTAGAAATCGGCATGTGATACTCGGTTTAGGAGGGTCATCAGGCAGTTCCTCACTTGGTAGCAAAAGCATTTCAGTACTCGTTTTAGATCGAACAAAAACAGTTGGAGGATTAACTTTTGTATAATAAACGGGTATCACTTCTTTATCAAGCTTTTTCATTCTTAAACGAGTCTCTACAGCAAGTTCAGTAGTTACCTCGGAATCATGCACACTAGGAGGATCATGCTCATCAGACAATAGCACACTACCATTATATAAAGTTTCATTAGTGGCCTGAACTTACTTAAGGTATCCGGGATTAGGGGTAAGAGGACAACCTAAAGCCAATTTTAATCGAGTGTAATTTATCTCATTCACTTTTGGTGCGAGCATATTTATCGTCTGCATAGTTTGGCCACGTTTTACTAAAAGGTTGTCTAATTCTCTAATCCTATCCTGCGCTTTGCAAAAATCCTCAAGAAGCCCATCTCCTCGAATTTTGAAATCATGTTTCAGATTTTTTCTTTCTTCTTTTAAATCAGAAACAATAGATTTTTCAGTTGAAAGCTGTTTATTAAGAGAAGTGATTTCATCATTCAATTCGCTTATCTTTTTAGCACTACTTAAGTGTAAGGCATTTAATTTCTTAGTTCTGCATTTTTCTTGATAAACTGATGTAGCATGAGCTTGTTCAAGTTCCTTGATTTTAGCATGATGAATCTCAAAACTTTTCTCCCGTTCCTTATATCCCGCAAGCTCAGTGGTCAATTTGGCATTAGTTTCTCCAAACTTATTATTAACCACTATAGCATGATCTACATCCTTAGCAAGCTTATCAAATAGAGATTTATAATACGCATGTGTCTCATCAAGAAGGGTTGTAGGCTGAGCAACTTGATCCACACTAAGTTCCACACTAGGCTCATTCGAAATAATATTACTATTATTCGTTTGATCCTCGTGTGTCTCATTGTAGGGCTCAAGCATCTCAATATACTCTTCCTCCTGATTAGACATATTATATATATCATTATCATCAAAACTTGGGTGTACCTCAGAGGGACCGTCTGAATCATAGACGGGAGCTCTGTCATCATGCATTCCTAAGGTTGATGCATGTTGTAAGTTTGCCATCAAGATGTAGTTGGCATTCACCTCTTCTTTCTCGGCATATTCTGCAGCAGAAGCCATAAGATCAAATTCCTCAGCTTGAAGTGGAATCCCTGCCTCTTCCTTTTGTGCTATGAGAAGCTGAGTCTGAAGATAAGCAGCATCCCTCTTCTTTTTGGCTGTGCAATCTCTAGCATAATGACCAAATCCCCTGCAGCTGTAGCACTGAACCTGACGATTGTTGTTTCCATTTCCCGTACCAGTATTCTCAGCCCTTGCAGCCACAATGTTTCCCATCTGGTTACCAACCGGTGGCACAACTATTAACCCATTATGATTCCCGCATTTGGAACACCCGGATTTTGACCACGGTTTTAACCATACTGAATTCCTGCATTGCCAACGGTCTGCACAGCATTCTGACCATATTGTTGAAACTGAGTCCCCGTGTTTCCAGCAACTACGAATTGGCGATCTTGATTCGCATTCATGAAAGGTTGAGTAATCTGCCTATTTCTAGTGTTCGAGAAGATTCTCTGATTGTTGTTGGTGGGGTTAATGGTGAATTTAAATGCCTTTGCAAGAAGGGCAAGACCGGTATTAATAGCATGAGTAGGATCAGTGATGTCATCAAAACAGGCAATGGGTTGTTGTAAGTAATTAATAGTAGCACGAGGTTGATATCCATAGGCAGTGAGTTGTTGTTGTTGTGGCATGAAGTTACTTGATGAGGGTTGATGGTAGGGTACCATGGGATATGACATAGATGATGGAGAGTTTGCCATAAAAGCCAATAGATCTTGTGTCTTGGCACGTCTTTCTGCCCTAACTTCGTTAGCTTCATCTTGATTCATCTTCAAATAGTCATAAACTTGAGTGTAGTCCACGACATGAAGATCCTTGGTTTGATTGACAAGAGTGACATATCGTGACCATTCAAAAGGAAGATTATCAAGGAATTTGATATTGGCAGCAATTTGTGCAGGTTCATGTTTGTTTCTTCTAAGATGGTTCATGAGGGTCAAAAATCGATGATAATAAGGTTCAATTTGTTCCCCTTCAGTAGACGTAAATTTCTCCCATTCACGAAGCAACTTAGTTTTCTTTTCTTGTAAACCGAATTCACTGCCCTTCATCATTTTCTGAATCCTAAGCCACATCTCGTGTGCGGTTTCACAACTATCGACAGCAGCATAAACATCTTTAGGAACTCCCATAAGAATGACTTGAATTGCTTGATCATCAGCGTCGAGTTGTTTGGATTCATCTTCAGTTAATTCTGCATCTGTTTGCTCATGACTTGAGTCAGCTACTGGGTTAGCATTCGTAGGGTCCCCAGGCACAATAAGTGTTCTTCTAACATACGGACCCTTTTGAATCGAGTTGACAATCAACTTTCCCGAAGGTTTACATTTTGCATAACGAAGGAGACGACTAGCCCAAGTAGTGTAGTTCTCCTTGGTAAGCATGGGTGGACGATTCTCAGTACCCGCAGCATAAATATCTTGTTGAGACGTCATCGTAGAAGTCGTGTGAAAAACAGGATCTCAATTCGTAGAAAGCGTGTGATGTTGTTGAAATTCCGAAACTTCTGATTTTTTTCCAGTCCGACAATAAATTCCTCAATCCGACAAAACGGTAAGCTGAAAAATTTTGTATCGCCAAATTTTGAAATTGAGTTAGAATTAGCCAAAAACTAGTAGGGAAAAAATTTGATTTTACTTGACCTAAAAATTTTAACTTTTTTTTTTAATCTTCGTGTAAACTATGTGCCGGGACTAGTCTAGATGGTGGCTAAGTCTAAAAATTACTCAAACAAAATATCCATCGGAATGCCCATAGGAAAATTTTATCAGAATGATGATCGAAATGATCTATCGGAATGTTGATCGGAATGTCCTTCTATCGGAATGCTGGATCTGTCGGAATGTTGATCTGTCGGAATGTTGATCTGTCGGAATGTTGATCGGATTGTCCTTCTATCGGAATATTCGATCTGTCGAAATGTCAATCTGTAGGAATGTCAATCTGTCGGAATATCAATCTGTCGGAATGTTTAGATCGGAATATGGCTAAAACCAATTGGACAGAGTAACGACTCAAAAAACCCTTGAAACCGTCGGAATCCCAGATCGCAATGTACGATCGGAATGTCTCGTCGGAATAAGGTATCAGAATCCTTAGATCGCAAAGTAGAACCTAGTGGTTATTGCGATCTGCTGTCACTCCCTTTGTACTTTCCGATGGTTCAACTAGCTGGAATTTCGGAAAGATGAAAAAACAAGAAAGTTTTCAACTTTTGATCCAAAAGACTTGTGTTTTAACCAAAACCAAGATACCCAAATCACTATGACACGATTAAAGAAGGTATACGACTTAGAAACACAATCAAACACGAAAAAATTTGGATGCTTTGGCAAAAAAACAATCAAAAACTCACGAAATGCTTAAATACGAATCCCTTTGCGAATGATACCACTTTTAAGAATGATTCACACGACTATTTAGGATATAGAAATGAAGATGAAGATTAAACCAAAAAAAAGAAAGATTAGATTAGATGAAGGAAAAGAGAAAACCAAAGGTTGTGAAATCCTAGTGAGAGAAACACATATGTTTCTCTCTCTACAAATAATGGAATGGAAAACACACACACAAAAGAGGCTTATGAGGCCTTTTATACTATGACTAACAAGATTAGGAGGCCTTCCTCATTTGTGTGTTCGGGACAAATTCCCGTTACAAAAACATTAATAACTAAGAACTCTCGACACTGTTGAATAGTATTTTTCACGAGCTTCGCAATGGTATATTATATGACCATCACTTTAAATACGGCTAATAGAAACAAGCAAAAATACAATGTTGAGTATCTTTGTGATTTGTCCTTTGTTGTTGCTTAACATAACTGATAAGTGCATGGGCTTCATTGCTTGCTTTGGCATGTCTCCTAGTTTGAACTACCGACTTAGGATCTCCAATAATTTGGGTTATAGGATGATTGGTGTTAACGCTATGTGTGGGAATAAGACTGACTGGAATAGTGGATTCCATGTTGTTAAAGTCAGCCACTCCACCCTCCTCATCATAGGAAGAATGTGAGAAGATTCCTTCCTTTGGACTAGCATAAAGGTCTTCATCATCCAGAGATTGAAGAACATCTTCTAGTGAATCATCTATAGTACTTGGAGGAATGTCTTAGTCTTTCAAGAAGTTGAAGTGATCAAAGACATCCTTCACTAGTACTAAACTTTGCCAGTGGCACTTGGAACAGATGTACCGCTGGTAGTGCTATGTACCCCTGACCCTATTAACTCCAAAGGTACTTTATAAATAGATCAGCTTCTTCATTAGTTGTCTTTTCTTCATCCTTTAGACTTTGTAACTCATCCTTTAAGGCTTGATCATCTGCTGGCTGAGCTGGCTTCTTCTGACTTGGGCTTGTCAATGTAGGTGAAATAGGAGGTAGAACTTGTACAAAAATGCTTTCATCAACATCTCCCTATGAATCAGAGGTAGAAACTTCCTTCTCTTTTGTACATGTACTAGTAGTGGTCTTCTTTAAATATGCATTGTTATTTTGACAATCTGCTTGCATAGGATAATAGTTCATAGAGTTGGTTAGATAATCAAGGTCAAACATCTAAGCATATCCTGTTCCTGGGACATTAGGTTTATTCTCCAAAAAGTTAACATTTGTATTTTCTTCTACCTTACCAGATGTCAAGTTATAAACCCTATATGCCTTGCTTTGAACTAAGTATCCAACTAAGAATCCTGAATCAAATTTCCCATTAAACTTACCCAATGGATCAAGAGTATTTAAAATTGAGACATGACACCCAAAAGGTCTTATATAAGGAGTCTTATTATGAGGCATAGTTACTAACACCCTATTAAGCACATAACATGCAGTGTTAATTGCCTCTGCCCAAAAAGTATTAGGCAAAAGTGAATCAGCTAACATGGTCCTAGCAGCCTCAATAAGTGTCCTGTTTTCCCTTTTAGCTACTCTATTTTGTTGTAGAGTCCTAGGATTACTAAATTGTCTCTTTTTTTTAGTAAAGGGGACTATACCCCGGTAAAATGTATTACTCCAAAAAACCGGTTAAGTACAAAAGATATGGGTGGAATCCTATATCAAAGCCCGTTACATAGGCAACAACCAAGCTAAACATAGCTAAATCCGAAACCCCTACATAAGATAAAAATCTCCTATGACGGTTGTTCAAGGTTCGTGGCCCCTACATAAATCCCCCCTTTGCTTTGAGTGTCCGTTCTCACAGAAGGTGTGGAACAAGGTTCATGGCCTAGCGGATATTACTTGCTGTAGCTCCTTTTTGGTCAGATTGTTGCTCATTTTAAGCCATGAGCTAGTCGAAGGATGACTAAATGTGTTATATCCAGGTTGATTTTAGCAGCGGCGGCATAATTTATTTGGAAAGAACGGAATTGGTGATTATTCAAGTCTTCAAAAAGGACGATTGTTCAAGTCAGTGATTGCATTATTTCAACGGTGCGGTTGAAATTATTGACATGTCATTTCAAGAAGTCTAGAGATGGCAGCCGGTTTGCTCATCTTTGGAGTCTGCCGGAATCCATGATTATATAATGTGTTTATGGTGTTTTCGGGTTTGTGTGTCCTTAGGTGGTTTTTTCCCATTGGTATTATTGGCTTTGTATTATAGTTTTTTTTCATATGGCATGTCATATGCATTTATAGTTGTTCAAGATATGGCTTGAGGTTAATGTGACACGTTAGTCACATTCCATTGTACTCATCAGTTTTTGGGATGGAATATATTTTACCGGGGTGAGTCCCGTTTACCCAAAAAAATGTCTCCTATGACATTTAAAATATTACTACTTCCTACCACTACACCGGAGTTGAAAATCATGAAGTCCTGAATTTGTCCCGGCAAATCCCAGATTTGGTCCGCATAGTCATCATCATAAAAATCATACTCCTCTTCATGTGGGTGACCTCCTCCCAGCAAAGACATGTTAGCCGTATAATCTTCATTCGAAGCAAAAACCTCCTCATTTGAGTCACTAATGTTAGCAATATCTAAATGTTCAAAAGATCTCTTTGGCTTACTTGAAGAAGTAGAAGCCTCCACAGCAGCCTCCTTACCTTTTGTCGCACCTTGTGTTGTTGAAACATTCATGCTTACTTCATTCGTTACCTCCTTATTTCCATTTCCCTCATCAACCTTCTCAATCACATCCAAAACCGATTCCTCATCCCTAAGTTTATCAAACGAGTTCTTCAATTCCAACAAATTCAAGTCGTTAAAAAAAACATCAATGGCAGCCAAAAAATCCCCTCTTCTCATAAATCTAATTTTCTTTTTCCTTTAATCCGAATACCTTATAATGATGCTGTTTTCTCGAATAATCACTAATTATTCTTGAGTTAACAAAGTCTTTATTTGGTTGATTGATTTTAGGATAAATTAAATTGGTTTTAATTTTCGTTTTTTGCTGTCATTATATTGTGCGATTGTATTGTGTTCTCTCGTGGGTGGTTAATTGTCTCTTTTAGATCGGTTTGGATCAAGTGCTACCTGGACAAGTAGTCTCGATTTGTTTTGTTTAATAAGTGATCGCATTAATAGTTTTTTTTAGGTATTCGCTGTGTTAGGGTTTCGGTTAATCATAGCATTTAATTATCCTTCACTATTGTTGCAGCAAGTGCTTGTCGGCTGACATTGGTTGAGGATTAATTCTTTGCATCTTGTGTCGGCTGACCTTTGACATCTTGTGGAGGCTGACTTTTGACCTTTGACATTGGCGGCTGACATCTTGTGGGGTGACCCCAATTATTATTGCAGCATTAATCAGTGGACCTTATTGTCGGTTGACCCCTACCCTATTGTCGGCTGACTTATAATTGTTTAAGGATCAATTGCGCATTAATTGGTTCGCATTAAAGTTCTTGGTTGGCGGCTGACCTTAATTTTTAAGGTCCTCATTTAAGACATTGGTGGTCAGCTGTTTTAGTATATTATTAGTGATCTTATTCTCAGTTTTGGCTACTAGTTGACGATCGGCTGTTAGTGAAAATTTGTCTAAGATTCATCATGTCTTCAAAACCAAGTGTTGAGGTAATTGAGTCTATTGCATCTAAGATTAATGCTATGCAGCCACTTGACATCAAAAAGGTGCTTGGATTGCTTGGGGTTGTTATCACCAAGATTCAAGATATTCGTGCTGTTGGCCAAGAAATTAAGGATAGAAAGGATCCTGTGTGTGCACTGATTTCTAAAGAGTGTTCTAAGGAAATTGTGGCATTATTGTGTAAACTTGAAACTGATATGATTGCTTTTCCCCATGTGGTTAAGGCAACCTCTTCTAGTGATGAGTTTGTTGACTTGATTGAAAAAGCTGCCACCATTAGAGGAATGCATCCGTGTAATCTACATGATGTTTTGGAATTATTTGGTGTTACGATTCTTAAGGTTGGTGATGCAGGTGAATTTATGCATGAACTAAAGATGAATAAACATCCATTATGGGCATTGCTTTCTCAAGATCGTGCTAAAGAAATTCTGGATTTACTTTGCAAGTTTGAAGCTGGAATGGTTACATCCACTAATCAAGGTATTAACTCTGATGGAGTCTCATCTTCATCTAATTTTCATTGTGTTAATGACAGTGTTTGTGAAGGGGTTAATATCTCGATCCCTAGGAAGGTTGTTGAGAAAGTAAATACTCGCTACCACAATACTTTATATGGTTATTTTCTTGGTAAAAGGATTGCTTTTCCTGTGGTGGAGTATTTTGCTAAGAATAACTGGGCCAAACATGGTCTGAAGCGTATTATGATGAATGAAAAAGGATTTTTCTTTTTTCAATTTGGGACTTGTGAGGGGCTTAATGCGGTTCTTGAAGGTGGTCCGTGGATGGTATGGAATTCACCTATCTTTCTTAAGAAATGGACTATGAATACGAACCTTCTAAAAGAGGAACTAACTCGCATTCCGGTATGGGTTAAGTTTCATGATGTACCGCTACAGGTGTTTGAAGAGGAAGGTATTAGTTTAATTGCTTCGTTTCTTGGTAAGCTTATCATGATGGACACTTATACTAATACTATGTGTAAAGAGTCTTGGGGACGCAGTAGTTTCGCCCGGTGTCTAATTGAAATGAATGCTAATTCGGAGTTCATGGAAAACATTACTATTGGTGACCCCGATCTTGAAGGCTCTAGATTCACTAAGGAAACTATTCGTGTTGAGTATGAATGGAAACCTCCTAGATGCCCTACTTGTAGTATTTTTGGTCATTCATTTGATACTTGTCCGAAAAATGTTAAACCTAAAATGGTTGAAAATGTGACAGCTCATGTTGATAGTGATGGTTTCCAACAAGTGCAAAGCAAGAGGAAGAAGAACAAAGGTAACTTAGGGAATCAAATCCCAAGAGGTGTTCCATTGAGTAAGGGTTTTCAAACAGGTAAGTCTGTTGCTTTTCGTCCAAAAAAATCACTTGGATGCTACAAGTAACAGTGGTGATAATGGTAAAAAGTTGAATACTAAAGTTAGTCAGTCACAGCAGTCTAGCAACCCTAGTGGTCTGAACAAAGGTAAGGATCCAATGAGCATTGTTTCTACCTCTAATAAATTTTCAACTTTGTCCAAGTTTGGAATGGAAGAAGTGGTTCAAGTTAGCGAAGAAGATAATGAGGAGGAAGTCGAGATTGTCTATGATGAATCGGTAAATCTTCTCAACACTCATATTGGGGCAAGCACTCCAACTGGTTGATCCTATGTTGATGGTTTATTATTTTCTTCGTAATGTTATGTTTTCGTCTTGGTTTTTGTCTAGCTTATATTTTTCATCATTCTAAACTAGTTAATGTTTATGGTCTGTCATAAACATTTGTTTAACAAGCTGCCTGTAGCTTGCGGTTAATGTGGTATTTCAGCCACATTCATTGTACTTCAACGTTTTTTGGTTCTATTTACCAAGGTCATTGTTACCCTTTTACCAAAAAAAAACAAATTCAAGTCGTCATTTATGTACTTTTTAGCTCCATTTTTGGCAGAATTTTTAGCTTTGGATGATGACGGTTTAGAAGACTTAATAACCCAAGCATACTTAGGTTTATTGAAACGTATACCTTCTGTAGGACGTGATTTGGGCATATTCTGATGATTATTCCTCCTCTTAACCTCCTCAAAATCATTACCTTGAGTCCTGGCAACAACTTTCTTGACAGCAACTGGTTTACGCTGGCATTCCAATTCTACATGATCAAAAATCTTACAGTAGTCACACCTAGGAGGTTTCCATTCGTATTCCATCGTGATTATTTCCATGGAGAATCCCTCTTCGCCACGAATTGGAATAGCCATAACAAAAGACTCAACAAGAGCCTTATCTGCATTAACCTCAACAAGGGCACGTGCATAAGAGCATCGTCCCCATGAATTTACACACATATCCACTGTATAAGCATCTAACATAATAGGTTTACCAAACTTGGTGACTATCAAACTCAATCCAACTTCATAATAAGCAACAATAGGGACATCATGTAATTTGACCCACACCGGATTCGTTTTGATATCATCTTTGACCAGTTTCTTATTTGGATTCCAAATATTAAGCATAATAGGTGTAGACCTAATACGCCAAGTAACGTTTTCAAGAACCTGCTCCATACCATGTTTTGACGAGAATTGAAAAAGAAGAAACCATGATGAAACATGGTCCTTTGATGTCCAAACCGTGCCCATGCATGTTTAACATAATTCTCAACAATCGGAAATGCATGTCTTCGTCCAACAAAGTAACCAAACAACATATTAGCAAATTTGTCCATCTTATCATCAACCACATCCTTAGGAATTTGAATATCTGCACCCGAGACAGTAGAAGGATTAACCAGCTCAGAGATGTTTACCTTAGCAACGCGTGTTCCTTCGACCACAGTAGCAAATGATGACTGACCCTCAGTATTAGGCACCAAACAAACAGCAATTTCAGGAGCATTCGCAATTAGTTTACTAGGTTGCGGACACGCCTCACTCCTATAGCTCCCATTTGTAGTAACCACATCAGGTCCTCCTTTACCCACAATCTCATGCTGCTTTAAAATAGACTTTAATGGCTGATCTTTAGGATTATGAACGACGACCTTATGAGGATCAGTAGACGCGTTATTCTGTCCTAACATAGCATTAGGTTCATCGATCGCCACAAACACGTCTAACTTGAATCAGGTTTCCCGCTTTCCCAATGACTTTTCCCATCAATGTTACGAATCTGTTTCGCGAAATCAGTCTCAACAGTCCTGGATTTATTTTGTTTATCAGCATTAGCACGAGGACTATTAAGAAACCCTTTCTCCATCTATCTTCAACCGACAGCCAAAAACCCAAAAAGAATTCCAAGCGGCACATTGAACCCTAGAACCAATATTTATCGCAGCAACTTCAAAGTATGAAACCCCAAAAAACGAATTAGGATTTTATATAGAATCGAATAGAACAACGCCTAAAGCAACAAATGATAGCGAAACCCTAATGGTGTCGGTATAAATAGCAGCAAGATTCCCAACGGAATTTAATGCAATTAAGGATGTCGGTATGATAAATAAAAGCTATTAAACGCAACCCTAATATGAAGCAAAACTACGAACCCTTAGAATTGATTAACACAATAAAGAAAATTATAAGATCACACGTGTTGATCCTATAAATATACTACTATGTCCAAAGTGACTTAAAGAATTAACTATAGATCGCACATGGAAAAACATGGGAATGCGTTTAGTTTTGCCATCATTGGAGAATTCTAGTTAAAAGGACGATTTAATATGTAAATCAGTTGTAGGCCACCAATCAAAACCAATCAATCAGGAGATGATAGTATAAAAACGTAATCAAAGATTAAATGGATATACAAATAAATTGGAAGAATTAAAAGCGGACTGGAAAAGTTGACGGCAGCCATAATCGCCCAAAAAGAGAGAGTTTTTATTAAGGTTTTTTTGTTTTTACTAAATTGTCTCTTAATCTCGTTGACTTACAAAATTCTTCAAATTCAGTATTCTTGAATTTTGTCCGATTATTAGTCCTACTAATCTTAACTTGTTTAGTAAACTGTTTTTCAACAAGAGTGAAAAAATCTTTAAGCAAATCATTAGTCTCATTCTTATGTGCAATAAAACTAAACCTGCTATAATCATCAATGATAACTAAGCAAAAAGTCTTATGACTAATACTCCTTACAGAAACTGGTCCAAATAAGTCTATATGTAAAAGCTATAAAGGTTTTGTCACTGAATTGACAGTTTGGTCTTACAAGAGGCCCTGTGTTGTTACCTTTTTGACAAGCAACACATGTAAGGTTATTTTGAAAAGACTTGGTAGGTAGAACTCTAACAAGGTTTCCCTTAATAAATTTATTTAATTTTTTAAAGTTCACATGGCCTAACCTCCTATGCCATAAGTTAGACTCATCAACAAAAGCCTTAGCTAATAAAAAAGCAATACAACCTGTAGGAACAATAGTATGGAGATTAAAAGTGTACATGTTCTCATGCCTTGGAACTTTGAGCAAGATTTGAGATGGCATCTCAAAGTCTAGTGTAACCACCATGCAATCAGTGTCAGTGAATAACACCTTGTTCTTTTTATCACACATTTGTGATACTGAAAAGAGATTGAACTCATTCAACGCCTTAACAAAGAACACTTCTTCAAACTCCAATTTCCCAGTGTTTATCTTTCCTTTGCATGTAATCCTACCTTTACTACCTCCAAAAGCAACTGAACCACCTTCGAATTCAAATTCAACAAGATAGTCCGTATTCCCTGTCATGTGCCTTGAACTCCAATATCCATAATTCCTTTATCCTTCAATTCATTAGCTAGATGATCATGTACAAGAAGAAAACAAATTAGTTTTCAACAAGGGCCCAAGCCACATTAGTCTTGGATTTCGTGGGGCCAACATAACTAAGTGTCTTATGGGTAGTTTGGCCTGTGATGTTGGATGTGCTTCTATTAGGTCATAGTTCTAGTAGGCCGATCAAAAGTTTAAGGAGATGTCATATATTTGTTCCTTTTCTGAACTAACACATGTACCGATTTTGTATTGGCAGTACTTCCAACAGTACTTGGTTTTTTCCATTTTGGTACCCATATCTGAACTGGTCTTGCTTTCTAAGCATATAACTTGTCTTTGTAACCCTTAGTAATGTCAAAAAAGTTCTTCAATGGAGTGTGAGACTTAGGACTATTCAGTTTTGGACTAGCGGTACTAGATTTAGGTCAAGCGGTACGTGTAGACATTTGTCTGGCGATACTTGCAGAGGTTGACCTCAATGGTGCTAAACCAGTTCTCAATAGTACTATTCTAGGAATAAAGTCTCTATTAGCGTGAGGGTGACAGTATTTATTGGTCTCGTTTTCTTTATTCACCCTTTGTGCATGACCCCACTTGGGTTTGACTTCCCTTTGTCCCATTTGCCCTTTACCCTGCATATTATTTCCATGTGCACCCTTCGTATTGAATCCCATATCAACCCTTTTTGCAGCTTGATGTCTAGCAATTCTATCCTCATGAAGAGTATATTCCGTTATAAAGTGACATAAGCTACCACACACAAAACATCTTCTTCTTTTCATAACATAACCAAAAGGTAAATCAGTCCTAGTGTTTTCAAAATCTAGAACACCCCTTTTAGTACTACCAAGTGTTTTGGGTCTTTATCCAATGTCTTCCTAGGAGTTTTTACATGCTTGGGAGAAGAACTAGGTGGTGACACATAAACTTCAGGAACAAAACTGCTCATCAAAGGTGGATAGATGACCTTTTTTGGTCACAATAGGTTCTGGTTGGGTAAGTACACTAAAGTCAGAGGTGCATGAAGTGTAATTACTAGAGTTAGAGTCTAAGTCACTTGAAACTTTGATCTATTTACCACTTTTGACTCATCTAACTCAACAGATTTGTTAGAGGGCATGTATATTTCTGACAAGGATGGGGGAACAGTCTTTAAACCCATAGCATATCTATCATCCTCAAGAACATTCTTGTAGAATATTGGTAATCTTAGATCTAGAGTGAGGTTGATAGTTTTTAGAGAGAGAAAGTAGAGAGAAATATGTGTAATTGATTGTAGTAAAATTAGCTCTTTATACTTAACTTAGGAAAAACAAGAAAAAGAAACTAACGTCAAAGTATTAAATCTTACGTTTTAGGAAAAACGCAAAATCCGACAAAATGAGTTCGTTCCAAGGGAGTGTGTGTGTGTGCCAGTAATAAAAACTTTATTAGGATTAGTTAATTTTTTAGAGAGAAATGTGAGAAAATTAAATGACGAGTTACGCTACGATTTAAACTACGATGTAAATTAACGTAAAACGTAAAAACGCGACGAAAATAAATTAAGCTAAAAAATTATTAAAAATCAAAATTAAATCCTAAATAATATAAATAAAGATAAAAATTCAATAAAACTTTTTGAAAACTTATTACTAAATTATCATTTAATTTAAATGCTAATTAAAGGCCTAAAATTAAAAATAATTAACAAAAAGTCCAAAATGAGATTTTATTAATGTAAATCTTACTTATGTTATTTTATAACTAAAAAGTATTTATCTAAAATTTTTAACTAATTTAAAAAATAAATTAAAATTAAAATAATAATAATAAATAAAATAATAATGAGATAAATACAAAAACTTAAATACTTGACCATTTCACTTGAAAACTAGGAAAAGAACAAGAAATATGGTTAAAATGACTATCGAAGGAAGAGACTAGCAATAAGCTTTTAGGACGAAATAATCTCAAAAAGAAAGAACGAAAAAAAAACGTGAAAATTACTCTTTAAAAACGCAATGGCAACAAATATCTTTAAGGTAAATGATTATGCTAAGAAAATATATTTGAAACAAAGAAGTGGTGCACGACTAAAAAAACAAGCAGTAAAAAAGCTAAAATGAGGCTGAATAATAGACGAATTAAAAGAACGTATAGGAGAAAAATCAAAGAAAAGGTAAACAAAAAGAATCCAGAGATCAGATGGTTAAAAGTTTTAGTGTTGTGTCGGATGGTTTGTGATGGACCCTAGTTCGAGCCCTGCTCCTATCTTTTTTTGTTGTTTTTATATATATATATATATATATATATATATATATATATATATATATATATATATATATAAAATTAGGATCAAATGAGAACTAATTAAAGTTCTAAAAATAAGAACCATTGAATAATTAATAGAATTAAAGGAAATGGGAATTAAATGCATGGTAATTAATACAAGAAATGAAAATTTAAAATATAACCTTCATTTTTTCTTTTGACCAAACATAAATGCTCTTTAATCTTTAGAATATTGTACTATGACGCATCGGTTATTTTCGAGATATTGTACCACGACGCATTAGTTATTTTCGAGATATTGTACCACGCACCATGAGTTATTTTTGATATATTGTACCACGACGAATCAGGTATTTTCGCGATATTGTACCACGTGCATCAGTTATTTTTTAGATTGTATCACGACGCATCAGTTATTTTCGAGATATTGTACCACAACGTATCAATTATTTTCGAGTTATTGAACTAATAGTTGGTGAAAAAAAGAAAGTACATTTAATGATCATAATTTCACTCATTAATTATCATTCTTATTTAATACAACTTAATAGATCCAACGGTGTAGATTGGTTCTCATTTTAATAATTTTAAAAAATCTCTCACATTAACCCTCCTATATATATATATATATATATATATATATATATATATATATATATATATATATATATATATATATATATATATATATATATATATATTAGTTCTCCTTCCTCTCAAATTTTTATGTGTCACTTAAAAGTGTCACGAATCTGTCGCTAACTTGAAACCTCCTCCCTCCTATATTATGTGTGACACTTAAAACTGTAACAATTATGTCGCTAATCCTTATTTCAACCACATACACATTTGATGAAATTGCTTCGTTCGGGAAATTCTTTGTTGGCGTTTTGGGTGTTTTTTTGGACACAATAGGAACCCCAACAAGTATTTACTTTTGGGGAGTCAAGATTAACAACTAAAACGCCAAAATAAACACAATTCACCCCACAATATACCCTAGATCAGAATAGAACAAAAATAATATGTAGAAAAAGATTTGCTGCTACAGGGTTCTCTAAAATGAATATTAGGCTACCAAAACTTGACCCTGAGCAATCATATGCTCAAAACAGAAGCAAAAAAAACAATACTACCTAAGAACTAACTTTGGACTGAATTACAAATCATCAATCACCAAAACAAACCCCCTAGACCCTACTGTATGCTTGTTTTTCTGAAAACTTTGAAAACCTTACTAACTACTAACCACTTGAAGATATGACTGAAAACTCACTTAACCAGATATAACAAGAATTTCTAGACCCAAGTTTAGTACTAAGTGTCGCTCCTAATATCCTATAACCATAGTTCCAAACACCACTTTAATTTGAAAACCCAATTTTTTCACAGATTTTTCATATATATCAAAACAAAAACTCTTTTAATCTATCAAGTTCATACATAAATTAAGTAAAACACAGATTAGGAAAGAGAGTACAAAATAAACCTAAGCAACTAAACAATTCGACACAAATTCCTCAAAAATCACACAAAAGTTTCACTAGATAGAGGGTTCAAGCTACTATACCATGTTTTCCTTACATCAAAGACACACTAAGGCCTGCTGTTTGAACGGAAAAAAGGGAGGTAGTGGACTACAACAGTCCACCACAATATCTTGTAACCTGCTATTAACCACCACTAAGAGACAAATAAAATAAAACCAAGTCCAAAACCAAATGTCATAAGCTAGTTGTCAGCTAGCTTAAGATATTTGTTTTTTAAAAAGTGAGTACAACATAACAAGATAACCAAATTTTCACCAAAGATCTTGGGAAAAAAAACTTTTTGCAAATGATAAAAAGTAAAAAACAACAAAATAACTTTGTTATGATATCTCACCACCCCTTGGTTTAAAAAAATCACAAGGTTATGACCAATGTCATAACAAAGGTTCTCAAAATAATCTTTTGACCAACTATCCTTGAACCTAAAAACCTTTTGATAAAATTACACTACTTTTTGCAATAAAAGTTAATCAATTATACTAAAACAAGTTAATAAAAGTGGAACTCAACTTGTAAATGGTTTTAAATTTTAATTTTTATTACTCATAAAAAAATACAAGGCTGGAACAAAACTAATGGGACACATACGTCTCATTATATACTCATACATGGAAGGTACTAGATATACATAAAAAAGTAAAACACAAACTATGAAAAGTTCCAATTATGCCCTTTGGTTGATCTTTGAAAATCTGGTCAACAATGCCTGTAGCGACCTACTTTGACAAGGAGGTCGTTATGTCATAATCATGGCGTGTCATCAAATCATAATAAAGTCATAACGTCATAAAGACATAAAAGACCAACAGGAAAGCCGGAATCAAACATCGGCTCCCAACATAAACTCAACATGCATAAAGTAAAGGAAGCAGAAATGACAAAACATGTGTCCCACCAAGCATATGTATTTAAATGCAAAAGGAAAGGCGTCTAAGGTAGCTCTCATCCTAAGCACATACTCTCAAAGCTCGATTCATGTCTTGTAGGTCTAAAGTTTCTTAGGATTTAGCAATGTTATGATTTATCTAATGAATGGAATAGAGAAGGAAGAAATAGAGAGAGAAAGGTAGAGAGAGAAAGGAGAGAAAGAGAAGAAAGATGGAATGTGTGAAATATCAAAGTGTTCAACCCCTCCTAACATGCTAGGAGGGGGTTTATATAGCCACCCTACATGTGGGCTTTGGTGAGCTATATGTTAATATATTAGATCAGGAGCCCATTACTTGAATCTATCTTTGGAGTGACTGATCCATTTTAAATACGTAAAAACGTATTTCCAACAATCTCCCCCTAAGGGAGGTCACTCCAAGTTACAATATCCTAAATAGTCTATAGCTCGTGATCTATTCTAACAATGATGTAACCGATACTTTCTTTGGAAAAACGTATTTCCAACAATCTCCCCCAAAGGGAGGTCACACCATTTTACAAAATCTTAAACCTAGCATACTATGCTTGAGTCTTCGATCTTGTTCTTGTGAATATGCTTGATGTGATCTTTGACTTTAGTCTTGAGCATGTTTCCTTGCCTTGACCTTGTGCATTCATCACTTGTGATATTCGCCTCCTCGTGACTTCATGTTCCACATACTTATACCTTAATAACTCTAGAAAGCTTTAGAGTTTGATACAGCGGAAGACTTGACTTTTAGGCTTTCTTGAATTTGTTGAAGTATTAAGTGCAGAAAGCATAAGCATGTGTTGACGACTTCTTCTGGATTGTACACCGTAATGCCACCTTCTTGTTACAATGCATAAGACAATTAGCACCAAAACATATACACGGATGAAATGGCCTTGAACATTTCATTATAATTCGGTAGCATTTTACCTCCGGTCGGTGAAGACCGTTGGACGATATAAAATAACGTACTTGTGGCAGGTAGTTTCAATTAAGAACCTCCTTGACAAGATTTCGCGGGTAAACCCGTTCTCTTTATTCGACCGTCCAAAGCTGACTGTGAACATAAAGAGTGAATCATTTGGATAATAATATCCGCATGATTTGAAGCCGTCAATTCATGTTCCTGGAACAAGTGAAATTCAATTAAGAACCGCACCATCGTTGCTTTCCAGTTGTCACGAGCTTGATTCGTATAGAATCTTGCAAGTTACCTACCAAGTGCTGTTTGAGGTTAACACTAGAAGGATTTCCACTCATCATTGTGAACACTAAGGTATCACTCTGAGTGTTCGGGCAAGACCACTAAGATATTGCGTAGAGGCCTGGAACGTGTTTAAATTCAGTTAAGAATTAAACCACTATTGCTTTCCAGTTATCACAAGTTTGATTCATAAAGAATCGCACAAGTCACCTACCATGAGCTTTTTGATATTCGCTCAAGAAGGATTTCCATCTTCATTGTAAATACTTTCGTATTACTCGGATGTTTAGGCAAGATCATGAAGATTTTGCGTAGGACTCTTAAGATCTTTCTTACTTTTCATAATGTGTGAAGAAACAAGGAATTATGAAAGTGTGTCCTAATGAGATATTTGATGATCTAAAATGGCTCTAGACTCGATCGTGCATTTTGGATTTTAGTGATCGGAGGCTGGAGAGGAGTGCCACCATTTCAATACCAACTTATTCGGAGTGAATAAATCGATAGAAGACATGTTGATCTCTATGTGATTAAAACAAATACCTTTTGAGAGATATCTGAGTTAGCTGGGTTAGGTTGTGCATTGCATCACTCGGTCCATGATGTCTATCTTTAATATCGAGCATCATTAAAAATGATCTCAATAGCATATGTGTTGACCCGATTTCTGCCTAAGTTGTAAGAAGGGCTTCTTTCTTTTCACCCTTTATCTTTACAATTCTTTTTCACCCTTCAACCCCTTTAATGCTTACCAATACGTCATAACTAGCACCTTGTTGTGATTATTCCATTGGTAACTTAAGTACTTGGTCGGCATTCAGCTACGTTAACAATCTTTATCCATCTTTCCTAAGGACTACTATTTCTAGCTATGGAATGTCCTTGGGAAGATTCCTCCGGTTTTAGAAGAATCATTGGACTTAACCTATCCTACCATCCTTATGTCACCAAAATCGTCACCGTCGTGAATAGAGATGTTGTGGGTAAGTATATGTCACCATGAAATCCATTTTGATATCCAAATCCATTTTGCTCCCCCTTAACATATGCTACGATATTCGTAAACATTTCGCACATGTCGGGATGAGCCAGCACATTAAGTCAAACCATTAAATTAATTGATCTCATTATTAAATAACATATTCCCCCCATATTAAAAATATTAACCCAATCGATGTTTTTAATATCAATTGATTCAATAAAGTTTTAAGAAAATTTGGGAAGAAAAATGCAAATCCAATTATCTTCATGATTAACACAAGCTCCCCCTCAAATTAATGAGGGTGTACTTGAAACGTAAATTAAATACCTTTTAAACACAAGTGTAAGGTATTTATCATGTGAAAAGATCATATATGATAATGTATTCACTAGATTAGTGATTTATGAGGTTGGACCTGAATGATGGAGAACATCATATGAAAGAAGCACATGGTTCTTGTTCACGAATGTTGGTCGCCTCATCACGTGTGAAGTTATCTCTTGAATCCATGTGTACGATTGATATCGTTGTCTTGACACCAACATGTGAACTTGGCACTTTCGGCGTCAAAGATTCTGAATGCTGGACAATTGCTCCCCCTCAATTTGACCTGTGTTCTATTGAAAGAGCTGTAGTCGCCGTTTGAGTAGTCGCATCGTCGAGTATGTAGATATCAATTGTAAATTTCTATGGTTGGTGGAGATGATAACTTCATAACAACAAGATTTCTCTTGTTTTAACAAACAAATGCACTGACACGTACATAAATTTGTGTTAGATTGTGTTATTATGTAAACACAATCCCTTACATGGTTGTAAAGTAAACCATGCCCGAGAAAATTAATTCCCGTTGTTGAGTCAAAGCTTTCCGGTGAAATGCTTGACTTGAGTATGAAAATTGGGTTACTATCTGAAATAATAGCAAGCCATTTTGAACATGTTTTAAATCATTTAAACTTCTGCTCAAACTTTATTTACAACCCCGTGTCATTATTGAACGACATTTCTAGTATCGTAAATATTATCGATTGTAGAAGACATGTTCTTTTTATCAAAACATTTTTGAACACCCAATTTTGAAAGATTTAGAAAAAAACTTTTGAAAATTTTTCGAAAAATTGTGTTCAAAGTTTTGAAAAACCAATTACTTGAGCTTAAGATGTTGAATATCTTACAAAACGAGCTCAAGTCCGAGAAGTTGTACACTTCTCGTTGTGAGGATAAGTTTATCATCGGCGATAAACATTCCTTTTAAATGAAGGAGTCCTAAGTTGACATTTACTTAGAATTCGTTTTCATGAGCTTGAAAAACTTTTGAATGTTTTAACATAAAGATCATGACCGAGAAATATGACTTTCTCGTTATGAAGAAAAGTTCTCTTATTTAAAAGATACACTTTCCTTTCTGAGATTAAAAACTTGGAATGTTTTAATACAAGCTCATGACCGAGAAAAATGAATTTCCCGTTACGAGGATAACTTATCATTAAAGATAAGCTTTCCTAAAATGAAGTCCGAGTTACAGTCTGATATTTAACTGTAAGTCATTGTGCATGAGCTTGAAAACTTCGAATGTTTTTAATAAAAGCTCATGCCCGAGAAAAATTAATTTCTCGTTGTGAGGATAAGTTTATCATCGGCGATAAACTTTCCTTTATTTGAAGATCGGGTCCTCATCTGATACTTAATGATGAGCCTTATACACGAGCTTAAAACCTTAGAATGGTTTTAGGATAAGCTCGTGTCCAAGAAAACTTAATTTCTCGTTAAGAGGGTAAGTTATCGTTGAGTAGATAAACATCCCTGTCTCTGAAGTCCGGGTCATCGTCTGTCATTTAACGAGGAGCCATGTACACAAACTTAAAACCTTTGAATGGTTTTAATTTTAGCTTGTGTCCGAGAAAATTTAATTTCTCGTTTAGAGGGTAAGTTATCGTTGCGTAAATAAGCTTCCCTTTCTTTGAAGAGCGGGTCACAGACTGTGATTTGTCTATCAGCCTTTGTGCATGGGCTTAAAAAACTTCGAATGTTTTTAATATAAGCTCATGCCCGAGAAAAATTAATTTCTCGTTTTTGAGGATAAGTTTATCATCGGCGATAAACTTTCCTTTCTTTGATGAACGAGTTACGGTCTGTGATGTGACTATAAGTCCTTGTGCATGAGCTTAACTGCAAATCCCCTGAGACACTTGTTTCTTAGATATCAGCTTCTTCAGTAACTAAACTCTGAGAGTGTCCTTAATTGAATGGTATACAACGATTGGACCATTGTGTTCTTGTTGAACGTGGACTTTGGTACCTGCATTCTCATTAGGAGTTTGTATCCTTTTATGTGGGTTAGCGATATCTATCTTAGAACCATTCGGGGATTCACAGTTTTATTTTCTTGTGCTAGAGGTGACCTGAGGAGATGATTCACTTATCTTAGTTGGCAAACGTTTCCTTTTATAGAAAACCTTAACCTCAGGCTTAAGTGATGTATCATCCTTTTCCATTTCCTCCCTAGTAGTCCTAGTAGAATCAGAGACTAACCTAGTTAAAGGGCACTCGTTTCCTACAAGAGTGAAAGTTCTACCAGTGGGGCGCCACATTTTACCAATGGGTTTGATTCTAGCTACCCGCTGGGATTTAAGTCTAGCACGGAAATTCACCTCATTAAGTAATATTTTGATACAAGAATCATGATTTGCTTTAAAGAAACATTTCCTACATGTTTTACAAGTAGCATATTTAATGTCCGAGTAAGATCTAGATTTCCTAGATGATTGATTGATGCTCCTAGGATGTGATATGCTACGGTTAGCAGTGTTGGGTAAACTAGAAGGCATCTGACTAGGTTTGAAATTCTTATCTCTTACTTGTTGATAGGTGTGTAAACACCCATCCTTTTACCACCTAATTACAATAATAACCAGGCCAAAACGTGTATTTTATGTCGTAAATATCGGAATTATGCGTGGTTTGTGTTTTTGTTGTGATTTAGGACGAAAATGTGAAAAGGGAGGAAAACACGGGCTTTCACGGGCTTTTATCGAAGAAAAAGACAAAAGACGAAGTCAAGTGATCAAGAGTGCAAAAAGAACGGAAGTCCAAGGCCTATTCTGAAGATTTATCGAAGAAAAAGTCCAAAGACGGAAGTTTAATAAAGCCGAAGAACTCAAGTCTAATTTATGAAGAAATCACAAGACGAGTTTAAAGTAATCCCGAGACAAAGTCTGAAAGGTCGAAGAATTTAAAAGATTAAAGACAAAAGACGAAGGATTAAAAGATAATTAAAAGAAAGAAGAAAGAGATGAGGAAGCTTCCTTCCACTAATCACCTCCTCCCCTATAAATAGAGTCATTAGGATTTCATTTGTTTTTGTTGGCTAATAGTGACAATTAGTTCTTCCACCATTTAATTACTTGCAATTTAAATTCATGTCATTTACTTAATTGTCTTGCACTTTTAATTCCTTTAATTTCAAGTAAGTTTCCTTTTTATGTTATTGAATCTTTACTTTTCTTGTTAATCTCCTATCTACCTTTCTTGTTTAATCTTTAATCTTTATGCTTTATGTTCATGTTTATGTTCTTTAATCTTTATTAATTTGATCAAGTGGGTTTTGATTATTTTGTTTATTATTGTTAGTTTTATTGATTTAGATTGATTGGTTATTGTTTAGTTAATCATTTGTGTTATTTTGGTTTAATCTTTCGGTTGATTTTGGTTAGATTGGTTTAGATTCGTAGCTATTGTTCTTCCCTGTTCTTCGCACTTTCTGTTTTCCCAGGATATTCCGAATCAAGGTTTTCAGGAAGTTTATTCCGGATAAAGGAGTTGGTCTAAAATATTCCGGATCAAGGCAATTATTCTGGATAAGTGATTTTTTCCGAACCAAGGATATATTCCGAATGAACCAAACATTCCGGATGAAGGTATGTTTCGAGTGAAGCCAACATTCTGGATGATTCAAATATTCCGGATGAGCAACTTATTCCGGATGAAGGTCTTAGTCTAAAATATTCCGGATCAGCAACATATTCTGGATCAACTTAATATTCCGAATCAGCAACTTATTCCGGATCAAGACATTCCGAATGAAGGTTTGAAAGTTATTCCGAATCAAGTGAATTTCAGATTATTCCGAACGAAGACTTTTATTCCGGATAAGCAGACATTTCGAACCAAGCCTGATATTCCGAATAAAGGGTTTATTCCGGATGAACTAATTATTCCGGATGAAGGATTACGTTTTGATTATTCCGAATAAACAGATAATCCGGATGAAGCTTTTATTCCGCATGAGGTAAATATTCCGAGTGAAGAAGAATTATTCCGAACGAAGGTGACATTCCGAACGAGTGATTATTCCGAACGAAGGTTTATTCCGAATGAGCTGTTTTTAGTTTATTTTAAGTTTATGTTTTTAAATTTTTAAACTTTATTTTTCCCGCCTTTTTACTTAGTCGCACTTTAAGTTTACCTGCCTTAGTTTATTTTAAGCTTGCCTTTAGTTTAAGTTTAAGTTTGCCTATAGGATAGTTTTTAGTTGCGATTTAAATTTCCGTTATTTACTTTTAATTGCTTTTAATTTCTGTCATTTATTATTAATTACTTTTAGCTTTATTTTACCTGCCTTTTACTTTAAAGTTTTGCACTTTTTTTATTTCACTACAACGACACAACATTTGTTTGCACCAAAAGACGACTGAGTCGCACATTAGTCCATTTTTCAATTCGAAGAGACTGGAATAACGATATTTTCTTACTGGCCAAAAGTTTGTATTAAATGGCGCCGCTGCCGGCTCTTTTCGTAAAGATTAATGGTTTTCTGTGAGAGACGCGCCACTTTTTGGGATCCGTTCATTCGTGAGCGTTATTTTCTTGCTCAAATATTTTCAAAAAACCCATAAAAATTAAAAGTTGTTAAAAATCCATAAAAATTAAAAATTTTCAAAAATCCAAAAAGATTTTATTTTTATTTCTATAGTGTATATATATTGTCTATTGCTTTGGTATCTTTTTCTTTTGCTTTTGCAGGTGTATGCGTACTAGATATTCTACTTATCCAAAGCCCGAGACTCGTGAAGATTTAGCTATGACAGGTGTGAACAACAACAATAATCCACCGCACCTCAACAATAACAACAACAATGTTCTTCCACAGCCCGATCTTCGGACAATGGAGGAGCTTTGTCAACCCACCATGTTTGGACGAGGAGGACCGATTGCGGCGATGCAAATCATGGCTCCGGAGTTTTCGTTGATGCATCACATGATTCAACAAGTGCAAACTAATCCATTCCGCGGAATGCCTGATGATGATGCCAACAAGCACCTCGACAAATTCATTACTATTACTCAAAGCATGAAGTTGCCCGGTGCTACTATGGATGTTCTTCGCCTTCAACTCTTTCCACATACTTTATCACACCACGCCGAAAAATGGTTTGATCGTCTCCCGAAGAATTCCATTCATACTTGGGACGACATGACTCAACGATTTTTGTCGCGCTACTTTCCACCATCCATGGTCACGAGCCTTCGAAATCAAATCAGCGGTTTCATGCAAGAACCCTATGAATCTCTCTTTGATGCTTGGAAAAGATATAATGTTTTGATCGATCGATGTCCAAACCACAACATGCTTCCCGTTACCTTAATTGATACTTTCTACAACGGTTTGACTTTTCGTGATCGTGATACGATTAATTCAGCCGCCGGTGGCACATTTATGAAAAGAAGACCCGAGGAGTGTAGAGAGCTTATTGAGAACATGACTACTCATCACAAAAACTGGGATTCCTCCGCATCTTCAAGGAACAACCTGAGAGTCAATGTTTCTTATACTTCAGCAAACCCCGACATGACCGAATTCACTCGCATGATGGCCGAAATGAACAAAAATATCTTGCTCATCGCTTCAAACCAACAACAAGTTAAAGCTGTAGCAATTCCTTGTGAGACATGCGGTGGTCCTCACTCATATACTGATTGTCCTTCTACTCAAGGCAATCCGGAAAACGTGTATGCGGCTTATGGTAACTATTCACCGGAAAATTACCAAGCCCGACCTCAAGGGGATCGAAATTTGCTAAGTTACCGATCTAACAACTATCTTTCACCCGGTTTTTCTCCTCAAAACCACAACCCCAACAACAATTACAATAGAAGCAACCAAATCCCACCTCGAGCTTCTAATCCTTATCACCCACCCGCTCAACAAGCTCCACCCATTAATCAAGATGTTGAAGCTTTAATGAGAACCCAAGGATAGCAAATTAAGAATCTGCAAAGCCAAATTATCAATTTGAAAGGGGATATCACTAAGAAAGGGAAGGAAATTAGATCCGAGCTTCGAAATGATATACAATCCTCCTTCAGCAATCAAACGAATGATTTGAAGAATATGCTGGCTAGTTTCTTACCAACCACTCAACCCTCTACTTCGAGCTCTCTACCTTCAAACACCGTCACCAATCCGAGAGCGAATGTGAGTGCTATTACTACCCGTAGTGGAGCTACTTTAGTAGGACCATCTATCCCACCCCTAGTTACACCATCTACATCTCCTCCACCACCATTTATCCCTACTACTCCCACACCTAGTATTAGTTCACCATTACCGTCTCCGCCTCGTCATGAAGAAGTACCCAAGAAGAACCCTTCAACATCTCAACCTTCACAAACCCCACCTTCCACCTATAACCCCAACATTCCTTACCCTTCTCGACTCAACAAGGCTAGAATTTTGACTAAGAATGACATTCAAGTCGCCAACTTTTTGGAAAAGATTGCCGGCATGAAAGTCACATTTACCCTTGTTGAAGCTCTTGCCCAAATGCCACAATTTGTCAAGATGTTTAAGGAATTGCTTAGTAAGAAGGAGAAGATGGTCGAGTTTGTTAATACTCGCTTGAATGAAAATTGCTCTACTATCCTTCTTAAAGAACTTCCAGAAAAACTTGGAGATCCCGGTCGTTTTGTGCTACCTTGTACTTTTAACCAAACCGAAAAATTTACTGCCTTAGCCGATCTCGGGGCAAGTATAAATTTGATGCCTTTCAGCGTTTGGAAAAAGTTATCATTGCCCGACCTTACACCCACCAAGATGACTCTTGAGCTAGCCAATCGCACTCTCGCTTACCCTGTTGGTATTGCCGAAGATGTGTTCATTAAAGTTGGCACATTCACTTTTCTGGTCGACTTCGTCATTGTTGATTATGGAATGGACCCTCGTATTCCGTTAATACTTGGACGCCCATTTTTGAGAACCGGTAGAGCTTTAATAGATGTGGATAAATGTGAACTCATCTTAAGAGTCGGGGATGATGCACAAGTTTTTGAAATGGGGAAGCTTACAAGCAAATCCTATGGAAGAGAATCGGCAAATATGATTAATGTGCTCGATGATTTTGTTGTCTACAACAATCCTCTATTCGATTCTTGCAATGATAATCCACTGTTTCAAGATGATGTTGATGATTCTCTCTCAAATTTGGAACCTTCACCCATATATGATTCTTCACCGATCTTTGATGCTTATTGTAGCACCCCCAAATTTACACAATTCAATACAGCGGAAGACTCGTTGGTGTTACGGGATAGCACATTACTCACATCATAGACAACGCTTAAAAATCGCGTCGTTTAATAATAAAGCATTTCCATTCATAAATATCAAATTTACATAGGTCCCAAGTCATTGTATTTCATACAGGTTTTACAAAGCATTTGAATGTAAATTATTATTTAAGTGCGGGCCATTAATTCTTGTTGTCTTCCCGAGAATTACCTTCAAGTACCTGAGACAAAACATGTTAAAAGAAAAGGTCAGCGATAACGCCGAGTGAATTCATATAGTTTATTAAAATCATCAATATATCATAGGTATATATTTATTACCGAAAATCGTTTTGTACAATCTTTGTAATAGGCCATAAAATAGCCAAAGTCATTTTCTACAATTCTGATAACTAGGATTTTACCTAGTTATAAATTTAAAGATTAAGTTCGTGTTCACGGAATCTTAACGAATTGATCTAGGCTCCTATGTGTGACTTAGTTGATCTTTGGTGAAAAAGAATATTTTCGGGTGATTTTAAATTCAAATGCAAAGACTTAAAAGTAAAAGTGCTCTTTAAGTAAATCCAAGTCTAATTAAAGTAAAGTGCAAGTATTTAAAAACGTGACTAAAATTAAAGGATCACTAAAGTAAACTGACGTAAACTTAAACCTATTTAAGGCAAACTTAAAGTGCGACTAAAACTAAGGCAAATAATCTAAAAGTGCAATTAAAGAAAAAGGCAAGAAAAATAAAGCTTGAAGATAAAAATCAAAGATAAAAGCTAATAAGAACCTGAATACAGCTCATTCGGAATAAACCTTCGTTTGGAACAATCACTCGTCCTAAATGTCACCTTTGGTTGAAATGATTCTTCTTCACTTGGAATATTACCAAAATCCTTGATCCGGAACAAATTGGTCTGAATATGTCACTTATCCAAAACAATGCTTCGTTCGGAACTTACTGATTCGGAACTCTCACTTGTTGCCTTGATTCGGAAGTATTAGGTCACCCCTTGATTCGGAAGTTTCCGGATGAAGCTTTTGATCCGGAACTTTTGGAAGTTCCGAATGAACAACCTTGACTCGGAAGTTTATGACTTCCGAAAGAAAAGCCTTTATTCGGAACTTGGGTCCTTGATTCGGAACTTTTGAAAAGTTCCGAATGAAACCTCTGGTTCGGAACTTTGGAGTTCCGAATGAGTCCCTTTGGTTCGGAAGTTTTAACTTCGTCCGGAACTTTGAAAGTTCCGGATGAACAAGCTTGGTTCGGAACTTTAGAAAAGTTCCGGATGAAACCTTTGATTCGAAAGTTTCCGAATGAACCCTGCTTGGTTCGGAAGTTTTAGACTTCCGAATGAGCAAGTTTGGTTCGGAAGTTTGGACTTCCGAATAAACACTTCAGTCTTTCCTTGCCTTGACTCGGAACTCTTCCTGGAAAGATAAAAAACAAGGCAAACACCCCCGAAGAACAAGGAAAACAAGTAGCAGCAGATATAATAACAAAATAATCAAAATCAATCACACGTATGAATAAAATCAGTAACGATTCAACGAAACAACATCAACAAGTAATCAAAAACATGAAATCAAACAACTTTTACCACAATAATCAAAAACCACTTTGGATCAAAATAAAGCATGAACTTGAACATAAACACAACAAATCAAAGAATAAGAAAGGTAGATAAGAGATTGACAAGATAGAATAAAGATTTGACAAGAATTAAAATGAGAACTTACTTGGAATTAAATGGTAATTAAGGTGCATAACATGAATTAAAATGACATGAAAAGTAAATGACAAGTATTTAAATGGTGGAAGACTAATTGTCACCTTAGCCAACAAGAGTGAAAAATAAAACATCCTAATCTATTTATAGGGGAGGATTAAGGAAGCTTCCTCCCCTCTTTCCTTTTCTCTTAATTGCATAATTAAGTCCCTCCTTCTTTTAATCTTCATTAATTGCATACTTAGTCCTTTTCTTCTAATCTTTCTTTAATCTTGGACTTAAGGGACTTTTGACTTCGGGATTTCTTTTGAACTCGTCTTTAAATTCTTCAATAAAATAGACTTGAATTCTTCGGCTTTTGATAAACTTCCGTCTTTTGACTTTTTCTTCGATAAATCTTCAGAATTGGTCGTGGACTTCCGTTCTTTTTGCACTCTTGACTTCTTGACTTCGTCTTTTATCCTTTTCTTCAATAAAAGTCCGTAAATGCCCGTGAATGTCCGTGTTTTCTCCATTTTTAACCTTTATATCCTAAATCACAATAAAAACACAAACTACGCATAATTCCGACATAAAAGACATAAAATACACGTTTTGGTCCGGTTATTATTGTAGTTAAGTGGTAGAAAAGATGGGTGTTTACACACCTATCAAATCCCCTACACTTGACCATTGCAATGTCCTCATGCAATGCATTAGTTACAAAGCAAGATTACACTTTTCATCATAATCAATCCACGTTGGCCTTTATTAAAGAGATAGAAAATTAAAAACATACAAAATAAAGAAATTAAAAGCATACCTTGGGTTTTGAAAATGTTATGAATAATCATCATCCTCAAGTTTTCACTTTCTCCAAACCAAGCTTAAAAACGAGATCATTGTTATTATAAGTTAGTAAACTAACACGAACTCATGTGGGCCAATTACTCACTTAGACTCCCTTATTCCTAGGTGTATCTCTTATATTTTATTATCTGTCTTGAATGATCACGAAGATGCATTGTTTGACTTATTTCGATAGTTATTTAGCCTGAAAATAAAGTGCACGATTTAATCAATAGTTAGCTAAAGGACCAAATCTTTTAAAACTGCTTCTCGGGATATCAGAAAGTTCATATCTTGGCATAACTTGGTTCGCGATTTGAGACCTTTCTCGGGCCGATATTTGGCAGCGACTTCATACTTCAAATCTTGAGAGACGTTCATGAAATAATGGTCTTCTCTTCATAATTGGAATTTCTTCACTTGAAGTTTTGAGAGATTCATACTTGGACCACGACTTCTTCATTTTTCTCCAATCTTTATTTTGGACTTTGATATACAACGATCCGCCTCCTTTTATGACTTGGATCTATTTATCCTCATACCTTGTTAGGGTCTTTTCGGATACACTTCTCCATGACTTTTGGGGAGTTTTTGCTTTACGTCGTGTGTCTCGATCCTTCATATTGATTTTCGATAAATGATTCTTCACATCACTTTGGATCTTTAGCAACAAAACATAGCCCTCATGCCTTGTTAGGGCCTTTTTGGACTCGCCAATCTTCGCGCCCCGCTTCATAAGTTATGCCTTGGCTATGAACTCTCGTCATTACCGAGCAACTTTTAAACGATCTGGGGCTAGAAGCTAAGTAACTTTTCAAATCGTACAACCTTATTTATTAGCAAATAAATTATTAGCAAGCGATGGGAGAATAAGCTCATAATTAACTCACATAAATTCATGAAAGAATACCGAACTTATAATTGGCTCTATCATCTCTCGTTCTCCACAGTTTAAAATCTCAAGTAATGAGACTCGTGGATGCTTAGCCTATTAAATCAAAGTTTTGGGTTTTCGAGTCGCCTATAGGATCTTGCAAATTCTTAGACTCTTTCAAGTTTAGAAATCGCATGTTAAAGTTCCCTTGATAAACGACTCTCTAGGATCAATTATAGGAACTTGCGAAAAGTTCTTGTTCTTAACCCGTGTGAGTTAAGACTTTCGCGTTTTATAGCTCCCTATATAAAAGCCTAGCAAAACTTGACTTAAACACGTTAAGGATACTAGCTAGAGTAAACTCGGATTGAATCAAAAGATTCACAACGTTTGAAAATTAAAACCACTTATTAAACATTTATTCTAGCAGAGAAAGAAAATAACTATACAAAGATAACAACTAATAGGCCAAAATAGATCAAAAATTTTGAAAAATGTAGAAAAATTGATTTTCCGGTTAAAATGAGGACAAAAACAAGGAAAAGACCACTTAACTTCGATAGAAGTCCCCCCTACACTTAAGATAAACATTGTCCTCAATGTTTAAGCATGTGGGAGTAAGCTCCCCTACACTTAGGACATTGTGCACGTTGTTTAAATCTTGCTAAGGAAAAGACAACTAAAGAGATTCCTATTTTAATATTGAGAAAATATAAAATAGTGAATCGAAAAGAGTTTAGGATAGAACCGGGAAGAAGTAGAACACGGAATCACGGGTCGTCAAGAATCATCAAGAGTGGATCATTGAAGCTCGAATCCCTGATTAAGAAGTGAGGAGAGGAAATCGCAATCCAAAGGGTCCCCCCTACACTTATGGTAAAGAAAGCGGAAAGATAGATGCATGGGTTGCCTCCCAAGAAGCGCTTGATTTTTTGTTAACCGAGTCATGAGCCTGACTCGACCTTGATCATCAACGGAAGTAGCATGAAAAATATCCACCAGGATCAAAGACATAGTTTTCATCCATCAATAAGCAAGAGCTTAAGGCGAACAAGGCAAGCCAAAAAAGCAGTGGCAAGGTTCCCTTAAGCATTGATGGAGCACAGTAGAAGCAAGTATGGTGTGGTGCAAGCATGTCTTCAATGGGTCCAAAGATTTTTCCTTTTATTTCATCAGGTGGATACTGAGATGGCTTAAAGACTTCAATACCGGGATCGAACACCTTTTCCTTCAAGGGAAAATAGCACTCAGGCTCAGCCGAGTGTGAAGAAGATCCGCAAAGAAGCACAACCTCGTCCTCAGAAGTGGGACAAAGAGGTGTCAAATCATATGTGCAACGGATTTCGGTGTCGACCGGTTTCTTCTCCTTTGACAAAATGCTCTTCAAATCTAAAGTAGGATCAAGACGATAATCTTCAAAGTCAAAAGGAGGAGCATCACTCTCATGAGGGAAGTATGTGTTGAGAAATTCAGAGAAATCTTCCTCAAATGAATAATCGTCCAAAGTAGGATCGAGTGATGGTGGAGGATCTTCATCATGTGAAGAATCGCTCGATAGAGTATCAGCCTCATCGAAATCATCGAAAGTGGGCAGCTCGGGATACTCAGAAGTAAAATTAAAATCATCCGAGTCTGAGCTAGAATCATCATCATCATAAGCATCGAAGACCGGTTGAGAATCATAAATGGGCGAAGCGTCCAAAGTAGGGGGAGAATCATCCACATTTTCTTCAAAGAGTGGATTGTCAGTGGAAGACTCGAATAGAGGATTGTCATAGACGGTAAAGTCATCGAGCACATTTATCATATTCACTGATTCTCGGCCTCCAAAAGATTTGCCTGTAAGCTTCCCCATTTTAAAAACTTTAGAATCATCCCCGACTCGTAAGATTAACTCACCTTCGGCCACATCTACTAAAGCACGTCCGGTTCTCAAGAATGGCCGACCAAGTATTAGAGGAATACGAGGGTCCATTTCATAATCAACTACGACAAAATCGACCGGGAAAGTAAATGTGCCAACTTTAAGAAACACATCTTCGGCTATACCAACGGGGTAAGCGAGAGTGTGGTTTGCAAGTTCGAGAGTCATCTTTGTTGGAATGAGGTCGGGCAATGATAGTGTTTTCCAAACACTCAGTGGCATCAAATTAATACTAGCCCCGAGATCAGCAAGGGCAGTAAATTCTTTAGTTTTGTTGAACACGCAAGGCAACACAAAACGACCGGGATCTCCAAGCTTTTCCGGAAGTTCTCTAAGAAGGACTGCAGAGCAGTTTTCATTTAATCGTGTGTTGGCGAGTTAAATCAACTTCTCTTTCTTGCTAAGCAATTCCTTGAATGCTTTGACAAATTTAGGCATGTGGCAAAGTGCTTCAACAAGGCTAATGTTGATGGTCATTTTAGATAGCATATCCACATATTTCATTACATTACAGTCATTCTTGGTTAGCTCGTTGGTCTTGCCTATGCGAGAAGGGTATGGGATTCTGGGTTGATAAGGGTTAGGTGGAGGTGTAGTTGGTGAAGGTTGTGATGTTGAAGGGTCCTTCCGAGATACATCGTCATGACGAGGCAGAGACGGTAATGGTGTACTACTACTAGGTGGAAGAGAAATAGGGATACATGGTGGTGGAGGAGTTGTAGATGATGGTGGTGAGTCAGGTGGATTGACAATGGTAATTCCACTACGCGTAGTTATAGCACTCACATTAGCTCGCGGATTAGTGACGGTGTTTGAAGGTAGAGAACCCGAGGAAGAAGAAGGTTGAGCTTCGGGCAAGAAACTAGCCAACAGATTCTTTAATTCAGTTGTTTGAGTGATGAAAGAGGATTGAAGATTTTCACGAACCTCGGTTCTGATGTCATTACCTTGCTTCAAGATATCTCCTTTCAAATTGACTATCTGGCTCTGTAGGTTCTTGATTTGCTCACCTTGAGTTCTCATGATGGTGTCAACATCGGGATTAATGGGTGGGTGTTGTTGGGTGGGTGGTTGATAAGGGTTAGAAGCACGAGGTGGGATTTGGTTGCTTCTATTGTAGTTGTTGGCGGGGTTTTGGTTTTGAGGAAAAAAACCGGGTGAAAGGTAATTGTTGGAACGGTAGCTCAGCAGGTTTCTATCCCCTTGTTGTCTAGCTTGGTAATTTTCCGGTGAATAATTACCGTAAGCTGCATACACATTTTCCGGATTTCCTTGTGTCGAAGGACAACCGGTGTATGAGTGAGGACCGCCACATGTTTCACAAGGATTAGCAACCGCTTTAACTTGTTGTTGTTGTTGGTTTGAAGCGAGAAGCGTAATACTTTTGCTCATTTCAGCCATCATGCGGGTGAGTTCGGTCATCTCAGGGTTTGCTGAGGTAGAAGAAACATTGACTCTCGTGTTGTTTCTAGAAGAATCAGAGGAATCCCAGTTCTTATGATGAGTAGTCATGTTCTCTATTAACTCTCTACACTCCTCGGGTCTCCTTTTCATGAATGTGCCACCGCCGGCTGCATTAATCGTATCACGATCTCGAAAAGTCAATCCGTTGTAGAAAGTATCGATCAAGGTGACCGGAAGCATGTTGTGGTTTGGACAATGGTCGATCAAGACATTATATCTCTCCCAAGCGTCGAAAAGAGATTCATCAGGGTCTTGCATGAAACCGCTGATCTGATTGCGAAGGCTTGTGACCATGGATGGTGGAAAGTAGCGCGAAAGAAAGCGTTGAGTCATGTCATCCCAAGTGTAAATAGAATTCTTCGGGAGACGATCAAACCATTTCTCGGCATGATGCGATAAAGTATGTGGGAAGAGTTGTAGGCGGAGTACATCCATTGTGGCCCCAGGCAACTTCATGCTTTGGGTGATTGTAATGAACTTGTCAAGGTGTTTGTTGGCATCATCATCAGGAAATCCTCTAAATGGGTTTGTTTGTACTTGCTGAATCATGTGGTGCTTCAACGAAAACTCAGGAGCGTTGATTTGCATCGGCGCAATCGGTCCTCCTCGTCCAAACATTGTTGGTTGACAAAGTTCCTCCATGGTCCGAAGATCGGGCTGTGGAAGAGCATTGTTGTTATTATTATTATTCAGGTTCGGTGGAATGTTGTTGTTAACACCTGCCATATCTAAATCTTCTTGAGGCTCGGGCTCTTGATAATTAGAAGATCTAGTACGCATACACCTGAAAATGCAAAAGAAAACAAAACCAAACACAAATACACTATATATACACAATAAAGATAAAATCTTTTTGGATTTTTTAAAATTTTGAATTTTTATGGTTTTTTATCAATTTTTAATTTTTTATGATTTTTGAATTTTTTATGCAAGAAAAATAACGTTCACAAGTGAACGGATCCCAAAAAGAACAACGTGTCTGTTGGAAATACGTTTTACGTATTTATGAAGGATCGGTCGCTCCAATGATAATTATGTAATGGGCTCGTGATCTATTTACTTTATGTATGGTCCATATAGCCCACATGTAGGGTGGGCTATATATAACCCCTCCTAGCATGTTAGGAGGGGGTTGTTGATTCTCATTTTCCACTTAATCATTTATCATCTTTTCTCTCTCTCTACAATTCTCTCCCTTCTCTCCTTTCTCTCTCTAATTCCTCATCTAATTCCTTCATTTCTTCTTTATTAATCAATCAATCAACCAACCTAATCCACCAAATCCATGATCTAGAATAGGCCATTAATCTCGTAGACCTTCAATTGGTATCAGAGCCTTGGTTAGTTTGGTTTATTCTTGTTTTATTTCTTTTTGATTTTGGTGGGTTTTGATTTAATCATGCTTAAATCATAAAAAGTTTGTATTAGTGTTCTTTAAGAAAAACCATCTTGATTCTTAGTGTTTTTGGTATTTTTGTGATTGGGATTAGTGGATAAGTATTAGTTGTTACTTATTTTAGTCGAAAGCACAAAACTTTTTGGGTTATTTGGTCAAAATCCGGGCTTAATCTTCATTGTTACTGTTCGACTGTTCATCGGAACAATCTTCTGTTCATTCAGCAAAAGTTCCGGATCAAGGAGTTCCGGATCAAGGAGTTCCGAGTCAAGAAGTTCCGAATCAAGAAACTTCCGAACCAAGAAGTTCCGGATCAAGCCAAACTTCCGAACCAAGAACTTCCGAGTCAAGAAGTTCCTGATCAAGCCAAAGTTCCGGATCAAGAACTTCCGAGTCAAGAAGTTCCGGATCAAGCCAAACTTCCGAACCAAGAACTTCCGAGTCAAGAAGTTCCGGATCAAGCCAAAGTTCCGAACCAAGAACTTCCGAGTCAAGAAGTTCCGGATCAAGCCAAAGTTCCGAATCAAGAACTTCCGAGTCAAGAAGTTCCGGATCAAGCAAAACTTCCGAACCAAGAACTTCCGAGTCAAGAAGTTCCGGATCAAGCCAAAGTTCCGAACCAAGAACTTCCGAGTCAAGAAGTTCCGGATCAAGCCAAAGTTCCGAATCAAGAACTTCCGAGTCAAGAAGTTCCGGATCAAGCAAAACTTCCGAACCAAGAACTTCCGAGTCAAGAAGTTCCGGATCAAGCCAAAGTTCCGAACCAAGAACTTCCGAACCAATAAGTTCCGGATCAATCCAAAAGTTCCGAATCAAGGTGATCTTCCGGATCAATCCAAAAGTTCCGAATCAAGGGAGTATTGGATTCCGATTTGTTTTATCAAACGGTTGAGTCGACAAAAATTTCTTGAGCTGACAATTGAGTTGTCATTCATCGACTTTCAATGGATTTCTTGAATTCGACATCGAACAAGGGAGAATTACATAAAGTGCAAGCCAACGCGAGAGAAAGTGGTATAACTTCATTTCAAATGCTCCAGTCTCATCTTGTCACTCTTTCGGGGATTCAAGGAGGGAACGAATTTGTGACAATCTTTGGACAAGATCGCCATATATTCATCGACTCCATTTTTACCACTTTGACCCAACTAGCCGAGCAACTCAACCATGGAAACTTTAATCACTCTGCATCGGTTCTTGCATATAAGGCTCTTGTGACACACCTCACGCCTTTCCTCCAATTTAATATCATCAAGCCTGAAAGTTCAATGATTTGCCAATCGTTTCTTCGAGATACACATACCGAGCTTCGAGTTTTCCGTGATACGATTTTGAAACTCATGTCATCGGTCTCGTCTTCGATATATCAAAGATCACAACTTCAGCAAGTGTATGTTAATGGAGGGCAAGAATCAATGACGCAGATGCAAGAGGATAATGGTCATACGGTTGACAACTTGGAGCCTAACGATGGCACGAGCACAGAATCAGGAGGACAACATGATGCCAGTGGCACGTCAGGGAATGTTCACGAGATTTCTCTTGATGACACCTTACCCATTTATGACGCAGAGCCTGCAAACATGGTACAATGTAATGTGGTTTATGATGTATATGCTGATGACATGCCGCATATTGAGCATTCTGAACCTAATTATGACAAACATGGGATGGACAAGAGTGATAGAAATACCACTTATGATTCATCCGATGTGAGTCATAATGGGGGAGAAAGTGTTCAAAATGCTACAGTTCATCATGATAAATGCTTTATAACTGCCTCGTTAACTGATTCTGATTCTATGATTAAAGAGCTCGAAACGATCGTAGCTCGGCAATCTAAAGATCTTGAGGATGCCAAACTTGAATTTTCTAAGAAAACGGACAAATTTGAAACATACTTTGAAAAACTTGAAAAGTCAAACGTTGTTCTTGAAAGAAAATTGGATCAAACTGTTCTAGATTCTAAAGCTGAAAAGGATAATCTTTTGAAACAAATTCAACTGCTTGAATCTAAGCTGGCATCCCAAGATAACGTGCTCAAAGAAAATGAAACATTAAAGGCCCAATTACAGGAAAAGGTTTTTGCTATAGCTGCGTTGAAAAACGAGTTAAGGAAAAGTAAAGGACCTAGTGTGGACACTAAGCTTGAAAAACCATCAATCTTGGGGAAACCGCCTACAAATCAGTTCGTCAGACAACCGATTGTCAGACAACCTACTGCATTTAGATCCGAGCGACCACAATCCTCGAGACCGCGGTTTGCCTCCCAAGTTGATTTGGTTCATCTTATTAGACCAGTCACTCCAGCAACTAGGCCCAATGTGATCACTCCAGCTTTAGCAAGACCAAATCATATGATTGCCTCTAGTTTCCCTAAAGATACCAAGACCACGTCTAGAACTAGTTCAAATGACGTTTGCCATAAATCTGGTCTTGGGGAAGCTAAGCAAAAGACACATGCAAGAGATAACAATGTCCAACCTAGTCAGATGCCTTCTAGATTACCCAACACTGCTAACCGTAGCATGCCATCTTCTAGGAGCATCGATCAATCATCTAGGAATTATTCAGACATTAAATATGCTACTTGTAAAACATGTAGAAAATGTGTCTTTACGGCAAATCATGATGCTTGTGTCAAGAAATTACTTGATGAGGTAAACTCCCGTGCTAGAATTAAGTCCCAGTGGATAGCTAAAATCAAACCCTTTGGTAAAGTTTGGCGCCCCACTGGTAGAACTTTTACTCTTGTAGGAAACGAGTGCCCTTTAACTAGGATAGTCTCTGATTCTACGAAGACTACTAGGGAGGAAATTGCAAAGGATGATACATCACTTAAGCCCGAACTTAAGATTTTCTATAAAAGGAAACGTTTGCCAACTAAGACAAGTGAATCATCCCCTCAGGCCACCTCTGACACAAGTAAAGCCAACTGTGAACCCCCACGTGCTTCTATAATTGATATCTCTAACCCATGTCAAAGTATACAAACTCCTAATGAGAATGCAGGTACCAAAGTTGATGTTCCAAAAGAACAAAGCGGTCCAATCATTGTGTATCATTCAACTAAGGACACTCTTAGAGTTTGGTTGCTGAAGAAGCAGATATCAGAGAAACAAATGTCTCAGGGGATTCATGGTTAAGCTGCAAACTAGGACTTATAGTCACATCACAGACTATAACTCGCTCTTCAAAGAAAGGAAAGTTTATCGCCGATGGTAAACTTATCCTAACAACGAGAAATTAATTTTTCTCGGGCATGAGCTTATATAAAAAACATTCCAAGTTTTTAAGTTCATGCATTATGGTTTATCATTAAATATCAGATGGTAACCCGTTCCTCAAATGAAGGAAAGTTTATCGCCGATGATAAACTTATCCTTACAACGAGAAATTAAATTTTCTCGGACACGAGCTTACATTAAAACCATTCAAAGGTTTTAAGCTCGTGTAAATGACTTACAGTTAAATGTCAGACTGTAACTCGAACTTAAAATAAAGGAAAGATTATCTTTTATGATAACTTATCCTCTTAACGAGAAATTCACCTTTCTCGGTCATGAGCTTGTATTAAAACATTCGAAGTTTTAAGCTCAGAAAGGAAAGTGTATCTTTTAAATAAGAGAACTTTTCTTCATAACGAGAAATTAACCTTTCTCGGTCATGAGCTTTCCGTTAAAACAGTCAAAGTTTTCAAGCTCATGAAAAACGACTTCTAAGTAAATGTCAGCTTAGGACTCGTTCTTCAGATAAAAGGAAAGTTTATCGCCGATGGTAACTTATCCTTAACAACGGGAAGTTCACAACTTCTCGGACTTGAGCTCGCTTTTAAGATATTCAACATCTTAAGCTCAAGTAATTGTTTTTCAAAACTTTGAACACAATTTTTCGAGAATTTCTCAAAAGGTTTTTCTAAATCTTTCAAAATTGTGTGTTCAAAAACGTTTTGATAAAACGAGCATGTCTTCTGGAATCGATAATATTTACGAACCTAGAAATGTCATTCAATAATGACACGGGGTTGTAAATAAAGTTCGAGCAGAAGTTCAAACTTTTAAAACATGCTCAAAATGGTTTGCTATTATTTCAGATAGTAACCCGCTTTTCATAATTAAGTCAAGCATTTCACCGGAAAGCTTTGACTCTACAACGAGAATTAATTTTCTCGGGGACGTGACGAGGTGACCAACATTCGTGAACAAGAACCATGTGCTTCTTTCATATGATGTTCTCCATTATTCAGGTCCAACCTCGTACATTGCTAATCTTGTGAATTCATTATTATATATGATCTTTGCACGTAATAAATACCTTACACTTGTGTTTAAAAGGTATTTAATTTACGTTTCAAGTACACCCTCATTAATTTGAGGGGGAGCTTGTTAAATTCATGAAGATAATTGGATTTGCATTTTTCTTCCCAAATTTTCTTAAAATGCTATTAAATCAATTGATATTAAAAACATCGATTGGGTTAATATTTTTAATATGGGGGAGAAAATGTGATTTAATATGGGATATGATCAATCATGAATGGTTTGACTTAACGTGATAGCTCATCCCGACATATGTAAAATGTTTTCGAATATCGTAGCATATGTTAAGGGGGAGCAAAATGGATTTGCACTTCAAAGTGGATTTCATGGTGACATAAACTTACCCAAAAACATCTCTATTCACGACGGTGACGATTGTGGTGACATAAGGATGGTAGGATAGGTTAAAGTCCAATGATTTCTCTAGAACCGGAGGAATCTTCCCAAGGACATTCCATAGCTAGAAATAGTAGTCCTTAGGAAAGATGGAGAAAGATTGTGAACGTAGCTGAATGCCGACCAAGTACTTAAGTTAGCACTGGAACAATCACAACAAGGTGCTAGTGATGACGTATTGGTAAGCATTGAAGGGGTTGAAGAATGAAAAAGAAATGTAAAGATAAAGGGTGTAAAGAAAGAAGCCCTCCTTACAACTTTAGGCAGAAACCGGGTCAATACATATGCTATTGAGATCATTTTTGTTAATGATTCTCGATATTGAAGAAAGACGTCATGGACCCAGTGATGCAATGCACAACCCTTCCCAGCTAACTCAAATATCTCTCAAAAGGTATTTGTTTTAATCACACGGAGATCAACACGTTATCTATTGATTTATTCACTCCGAATAAATTGGTATTGAAAAGGTGGCACTCCTCTCCAGCCTCCGATCACTAAAAATCCAAAATGCACGATCGAGTCTAGAGCCATTTGAGATCATCAAATATCTCATTAGGACACACTTTCATTATTCCTTGCTTCTTCACACACTGTGAAAAGTAAGAAAGATCTTAAGAGTCCTACGCAAAATCTTCATGATCTTGCCTGAACATCCGAGTAATACGAAAGTATTTACAATGAAGATGGAAATCCTTCTTGAGCGAATATCAAAAAGCTCATGGTAGGTGACTTGTGCGATTCTTTATGAATCAAACTTGTGATAACTGGAAAGCAACTGTGGTTTAATTCTTAAATGAACTTAAACTCGTTCCAGGCCTCTTCGCATTATCATATGATCTTGCCAGAACACTCAGAGTGACTCTTTATTGATCACAGTGACGAGTGGAAATCCTTCTAGTGTTAACATCAAACAGCACTTGGTAGGTAACTTGCAAGATTCTATATGAATCAAGCTAGTGACAACTGGAAAGCAACGATGGTGCGGTTCTTAATTGAATTTCACTTGTTCCAGGAACATGAATTGACGGCTTCAAATCATACGGATAATGTTTATCCAAATGATTCACTCTTTACGTTCGCAGTCAGCTTTGGACGGTCGAGTAAAGAGAACGGGTTTACCCGCGAAATCTTGTCAAGGAGGTTCTTTATTGAAACTACCTGCCACAAGTACGATATTTAATATCGTCCAACGGTCTTCACCGACCGGAGGTAAATTGCTACCGAATTAGTATGAAATGTTCAAGGCCATTTCATCCGTGTATATTGTTTTGTTGCTAACTGTCTTATGCAGCGTAACAAGAAGGTGGCATTGCGGTGTACAATCCAGAAGAAGTCGTCACCACATGCTTATACTACATACAAATAGTACTTCAACAAATTCAAGAAAGCCTGAAGGTCAAGTCTTCCGCTGTATCAAACTCTGAAGCTTTCAAGAATTTAAAAGTATAAGTATGTGGAACATGAAGTCACAAAGAGGCAAATATCACAAGTGAAGAATGCACAAGGTCAAGGCAAGGAAACATGCTCAAGACTAAAGTCAAAGATCACATCAAGCATATTCACAAGAACAAGATCGAAGACTCAAGCATAGATGCTAGGTTTAAGATTTTGTAAAAAGATGTGACCTCCCTTAGGGGGAGATTGTTGGAAATACGTTTTTCCCAATAAAGTCTCGGTCACATCTTAGTTAGCATAGATCACGAGATATAGACTATTTAGAACTTTGTAACTTGGAGCGACCTCCCTTAGGGGGAGATTGTTGGAAATACGTTTTACGTATTTATGAAGGATCGGTCGCTCCAATGATAATTATGTAATGGGCTCGTGATCTATTTACTTTATGTATGGTCCATATAGCCCACATGTAGGGTGGGCTATATATAACCCCTCCTAGCATGTTAGGAGGGGGTTGTTGATTCTCATTTTCCACTTAATCATTTATCATCTTTTCTCTCTCTCTACAATTCTCTCCCTTCTCTCCTTTCTCTCTCTAATTCCTCATCTAATTCCTTCATTTCTTCTTTATTAATCAATCAATCAACCAACCTAATCCACCAAATCCATGATCTAGAATAGGCCATTAATCTCGTAGACCTTCAGTGTCTAGCACAGAAAACTGTTGATCGTAACGAAAAGAGCCGGCAGCGGCGCCATTTGATAACTAGGATTTTACCTAGTTATAAATTTAAAGATTAAGTTCGTGTTCACGGAATCTTAACGAATTGATATAGGCTCCTATGTGTGACTTAGTTGATCTTTGGTGAAAAAGAATATTTTCGGGTGATTTTAAATTCAAATGCAAAGACTTAAAAGTAAAAGTGCTCTTTAAGTAAATCTAAGTCTAATTAAAGTAAAGTGCAAGTATTTAAAAACGTGACTAAAATTAAAGGGCACTAAAGTAAACTGACGTAAACTTAAACCTATTTAAGGCAAACTTAAAGTGCGACTAAAACTAAGGCAAATAATCTAAAAGTGCAATTAAAGAAAAAGGCAAGAAAAATAAAGCTTGAAGATAAAAATCAAAGACAAAAGCTAATAAGAACCTGAATACAGCTCATTCGGAATAAACCTTCGTTTGGAACAATCACTCGTCCTAAATGTCACCTTTGGTTGAAATGATTCTTCTTCACTTGGAATATTACTAAAATCCTTGATCCGGAACAAATTGGTCTGAATATGTCACTTATCCAAAACAATGCTTCGTTCGGAACTTACTGATTCGGAACTCTCACTTGTTGCCTTGATTCGGAAGTATTAGGTCACCCCTTGATTCGGAAGTTTCCGGATGAAGCTTTTGATCCGGAACTTTTGGAAGTTCCGAATGAACAACCTTGACTCGGAAGTTTATGACTTCCGAAAGAAAAGCCTTTATTCGGAACTTGGGTCCTTGATTCGGAACTTTTGAAAAGTTCCGAATGAAACCTCTGGTTCGGAACTTTGGAGTTCCGAATGAGTCCCTTTGGTTCGGAAGTTTTAACTTCGTCCGGAACTTTGAAAGTTCCGGATGAACAAGCTTGGTTCGGAACTTTAGAAAAGTTCCGGATGAAACCTTTGATTTGAAAGTTTCCGAATGAACCCTGCTTGGTTCGGAAGTTTTAGACTTCCGAATGAGCAAGTTTGGTTCGGAAGTTTGGACTTCCGAATAAACACTTCAGTCTTTCCTTGCCTTGACTCGGAACTCTTCCTGGAAAGATCAAAAACAAGGCAAACACCCCCGAAGAACAAGGAAAACAAGTAGCAGCAGATATAATAACAAAATAATCAAAATCAATCACACGTATGAATAAAATCAGTAACGATTCAACGAAACAACATCAACAAGTAATCAAAAACATGAAATCAAACAACTTTTACCACAATAATCAAAAACCACTTTGGATCAAAATAAAGCATGAACTTGAACATAAACACAACAAATCAAAGAATAAGAAAGGTAGATAAGAGATTGACAAGATAGAATAAAGATTTGACAAGAATTAAAATGAGAACTTACTTGGAATTAAATGGTAATTAAGGTGCATAACATGAATTAAAATGACATGAAAAGTAAATGACAAGTATTTAAATGGTGGAAGACTAATTGTCACCTTAGCCAACAAGAGTGAAAAATAAAACATCCTAATCTATTTATAGGGGAGGATTAAGGAAGCTTCCTCCCCTCTTTCCTTTTCTCTTAATTGCATAATTAAGTCCCTCCTTCTTTTAATCTTCATTAATTGCATACTTAGTCCTTTTCTTCTAATCTTTCTTTAATCTTGGACTTAAGGGACTTTTGACTTCGGGATTTCTTTTGAACTCGTCTTTAAATTCTTCAATAAAATAGACTTGAATTCTTCGGCTTTTGATAAACTTCCGTCTTTTGACTTTTTCTTCGATAAATCTTCAGAATTGGTCGTGGACTTCCGTTCTTTTTGCACTCTTGACTTCTTGACTTCGTCTTTTATCCTTTTCTTCAATAAAAGTCCGTAAATGCCCGTGAATGTCCGTGTTTTCTCCATTTTTAACCTTTATATCCTAAATCACAATAAAAACACAAACCACGCATAATTCCGACATAAAAGACATAAAATACACGTTTTGGTCCGGTTATTATTGTAGTTAAGTGGTAGAAAAGATGGGTGTTTACACACCTATCAAATTCCTTGTCAAAAATCATCATATAGGCTTTTGCCTTAAAAATCATTATACGAACCATTGGCGTAAAAACATCATACAATACGTTTTATAACGTTGTATAGAGTTAAATAAAAACCGTTATATGAATATGGTTATGAAAAACCAAAACACGAACATAATATCAATAGTAAGACCCCGTATTGCTAGTCAGGCAATATATCGTAATTTAATGCATAAAGCAGTATTTTCGTTATTTTTGGATTATTATAAGCCGCATAACATTGTTACCTTACTACAACAAACAACGGGTATCTAGCCCGAAACTCATTTGCCCATCTAAATTAGCGTGTCGTCACAATAATCATGCTTGTGTAAATCTTCTCATACATAAATTCGCTTACCAATCAATGTGGCACGACGGGGATCAACCGTCAAGGCGCGAACTGGGGTGATCGTCCCCAAATAGTACTATCATATGCATAAGCGTCTACCAAATCCCGGTAGTTCAAAATTCATGCTAATGGGACTTTTAGTGACATAACCTAACTTTAATAATCTATTTCATTTCATCTATCGGGTCATTTAATCATTTATCGGGTCATACAATCATTCGGGTCCAAATCAATAAACAGACAATCGGGACAAATAGTGTCCTAATTAATAAAAACTAACATGTTATCTCCCTCGCGGGTTTATAAAACATTTCATAAAAACAATTAAAAGAGTGTGAGGCTATGAACTCACGTTGATGTGGGAAAGCCGGTTATCGGCAATTCGGATATACGATACGTGCTTCAGTCACGGAAACCTAGAAAAATAATACTCGTCTTAGACTCATGTCCAGTGACTTTATAAAAATAACAATTATGTATACATATGATGATTTTATATATATGATGATCAAGTGGGTTTACATATTCTCTTTTACTCATTTTAGTGTTTATGTATTGGTAACTTCTTACTAGTTTACTAGTTTTACCTATTTACGTGTTTTAGGTCCAATAAGCCTATTATAAGTTCATTAACTTGTATTAATCCATTTCATACTTGTATTATCATTATTTATACTTTACATGTTGGGCCCAAATGGGTTAAGCCCAATAAAAAAGTTTATAAGTGTTTTAGCCCATTTTGTTGTATTATTAGTCCAATAACGTTAACTTAGCCCGTTAATGTCCGTATGTTATATAGTTCGGGTTTTATCGGTTTTTACGGTAATAGCCGAAAAAGTCGTAAAAATCATGTTTATAGTTTTATAACTTATAAAACTTGTCAAACTACCATTTTTATAAAATGTCCATTTATTTATCCTTATACATATTTATATAAATGTATTATATAAGTTAGTGGGTTTTAATTCATATTTTATACTATTTTTATTTGAGTGCTTATATAATACTATTATACTTTAATTTCTCAAAATCTGATTTTTACTTTCATGTTCACCAAAACAGCCATATCTAGAGTTCTATATGGAGATTGAAGCTCAAATTTTTATGGCATAAACTACGTGATATGTGCTCCATTTAACTATTCTATGGCTACTGTTGAATCAGCCTCTAAGTATTTTTTAAAATTCGTTCTAAACAGTGTACTCAGATTTGCACTCTAAACTTGTTTTGATCATATCTCACTCATCCTAATGATTCCATTGCATGGCCAACTCTCACATGTGTACAAGACATATTACTTACTGTATATTAATTTATTCAAGCCATTTTATCAGTTTTTCATATGATTCTTTACTGTTTTATACAGCCTACTAAATTAAGCAAGATTAACAATTTTTACATATAGTTTTTCATCTTTTTACCCATGATTATCAACACCAAATCCCCACATAATATTTTTATCATCATATATCATGATACATATATACATTTAAGAAGAAAATACATGATCACATAATCAAAATTAACAAAAGGATGGGGAGGACAATCTTTATACCACCATGATGATGTAGGTTATGATCAAGACATGGATTTTGATGGAGAAACTTGTGATAAACCAAGACCATCTTCAAGTCCACCAATCTTCAAGAACTCCTTGTGGAAAATCAGCCCTAAGACTCCATAGAAACTCCTCCTTGGATGTTATAATCATCACCAATCAATAGGGCTTCAAAAGGGCTTCATCATGTGTATAAATAACACATGATTTCATGGTTGAAATTGATCAAATGGGTGTTATGGTGTGAGAGTGGGACGGCAAGTATAGAGAGAGTGGGAGAGTTTTAGTTGTTTTTGCATGAGAGAAATGGGAGCTAATGGTAAGTATGAGTGGTTTTGTGGTTAGTGGGAAAGTGTAGCTTACTTTGTAAGCTTAGCTTACAAGTGTAAGCTATGTTGTTGCAAGTTTGCCACATCAAGGATGTGGTATCCTTGTTTTGGCCGTCCATTTTAGTGCGGTGGGGCAAGATTTATCTTGTCTCATCAGACTAATTTACGGGTATCCCTCGATTCTAGTTTCCTCGATTTGCGTGCCCTCGGGTCGTTTTACGAAAAACGTTTTTATAAATTATGAATCAACGGCACAAAACGATGATTAATAAAAATTGTTTAATAAAAAACGGAGTTCGAAAACGTAAATACGTAATCCTAAGGTTTCCGGTTTAGTCGTAAAGGACGTTAAATTAAAATCGTAAGTCCTAATCTCTTCTCATAATTTTGTGAGTTTATGAACCAACACAAATTTAAAATCCCAAAATAATATTCATGGATAAATTTATTTTCTGAAATGTCGGACTGTCACCAAAGACGGTGTATGTAAACGTAAGCACGTAACGTAGAATCCTCCGGTTTAGATGTAGTCGATTCTAATTCAAGACGTAAATCCAAATTTCTTCCTAAAAATAAGTGAGTTCATAATATAACATTAAAATAATATTTTCAAATAATAATTGAGAATAAAATATCAATCATAAATTGACGGATTGTCACAGCATTTACCCCTGAACAGGATCTTTGTCCTCAAAGATCATCTTACCTTACTACTCGCTTCTTATAGAGTTAAAGCCATATGTGTATTTCCTGCACATTCGGTCTTTTCTCACAAGTGTAATTCATTACAATACGCGAGTTTCATCAAACATAACTACAGGAATAAGATCAGGCTTAATGTTGACTTACTTTCTCTATCCATGATGTTCACGGATTTTTGATGAATGCAACTTTTCGCCGATCTAAACTTCATCAAGAAGTGATCAGATTCTCACTTGATAGACATTTTATCAAGTTCGATATACGAAACATAATTCACGTAGCCCTTGAAGTCCTAGGGTAGATCCAGCTTATATGCTTTTCAAACCAATCTTTTACATCATCTCAATGGTCCCATACAACGGGGACTTAATTCCCATGATCTTTCAGATCATCAATTAATCTTTTTCATAGTTAAATTTTTTGGCATAACTTCGCTACCCATCTGGCACTTCAAGATCTACATTTCATATTTATATAACCTTCTGCCCACTACTGGCAGTCAATAATCAAATCCTAATTTCAACAATCAATTCAGGTCTCGCGGGTCGGGTATTTTGTAAAGTTAGGTTCGCCATCATAGGAAAGCTTAAGCCTAAAAGACATGTCCTACTCACAATGGGTGTATGTCGGATGTCTTCATCCCAACTCCTGCTTACAGATGCTCTAATATTTAGATCCTAACAAGATTCGATCTCGATCCTAATACGATAATTATCAATGATAATCTCTCCAAAGGAAAACGATTATACGGTTTATTACCAAAGGCCAATCATTCAAACATAAAACAGCACTTGTAGTATTTTGTATCGTTACTTTACCTGGTCCCTTCGATTGGGGTGGTACACAGTAATCTCATCAAGATTCGTTCTCAATGACTTTTGAGCAAATCTCTAGAAATTCGATGCGAAGCGAGGATCTTGTTAGAGATGATCGATACAGGCACACTATGTTTACACAACTCTTTTAAATACAAAAGAGTCAATTTCTTAATCAAGAATCTATCATTAACAGGAATGATATTAGCAGATTTGGTCAGTCTGTCGATGATGACCCAAATCCAATCAAATTCAGATGATGACCTTTGCAATAGTTAGACGTTTACTAATGTATAAGGCGATGTCTGCCTTCATAATTTGCCATCAGTACAACGTCTTCAGATGAGGTACACTTAATCAGAAATAACATGAATAGAATACTTATACTTACAAGATTCCAACATAACTATATCTCAAAATCTCCATTTATAGGCAACCTCAAGTGGCCTGTTATACATTCAACGCCACCGGCTTCTCAATTTTGATGGTTCACATTAGCCGCGAACCCCTTTTTATTATCTATATTATCCTTTTTACAATCATTGTTTATTTTTATATTGTTTGGCAATTTATTTTGCACCTTCATTATTAAGGAACATGTCCTAATTGATTCTTTATCGTTTCTACATAATATGTTAGTAATTACATTCATCTTTCCTGATGAAATAATTATCATGTCTACAATTTACTCAGAAATTCTTTCTTCATATTTTCTAGGTTTTAGTTTCGTCTCAACTATCATTTTTATCAGTTTTGCTCAATCCGACGTTTAAAGCGTCGATAATTACTACAAGTAATTAAATAATAAATACTTAATTTTATGAAACGTAACCGTAAAGATTTTAAATTTTCTCAGTTTGTCTAATTATAGAAAAATGTTCAAATTAAATTTGAATTCAATTAACACAATTTTTGTTGATTTATCGAAAATAATTAATAAGATTCGTAAATATTTGAAAAATCTTTGTTTATACTTTGGTCAAAGTTTTCTTAGTTGAAAAGCAAAAATTGTTGCTTCAAATTTCAAGTCATGGTTTAAATGTTTTCCTCAATCCTTCTTAAGTTGTCTTGAGGTATACATAAACATTTACCCCTAAACAGGAGTTTAGTTAAATGATTTGTGTATAAGGGAATAATCCCTTAAAAATCCTTTGTTAAAACATTTGTCAAAACATATTTCCATTTTATTTTTGGTAAAACCCAGAGTCTTAAATGGCTCTAATTTTTGAAGAGTCAATATATTCCATTATTTATTAATTACACGGTCATTTAATGTAAAGGATTAAGTCTTTCATCACATGTTAAATATTCAAGGTACAAGTTTTCACTACTCGGCCGACTCAGGGCATTCTACAAATAATTATTAACTCATTCTTATTCTTATAAATAAACAAATGGTCCTTAATGATCACAAGCATGAATTTATCAAATTACAGCCTACACACATGATTCACCAAATTTATGGATGCTACATGCGTATTAGTCAATCCAAACGACATCACGTGAAACTCATAATGTTCATTACAAGTACCGGATGTAGTGATTGGAATAGATAATCTTTTTCGCGGACGCAAAGTTGATGATAACCATGCCGAGGATCAAAATTTTTAAAGCATACGCTAGAACCTCGTAAATTATCGAACAAATCTATCATCATGGGTAGTGGATATAGATTTTGATCATCAATTTACCTAGTTCACGGTAATTCAACAAATATAAGGAATGATAACACCATAGCTCTTCATAATGACGAGCTTGGTAGAATAAAAGCTTTCTCCGACAACTCTCTCAATTGTACGGTAATTCTTTTAATTCAGATGGTGCTGATGTACAGTGCACAAGCCACAAGTGCAGCACCGGGAATATAATCAATACCAATTTTAACTTGCCTTAATGGCAAAAGTCTAGGTAATTCACCAACAAATACCTCCTAAAGTTTAAGATAACGGAAACATCTTTTAATAAATTCATATTAGGTTCTTTCTAGATTACGAGATCTATGATCAGTTCATAACCATTCATGGTATAATTTCAAGTCTAAATGTAGGATATGGTCATCTGTCAAGAATTATTTAGGTCACTTTTGATAATCAACATCTTATCTTTTAAGGGAATTCTATTCGAGTTCCCATCAATTAAGACAATGTCGTCATGTCATAATCAAACAATCCATTCTACTGGCACTATCAACTTTCCAGTTTTGTTACCATTGATAAGATGTGATCTTCTCAAAAGACTAATAATAATTCATTATCCTTCACAAATTCAAGGATATTAGGTGTCACACTCCCAAAATATCAGAGTATAATGGCGACAAGGGAGTGGTGACGTCATGATTATCATACACACATAGTCACAAAGAACGACCTCTAAATGGGACGTTCGGAAAATAGATCACTTGTAATTAGTAAAATAAATTGTTTTAACAAAGTGCGGAAGCATAAATTGAATACGGTTACAAAACATAGTTTTCTCAAATGGTACAAATGATCGTTGTTTCAAAGAAATGACGGCAATGCATGAGACCTCATTTAGCATCTTCCTTCTTAATACCTGAGAAAAACATTGCTAAAGTGTCAACATAAAGTTGGTGAGTTCATAGGTTTAGTTAGTTTGAAATGTTTAATGAACCACAAGATTTTCCCAAATGTGATGACAATATAACAGATACAAAGTCATCCCAAAAGTATTTATTACAGTCTAAGCTCGTGACACCGAAGCGTTAACATCACCGGCAGTATAATCATATAAATGTAGCCCAAACTAGATGCCTAAACCCACGACATCCTATATCAGATTCAAATGAAACTGTGCCCGCTTGTCCCCTTGTTGGACAAGACAGACAGGGACGTCAATCCCGATAGATCTATCCATTACATTCGCGCTTACACAAAGTAATTAACGGTTCACGATTCACGGGCCAATGCAACTGGGTTTTTAGTGGGACTTAGACTAATATATAAATCAGTAAATGCACTTGTGTTCACACGTTAAAATCAAGCAATGTCTCACCCCAAAAAGCAGTGAAAATAGTAAAGTATGGGGCTATAAACTCACCTCGTAAATTCAGCTGAGAGAACGAAGATAAAGTAGCTCGAGAGTACGGTTACGCTAGCCGCGACCTAATTAATTTAAGAATCGAGTTACGATACGAATAATTGTATGATTAAATGACTCGACACCCTAGTTGTGCTTGACGAAACCATACGTTTATGAAAAATACGATTTTGCGGAAAAGTACGATAAATGAAATCGGTTTATTAACGGGTCGGGTTTTACGGGTCAAAACATAACTTAAATTTATCAAAATTCGTTTTTGGGCTTTACTTAAACCAAATAAACTCATAAGGCCCAAACTGGGTCCAAAACATTACACCACAACCGGCCCAAGGTCAATAGACCCGGCCCGGCCCGCTTGGCGGATTAAACAAGGACGAGAGGAGTATGTATGTGTGTTTATCACACACAACTTCCCATGACTGAGAGATAACTCTCTCTCTCTCTCGGTATTACCTCCACCGTCCCAATACTCTCTCTCTCTAAACCTAGATCGGTTCTATCCTCTTCTATGGTTATCATCAAATCAGTTTGTGTTATTAAATTAAATATGGGTGGTCTGAGGTTCTATATCACGTGAGATGTGGGTTAATCCCCACATCAAACCGTTTGGGTTTTTCTGATGGTGTTCTTCCTTGCGGTTCGTAAAATCACATACCAAAATCAAAGATAAGTTCATTCTCCTTTATTTCTTTTAAAAGCTTTTAATTGATTTTCGATTTAATAAATAACAGTGGGTTCAATTGATTCGGGAATACTTGTTGTAAATCATATGGTGCTCGGATTGAAGATAAACAAAATTAGGGTTTTGAAATATTTGGGGGTTTTCATTAATATCGGGTTTAAACATAATTAATTGACGTTTTCATTTATAAAATCAAACTAATTTTAATATAAAATCGATTTATAAAATTAGGGTTTCGGTTAATTTGGGGGTTTTTGTATAATTCACTTTCAATCAAATTAATTAAGGGGTTTGGGTTTAGATTAGGTTTAATTAGCATTTTAATTAATAAAAAGCAAATCTAGGGTTTTATAAAAATTGGGGGTTTTTATATATTCGAATGTTACTCGTGTTTATATGATGTTTCTGAAACGTGGCAATGTTAATTAGATGTTTAAAAAGGTTTTACATGATTAGGGTTTCGATTTGAGTTGGGGGTTTCTATATATTCGCGGCATGATTAAGGTTTTCTGTAAAAGAAAGCTTGATTAAAATCTTTGGATTGGTTGGTAAGATGGTTAATAATTTGGCAGAAAATAGAACTTTGGTTGGTTTGTTTTGATGCTCGGTTTGGTCTTTGTCTCGGTTTGGTTAAACATGGGTCTCGGTTTGGTTCATGATTGAAGTCTTGATTTGGTTGGACATGGTCTCGGTTTGGTTCTAAGTTGGGTCTCGGTTTGGTTTCAATCGAGTCTCGGTTTAGTCTAAATTGGGTCTCGGTTTGGTTGACAGAAAAGTAATAACATACACATGTTTGTATTAAAAAGTTTAACAATTTTTCAGTTTTTAGTATACATGTATAAGTTCATTTCAATGACTAACCCCGGTTTCGTTTATTCGTAGGTTCGTACACAACAAGCACATCTAGACTTCGAAAAGAAAGACGAAAGGACAAAAGACTCACAATGGGGATGCTACGTTCGGTTTTGCAGGTTCGGACAGGATGAAGACCCTTGGTTGTGCAGGTTCGGACGAGACGTGTAGGTTGGCTGGACCAAAACTTCTACCCAGGAGTTGTATTGTGAAGACTTGTGCAGATTTTGATGTTTGTATTTTGGACTGTGATAACTTGTGATAACTTGTATTTGGACATTGGATATTACTTTGGATTTGTATATAAGCTTGTATAATTAGTCTAGGGTTAGTATAAATCTGGAAATGTTTGCTTGTGATGTACCCAAAAGGGGTAAACTAGGCAAATGTGCTGTCCTTTAGTGGGACAAATAACTATAAAGTTTATATGTGTAATGTAGACTTGTGACTGATTTGAGACCCTTGTATGACAAGTTTGGCCATGAAATGGAAGGTTTATATATTCAGTTATGTGTACACTTGCTGTGATAGCTATAAACTCGACTCGGGTTCAATATGTTTAGGTTTAGACGCGACTGAAATAACACGACAGCAAAAACCGTTTAGCGTACGATCCCAAAACAAAAGACAATTGTGCGAGACGTCACGAAAAACTTAATAGCTATGACAATTAAACGTACGGCACAACATAAAACGCTCACAACTTGCGTATTGCATTCAATTTAATAATCGCGAAACATTGAGGTGTTACATATGCTCTCCCTAAAAAGGGCTTTGTCCACAAAGCAAAATGATTAACACGTTCACGTTGACAACTCGTTGGTAAACAGTTGAAATACTCGTACTACATGAATAATTAAATGATGGAAATTTGACGAATGTCACAGTATTCCCATGTTTTAGAGATTTCGTCACGAAATCAAGACGTTGTTGTGGTAGGTTGGTTAACGAAAAGATGAGGATACTTGCTCTTGAACTGATCTTCACGTTCCCACGTGTATTCTGGACCTCTACGCGCGTTCCATCGGATTTTTACAATCGGTATACGGCTTTGCTTGAGTTGTTTAACCTGACGGTCCATGACTTCTACGGGTTCTTCTACGAAATTGAGTTTGTCGTCGAGCTGAATCTCCTCCAAAGGGATAACGAGTGCTTCGTCGGCTAAGCATTTCTTCAGATTGCAAATGTGGAACACATTATGCACTCGGCTAAGTTCTTGGGGTAATTCCAAACGATAGGCTACGGGGCCAATCCTCTCTATAATCTTGAAGGGTCCAATGTAACGAGGGTTTAACTTTCCACGCTTTCCAAAGCGAATCACACCTTTCCAAGGTGAGACCTTCAACATGACTTTGTCACCAACTTCAAACTCAAGAGGTTTGCGTCTCATATCAGCATAACTCTTCTGTCGATCCCTTGCGGCTTGCATACGGCTCTTAATCTTAAAGATCTTCTCAGTAGTCTCGTGTATGATCTCAGGTCCAGTGAGTTGTGCTTCACCGACCTCTGCCCAACACACGGGTGAACGACACTTCCTACCATACAGTGCCTCGAACGGCGCTGCCTTAATGCTAGTGTGATAACTATTGTTGTATGAGAATTCCACCAAAGGTAGGTGTCTATCCCATTTATTTCCAAAGTCAATCACACAGGCTCTCAGCATATCTTCTAAGGTTTGGATGGTCCGTTTACTTTGACCGTCGGTCTGGGGATGATACGCAGTGCTCATATCCAACTGCGTTCCCAAAGCCTTCTGCAGTGACTTCCAAAACTGTGAAGTAAATCGGCTGTCTCGGTCGGAGATTATAGACACAGGCACACCGTGCTTCGTGACTACTTCCCCCAAGTGCGTTCTTGCTAACTTATCCATTCCATCAGTCTCCTTGATGGGTAGGAAATGAGCCGATTTGGTGAGTCGGTCGACGATTACCCAAATCGTGTCGAATCCGGCTGCTGTCTTTGGTAGCTTGGTAATGAAATCCATAGTGATCCTTTCCCACTTCCATTCTGGCAGTTCGGGTTGGACCAATAATCCTGATGGCTTCATATGTTCGGCTTTGACTTTGGCACAAGTCAAACACTTGCTAACGTATGTAGCAATGTCCGCCTTCATGTTCGGCCACCAATACAACATCTTCAGATCATGATACATCTTATCAGATCCCGGATGTATGGAGTACTTTGACTTATGCGACTCATGCATAATCAAGGATCGTAGGTCACCATGGCATGGTAACCAACTCCTATTATCAAGGCATAACGTTCCATCCGAATGTGCTTCCAACTTCTTTATCATTCCTCCAACATCTTCAGTCTTACGAATTTCTTCCTCGACTGCTTCTTTCTGAGCCTTGAGAATTAAGGATGGAAGGTCTAAGTCAATGGTCATCATCAAAGCCTTCACCCTAAGAACTCTCTCCTTTCGACTCAAAGCGTCGGCCACGACATTTGCCTTGCCTGGGTGATAACGGATCTCGCAATCGTAATCACTGAGCAACTCTAGCCAACGTCGTTGTCTCATGTTGAGTTCCTTTTGGTTCAAAATATGTTGTAGACTCTTATGGTCAGTGAATACAACACACTTAGTACCATAAAGGTAGTGTCTCCAAATCTTCAAGGCAAACACCACTGCTCCCAACTCTAGATCATGAGTTGTGTAGTTCTTCTCGTGCACCTTTAGTTGTCTTGATGCGTAAGCTATGACCTTAGTCCTTTGCATCAGCACTGCACCTAACCCTTTTATGGATGCATCACAATACACCACAAAGTCTTCATTACCCTCGGGTAGGGCTAGTATCGGTGCTTCACACAACATCTGCTTCAACGTCTGGAATGCCAAGTCTTGCTCCTCCTTCCACTCAAACTTCTTATCCTTTTGAGTCAATTCCGTCATTGGTTTAGCTATCTTGGAGAAACCTTCAATGAATCTCCTATAGTAACCAGCAAGACCTAAAAATTGACGGATCTCCGTGGGTGTTGTTGGAGTCGCCCAATCTTTTACAGCCTCGATCTTAGCAGGATCAACGTGAATACCACTGCTGTCGATCACATGCCCAAGGAATTGCACTGTGTTTATCCAAAACTCACATTTGGAAAACTTTGCATATAACTTCTCCTTCCTTAGCAGCTCTAATATGGCCTTCAAATGCTCCTTGTGCTCTTCTTTGTTACGAGAATAGATAAGAATGTCATCGATAAATACAATCACAAACTTGTCCAAGTATGGTTTGCAAACTCGGTTCATGAGATCCATGAATACCGCAGGTGCGTTTGTCAAACCAAAAGGCATAACTTGGAACTCGTAGTGTCCGTACCGGGTTCTAAAAGCCGTTTTATGAACGTCTTCCTCTCTAACCCTTAGTTGATGATATCCTGACCTTAAATCGATCTTCGAGTATATGCTAGATCCTTGCAGTTGGTCGAAAAGATCGTCAATCCTCGGCAATGGGTAACGGTTCTTTATCGTCAGCTTATTCAATTCTCGGTAATCGATACACATTCTAAAGGATCCATCTTTCTTTTTGACAAATAAGACCGGCGCTCCCCAGGGTGAGGAACTTGGTCTAATGAAACCTTTGTCAGAAAGTTCCTTTATCTGTTCAGCTAACTCTGTCATCTCGGCCGGTGCTAGACGGTATGGGGCTCTAGCAACAGGCGCGGCTCCTGGTGTAAGCTCGATGTGAAATTCCACTTGCCGTGCTGGTGGTAGTCCGGGTAAATCCTCTGGGAATACGTCCGGAAAGTCTCTAACGATCGGTACATCTCCCATCTTCTTCTCGTGATCTTCTTCTCCTTCCTTTTGTGTTACTTGAACCAAGAATACCGGACATCCCTTCTCAATGTATCTTTGAGTCCTGATACATGAGATGACTTCCAATCTTGATCCACTCTTCACACCACTTCTTTCGCCTTGTATGATGAGTACGTCGTTTCCATAAGGAACACGGACACACTTCTCATGACATACAATCTCCGCGTGATGCTTCGACATCCAATCCATTCCAATGATGACGTCAAAACTTCCCAATTCTATAGGGAGTAGGTCGATACTAAACGAACGACCTTGTAGCCTTACACTACATCCTTTCAGAATAACGTCGGTGGTTACTGACTTCCCATCGGCTAATTCTACATTATACTTAACGTCTAACGCGGTAGGGGTAATATTTAGGCGTTCACTAAATATAGACGACACAAAACTCCTATCCGCACCAGAATCAAATAGTACTGAAGCATAGTTGTTATTGACTAGGAACGTACCAGTCACAACATTGTTGTCTTGCACAGCAGCTTCAGCACAGAGATGATACACTTTGCTAGGTGCCGTGAATCCTCCAGGAGTACTAGTTGTGGCTCGGTTATTTCCTCCTCGGTTCCCTTGATTCTGCTCCTGGTTCCCTTGGTTCTGATTTTGATTCCCTCGAATCTGGTTACTACGACCTTGGTTTCCACCGCTCGGACATTTGTTCTTGTAGTGACCTTTCTCTCCACATCCGAAGCAAGTGACATTTGCTCCTTGGCCACCTTGCGTTCCAGGTCCTCTTTGATTAGTAGCACGAGGTGGTGCTCGGCATTCCTTTGCCTTATGTCCCGCCTTCCCACAATTGTAGCACGTAGGGGGACATGCTCCTTCGTGGTGTCGACCACATTTTCCGCAGAAAGGTAGTCTCCCAGCGTAGTTCCCAGTATTTCCTTGTCCAGCTGTGAACACTCTTGCTACTTCTTGGCGCTTGTTCTGGTTGTAGTTGCTTGGGTTGTTGTTGTTGTTGGTATTGTTGTGGTAGTGGTTGCCAGACCACTTTCTTTTATCCCCAGTATTTTCTCCCAACTCCTGTACCACTTGGTACATCAGACTCTGAGCCATGTCGATTGCCTCGTGCAAATCAGTCGGCTTGGATGAAGTCACATTCCCTTTGATGCTCAAAGGTAGTCCTTCAATGTAGCGCTCCAACAATCGGTCATCGTTGGGCACCATTTCAGGACATAACAAAATCAGCTCCTGAAAGCGCTGATTGTAAGCAGTAAGAGCAGTACCCTTGACCTTCAGGTTCCACAGCTCAACTTCCATCTGCTTGACTTCATTTCGGGGACAGTATTTCCTCACAAACATAGCTTTAAATTCACTCCAGGGCGTCGCTTGGGCAACGTCAATGGTCACTGCACGAGCATAGACGTTCCACCAAGTCAAAGCACCATCCACTAACGTGCTTGACGCAAACTTCACCTTGTCGGCTTCAGCGACATTGCTAATCCCAAATTGGGATTCTAACTTCTCAAACCATCTGGTTAATCCTACTGCTCCTTCAGTACCTCGGAAACTTACTTGCGTAACTGCACGAAATTCCTTGTAGGTACAAGTACGTACAATAGCATTTGTAGCTCCATGGTTGGTCTCCTCCTGTGTGCTAGCTGTACGGTTTGCTTCAGCGGTCGCGAGTGCCTCGGCCACTCGTTCGACTATCATTTGGCTTAACAGGGCGGTGTCAATTCCACCGGTAGCGGCTGGCGGATTCTGCGTTTCGGATCTTCTAACTGGCGCCATAATCTAACAAGGTAATAGGATAATAAGTTTTTGCCAGACATAACATGCATGGCACACACAACACAATTATGAAATGCTCCAAGATATAATACACAATAATGATCTTACAATTTTTGCAACTCATAATATCATTCATGGAATCGTTTGATAATACATCATAGTTTGTCATAACATAAATAGAGAAAATAAAATACCAACTAGCTAAGACAGACTTCAAAGCTTAGTGGTCATACAGGGATAGGTCGATGGTACAAAATAATCTAACTAGTGCCCTCACGGCGCTGATGAAGCTCCTTCTCCAATTCTGCTAATCTCCTCTCAACCACTAGCTCACGAGCCTGGGAATCTCTCAACCTAACATCGGTGTCATGACAAGCGGCTCTAAACCTCTTATCCAAGTCTGCAACAGGGTCATCCACTGGTGCCTCTAATCCGCCTGTCTCCACCAATGGCTCTACTCCCCAACGGGTCATCAGGCTCTCAATCTCCTCAAGACGAGTGTTTGGCATGGATTCCATCTGATCAAGAACAGTAAGAAGCTGTCCTCGTAGACGGGTCACACATACTGTCAACACTGTCTCATCCCTGACTGGACTCTTCTTCGCCAGTGCCTCCAACTTATCCTGCACTTCATTGTACTCTTCACCTAAAGCCTCTACAGCATCCTCCAACCTGTTCAACCGTGTCGTCACACAACCATTTGCCGCCCCAAGCATCACCACCGTCGACGTAGCTCTCCTAGGAAGAGGAGTCGTAGCTCTCGGTCCTGTAGAGATACCAGCGTCAGTAAGCATCTCCTGGTATACTGCAGGTACAGTCTCTGGTGGTGGTAGCAGTAATGGTGTCTCTGGGACAGAACTGGCAGGTGTGCGGGCTGCATGCCTGTCAGTGGCAGTGAAAGGTATGAGGGGTCTGTAAGGTGAAAGTGGTGGTCGAGCAGCTCTCCCCCGAAGACGTCGTCTCACATAGTAGAAAGGTAGAGTACCAGGTGCTGGAGCAGGAATAGCAGTCCTTTCTCCTTCGTCTTCAGATGAAGATGAGGAGATGTGTGCTAGGGAAACCTCAGGAGTAGCAGCATATGCAGTAGGAGGGTTCTCAGTGTCTGTGACCTCCATAGGCTCTCCTTCCCCATCTGTAAACTCCATCCCATCATCCTCTGTCTCCTCTACCGTCTCATCTCCAGTCACTGATGCCTGACCTGGTGACTGCACTACGTCAGTGTCCATGTCATCCTCTCCCCCGCCTTCTAGGCTAAGCACATCGTCAGCTGATGCGTCAGGAATACGGATCGGTGAATGACGAACCTCTTCAGCCTCTCTCTCTACATCATCATCTGAAACCATCCGGTACCACGGATATCCTGACGGCGATCCTCTAGGTAGTCCTACTGATGAACTGATGGTCGACTGTGAACTACGGTTGTAGTATGCTCCTGTAGACGTGGAATCATTGGATGAAGACATCGCTGTAATCATAAACAAAATAAAGGTGTGTAAATATCTCATAAAATTAGTCCGTAAAAAGGACATTAACATAACACGGCAATCATTGTTGAATCCACATGTATCCCATATAACATAATTCAAATTTTGTTGTTGCACATGTAACCCATGTAAATATACCTCGTAATTGTTAATTCACATGTATCCCATTTATTACTTATGTATCTACATATACTTAATACTTACAATCTGCATGATAATCGATTAAACATAGAGCAGTTATAGTCTAGAATTACTAAATGCAACCTAGTTCTCTATAACTAGTGCTCTGATACCAATCTGTCACACTCCCAAAATATCAGAGTATAATGGCGACAAGGGAGTGGTGACGTCATGATTATCATACACACATAGTCACAAAGAACGACCTCTAAATGGGACGTTCGGAAAATAGATCACTTGTAATTAGTAAAATAAATTGTTTTAACAAAGTGCGGAAGCATAAATTGAATACGGTTACAAAACATAGTTTTCTCAAATGGTACAAATGATCGTTGTTTCAAAGAAATGACGGCAATGCATGAGACCTCATTTAGCATCTTCCTTCTTAATACCTGAGAAAAACATTGCTAAAGTGTCAACATAAAGTTGGTGAGTTCATAGGTTTAGTTAGTTTGAAATGTTTAATGAACCACAAGATTTTCCCAAATGTGATGACAATATAACAGATACAAAGTCATCCCAAAAGTATTTATTACAGTCTAAGCTCGTGACACCGAAGCGTTAACATCACCGGCAGTATAATCATATAAATGTAGCCCAAACTAGATGCCTAAACCCACGACATCCTATATCAGATTCAAATGAAACTGTGCCCGCTTGTCCCCTTGTTGGACAAGACAGACAGGGACGTCAATCCCGATAGATCTATCCATTACATTCGCGCTTACACAAAGTAATTAACGGTTCACGATTCACGGGCCAATGCAACTGGGTTTTTAGTGGGACTTAGACTAATATATAAATCAGTAAATGCACTTGTGTTCACACGTTAAAATCAAGCAATGTCTCACCCCAAAAAGCAGTGAAAATAGTAAAGTATGGGGCTATAAACTCACCTCGTAAATTCAGCAGAGAGAACGAAGATAAAGTAGCTCGAGAGTACGGTTACGCTAGCCGCGACCTAATTAATTTAAGAATCGAGTTACGATACGAATAATTGTATGATTAAATGACTCGACACCCTAGTTGTGCTTGACGAAACCATACGTTTATGAAAAATACGATTTTGCGGAAAAGTACGATAAATGAAATCGGTTTATTAACGGGTCGGGTTTTACGGGTCAAAACATAACTTAAATTTATCAAAATTCGTTTTTGGGCTTTACTTAAACCAAATAAACTCATAAGGCCCAAACTGGGTCCAAAACATTACACCACAACCGGCCCAAGGTCAATAGACCCGGCCCGACCCGCTTGGCGGATTAAACAAGGACGAGAGGAGTATGTATGTGTGTTTATCACACACAACTTCCCATGACTGAGAGATAACTCTCTCTCTCTCTCGGTATTACCTCCACCGTCCCAATACTCTCTCTCTCTAAACCTAGATCGGTTCTATCCTCTTCTATGGTTATCATCAAATCAGTTTGTGTTATTAAATTAAATATGGGTGGTCTGAGGTTCTATATCACGTGAGATGTGGGTTAATCCCCACATCAAACCGTTTGGGTTTTTCTGATGGTGTTCTTCCTTGCGGTTCGTAAAATCACATACCAAAATCAAAGATAAGTTCATTCTCCTTTATTTCTTTTAAAAGCTTTTAATTGATTTTCGATTTAATAAATAACAGTGGGTTCAATTGATTCGGGAATACTTGTTGTAAATCATATGGTGCTCGGATTGAAGATAAACAAAATTAGGGTTTTGAAATATTTGGGGGTTTTCATTAATATCGGGTTTAAACATAATTAATTGACGTTTTCATTTATAAAATCAAACTAATTTTAATATAAAATCGATTTATAAAATTAGGGTTTCGGTTAATTTGGGGGTTTTTGTATAATTCACTTTCAATCAAATTAATTAAGGGGTTTGGGTTTAGATTAGGTTTAATTAGCATTTTAATTAATAAAAAGCAAATCTAGGGTTTTATAAAAATTGGGGGTTTTTATATATTCGAATGTTACTCGTGTTTATATGATGTTTCTGAAACGTGGCAATGTTAATTAGATGTTTAAAAAGGTTTTACATGATTAGTGTTTCGATTTGAGTTGGGGGTTTCTATATATTCGCGGCATGATTAAGGTTTTCTGTAAAAGAAAGCTTGATTAAAATCTTTGGATTGGTTGGTAAGAATGGTTAATAATTTGGCAGAAAATAGAACTTTGGTTGGTTTGTTTTGATGCTCGGTTTGGTCTTTGTCTCGGTTTGGTTAAACATGGGTCTCGGTTTGGTTCATGATTGAAGTCTTGATTTGGTTGGACATGGTCTCGGTTTGGTTCTAAGTTGGGTCTCGGTTTGGTTTCAATCGAGTCTCGGTTTGGTCTAAATTGGGTCTCGGTTTGGTTGACAGAAAAGTAATAACATACACATGTTTGTATTAAAAAGTTTAACAATTTTTCAGTTTTTAGTATACATGTATAAGTTCATTTCAATGACTAACCCCGGTTTCGTTTATTCGTAGGTTCGTACACAACAAGCACATCTAGACTTCGAAAAGAAAGACGAAAGGACAAAAGACTCACAATGGGGATGCTACGTTCGGTTTTGCAGGTTCGGACAGGATGAAGACCCTTGGTTGTGCAGGTTCGGACGAGACGTGTAGGTTGGCTGGACCAAAACTTCTACCCAGGAGTTGTATTGTGAAGACTTGTGCAGATTTTGATGTTTGTATTTTGGACTGTGATAACTTGTGATAACTTGTATTTGGACATTGGATATTACTTTGGATTTGTATATAAGCTTGTATAATTAGTCTAGGGTTAGTATAAATCTGGAAATGTTTGCTTGTGATGTACCCAAAAGGGGTAAACTAGGCAAATGTGCTGTCCTTTAGTGGGACAAATAACTATAAAGTTTATATGTGTAATGTAGACTTGTGACTGATTTGAGACCCTTGTATGACAAGTTTGGCCATGAAATGGAAGGTTTATATATTCAGTTATGTGTACACTTGCTGTGATAGCTATAAACTCGACTCGGGTTCAATATGTTTAGGTTTAGACGCGACTGAAATAACACGACAGCAAAAACCGTTTAGCGTACGATCCCAAAACAAAAGACAATTGTGCGAGACGTCACGAAAAACTTAATAGCTATGACAATTAAACGTACGGCACAACATAAAACGCTCACAACTTGCGTATTGCATTCAATTTAATAATCGCGAAACATTGAGGTGTTACATATGCTCTCCCTAAAAAGGGCTTTGTCCACAAAGCAAAATGATTAACACGTTCACGTTGACAACTCGTTGGTAAACAGTTGAAATACTCGTACTACATGAATAATTAAATGATGGAAATTTGACGAATGTCACATTAGGAGACATAACTAACCTTTAAAAGAGTAAGGTTAACGCATGATCTACGCGAGAGAATTTCAAAACAGATACAGACGAAAACATTTAATGAATATGAATATATCCTATGTTTTCATAATTTGAGTACGCATTCGAAAGCTCCTCGGATCGTTACCCAGGTCATTCAAATGAAATCAAATCAAAAGAAATGATAGGAACGTCGATACATCCGGTTGGGTATTAACACTCGGTAATCAGATACTTTTACTAAGAATCTCACTACGGGAGAATTGGACAAGAAAGAATTGTCAATTGTCAAATAAGACAAATTCTACAGATGAGTAAATTCAACTCAGAAGAATAGATGCTACAGGCACATATTATGTCCCTATTTTTCACTTCTTGCAGATCTCATAAAATTTAATCTTTCACAATCTTCAAAGAAAATGTAGTGTTTATTCAGTAGTTTTATGGTGACTACTAGTCAGTCTTGCATGGTCCATTCCAAAATGTATGTAGGCACGCAACTATATACAATTTCAAGATTAACGATGCAATACTCAGTTCGTCAAAATTTTATCATCATGTTTATAATAACAACATTTTCATGCTTAATTCTTAAATAAGAATCAAAAATAAATTTACAAAGATTTTCTTTGTTATGAAAACAATTAAGTTTTCTAAGGTGTTTTATAAACAACTTCATTTCGATAACAATCACTTATAAATCTCACTTTGAATAATCCTCATAGTGATGAAAATTCAATTTTTTTCAAGGGATACTGTTTTATCTTATAAAAACAATGAGTGATCTGCAGAAGAGTGATGAAAGCTTGTTCACCAAGAATTAACTACGATATGAAAGGAAATGAGATTAGCCAATTAATCATGAGGTTCATGAACTCGATGGCACTCAAAAAGAATAATCCGCAACGTAACTCAATTCGAGATGAGTACTTGTTCAATGGTTGCATCACTAATGCGAGCATTAGGAAGAAGCAAGAAAAGATAGATATCATCGATACATGTAGAATTTAGCAATCAAAGGTAGTCTTTTCATTAATCACAAACAAGTCAAACTGTACCGTAACACATTATGTGTCACTATGTCATACAATTCCAAGATCTCATCCTACCAACTGATTTCTCAGTTAAGTTAGGGATTATTTTTTAAAAGATACCACAATGAATACTAATCTACAAGAGTCATTAGGTGTCCCACCTATCCCGGAAGATCCATCGGTCCCAATTCAGAAGAAGATTTCTTCAATTTATTTATTGGACACTGGGCATCCTCGTCATTGGACAATGGCCTAGGAACAACCCTTAACACGAATCAACAATCAATTAAAACATTATAATTCAATCACAGAACTTAACGACTTCCTCTTATCAATCTCATATTCCATACGGGCAAAATTTTATTTTTATTCAAGTTTCAACCAAATCATACTCAATGTGATATCCTACATCATTCTCCAATACTTTCAACCTTATCCTTAGACCTTAATAGGGCAATAAAGCTCGATATGAACAACACTTAATTTCCAATCCTATAGCTCTTTCAACAATAGTTATCAAATGAGTCACTAGTATGAAATGACTCGATCATTCAATTAGACTTCTCGGAAAGGTACTAGTGGCATGAGGCTTTTGGGTAATGGTTCCATTGACAGCCTCAAGTGCAACATTCACCCTTTCGATTCTAAAATTTAAGAATTGGATGACAACGAATCAGATGACACCTTTCCAGGTGGTAACGTTTTGTCAAGCTCCACTCTATAAGGAAAGATCGTCATGACATCGATATCAGTTTTAATCTCGCCAATTCTTCTTCAATATCACAATCAACTACTATCTACATTTCTACGAATATTAACCATTTGTTGGGATCATAAATATCCACAACTTGGTTTAGATCTAGGATAGCTAGAATTCCTATTAGAATAGCTTCGATTAATTTACTAGGGGATTTTGGGTTCCTTGTAACAATCTACGTCGTATAAATACCTCGTATAAATATCAAAATAATCATCAAACAATCATGTAATCAAATTACATCATATATATATATATATATATATATATATATATATATATATATATATATATATATATATATATATATATATATATATATATATATATATATATATATATATATATATATATATATATATATATATATATATATATATATATATATATATATATATATATATATATATATATATATATATATATATATATATATATATATATATATATATATATATATATATATATATATATATATATATATATATATATATATATATATATATATACATACATAGATATATATATATATACATAGATATATATATATACATATATATATATATATATATATATATATATATATATATATATATATATATATATATATATATATATATATATATATATATATATATATATATAGAGTGAAGTTATTCTACAAGAAATCTTATAATACAATAAATAAGGTGAATTGTGGAGGTGACATGTGTCATCTTTACAAATCATTATTCCACATCATATTGCCATATCATGTCATTTACTTCAAAAGAAATTGAATTTTTTGAAAATAAATTTCGAAAAAAAAAATTTCGTAAAATTATTTTTCGAAATTTAAAAAAAAAAAATTTCGAAAAAAAAAAATTCGAAATTTTTTTTCGAATTTTTTTCTTCAAAATTTTTTTTTCAGAAATATTTTTTCCGATATTTTTTTCAAATTTTTTTACTGAATCACAGTTACATGTTTTACTGCATCAAAGTTAAATTTCGAAAAAAAAATTCGTAATTTTTTTTTTCAAAATACTTTTTTCGAATAATTTTTTTGGAAAAACAAAAATTTCGGAAATGTTTTTTTCATAATTTTTTTTACTGCATTACAGTTACATGTTTAGTGCATCATGATTATAAATTAATGCATTACAATTTTAATTACTACATTATAGTGTATTCACCAATGTTTTATATATGATGCACAAAAATTATAACTACAATACGGTAAACTATTACATTAATGCACTAATAATACAAGTGATGACTAGTGATAGAATTTTTATTCTCCAACGGAAAAATATAATGCAGTTACTTATAATGTATCAATGTCATAATTATGATGCATTAAAGTTTTAAATTACTACATCACTCGTGATGCACAAAACTTATAATTACAATGCGATACACAATTATTATATTGCACCAAAAATAAAAGTGATACTAATGATATATTTGTATTCTCTAACGGATAACTATAATGCATTTACTTATAATGTATAATTGTTATAATTATGATGCATTAATGTTATAAATTACTCCATCATTCGTGATGCACAAAACTTAAAAATATAATGATTTTTACTAACTGCATCATTGTTATGCATATACAAAATCAATGCTATATTATTAGTAATCACATGTATTTTTTTTGCATGATAGTTATAATTTGACACATCGTAGTTTTAAATGTCTTGCATCATATATATGAGAATTACACCATAGTTATAAGTTTTGTGAAGGAATTATGATGCAATAACTTAAAACCGTGATGCATTAACTTATAAACATGATGCTCTAAAACGTATAACTGTGATGTGCTGAATTTTTATTGAATTGTTGTAGCGCATCACACTCCAAATTTCAGTGCATCAAAAGTATAAATATGGTGCATAAAGGTAATAAATTAGTGTCTTATTCGAGATGCACTAAATTATGTAACCGTGATGCTCTATATTTTTTTCCATAATAGTTTTAACAAAAAAATTTTGAAAAAAAAAGTCGAAATTTTTTTTTAATTTCGAAAAAATTTTCAAAAAAAAAAATATTTCGAAAAAAAAATTTTGGTAAAAAAAATTTAAAAAAAAATTATGAAAAAATATATTTTTTTTAAATTTCGAAAAAAAAAATTTTGAAAAAATATTTTCGAAAAGAAAAAATTTTTTTGAAAAAAATATTTTCGAAAAAAAATATTTTTGAAAAAAAATATTTTCGAAAAAATTTATTTTTTGAAAAAAATTATTTTCGAAAAAAAAAATTTTTTTGAAAAAAATATTTTCGAAAAAAAAATATTTTTTAAAATAAAATATTTTCCAAAAAAAAAATATTTTTGAAGAAAAATATTTTCGAAAAAAAGAATTTTGAAAATTTTTTATTAAGGAGATGATATGGAAAAGTGATGTGTGATAATGTTGTGACACATGTCACTCCCACATCCATCCCTTCTATTTTATTTATTCTATTATAAGAATTGTTTTATTTTACCCCAACTCTATATATATATATATATATATATATATATATATATATATATATATATATATATATATATATATATATATATATATATATATATATATATATATATATATATATATATATACATTAAAATAACACTTCTCAGTCTGGCCTTGTGGGTAACTCGGGAATTCTTCGGCACCGTTATAGTCAAAAGATTTTTAGACATTTTTAGAAAAATGTTTATAGTTAAAAGATTTTGAAATGTTTTATTCAAAACCTTAGTTTTAAAAATCTTTCGTTCTCTAGAACGAGAGCTCTGGTACCAAACTGTAACACCCCCAAATTTACACAATTCAATACAGCGGAAGACTCGTTGGTGTTACGGGATAGCACATTACTCACATCATAGACAATGCTTAAAAATCGCGTCGTTTAATAATAAAGCATTTCCATTCATAAATATCAAATTTACATAGGTCCCAAGTCATTGTATTTCATACAGGTTTTACAAAGCATTTGAATGGAAATTATTATTTAAGTGCGGGCCATTAATTCTTGTTGTCTTCCCGAGAATTACCTTCAAGTACCTGAGACAAAACATGTTAAAAGAAAAGGTCAGCGATAACGCCGAGTGAATTCATAGAGTTTATTAAAATCATCAATATATCATCGGTATATATTTATTACCGAAAATTGTTTTGTACAATCTTTGTAATAGGCCATAAAATAGCCAAAGTCATTTTATACAATTCCTTGTCAAAAATCATCATATAGGCTTTTGCCTTAAAAATCATTATACGAACCATTATCGTAAAAACATCATACAATACGTTTTATAACGTTGTATAGAGTTAAATAAAAACCGTTATATGAATATGGTTATGAAAAAACAAAACACGAACATAATACCAATAGTAAGACCACGTATTGCTAGTCAGGCAATATATCGTAATTCAATGCACAAAGCAGTATTTTCGTTATTTTTGGATTATTATAAGCCGCATGACATTGTTACCTTACTACAACAAACAACGGGTAGCTGGCCCGAAACTCATTTGCCCATCTAAATTAGCGTGTCGTCACAATAATCACGCTTGTGTAAATCTTCTCATACATAAATTCGCTTACCAATCAATGTGGCACGGCGGGGATCAACCGTCAAGGCGCAAACTGGGGTGATCGTCCCCAAATAGTACTATCATATTCATAAGCGTCTACCAAATCCCGGTAGTTCACAATTCATGATAATGGGACTTTTAGTGACATAACCTAACTTTAATAATCCATTTCATTTCATCTATCGGGTCATTTAATCATTTATCGGGTCATACAATCATTCGGGTCAAAATCAATAAACAGACAATCGGGACAAATAGTTTCCTAATTCATAAAAACTAACATGTTATCTCCATCGCGGGTTTATAAAACATTTCATAAAAACATTTAAAAGAGTGCGAGGCTATGAACTCACGTTGATGTCGGAAAGCGGGTTATCGGCAATTCGGATGTACGATACGTGCTTCAGTCACGGAAACCTAGACAAACAATACTCGTCTTAGACTCATGTCCAATGACTTTATAAAAATAACAATTATGTATACATATGATGATTTTATATATATGATGATCAGTGGGTTTACATATTCTCTTTTACTCATTTTAGTGTTTATGTATTGGTAACTTCTTACTAGTTTACTAGTTTTACCTATTTACGTGTTTTAGGTGAAATAAGCCTATTATAAGTTCATTAACTTGTATTAATCCATTTCATACTTGTATTATCAGTATTTATACTTTACATGTTGGGCCCAAATGGGTTAAGCCCAATAAATAAGTTTATAAGTGTTTTAGCCCATTTTGTTGTATTATTAGTCCAATAACGTTAACTTAGCCCGTTAATGTCTATATGTTATATAGTTCGGGTTTTATCGGTTTTTACTTGTTATATATGTTTATATATCAGTATGTGAGTTTATAAAAGTTTACATTAGACGGGTCCAACCGTCTAAGTTTTATTTAACAAAAACGTTAATTTTACGGTAATAGCCGAAAAAGTATTAAAAAATCATGTTTATAGTTTTATAACTTATAAAACTTGTCAAACTACCATTTTTATAAAATGTCCATTTATTTATCCTTACACATATTTATATAAATGTATTATATAAGTTAGTGGGTTTTAATTCATATTTTATACTATTTTTATTTGAGTGCTTATATAATAATATTATACTTTAATTTCTCAAAATCTGATTTTTACTTTCATGTTCACCAAAACAGCCATATCTAGAGTTCTATATGGAGATAGAAGCTCAAATGTTTATGGCATAAACTAGATGATATGTTCTCCATTTAACTCTTCTATAGCTACTGTTGAATCAGCCTCTAAGTATTTTATAAAATTCGTCCAAAACAGTGTACTCAGATTTTCACTCTAAACTTGTTTTGATCATATCTCACTCATCCTAATGATTCCATTGCATGGCCAACTATCAAATGTGTACAAGATATATTACTTACTGTATATTAATTTATTCAAGCCATTTTATCAGTTTTTCATATGATTCTTTACTGTTTTATACAGCCTACTAAATTAAGCAAGATTAACCATTTTTACATATAGTTTTTCATCTTTTTACCCATGATTATCAACACCAAATCCCCACATAATATTTTTATCATCATATATCATCATACATATATACATTTAAGAAGAAAATACATGATTACATAATCAAAATTAACAAAAGGATGGGGATGACAATCTTTATACCATCATGATGATGTAGGTTATGATCAAGACATGGATTTTGATGGAGAAACTTGTGATAAACCAATACCATCTTCAAGTCCACCAATCTTCAAGAACTCCTTGTGGAAAATCAGCCCTAAGACTCCATAGAAACTCCTCCTTGGATGTTATAATCATCACCAATCAATAGGGCTTCAAAAGGGCTTCATCATGTGTGTAAATAACACATGATTTCATGGTTGAAATTGATCAAATGGGTGTTATGGTGTGAGAGTGGGACGGCAAGTATAGAGAGAGTGGGAGAGTTTTAGTTGTTTTTGCATGAGAGAAATGGGAGCTAATGGTAAGTATGAGTGGTTTTGTGGTTAGTGGGAAAGTGTAGCTTACTTTGTAAGCTTAGCTTACAAGTGTAAGCTATGTTGTTGCAAGTTTGCCACATCAAGGATGTGGTATCCTTGTTTTGGCCGTCCATTTTGAGTGGGGTGGGGCAAGATTTATCTTGTCTCATCCCACTTATTTACGGGTATCCCTCGATTCTAGTTTTCTCGATTTGCGTGCCCTCGGGTCGTTTTACGAAAAACGTTTTTATAAATTATGATTCAACGGCACAAAACGAATCTAATAAAAATTGTTTCATCAAAAACGGAGTTCGAAAACGTAAATACGTAATCCTAAGGTTTCCGGTTTAGTCGTAAATGACGCTAAATTAAAATCGTAAGTCCTAATCTCTTCTCGTAATTTTGTGAGTTTATGAACCAACACAAATTTAAAATCCCAAAATAATATTCACTGATAAATTTATTTTCTGAAATGTCGGACTGTCACCAAAGACGGTGTATGTAAACGTAAGCACGTAACGTAGAATCCTCCGGTTTAGACGTAGTCGATGCTACTTCAAGACGTAAATCCAAATTTCTTCCCAAAAATAAGTGAGTTCATAATATAACATTAAAATAATATTTTCAAATAATAATTGAGAATAAAATATCAACCATAAATTGATGGATTGTCACACTTATGATGATGATTCTAGTTCTGATGGGGATAATTATGATGATTTTACTTCCGAGTATCCCGACATGCCCACTTATGATGATTTTGATGAGGCCGATACTCTTTCGAGTGATTCTTCTCATGATGAAGATCCTCCGCCAACCATGCTTAATCCAACTTTGGATGACTACTCATTTGAGGAAGACTTTTCTACTTTTCTCAATACATACTTCCCTCATGAGAGTGATGCTCCTCCTTTAGACTTTGATGATTATGGTCTTCATCCTTCTACGGATTTGAAGAAAATTCTTTCAAAGGAGACGACACCGGACGACACCAACATCCGCAGCACGTATGTTTTGACACCTCATTGTCCACCTTCTGAGGACGAGGTTGTGCATCTTCTTAGCGGATGTTCTTCAAATTCTGCTGAGCCTGAGTGCTATTTTCCCCTAAAGGAAAAGGTGTTCGACCCCGGTATTGAAATTTTTAAGCCATCTCAGTATCCGTCTGATGAAATAAAAGGAAAGATTTTTGGACCTATTGGAGATATGCTTGCACCTCTTCACCCTTGCTACCACCGTGCTCCATCTTTGTTTAAGGGAACCTTGCCTACTCTTCTTTGGCTTGCCTTGTTCACCTTAAGCTTGTGCTATTTGATGGACGAAAACTATGTATTTGATCCCGGTGGATATGTTTCCTGCTTCTTCCTATGTCAATCAAGGTCGAGTCAGGCTCTCGACTCGGTTATAAAAAACAAGCGCTTCTTGGGAGGCAATTTTTGACGACCCGTGATTCCGTGTTCCCGTCTTCCCGGTTCTATCCTAAACTCTTTTCGATTCGCTATTTTATATTTTTCAATTTTAAAATAGGAATCTCTTTAGTTGTCTTTTCCTTAGCAAGATTTAAACAAAGTGCACAATGTCCTAAGTGTAGGGGAGTTTACTCCCACATGCTTAAACATTGAGGACAATGTTTATATCAAGTGTAGGGGGGACTTCTATCGAAGTTAAGTGGCCTTTTCCTTGCATTTGTCCTCATTTTAACCGGAAAAATTAATTTTTCGACATTTTTCAAAATTTTTTATCTATTTTGGCCTAGTAGTTTTACCTTTGTATAGTTATTTTCCTTCTTTACTAGAATAAATTTTAATAAAGTGGTTTTAATTTTCAAACGTTGTGAATCTTTTGACTCAAACCGAGTTTACTTATCTAAGTTTACTCTAGCTTGTATCCTTAACGTGTTTGAGTCAAGTTTTGCTAGGCTTTTATATAGGGAGCTATAAAACGCGAAAGTCTTAACTCTCACGGGTTAAGAACAAGAACTTTTCGCAAGTTTCTATAATTGATCCTAGAGAGTCGTTTATCAAGGGAACTTTAAAATGCGATTTCTAAACTTGAAAAAGTCTAAGAATTTACAAGATCCTATAGATGACTCGAAAACCCAAAACTTCGATTTAATAGGCTAGGCATCCACGAGTCTCATTCCTTGAGATTTTAGATTGTGGAGAACGAGAGATGATAGAGTCAATTATAAGTTTGGTATTCTTTCGTGAATTTATGTGAGTTAATTATAAGCCTATTCTCCTATCGCTTGCTAATAAATTTATCTGCAATAAATAAGGTTGTACGATTTGAAAAGTTACTTAACTTCTAGCCCAAGATCGTTTAAAAGTTGATCGGTAACGATTAGAGTTCATAGCCAAGGCATAACTTATTGAAGCGGGATGCGAAGATTGGCGAGTCCAAAAAGGTCCTAACAAGGCATGAGGGCTACATTTTGTTGCTAAAGATCCAAAAGTGATGTGAAGAATCATTTACCGAAAATCAATATGAAGGATCGAGACACACGACGAAAAGCAAATACTCCCCAAAAGATCATGGAGAAGTCTATCCAAAAAAGCCCTAACAAGGTATGAGGATAAATAGATCCAAGTCCTAAAAGGAGGCGGATCGTTATATATAAAAGTCCAAAATAAAGATTGGAGAAAAATGAAGAAGTCGTGGTCCAAGTATGAAGAATCTCTCAAAACTTCAAGTGAAGAAATTCCTATTTTGAAGAGAAGACCATTATTTCATGAACGTCTCTCAAAGATTTTAAGTATGAAGTCGCTGCCAAATATCGGTCCGAGAAAGGTCTCAAATCGTGAAGCGAGTTATGCCAAGATATGAACTTTATGAGGTCCCGAGAAGCAGTTTTAAAAGATTTTGTCCTTTAGCTAACTATTGATTAAATCGTCCCACTTTATTTTCAGCCTAAATAACTATCGAAATAAGTCAACAATGCATCCTCGTGATCATTCAAGACAATAATAAAATATAAGAGATACACCTAGGAATAAGGGAGTCTAAGTAAATAATTGGCCCACATTAGTTCGTGTTAGTTTGCTAACTTATAATAACAATGATCTCGTTTTTAAGCTTGTTTTGGAGAATGTGAAAACTTGAGGATGATGATCATTCATGACATTTCCAAAACCCTAAGGTATGTCTTTGATTTCTTTACTTACTTTCTTCCTTTGAATGTTTATAATTTTCTATCTCTTTAATAAAGGCCAATATGGATTGATTATGATGGAAAATGTAAAACGTGCTTTGTAACTAATGCATTGCATGAGGACATTGCAATGGTCAAGTGTAGGGGATTTTATAGGTGTGTAAACACCCATCCTTTTACCACTTAATTACAATAATAACCAGGCCAAAACGTGTATTTTATGTCGTAAATGTCGGAATTATGCGTGGTTTGTGTTTTTGTTGTGATTTAGGACGAAAATGTGAAAAGGGAGGAAAACACGGGCTTTCTCGAGCTTTTATCGAAGAAAAAGACAAAAGACGAAGTCAAGTGATCAAGAGTGCAAAAAGAACGGAAGTCCAATGCGTATTATGAAGATTTATCGAAGAAAAAGTCCAAAGACGGAAGTTTAATAAATCTGAAGAACTCGAGTCTAATTTATGAAGAAATCACAAGACGAGTTTAAAGTAATCCCGAGACAAAGTCTGAAAGGTCGAAGAATTTAAAAGATTAAAGACTAAAGACGAAGGATTAAAAGATAATTAAAAGAAAGAAGAAAGAGAGGAGGAATCTTCCTTCCACTAATCACCTCCTCCCCTATAAATAGAGTCATTAGGATTTCATTTGTTTTTGTTGGCTAATAGTGACAATTAGTTCTTCCACCATTTAATTACTTGCAATTTAAATTCATGTCATTTACTTAATTGTCTTGCACTTTTAATTCCTTTAATTTCAAGTAAGTTTCCTTTTTATGTTATTGAATCTTTACTTTTCTTGTTAATCTCCTATCTACCTTTCTTGTTTAATCTTTAATCTTTATGCTTTATGTTCATGTTTATGTTCTTTAATTTTTATTAATTTGATCAAGTGGGTTTTGATTATTTTGGTTATTATTGTTAGTTTTATTGATTTTGATTGATTGGTTATTGTTTAGTTAATCATTTATGTTATTTTGGTTTAATCTTTCGGTTGATTTTGGTTAGATTGGTTTAGGTTCGTAGCTATTGTTCTTCTTTGTTCTTCGCACTTTCTGTTTTCCCAGGATATTCCGAATCAAGGTTTTCAGGCAGTTTATTCCGGATAAAGGAGTTGGTCTAAAATATTCCGGATCAAGGCAATTATTCCGGATAAGTGATTTATTCCGAACCAAGGATATATTCCGAATGAACGAAACATTCCGGATGAAGGTATGTTCCGAGTGAAGCAAACATTCCGGATGAATAAAATATTCCGGATGAGCAACTTATTCCGGATGAGCAACTTATTCCGGATGAAGGTCTTAGTCTAAAATATTCCGTATCAGCAACATATTCCGGATCAACTTAATATTCCGAATCAGCAACTTATTCCGGATCAAGACATTCCGAATGAAGGTTTGAAAGTTATTCCGAATCAAGTAAATTTCAGATTATTCCGAACGAAGACTTTTATTCCGGATAACCAGACATTCCGAACCAAGCCTGATATTCCGAATAAAGGGTTTATTCCGGATGAACTAATTATTCCGGATGAAGGATTTCGTTTGATTATTCCGAATAAACAGATATTCCGGATGAAGCTTTTATTCCGCATGAGGTAAATATTCCGAGTGAAGAAGAATTATTCCGAAAGAAGGTGAAATTCCGAACGAGTGATTATTCCGAACGAAGGTTTATTCCGAATGAGCTGTTTTTAGTTTATTTTAAGTTTATGTTTTTAAATTCTTAAACTTTATTTTTCCCGCCTTTTTACTTAGTCGCACTTTAAGTTTACTTGCCTTAGTTTATTTTAAGCTTGCCTTTAGTTTAAGTTTAAGTTTGCCTTTAGGATAGTTTTTAGTTGCGATTTAAATTTCCGTTATTTACTTTTAATTGCTTTTAATTTCTCGTCATTTATTATTAATTACTTTTAGCTTTATTTTACCTGCCTTTTACTTTAAAGTTTTGCACTTTTTTTATTTCACTACAACGACACAACATTTGTTTGCACCAAAAGACGACTGAGTCGCACATTAATCCATTTTTCAATTCGAAGAGACTGGAATAACGATATTTTCTTACTGGCCAAAAGTTTGTATTACTTGTGTCTTTTGCTTAACTTCCCTTAGACCAAATGTATGGCGAACGTCATTTGAACTAGTTCGAGACGTGTTCTTTGGACTATGTCTAGGGAGACTAGAGGCAATCATGTGATTAGGTCTTGCAAAAGCCGTTTTAGTCACATTAGACCTAGATGGTGGAGTGACTGGTCTAGAAAGATGAACCATATCAACTTGGGAGGCAAACCACGATCTCGAGGATTGTGGTCGCTCGGATCTAAATGCAGTCGGTTGTCTAACAAACTGATTTGTAGGTGGTTTCCCCAAGATTGATGGTTTTTCAAGCTTAGTGTCCACACTAGTTCCTTTAGTTTTCCTCAACTCGTTTTTCAGAGCCGCTATTGCAAAAACCTTTTCCTAAACTTGAGCTTTTAACGTCTCATTTTCTTTGAGCAATTCATCTTGGGATGCCAACTTAGATTCAAGCAACTTAATTTGTTTCAAAAGATTATCCTTTTCAGCTTTAGAATCTAGAACTGTTTGATCCAATTTTCGTTCAAGAACAACGTTTGATTTTTCAAGTTTTTCAAAGTATGTTTCAAATTTCTCTGTTTTCTTCGAAAATTCAATTTTGGCATCCTCAAGCTCTTTTGATTGCTGAGCTAAAATCATTTCAAGATCTTCAATCCTAGAAGTAGAATTGGTTAAAGTAGCAGTCATAAAACACATATCATGATCTTTAGCATTCTGATCATTTCCTCCCTCATTATGACTCACATTGGATGAATCAGAAGTAGTATTGCTATCACTCTTTTCCATCCCATGTTCGGCATAGATAGGGTCAGAATGCTCAACATGCTGTAAATCATTGTTAGATACAATATTCAATTGTATCCCTACTATTGGCTCTTCGTCATGCATGCTTGAATCATGTTGTCGTGATGCAATGACGCTACTATCATTGTTAACCGATGTGGTCTCCTTTGAGTCATTCGTAAGGCCATTTGTTTTCTCTGGCATCTGCATCGGATTTTTTTGTATTCCACTATCATGCTCTTGTTGAAGTTGTGAACTTTCATAAATCAAAAGTGCAATAGATTTCATGAAATCGAGCAATCTATCACTGAAGTCTTTAACCTCGATTTGTGTGGCTTCAAGGAATGATTGGCAGATCGTTGAAGCTTCAACCTTGGCAGGATCAAATTGAAAGAAACTCAAAAAATGTTGCTCTAGAACTTGAAGTGAATGTGAGGATTCAATTTGATTAATTTCTTCTTTGTTGATCTGCTTTAGTAGTTGGTTAAATTTGAGGAGCATTTGGTGGAAGAAAATGGTACGATCTTGATCGAAGAGTGTCACAAATCGGCTTCCTTCTTTAAGTAGAGAAATGTTTGACAGATGGGACCGAAGGGGTAGAAATAAAGTCATTCTACTTTCTCTAGCTTTAACTTTCATTTTATGCAATTCTCCCTCTTGAAAATTCGAATTCAAAGACCCCATTGAAGTTTGATGAACAATGACGTTAAGGATTACGATCAATGAAGAAATCCGTCTTCACTTTCAAATAATAAAACCCGATCAAAAATTCGTCGGCAAAATAAACCTTGTCACTTTATCACGTCACTTTTGTCACGTTGTCACGTCACTTTTGTCACATCAGTTTGTCCCGACTATAACTTAATATCATAAAATTTATTCAAAATAGAAATTTGAATAAAATTGAAATGATTGAAAAGTTAGGATATAAAGTTATAAACTCACACGACCCAAAAGAAAACAACGAACAACGGCCCACTTAACATCAATATACAGACCCAAAAACGTGTATTACTTAAAAACGTGTATGAAAGTTACACTTGTTTTAGAACCCACGTGGCATTACTAGTTGATGACTATTCTTGTTGAGTCCCCTACATAGATACCACCGTCTCTCTTTACTTGAAAAAAAATCAACACACATTGATTAAAATAAAAACTCACTAACCCTAATCACAACCTTTACTATCTAGGTTCCTCCGTCTCAAACGTGATCTATACACCCAAACGTGATCTATACAATCACAACCTTTTAATCAAATGAATCCCATGTATTATCAAATCCTCACATATCTCATTATCATACACCCAAAGCAATAAAACCAACACATCAGTCTTAAATCGATGGAAACCCACGAAGAACAAGCAATAGATTTTGACTTCAAGATCAAACAATTGGTCTCGGGTAGGTATTTTTACTTTGTTGCATGCGTGTGTTTTCTGTTATAATTCTGGAATCGAAGCAAAGACAAACAGATAACAGATTTGTTACTCTTTTTCTTTATTTTCGAATATCAAAAGTGGTTTAAAACCTCACAAGAATCGATGATGATTTTGTTCAAACAATTAATATCTGAAAAGATCTATTAAATATAGAACAAATCTGAGATATGGATTTGTTTGTGGAGGAAAAAGGTTGGGTTTGATGTCGAGAGTAGGTGCGGTGTTGCTTGTGTGTGGGTTGAGGCTGGGTTTTGTGTGAGCCGTGAGACGAGAGTTGTGTTGGTCTGGTGATGTTCGGATCGTTTGAGTCTTGGGTGTGGGTGAGGGAGTCGAGGGTAGTTTTGTCAGGATATCGAGTCGAGTTGGTTTTGTCGTGTTCTTGTCTAGGTTTGGGATCGAGTCAAGATTAAAGTCGAGAGAAGTATGGTTTGAGTCGAAATGGTTTAGTGTTCGAGGTTTGGTTAATGTCGAGTCCAATTTAGTGCTTGAGTCTTTTTGGTCTGTTTTTTGTCGAGTCAAAAATTTGGTTGTATCGCAATAAAGAGTCAGGTCATTGCAATATTGAGTCAAACTAAACAAAACTTATCGCAGTGATTGATCGTACTCAGATCGTACTCAGATCGCACTCAGATCGCACTCAGATCGCACTCAGATCGCACTCAAATCGCACTCAGATCGCACTCAGATCGCACTCAGTCCGCACTCAGATCGCACTCAGATCGCACTCAGATCGCACTCGTGATCGCACTCGTGCTCACACTCGTGATCGCACTCGTGATTGCACTCGTGATCGCAGTCGTGACCGCAGCTTCAATCGTGACTTCGATCGTGACTTCGATCGTAAGATGGCTATCGCAGGTTACAAACCCTAGGGTTTATGTGATCGTAACGAACAAACCTGGACAATTCCGATGGAGTATAGATCGTAATTTACAAACCTTTCTGAGACAAAATTGATAGCTAATAAAACGAATGTACAAAAAACAGTGCTAGTTGCTAGGAGACAATGTTGATACAGTTGCTAGAGACAAAAGATGGACGAGAAAAGTGGAACCAAAGTTTGACAAAACTGATTACTTAAAAAAAGATAAATTTGAGAACTTTAAGGAAAAAATTTAGAATATAGAAACCATTTTATTCTTAATAACATAAACTTAAAGAAAAAGATATACGAGAGAAGAAAACCATTTTGCCCAACTTAAACTTAAAGAAAAAGATAGACGAGAAAGAGAAAAAAAATTGTGAAAGAAAGAAAATTTTACCACCAAATCAATAGATCAAAACACGCCAATCCGAAGAATCAACCAAAGCTCTTGATACCAATTGTAGGTCTAAAGTTTCTTAGGATTTAGCAATGTTATGATTTAACAAATGAATGGAATGGAGAAGGAAGAAGTAGAGAGAGAAAGGAGAGAAAGAGAAGAAAGATGGAATGTGTGAAATATCAAAGTGTTCAACCCCTCCTAACATGCTAGGAGGGAGTTTATATAACCACCCTACATGTGGGCTTTGGTGGGCTATATGTTAATACATTAGATAACGAGTCCATTACTTGAATCTCTCTTTGGAGTGACCGATCCTTTCTAAATACGTAAAAACGTATTTCCAACATGTGTTTAGGTACCTATCGTATGAGACATGAAAAGATAATACGGCTGAGCAATACGCTCAGTGAATAGATATAATGACATCATAAGAATAATGTAACATTAGTAATAAAATTAAATGCAGCGGAAATAACGTGTATGTCCTGAGTAAACCTAGGAGACAATTTATGAAACATGAAGGATAATTTTTTTTGGTAAAAGGGTAGCAACATAAGGATAATTGAAATTTCATAAGTTGTACATGTAATATAAATAAGTGCCCACGAGTTAATATAGGTCATAACATGTCATGCAATATAATATCATCAAGGTGTGCATGAATAAATAGAGGGGCTGGCTCGTCATGCAATAGAGTGGTGACCTCTATTAATGTAAACATGTAAACTAGGATGCACCCATATGCCCCGAAATAATAATAATAACCAACTTGTAATATAACATGTAACGTGAAGGGGCGCCTTGAGAAATCACTCTTGTCTCGGAAGAGTCATGACACAGGTGCCTCATATGTCATGGTCATGATACCTTTATAACTAGGTGGTAAATCATGTAAGTCATGCTCATGCATGTATATAGCTGGAGAAATACATGGGCCATGAAATAAATAATAATAAGAGCATGGCAAACATGAAAAGTTTTATAACATGAAACTGGAGAGAACATGTGGCATAGCAATCGAGGAATCCTAATCATGAAAAGAAATGAATGTCCTTACTGAAGGACGAAATATACGTACCTTGTGTCCAGCAAGCAATGAGAAAGATGAAATACCGAAACTGGACTACTCCAACTTCACGTGATCTACATGATAAAGGACGTGTATGAGTTACTTATTCATGGTTTATCGTGTCTTCCCTTAATGTTATATACATTTTTTTGGTAAAAGGGACATTGTCCCCGCCAAATATATTACACCAAAAAGCGTTTAAGTACAAGGAATGTGGCTGAAGTACCACATTAACCGCAAGCTAAAAGCTTGTAACCAAGTGTGTATGACATGCCATAACCACACAACCAAAACTAAAACTACACTGATCTAAGGAACATTAAAGTAAGTAACATCAGCTCTCACAGCTCTCCAACAGCAGCAGCATAGAGGAAGCAGGCGACCCAAATAAGGTTTCCTCCTTAAAAAACCTTCCCAAGAAAAACCCAAAGGGAAAAACCTTGGAGAAGGAAAAAAGAGTACAACCCTTACCTGGACCTCCCTTCATGATTCAAACAAATATTGGGGATCTTCCACTTATCAAGTAAATTACGCGAATAAGGAGAAACCTTCTTGAATTTAAACGTAACAAGCTTCTGCCGCACCATAGATAAAAATAACATCAACAATTTGAGGCACCGTAGAAGTCTGTTTGTTAAACAATCTAGCATTTCTCTCACGCCATAAGTAGTAAGACGTAGCTCCAACAAGCAAGCGCGCGATAATAATAGTAACAGTCTTTTTTCGAGATAAAGCAATAAGATGATTAGAAACATCACCAAGATGATGCGAAACATCCTCCATACCAGCCATATCACGAACACGAGGCCAAACCTGTGTAGGTATTGGACACTCAAAATATAAATGTGAATGTGAGTCACGAACCATACTACACATAGGGCAAACAAAGAGGTATAAATAAATAATACTTGGCTTTTACACCAAGTATAAAATCTTATCGTCCGATCTCTTCGAATTGAATACCGGTCTAAAGTGCGACTCAATTGTCTTTTGGTGAACAAGAGAATGGTTTGGTTTTGTTTATCTAATTTTAACTAATAGCAAATAAGTAAGTGTCATTGAGTAAAGTAGAAGTTTAAAGATTATACTAAAATTACGAGTTAAAAATGAATGCTTAACAACTTAAAGGCAATATAAAAAAAATACTTGAACACTAAATAAAACTAACACTTGGAAACTTTTGTAGAAACATGAACTCATCCAATCGGAATATTCTAAAAGTGAGTGATCGGAATAATGGGAAAAGGCACTAATCGGAATGTAATAAATGTCTACTGATCGGAATGTTAAGAATGGCGCGATCGGAATGGGGGAAACAAGCCCCAATCGGAATGTTGCCAAATCCTTCAATCGGAATATCCAAAAATGATGCTGATCGGAATAACTAAAACCCTTTTCCGATTTGACAATCGGAAAGAGGGGGATGGTGGTGGTCGGAATACTACGATCGGAAAGGGGTTTAGACCCTTTCCGATTTAGGTGAGATTCGAAATAAGCTAGTGATAAGCTACTATGATAAGCTCACACCAAGACTAGCACGAATCAAAAGTGAAATATACTAAATAAGCACAATCAACAACTTATCCAAACATAAAATAAGCAAACCTTTAAATCAAATCATAAAAAGATGAACTTTTTAAGAAAACTTTTAAAAGTAAATAAGCTAAAAGAAACGAATAAGCCAATAAGCACAAGGAACTTAAAGCTCAATCGAATGAAAGCTTTTGTAGGAACAAAAAGATTAACTTTTTAAGCATGAAATCATTAAGAACAACACGGATCATATGAAATTCGCGCCAAAATTAAACTAAATATCAAAGAAAGGTAGAAGGAGATGAAAGATTAAAAGCTTAAACTTAAACTTGATTAATGAAATCAACAATACATAAAGATTTAATCTTGAAAGATTAAAAGAAAAGATGAAACTTAGTGAGAGAAAGTTGAGAACTTTCTCTCTCTAAAACTAGAAAGAAAAGTGAAAAATGAAAAACTAAAAACTAAAAGACTAACTCCCCTCCTAATGTGTATTAGGAGGGTATTTATAGGGAAAATGGAAGGAGTGCATGTGTTGCATCTTCTTTCTTTCTTTTGCATCTTCTCGACTCGATTTAATTCTTTGTCTTTTCTCGACGTCGTCTCGGGATTTGAACTTGTCTTGTTAATTTTCTTCTTTAATTTAGACTTGAGTTCTTCGACTTCATTAAACTTCCGTCTTTAGATTTTTCTTCGATAAATCTTCAGAATAGGCCTTGGACTTTCGTTCTTTTTGCACTCTTGATCTTTTGACTTCGTCTTCTCCCGTTTTCTTCGATAAAAGCCCGTGAAAGCCCGTGTTTTCTTCCTTTTTCATCTTTTGGTCCTAAAACACAATAAAAACACAAACCACGCATAATTCCGACTTTTACGACATAAATTACACGTTTTGGTCTTGTTATTATTGGAAATAAGTGGTAAAAGGATAAGTGTTTTCACACTTATTAAATCCCCTTCACTTGACCATTGCAATGCCCTCATGCAATGCATTAATTTTAAAGCACGGTTTACATTTTCCATCATAAATAACCCACCTTGGCCTTTATTAAATACTAAATATGAAAAGATAGAAACAAGTAAAGAAATTAAAAACTTACATTGTGTTTTGGCTGCCATGAACGTTTATCATCCTCAAGTTTCACGTTCCCCATACCAAGCTTAAAAACGAGATCATTGTTATTATAAGTTAGCAAACTAACACGAATTCATGTGGGCTAATAATTTACTTAGACTCCCTTATTCCTAGGTGTATCTCTTATATTTTATTTTTGTCTTGAATGATCACGAGGATGCATTGTTTGACTTATTTCGATAGTTATTTAGGCCGAAAATAAAGTGAACGATTTAATCAATAGTTAGCTAAAGGAAAAAATCTTTTAAAACTGCTTCTCGGGACCTCATAAAGTTCATATCTTGGCATAACTCGCTTCACGATTTGAGACCTTTCTCGGACCGATATTTGGCAGCGACTTCATACTTCAAATCTTTGAGAAACATTCATGAAATAATGGCCTTCTCTTCATAATAGGAATTTCTTCCCTTGAAGTTTTGAGAGATTCTTCATATTTGGACCACGACTTCTTCATATTTTTCCAATCTTTATTTTGGACTTTGATATACAACGATCCGCCTCCTTTTAGGACTTGGATCTTTTTATCCTCATACCTTGTTAGGGCCTTTTTGGATAGACTTCTCCATGATCTTTAGGGGAGTATTTGCTTTTCGTCGTGTGTCTCGATCCTTCATATTGATTTTTGATAAATGATTCTTCACATCACTTTTGGATCTTTAGCAACAATATGTAGCCCTCATGCCTTGTTAGGGCCTTTTCGGACTCACCAATCTTTGCATTCCGCTTCAATAAGTTATGCCTTGGCTATGAACTCTAATCCGTACCGAGCAACTTTTAAACGATCTTGGGCTAGAAGCTAAGTAACCTTTTAAATCGTACAACCTTATTTATTGCAGATATATTTTTTTTTGGTAAAAGGGTAGCAATGACCCCGGTAAATAGAACCAAAAAAAGCGTTGAAGTACAAGGAATGTGGCTGAAATACCACATTAACCGCAAGCTACATGCAGCTTGTTAAACAAAATGTTTACGACAGGCCATAAACATTAACTAGTCTAGAATACTGGAAATATATAAACTAGACAAAAACCAAGACGATAACATAAAGTTACGAGGAAAATAATAAAATATCAACATGCGATCAGCCAGTAAGAGTGCTTGCCCCAATATGAGTATTGAGAAGATTCACCGATTCATCAAAGACGACCTCGACTCCCTCCTCCTCCTCATTATCTTCCTCGCTTACTTGAGCCCCTTCGTCAATACCAGGCATGGACAAAGATGAAAATTTATTGCAGATATATTTATTAACAAGCGAAGGGAGAATAGGCTTATAATTAACTCACATAAATTCACGAAAGAATACCAAACTTATAATTGACTCTATCATCTCTCGTCCTCCACAGTTTAAAATCTCAACGAATGAGACTCGTGGATGCTTAGCCTATTAAATCAAAGTTTTGGGTTTTCGAGTCATCTATAGGATCTTGCAAATTCTTAGACTTTTTCAAGTTTAGAAATCGCATTTTAAAGTTCCCTTGATAAACAACTCTCTAGGATCAATTATAGGAACTTGCGAAAAGTTCTTGTTCTTAACCCGTGAGAGTTAAGACTTTCGCGTTTTATAGCTCCCTATATAAAAGCCTAGCAAAACTTGACTTAAACACGTTAAGGATACTAGCTAGAGTAAACTTAGATAAGTAAACTCGGGTTGAGTCAAAATGTTCACGACTAAGAAAAATTAAAACCACTTTATTGAAAATTTATTCTAGCAAGGAGGGAAAATAACCATAACAAAGGAAAATACAGCTATACAACTAAGCCAAAATAGATTAAAAATTTTGAAAAATATCGAAAAATCAAATTTTCCGGTTAAAATGAGGGCAATTTCATGGAAAAGACCACTTACTTCGATAGAAGTCCCCCCTACACTTGATATAAACATTGTCCTCAATGTTTAAGCATGTGGGAGTAAACTCCCCTACACTTAGGATATTGTGCACTTTGTTTAAATCTTGCTAAGGAAAGGACAACTAAAGTGATTTCAATGTGAACATATAAAATATGAAATATTGAATCACAAGAGTTTAGGATAGAACCGGGAAGATGGGAACACGGTATCACGGTTCGTCAAAAGTCATCAAGGTGGATCTTTGAAGTTTTAATCCCTGCACAGCACAAGAAACAAGACAACAAACACATACGGGGCTCCCCCTACACTTATTATAAAAGCAGTAAAGGATAGATCACGGGTTGCCTCCCGAGAAGCGCTTGTTTTTTATAACCGAGTCACGAGCCTGACTCGACCCAAATTTAGTTCATGGGAAACGTGGTGAGGGATGGAATCATCTCATGAGAGATGTCCTCACCAAAATACAGCTTCAAACGCTGGCCATTCACCTTGAAATTGGGCCCATTAGGCTGAGAAAGCTCAATGGTCCCATATGGAAAGACTTTGCCGACGGTGAATGGACCAGACCAGCGGCTCTTCAACTTGCCTGAGAAGATCTTCAACCGAGATTTAAAGAGTAGAACTTGATCACCAACGTGGAACTCTCGGTTCTTAATCCTTGCGTCATGAATGATCTTGGTCTTTTCTTTGTAGATCAGTGAGTTCTCGTAAGCTTCATTCCTCAGTTCGTTGAGCTCGTTGAGTTGAATCTTGCGATGATCAACGGCTTTGTTGATGTCGAAGTTAGCCCACTTCAAGGCCCAGTGCGCCTTATGTTCCAGCTCGATGGGGAGGTTGCATGCTTTTTCGTACACAAGACGATAAGGTGTACAACCAATCGGGGTCTTATAAGCAGTACAGAAAGCCCACAGAGCATCATCTAACTTATCGGCCCACGCGGCGCGATGCTCTCCCACAGTAAGCTCCAAAATTCGCTTCAATCCACGGTTGGAAATCTCGGCTTGCCCATTGGTTTGGGGATGATAGGCGGTGGAAAGACGGTGATTGACACCATACTTAGCCATGACTCTTGCAAATTGATCATTGCAAAAATGAGTCCCGCGGTCACTGATAATAGCACGAGGAACGCCGAATCGAGCGAAAAACTGCTTTAAAAAGTTCACAACCACCCTCGCATCGTTCGTTGGGAGAGCCTTAGCTTCAACCCATTTAGAAACGTAGTCGACGGCAACGAGGATGTACTTGTTCCCTTTGGAGGATGGAAATGGCCCCATAAAGTCGATGCCCCATACGTCAAAGATTTCACATTCCTGTATGAAATTTTGAGGCATCTCATCTTTATGTGTGATCTTGCCTTGGCATTGGCAAGCATCACAATGCTTAACCATTTCGTGAGCGTCACGATAAATGGTGGGCCAATAGAATCAAGAGTCAAACACTTTTTTAGCGGTGTAGTTGGGACCAAAGTGACCACCGGTGGGTCCTTTGTGGCAAGCCTGGAGAATGTCAAAAGCTGCCGGTCCGTCAACACATCGACGAATGATCAGATCAGTACATTGTTTGAATAGAAAAGGGTCATCCCGAAAGTAAGTCTTAACATCATTCAAGAACTTCTTCTTTTGTTGGGATGTTAACCCTTTGATGAGAACACCACCCGCTAAGTAGTTTGCAATGTCGGCAAACCACGGGGTGTCATCAAGATTGAGATTAATAGACATTAAGGTCTCAAGGGGAAAAGAGTCATTGATCTCTTTGTTCGGATGATCCCCTTGATATGGATCCTCAAGTCTACTAAGATGATCCGCGGCTAGGTTTTCAGCACCCTTCTTTTCACGAATTTCAATGTTGAATTCTTGAAGGAGTAAAACCCAGCGAAGAAGTCTTGGCTTAGAGTCGTGCTTAGTCATCAAGTACTTCAACGCGGAATGGTCCGTGTATACGATGGTGGTGGATAAAACAAGATAGGGGCAAAAATTTTCAAAAGCATAGACAACAGCTAAAAGCTCTTTTTCGGTTGTCGTATAATGCAATTGAGCCCCCGTCATTGTTTTGCTAGCATAGTGGATTGGTTGGAAGTGTTTATTCACTCTTTGACCCAAAACCACACCAATAGCAAAGTCGCTAGCATCGCACATCAATTCAAAGGGTAGCTCCCAATTAGGGGTAACCAAGACCGGTGCCTTAGTTAGCTTATCCTTAAGAAGATTGAAGGCTTCGATACACTCTTTAGAAAAGATAAAAGGAGTATCTTTTTCCAAGAGGTGGGTCATCGGGCGAGCGATTTTAGAAAAATCCTGAATGAATCGACGATAGAAGCCCGCATGACCCAAAAAACTTCTCACACCCTTCACGGTTGAAGGTGGAGGTAATTTGGCTATGACATCTACTTTAGCACGGTCGACTTCAAGACCGGCTTTAGAGATTTTGTGTCCTAGCACAATGCCTTCTTTTACCATAAAATGGCATTTTTCCCAATTCAGAACAAGGCGAGTGTCTTCGCACCGCTTAAGCATACGTTCCAAATTGGCAAGGCAGGAAGAGAAGGAATCCTCAAAGACAGAGAAATCATCCATGAAGACTTCCATGGTTTGCTCAACCATGTCATGGAAGATAGCCAACATGCACCTTTGGAAAGTCCCGAGGGCATTGCATAAGCCAAAAGGCATTCTTTTGTAGGCAAATGTGCCATAGGGACAAGTGAATGTTGTCTTCTCTTGATCTTGGGGATCGATGGGTATTTAGAAATAACCCGAGAAACCATCAAGAAAGCAGTAATATTCATTACCCGCTAAACGTTCAAGCATTTGGTCCATAAAAGGAAGAGGGAAATGATCCTTTCTCGTGGCATCATTGAGTTTGCGGTAGTCTATACTAACTCTCCACCTAGTAACGAGACGGGTAGGAATCAACTCGTTGTTTGCATTGGGCACAACAGTGATGCCGCCTTTCTTAGGCACACAATGGACTGGACTAACCCATGGTGAATCCGAAATAGGGTAAATCATACCCGCATCAAGAAGTTTGATAACCTCTTTTTTGATGACTTCATGGATTTTAGGATTCACCCTTCGTTGGCTTTGAATTATGGGCTTAAAGTCGTCATCCATGAGAATTTTATTTGTGCAAAAGTGAGGATCAATTCCGCGAATGTCGGAGATTTTCCAAGCGATAGCTCTTTTATGCTTCTTCAACACGGCGATAAGTCGGGCTTTTTCTTCTTCTTTCAGGTCCTTTGCGATGATGACCGGTAACTTCTCGTTGTCTTCAAGGAAAACGTACTCAAGATGAGGAGGTAGGTCCTTAAGCTCAAGAGTAGGAGGATCCTCAATAGATGGTGAAACTAACGATAGATCATCATTAGTCACCTCTTTAGGAGAAGGAGGAGAAAACGGGTCTTCATTGAGAAGTCTCTCAATAGTACGAATGTCTTCATCCCAATCAGTGGAAGAATCATCATACTTAATATCGAGAGGACCCAAGCTAGCTTCGAAATCATCCAAGTCACTTTCCCCAAAAGGAGTCAATGCCGGAGCAATTGAGGCCACGGTCTCAACATTGGGTAGAGAAGAGAGAGTACTTTTGCAAGCATCATGAAAATGTTCTTCACAAGCCTCATCGAGAACATCAATAGCATTAACACTCTCATATGAATAAGGTTGTTTAGAAATCTTACCCATGTTGAAGACAATTTTATCGTCACCAACTCTCATGATTATTTCGCCCGCGGAGACATCAATGAGAGTGCGACCGGTCCTCAAGAAGGGACGTCCAACGATTAATGGAACACGAGGATCCATCTCGTAGTCAACGACAACAAAATCCGCCGGGAAGGTGAATTTGTCAACGCCAACGAAAACGTCTTCGGCCCCCACTGGATAAGCAACCGTACGGTTAGCTAATTCCAAAGTCATTTTGGTGGGGACTAGCTCAGGGAGAGATAATTGCTTCCAAACAATTAAAGGCATTAAGTTTATACTGGCACCTAGAACGGCTAGGGCCATGCAATTCTCTACTCCCGGGAAGTTGCAAGGAATCAAGAAGCGACCCGGATCACCAAGTTTGGTGGGCAATTTCCTTAAGAGAACGGCGGAGCAATTCTCATTAAGTTGGGTCTGAGCAATGTCAAGAAGCTTCTCCTTGTCACTAAGAAGATCTTTAAACATTTTCGCGTATTTGGGCATGTGAGCGAGAGCCTCGGCAAAGGAGATGTTAAAATTCAATTGTTTAAACATTTTAAGAAAGTTTGAAACTTGAATATCATCCTTGCTCTTTTGCTTCTCTTTCCTCAACCTTGAAGGATAAGGTATATTGGACGAAGATGAAGGCTTTAGGGGGGTAGGATCACTCACAACCACGGGTGGTGGGGAAATGGGGGTAGAAGGCAAAGGAGGTGGGGAAAGTTGCTCTTTTTCCTTGTTCACAATCACGGGTGGAGGTGTAGGAAGCTCGGGTTCCGTATAACCTTTTCCACTACGAGTGGTGATTGCTTTCATCTCCCCTCTTGGATTCACAACGGTGTTACTCGGAAGAGTACCCGAAGAAGAGGGTTGATTACCTTGGATGAGCGAACCGATCATATCACGTATGTTAAGCGCTTGAGTGTTGAAAGAGTCTCTGATGTCTGCACGAATTTCATTGCTTTGTTTTGCCATATCATTCCTCAGCTCGGCTCGAATATCGCTCCCTTGTTTCGCCATGTCATTCTTCAAGTTGACGAATTGACTCTGAAGATTCGTCACCATCTCTCGATTAGTCTTCATGAACGTCTCGACGTCTTGATTCAGTGCCATCGGTTGATTGAGAGGTGGAGCTTGGTAAGCTTGAGAATTTCCTTGAGTTGGGTATGGGTTTCTTTGGGATTGATAATGATTGTTAGCACGAGGTTGGGATTGATTGTTGCGGTTATAGCTTTGTTGTTAGTTTTGGTTTGGAGGAGGGAAACCAGGTGGAGCAAGATAGTTGTTTGAACGATAACTTAGCAAACTACGGTCTCCTTGAGGACGAGCTTGATAGCCTCCCGTGGGATAAGTACCGTATGCCGCGTTAACGTTTTCAGAAAAATTGCCTTGAGTAGAAGGACAATCATTGTAAGAATGAGGACCACCACATGTGTCACAAGAAATAGCAACGGATTTAGCTTGTTGAAAGTGGTTTGTGGACATGGTCATGAAATTCTTGTTCATCTCAGCAAGTTGTCGAGAAATTTCAGTGATCTCGGGATTGGAAGTAGTAGAAGAAACATTGACTCTCGGGTTAGATCTTGAGGATGCGGATGAATCCCAATTCTTGTGGTGAGTAGTCATGTTTTCAATCAACTCTCTACATTCCTCCGGTCTCCTTTTCATAAAAGTAACACCGACGGCGGCGTTGATCGTGTCACGATCACGAAAAGTGAGACCATTGTAGAAGGTATCAATGAGAGTGACGGGGAGCATGTTGTGATTTGGACAGCGGTCGATCAAATCATTGTATCGTTCCCAAGCATCAAAGAGCGATTCATCATTGTCTTGCATGAATCCACTAATTTGGTTACGAAGGCTCGTGACCATGGATGGTGGGAAGTAGCGCGACAAAAAGCGTTGAGTCATGTCGTCCCAAGTATGAATAGAGTTCTTTGGGAGACGGTCAAACCATTTTTCGGCGTGGTGAGAAAGCGAGTGGGGAAATAGTTGAAGGTGAAGGTCATCCATAGAAACACCGGGAGACTTCATGCTTTAGGTGATGGTAATGAATTTGTCGAGGTGTTTGTTGGCATCATCATCCGGAATTCCGCGAAATGGGTTAGTTTGCACTTGTTGGATCATGTGATGCTTCAACGAAAACTCCTGAGCCGTGACGTGCATCGGCGCAATCGGGCCTCCGCGTCCGTTCATGGTGGGTTGACACAATTCCTCCATTGTTCGTAAATCAGGTAGGGGGACATTGTTGTTTTTGTTATTCAAATTGGGTAGAGGTGGGTTATTATTGTTGTTATGAACACCAGCCATATCTAGATCTTCACGAGTCTCGGGCTCAGAATAGTTCGAAGATCTAGTACGCATACACCTGTAGAAGAAAAATACACAGAGAGAATATCTATATAATCTTTTTGGTGCAAACCTTTGGAAAAGAATTGCTTTTTATGATTTTTCAATGTTTTTGTATTTTTGAAGAATTTTATATTTTTTTGGATTTTTGAAAAATTTTAAAGCAAGGAAAATAACGTTCAAAGAACGGATCCCAAAATTCAATGCGTCTCTCACTAGAAACCGTTAATCTTAACGAAAAGAGCCGGCAGCGGCGCCATTTAATACTTGGCTTTTACACCAAGTATAAAATCTTATCGTCCGATCTCTTCGAATTGAATACCGGTCTAAAGTGCGACTCAATTGTCTTTTGGTGAACAAGAGAATGGTTTGGTTTTGTTTATCTAATTTTAACTAATAGAAAATAAGTAAGTGTCATTGAGTAAAGTAGAAGTTTAATGATTATACTAAAATTACGAGTTAAAAATGAATGCTTAACAACTTAAAGGCAATATAAGAAAAATACTTGAACACTAAATAAAACTAACACTTGGAAACTTTTGTAGAAACATGAACTCATCCAATCGGAATATGCTAAAAGTGAGTGATCGGAATAATGGGAAAAGGCACTAATCGGAATGTAATAAACGTCAACTGATTGGAATGTTAAGAATGGCGCGATAAGAATGGGGGAAACAAGCCCCAATCGGAATGTTGCCAAATCCTTCAATCGGAATATCCAAAAATGATGCTGATCGGAATAACTAAAACCCTTTTCCGATTTGACAATCGGAAAGAGGGGGATGGTGGTGGTCGGAATACTACGATCGGAAAGGGGTTTAGACCCTTTCCGATTTAGGTGGGATTCGAAATAAGCTAGTGATAAGCTACTATGATAAGCTCACACCAAGACTAGCACGAATCAAAAGTGAAATATACTAAATAAGCACAATCAACAACTTATCCAAACATAAAATAAGCAAACCTTTAAATCAAATCATAAAAAGATGAACTTTTTAAGAAAACTTTTAAAAGTAAATAAGCTAAAAGAAACGAATAAGCCAATAAGCACAAGGAACTTAAAGCTCAATCGAATGAAAGCTTATGTAGGAACAAAAAGATTAACTTTTTAAGCACGAAATCATTAAGAACAACACGGATCATATGAAATTCGCACCAAAATTAATCTAAATATCAAAGAAAGGTAGAAGGAGATGAAAGATTAAAAGCTTAAACTTAAACTTGATTAATGAAATCAACAATACATAAAGATTTAATCTTGAAAGATTAAAAGAAAAGATGAAACTTAGTGAGAGAAAGTTGAGAACTTTCTCTCTCTAAAACTAGAAAGAAAAGTGAAAAATGAAAAACTAAAAACTAAAAGAGTAACTCCCCTCCTAATGTGTATTAGGAGGGTATTTATAGGGAAAATGGAAGGAGTGCATGTGTTGCATCTTCTTTCTTTCTTTTACGTCTTCTCGACTCGATTTAATTCTTTGTCTTTTCTCGACGTCGTCTCGGGATTTGAACTTGTCTTGTTAATTTTCTTCTTTAATTTAGACTTGAGTTCTTCGACTTCATTAAACTTCCGTCTTTAGACTTTTTCTTCGATAAATCTTCAGAATAGGCCTTGGACTTTCGTTCTTTTTTCACTCTTGATCTTTTGACTTCGTCTTCTCCCGTTTTCTTTGATAAAAGCCCGTGAAAGCCCGTGTTTTCTTCCTTTTTCATCTTTTGGTCCTAAAACACAATAAAAACACAAACCACGCATAATTCCGACTTTTACGACATAAATTACACGTTTTGGTCTTGTTATTATTGGAAATAAGTGGTAAAAGGATAAGTGTTTTCATACTTATTAATAAACATTCAGACCAACATCCCACTAACGAAGACGATCTTACGTTTTCAGATTCTGATTAACAACTAACCACATGTGAAACGCAAACCTCGGGATACATTGAGGAAACCAAACAATATCATACCAATCCACCTTAGCAGCTCTAACACGAATAGAGTTCCAAACACCCGTCCGAGAAATTCCCCATAGTCCCCAAACTATCACGCCATAACAAGACATCATTATTGGAATTAAGCATAGGGATAGGGACGTTAACCAGCTGCGGAAATTTGATTGACCAGTCATCAAGCCAACACCAGTTACCATCAAGAATAAGATCACTAACCTTAGAATACAAATTAAAACCAGCGCGATGAATTTCTCTAGGGGTAATGAAATTCTGTAACGGGCATATATCATGCCATTTATCAAACCATTCAGGCGTTGTAGCGCCATTATTAACCTTACTCAATATAAAAGCACGAATAGAGGGCCGAATCTGCAACAATTTCCGCCAACACCAACTCATATTCCCAAGACATGGCACGTCCCAAAAATTCCTCCCTTTGAGCTTATAAGATTGGATCCATTGCACCCAAAGAGAATTTTTAGACGTTAAAATACTCCAAACATGCGTAACCATAAGGGAAATATTAAAATCCTCAAGACTTTGAATACCAAGCCCACCCTCAAGTTGAGGTTTACAAACCACATCCTAAGCAACCCTAGCCTTAACCCTTGTTGTCCCACCATAGCACCATAGGAATCGTCGCATAAGTTTTTGTAAATCATATATAATCCTCCTTAGGAGGATAAAAAAGAAGCCCAGTATATATGCATAAATGAAAGAACATACCTAATAAGCTGAAGACGACATGCAATTGATAGAGATTTATTCTGCTAGTCCATAATTCGAGCTTCAAGCTTTTCAATATGGACCTTGTAATCCCTATATCGAAGCCCAGATGAAATAAGAGGAACACCAAGGTACTCCACATGAAGGGTACCTTCTACAAATGGTAAAGTACTCAAAATAGAGGACTTAATAGCATTAGGAACATTACAGAAAAAGCAGTACTCTTCTGTATACTCTGAAAATAAGCCCAGAAACATGCTGAAAATCAACCAAACCCTGCATAAACCGAGGATTGACTTCCTCTAGTAAACAGAAATATATCATCAACAAAGCATAAGTTAATAATTTCCTGTTTGTCACACAAGTGGAAAAACTGAAACGAATTAGTCTCAACAACTTTCTTCTTAAGAATTAATGTGAGAACTTTCATAACCATTGTAAAGAGATAAGGAGATAATGGATCTCCTTGTATTAACCCACGCTTACCTTGAAACCAGCCATGAAGATCTCCATTAATACAAACAGAAAATAAGTTAGTAGATACACACATCATAATCCAATGAACCATTTTTTCATGGAACCCAAAACCCACAAGAATATATCGAAGAAAACCCCAATCAACAGTATCATACGCTTTTTGGATATCCACCTTAAATGCAAACCTTGGGGGACCATTATTTCTATGATAGTTATGCATCAACTCTTGAGTAAGCAAAATATTATCCGAGATACGACGACCCGAAACAAACGCAGATTGATTAATGCTAATAATATCATCCAGATGCCCCTTAATACAATTAGAAATAATCTTGCTAATACATTTAAGCAACACATTGCAATAAGATATCGGTCTATAATCATTTATCTTTGCTGGAGTAGAGACTTTAGGGACAAGTGCAATAATGGTATGATTAATTTCTTTAAGAATCTTACTTGTTGAAAAGAATTCCCGAATAGCAGCAATCATATCTAATCCCACCACATCCCATGCTTTCTTAAAGAAAGCAGTAGTATACCCATCCGGACCGGGAGCTTTATCCTCTCCCATTGAAAACATAGCATCCTTAACCTCCAAATCCGAAATACTTCGAACCGTAAATGCTGATTTCTGAGCATCAAATGTAGTCGAAAATAACAAAGGATCAATGGGAGTCGTAACACCATGAACACCAAGAAAATTTTCATAGTGTTTTACAAAAGCCCCTGCAACTTCATTACCTTCATGAATAACATTAGAATTATCAAGTATCATTCTAATACGGTTACGTGCACATCTACTTTTTACAACTTTGTGGAAATAAGTTGAATTAGAATCACCAACTTCAAGCCATTCAATCTTTGCTTTTTGTTTTAGAAAATGCTCCTCGTCTAAGGAAGTTTCCTTAAACGCAAGCAAAAAGTGAGCATGAATATCACGAAGCTCAGAATTATGCGGATCTCGATCAATAGCTATTTGGGAATCATCAAGATCTTTTTTAAGAGTAATAACTCGTTTATGAATATTACCCTGAGGGATTAACAACTTACGAAGAGGGGACTTCAAGTTCTTAAGAAGTTTAACCACACGATACATATGAAACCCCTCCACATTAAGTAACCACCCACTAGCAACAATATCCTGAAAACCATCCTTATACACCAAAAAAATTCGAAAACTTAAAAGGCTTTGGGCGCGGTTTTCTAATAACAGGAGTGTGAAGAACACAAGGCACATGGTCAGATATTCGATAAGGTTGAAATATAGCAAACGAACCTGGGAATAGATCACAAAACTTGAGATTACTCATGATTCGATCAATCTTCTTAATTCCAACATCCCCTTTAGGTTTTTGAGTCCATGTAAAGTGCAAACCCGTTGCATTGGCATCCTCAACCTCCATGGCATTCACGCAATCCGTAAAATCACGCATGGCAGTAGTAGGTTGATAACCACCCATCGAATGATCCTCAAGATTAAGAGCCGAGTTAAAATCACCCAATAAGACCCATAGATGATTACGCATAAGACCTGAATGCCCAACAAGATTATCCCAAAGCTCACGCCTATCAATATAATAGTTAGCTGCATAAACAAAAGAACAAAATAAAGTTTTATTATGCAATCTTGTCTTCACTTAGATATGCATGACTTGGTTCATTTGATCCATAAGAATAACATCAACTACATCATCATTCCATCCTAATATAATACGGGAACCTTTAGGACAGATACTTCCATTCGAAATCCATTTCCACCTACGACAAACTTTCTTACAAATATCATAAACTGCCAAAGCATCAACATGAGATTCCAAAATTGCACAAACACTTAGGTTATTTTCATTAACAACTTGAAGAACTTCCTTTTGTTTAGGGGCGTGATTCAAACCCCTAATATTCCAAGAAGACATACTAAACATTGGAAACTGTAGTATCAGGAGTGCTTGCCCCTTTAGGAATATTAAAATTAGCAGATTCATCATAGATATTTTCCACATCATCATCTTCTTCATCCATTAAAACACCAAATCAATTAGATGTAGAAACTCCTTGAGGTTTATTCAGGATTGTATCCTTTATAGCGTGACCATGCATTTAACTAGCAGCCTTACCTTTATTAACATCCTTATCAGCATTCTGAATACTAGGTTGAGCTACTTGAGAAGATGAACTAGGTTTAGACAAATTAACACTACGGTTAGCACCATTATTACCACCTTCAGAATTCTTAGGTTTGAATGCAAAATTTTGGCCAACTTGGAACCCCTTACTAGTAGGCACACCCTTTGGCAAAGGAATATTAACTTTACCTATATTGTTTCGTTTTCTACCAACCACTTTCTAGAATCCATCATCAGCCTTTTCGACAAGCGGAGTAGGAACCACACGTTTTGGACAATCATCAGCCGTATGTACAAAGATACAACAAGTAGGGCACCGAGGTGGTTTCCATTCATATTCAACATTAATGGTCTCTTTAATGAACCCAGGACCATCAATTTCAGGTATGCCAATAGTAATAGATTTCTTGAGCTCCTCACTTGAATTAGACTCAATTAAAATTCTAGCAAAACTGCTACAACCCCAAGAATATTTACACATACCACTAGTATAAGAATCCATCATGATAGGAGTACCTAGATATGTAGATAGCAAGCTAATTCCCTCTTCCTCAAAAACTTGTATCGGAACATCATGGAGTTTAACCCATATAGGGATACGAGTTAACTCCTCCTTTTGCAGGCTCGTTTTCATAGTAAGCTTCTTAAGAATAATAGGCGAGTTAAGCACCATCCACGGACCTCCTTCTAAGACAAATTCTAACCTTTCATTAGTATCGAACTTAAAAAAAGAAGAACCCTTTAGCATTCATAATTATGCGTTTTAAACCAAACTTAACCCAATTATTTTTCGCATAGAATTCAACAACAGGAAAAGCCATTCTTTTACCAATGAAATATCCATACAATATGGTCTCAACTTTTCCACTAACCTTCTCAACCACTTTTCGAGGGATCGAGATATTAACACCTTCACAAGCATTCTCCGACATCATTGGTTGTAAATAGGTTCGTGTGGTATTGCTAGCACTAGCATTCACACCAACCGCACTAGCATAAGTGGTATTCAAAACATTAATATTAGTACTCGTTTTAGGAACACCAGCAAATGAATTACCTGTAGGTTTTGACCAAGCATGCTCCTCCACATCCTCCTCGGACACAATAGTCTTTAAAGGAGTATTAAAAGAAAAATCGTCTCTAGAAAAAGATTCACCTTCAATAACATTCAGACCCATATTAGGGTTTCCATCAGCCTGCGAAAAACTCAAGTCCCCATCTAGTAACTTAGACACCAAAGGAGAGGACATGCTAACAAAATCAGCCTGTTGATCCTACAAGCCAAACGACGGGTATGAAGAACACCTAGCTGGTTGACACATAGTAACATGACTATACAGGTCATCGTTAGGGTTTGTAGAAACCCTAACCTGATCAACATTCAAACTACCCACCTTCGCAATCAATTCAACTTCATACTCGTACAACAAATTAAATATTTCCTTTGATCGTTCACAAGATACCAACGACCAGATTGCAAATTTATTCATATATAAGTTGTGCATGAAATCACGAACTTCCTTTACCGTATCCAGTGTTATCGCAAAAACCTTCACAATCACTTCCGTCTTACAAGGTTTCATATTATTGATTGACACAACCTTCTCTCCCAAATCCATCTTAGAGTAATCGTTAGATTCCATAACATGCTATAATAAACCCTAACCAGCGATAATGATAAACAAACCCTAATAACAAGAAACAAACCCTAATATGCGATAACAATAGAAAACGAAACAAACACAAATCGTGTAGGTAACAAGTGAACACACACACCGAATATATATAATCACGACCAGAGAAACACGACACCGACCTAAAATAAATAAACACCGCCTTCACAAAACGCACGCAGAAAATAAAAAAGACCGATTAAATAAACCCTAAAAACTTTCAACCAAATAAATACTATGTTAACTCAAGATTAATCAAATATTAAACGAGAAAACAGCATCGTTATAAGGTATTTAGATTAAAGGAGAATAGAAAATCCAATCAAAGAGAAGAGTTTTTTTTCTCCTGCCATTAATGAAAATTAGGTTTTTTTATTTTATCTTATTGTTATATACGTTTATGTGTTCTTGATTAATGTATTTCATGATTCTTGCTTTATTATACTTGGTATTTCCATAATTAGTAACTTTCCATAAATAAGAGGTTTCCATATATAGTAACTTTCCAAAACTAACAGGTTTCCATATATAGTAACTTTCCAAAAATAGCAGGTTTCCATATATAGAATCTTTTCAAAAAAGCAGGTTTTTATATATAGTAACTTTCCAAAAATAGCAGGTTTCTATATATAGTAACGTTTAAAAAATAGTAAGTTTCCATAAATAGTAAGTTTCCATAAATAGTAATAAGCTCTTTAGTATACGTGGGTAATTTATGTTTTATTAATCGTGTAACGTCTTTTAATCCAATAAGCTGATTTCAATAAGCATATAATATAAGCCGAAAACTCATATTCTAATAAGTCGTGATTTGATAAGTCAAGTATTAATAAAGTCTAACTTAATACATAATTTTAATTTGTCATGAATTTATAATAATTATTACTTAATGATATGTCATGATTTATAATTAATTATTAAATAATAATATGTCATGGATTTATAATAAACTTTAAATTAAGCCTTGAATGTTAATAAGATATTTCTAATTAAGTTAAACAACAATAAGCCCATGTTAATTAAGTCCAATTTAAATAAGTCGTAAATAAGCCGATTTAAATAAGTAAATCCAAACACCTCCTTATGTGGTCTCTCGGTTTAACCAAGCTAACAAACACCCACCGAGACACCCGTGGGTGCTCGGCTTCCTCGAATAACAAACACCACCGAGCCCCCCCCCCTTTGGGTCTTAGCTGCCCTACAAAAATGACCCACCGAGACCTTATGTTCTCGGCTGCTAAGCAAAGGTACCCACAGCTCCCTTTTGGTTGCAGATGCCCAACAATAATCTCCCACCGGGGCCCCCTTGTGGCCTTGCGGCTACCAACAGGAAGTATCGACCGAGCCATTAGCCACCGAAGCCTTAGGCTTGCGGCTGCCCGTGCCCATTTCCCGATGAAGCCCTCTGTGTCCCAGCTCTCACACCAAACCACCCACCGAGAGTTTAAACTCTCTGCTGGCTGGTCAAAAAAACCCACCGAGAGCACCCCCCATTAGGAGTTCTTGGTTTGCGTGCTAAACCAAACAAGCCAAACATGATTCTTATACTTCTTGATTAATCAATTACAACATGTGTTTATATCAAATCAATTTAATTCATAATGAATTCCTTGAAAGTATTAAAAGATTAAGGTTAGGATTATCGAATGAGTTATAATATAGGAATGAATAACACGAACCACCCCGTAAGATTCAAGATCAAGATCAATATTTTCTCCCTCCTTTTTCCTTCTATGGCCGACTGCTACCCTCTCCATTTATGGTTTCTTTAATTTTTTTTCTCATTTGTTGTAAATGAAATAAAAAGATGCGTATGTTTTGTTATTAGCTCCTTTAGTGGACCGGGCCTTGTGCCTTTATAAGTCTTGTAAGGTTTATTGTTAACATGAATCCTGTTTAATATTTATTTCGTGTCTTAACTAGTATTCTCGTGTATCGTATATTCGTAAATTTTAAGTTCGTGTTATATCGTGTCATGTCGTGTTTAATATACTTATTACTTGTCGTGAAGTAATTAATATTAGAAGTTTTTATTTAACGGTATTTTTATGCGGGTTTTAGAACTCTTTCCCTCTAAAAAGAATAATTCATCCTCGAATTAGAAACATGATATGGTTGAAAGGAAACATACCCGGATCATGGGAGAAAATGAGGATAATAAGTCTGGATTGACTCCCCAGTTTCCCAAGTGACTTCCTGCTCGGGATGGTTCTTCCAAAGGATCTTCACGATGGAATAGTCTTTTTCCTCATGACCCAATCTTGATGATCTAAGATAGATCCTCACGAATCTGATCGAGTGGATACATGACAACGTGTAAATGATGATAATTGTAACCTCTGATTAATGATACATGAAACACGTTGTGAACATATGATAACTGAGGAGGTAACGCCAAACGATACGAAAACTCACCGGTACGATCGATGATATCTATCAGTTTGATGAAATGAGGACTAAGTGTGCCCTTGATACCAAAACGTCTGACTCCACGTGCGGGTGATACTTTCAAGGAAAGATGATCGCCAAGATGAAATTCTAATGATCTGTGATGTTTGTCAGCATAAATATTCTGACGAGTACGAGCTTCCTTGGCAATGGCGACCTTCTCATTGGTCACCTCAATCATTTTCGGACCCTCAATAATACGTTCACCAACTTGTTCCCAACAAATCGGAGCACGGCATTTTCTTCCGTACAACATCTCGAAAGGAGCACACTTGATATTTGCATGCCAACTATTGTTGTAAGTAAACTCAACCAAACATATGTAATCGTCCCAATTTCTTGTCCACTCTAACGCACAAGAGTGTAACATGTCTTCCAAAGTCTGAATCGTACGCTTGGACTGACCGTCTGTCTGAGGATGGAAAGTTGTGCTAAGGTTGATCCTGGTTTCCCAAGATTTCTCCAAACCTTTCCAGAAAAGAGACGTGAAACGTGGATCTCTATCGGATATGATGTCTGATGGAGTACTGACTGCGTAATCCTTGCGGATAGGAAAAAAATGTGAAGATTTGGTCAAACGATTAACAACGACCCAAATAGCATCATGCTTCCTTAGAGTCTGTGGTAGTCCGGTAACAAAATCCATGGAGATCTTGTCCCACTTCCATTCAGGAATATCTAATGGCTGTAATAAACCACAAGCACACTTGTGTTCTATCTTAACCTGCTGGCGGGTCAGACACTTGGATACGAAAGTAGCTACATCTTGTTTCATACCTCTCCACCAAAAATGTTGTTTGGATCATGATACATTTTTGTAGAACCCGGATGAATAGAAAATGGAGAACTACGAGCCTCGATCAACAAGGCCTCTCTTAGTGTAGGATCCTCTGGAACACATAATTTGGTACCCTGCCATACTGTAACACCCCACTTGGATAAATGGACCGTTACGTGTATTTATGGCTGTCATCAAAGCATGCAAGGCAATGTATTAAACATTTACTGACCACAACGGAAATACCGGAATCAAACATCGGTAGTCCAAATATAAGCTCAAAATATAAATTTATAATAATTCTTTCAATATTAATGACCTAATAATACCGATACGAACGTATTCTGACATGATATTAATACTATGATAAGTGACTCGTAAATAATACAAGGTTTTCTAAATTAAAAATTTTTCAAAATCATTTAATTCATATAATAAAATTATACCCACAGAATTTAATTAATTTAACTCATTTAAAATATTTAAAACATTTATAAAACAATTAATAGAAAGGTATAATATAAAAAAAATCTTCGTTTTATATGTTTAAACTATATCCCGAGCCTACCGAGATACCCCCATCTCGGTCGCACTAAACAATTCCACAAACTATATTAAATCTGTGTATATGAAATTTACGACAGAAAAACTGTCACTAAAAGCTGAGTTTTAAAAACTGCACTCATAACAATTTTGCGACAGAAAGTTCTGTCGCAAAACTGTCATTAATTCGCTTTTAAATGCCACTATCTTCAGCCCTAATTATTCCCACTGCTTGACTACTATGTTCCCACTGTTTGTATTAGTTTTTCCCACTGTTTTCTTATTATCACGAGCCAAACGCACCCTTATTAAATTCAAACAGTCTCTTGGTTTTCTTTTGGGTCGAACACAGCCCTAGGCGCCCCTGTATGGGTCACGGCTGGGCAGGGCTGAGATCACCTAGGCCTTAGGGTCTCGGTTCATATAAACCAACGCACCCCGACGTCATAAGCTAAACAAACACGCCCCTTTTGGTGTTTTTCTGCCCTCGTCGACCAACAACAGCCACCACCGAGACTCTTTGAGTCTCGGCTGGGCAAATCCAACCTAAAACACACCCCTATCTTTTCTGTTTGGCTCGGCTGGTCCAATTAAGGCCATCACCGAGACTCTTTGTCTCAGTTCATATGAAGAAGGCAGCAACCCGAATCATTAAAAGAAAATAAATGGAATGATTAATAACTTACAATGATTTCAGAAGAGATATGTACTAGTAATCAAGGATCGAATCAACACCAACACCCCCTTTTTTTCTTAAAAGACCCGGCGGCCACACCTTTGATAAAACCCTATTGTTTCTTTTTTTTGTACGTCTGGTATGGGAGAAAGGGGGGTTAAAGTCCCGTATTTTTTTGTAACGGGCTTGGGTCCAATTTCTATTCTTTTTTAAAACCAAACCGGCCCTTTGGCCCTTTTACTTTTCTTATTCTTTTTTTTTGTAATCGTATGTATTATTCCCGCGTTTTGTTTCTATTAGAAATAGTATATTAGATTAAACCGCGTATTTAATCTTCTGATTTAAAAATACAGGTTTTACAATTCTTCCCCTCTAAAAAGAATAATTCGTCCCCGAATTAAAGATACGACCGTACTGGGTTTTACAGATCTCCCTCTCTAAAAAAAAATTCGTCCCCGAATTTAAGGTATATTAAGCTGGGGAAATATATCTACTGTACAATACATAAACTAAAAGAACATGAAAGCTGAAACATATAAGCTGAGAGACGTGTAACTGAAAGACATACCCGAATCAAAGCTGTAAGTGAGGATAAGAAGTTCGTATAGACTCCTCTGTTTCCCAAGTGGCCTCCCGCTCGGTATGGTTCCTCCACAGGATCTTGACGAAAGGAATGGCTTTCCTTCTCATAACTCGATCCTGGCGATCTAAGACTGCTTCGGGTTCTTCAATATAAGATAAGTCCTCTCGAATCTGATCGAGTGGATAATTCACTTTGTGAAGCTCATGATAGTCGTACCCTCTGAGTAGTGATACATGGAACAGGTTGTGAACGTGTGAAATCTGAGGCGGGAATGCCAACGGATATGATACTTCCCCAAAACGTTCAAGGATTTCGAACGCTCCGATGTAGCGAGGGTTGAGCTTGCCTTTGAGGGCAAAACATCTGACGCCGCGTGCGGGTGATACTTTAAGGAACACACGATCCCAGTCTGAAATGATAGATCTCTGCGCTGCTTTTCGACGTAACTCTTCAGGCGAGTATGCTCTTCTTGCAGCTTTGCCCTAGCAATGGCGACCTTTTCATTGGTCAGCTCTATTAATTCTGGTCCCTCAATCAAACGTTCTCCAACCTGATCCCAACGAATAGGAGCACGACATTTCCTGCCGTATAACATCTCGAAGGGAGCACGCTTTATACTGGCATGCCAAATGTTATTGTAGGGAAACTCGACCAAGCAAATATAGTCATCCCAGTGTCCTGTCCATTCTAATGCACAGGCGCGTAGCATGTCCTCCAAAGTCTGTATAGTACGCTCTGACTGACCGTCCGTCTGCGGATGGAAAGATGTGCTGAGCTTGAGCCTAGTTCCCCAAGCTTTATGGAAACCTCCCCAGAAGTGAGAAGTGAAACGTGGATCCCTATCTGATATAATTTTTGAAGGTGTACCGTGTAATCGTACAATCTCCTTGGTGAATAGTTCTGCTAATTTACTGACTGCGAAATCTTTACGGATAGGAATGAAATGTGCTGACTTGGTCAAACGATCGAGAATAACCCAGGTTGCATCATGTTTTCGCTGGGTCTGTGTTAATCCGGTAACAAGATCCATAGAGATCTTGTCCCATTTCCACATTGGAATATCTAATGGCTGGAGAAGACCGTTGGTACGCTGATGTTCTATCTTAACCTGCTGGCAGGTTGGGCATTTAGAAACAAAGGTGGTGACATCCTGTTTCATGCCGCTCCACCAGAAATGCTGCTTAAGATCGTGGTACATCTTAGTGGAACCTAGATGGATAGAAAACGGAGAGCTATGAGCCTCGTTCATTAAGGCTTCTCTGAGAGCAGGGTCTTCTGTAACGCTGAGTTTGGTACCCTGCCATACGATACCATCGTCATCGATACGAAATTCAGTCTGCTGGTCAATGTTCTAGACAATCGCCCAGATTTCACCATCATCCTTTTGTGTGACTTTAATCCTAGAGAGTTCAAAATTGTGTATAATTGAAGTTCTTTTTCTCGATTCTTAACCAATTGAAAGTCCTAACAAAATCGGGTTTATGATCGTTTTTGGTTGGTAGGGTTATTTGCATTTTCTATGTCTAATTGAGCAATCAAGTAAAAACGTGCAAAATATTAACTACGTATCCGTAAAATAATTAGCATTTACCAAGTTTTTATTTAAATAAAGACAAAAATGTAAAACTATGGAATTAAAGTGCTGAAAATGTAATTTCTTGAAACTAATATGCTTGAAATGTAAAATCAGAAACTATGAGGACTAACTATGCAAATTTTAACAAACTATTAACTAATTCTAACAAACTTGAAAACTGATTAACTAAATTTGACAAGTTTTGAAAATATAAGGACTGATTAAAAGCAAACCCTAATTACTAGAAAGATTAGCCAGTAATGCAAACAATTATAATCCTTGAGGACCAAAATGCAATTAAATGTGACTTTTTAACAAAAAAGGGCAAGGAGGATTAATAAGCTCGTTTAAGCTATATACTTGACCAAATAAGCTCCAACAACTTGCAAACTGCTTAAAATCCAAATTTACCTAGACTTGTAAAAGGAATAAGCCTGAAACCTAGTAAAACTCAAATAAGCCCAAATTGATAAGCCACAAATAAGCTATCTAATAAGCCAGACTTGCACAAATGGATTTTATGGCTAAAACTTGTTTATCAAGACATTGAGAGACTGGAATTTCTTTTGAAATGAAAAAATGATCAAGAAACGAATTAGGAAATTGAAAATAAGCTAAAACTAGCTTATTTGACCAACGTTGACCAAATTTTGGAAAAATTTGAAAACTTCCAGATCTACTCAAGAACACATTATAAACATGAATATGAAAGAAAATTAAGAGGTTTATGAAGTGGAATTTCTAGTTTGAGAAATCAGTAAAGCCTTTTATAACAGAAACTTCACTTTGCTATTCAGCTTAATAAAATGCTTATTTCTCACTTGAAACTTAAAACTGTGCAATTTCCTTATAAACACTTAATTTTCAGATGTTAAATGACAAATGAGAACTGGTTTGAAACAATTTCATCAAGAAATGAACAATTGCCAAGCAAATGAAATCAGTAACTTTTATGAACTTGTTTTAAAGCTGAAACAGACCCATACTTTTTATGACCAATTGCCTTTTTGACTAGTTACTTGACTTGAAAACTATCAAAACCTGTTTACTATGACTGAATGAGAGTAATTGCACAAAAACTAACCAATTAACAAAACTTTACACTACAATGATTACTAAAGCCAAACACTGGTTAACTGATTTACACAACTTTTTATGATAGAAAACTAGGTAATTGGTTATGCTGAACTAAATTTGATATCAAACCAAGTTTATTACCCAAAATGAGATACAAATGAGCCAAGAACAAACAGTTAAACCAGCTAAGACTCCAAATGCACAAGCAAACTAATATGACTGATAAGCTGAAATCAGTAACAAGATATGAGCTAGTAAACAAGTATCAAGTGAACTATAAGCTATCCAAACATCAAAATCAGTTCAAATCAGGCTAAACACACTTGATCATATTAGCAAACAAGATTAAACTAAGAATTGAGCATGCATTCGCTTGTTTAGAGGAACCAAAATCAGAAACATGAAAACCTTTTAGCAAAGGCCTCCACTGAAGGAGTAGGTAGGCGCTGAGCCTCCTAGATAGTGTTAACCACCGCCTTAACACTATCAACTACTTAATCAACCAGCTAACATCATCATCATCACCATTGTTGCACAATCTGCTTCAAAATCAACTAGTATAGCTACTGGATGAGCAGGACAAGTAGAAACAGCAACAATCTTCAATAACAACTTCTCATGATCAATGGTGATCACAAAAAACTCATAACAACACTATAGTAACAGTGATTCAGTGAATGAATAGGAGATTTAAGGAAGAAGAAGGAAATTTTATTGATTGAATGAGTAAAAGTTGGTTACAAGTCTGGTAAAGTAGTTACAACTAAGATAACTAACTCTAGAGCTTGTCAGACTCTTGAGTTTGTTATGTTAACTGTTAAAAGCTAAGAATGAAGTAGAGAAAAAATATATGTGTGAAAATTTCACACTTAAGCTACTATGACAAATGAAGGTGAAAATCCCTATTTATAGACAAAATGTGAGAGTGATTTGGGGTTAATGACGTGTTCCAACCACTTAATTGCTACCACGTGTCTTCAAACTGCTAATTGCTCATCCTTGTGTTCTTCATGAATTGGGGGTTTTTAATCCCTTGAGTTTGAGCTTGATTAGTTGTTCCCAATGTGTTCTCTCTTGAAAACGATCAGGTTTCATGTAGAAATCATCTTCTGAAATTAAGTGTAGCTAAATTCGTTCCTGGGCTTGTTGAGGAAGAAGAAGCCACGTGTCAGATCCTGGTTGGGAGAGAGGAGGTCACACGGATCATGATCCGTTTTTGGATAAAATGGTTATTGAATGGCACTTTGTGATTGGTTGGAATTTAAGTAGTGGATTTTCACTGTTGCTTTGCGGCTATTAAATGAACTGGTGATTTGTCCCATTACTTGGCAATCCGTGTGCACATTTCCTTGCCTTCTCATTGGTTGAAACCATGTCACATGGATTAAGTCTTTGTTTTTCTTTGAAAAATGGCAACTTCAGCCCTTATACTTTGGCAGATTTTCCAAATGAGCTAGAGACTTCATTTCTTTGGCATAATTGGTCCTTCCACTTTTATTCTTGATAAGTTTGACCCTTTGACTTGGTTGACTGAAGAGTTGACCATGTTTGACTTTTATCTTGACTTTGGAAAATTTACACCTTGAGTCCTTCAATTTTGGAGTGTTGTCAAGATAGGTCCCTTATCTTCAAAGTCTTGTCATCTTTGATCCTTCTTTGTCTTTTTCATCCAAATAAGCTTGATTTTCTTCTTGTTTGCTTGAAAATGTATACTTCTTACCTATTTATATACAAACACAAAACATACCACATAATTCCACTTTATAGCACAAAAGTTAGGTACTTTCCTCGTGTTTTAGGGTGATTTGTTGATTAATTGATATGAGTTTTGGCTCATATCAAATCCCCTACACTTGATCATTTCCATGACCTCATGCAATTCTATATTTTAAAGCACAAAATTTACATTCTCCTAATAATTAACCCCCTTGGCCAATATGGAATGCTATTACACTATGCTACTCTACATGATGCATGATTTTGATTTTGAACAATGCAATGCAAAAGAAACAATTATATTTATATCTCTTTGGATTTTTCTTGAAATGGCTTTGATGGAAATAACTCATAAAGAAATCAATGACTTAGATTAGGGCTTTGGTACCATGGACACTTATCACCCTCAAGTTTCGCTTTCACCATACCAAGCTTAAAAATGAGATCATTTCATTCACAAGTAAAAAGGTGCATCAACTTATTCATGACAATTAAATGTGGAACCGGTTATTATTTGAGCAAATTGCTTTTGGGCAAATTTGTCATTATTTAAAGCGTGATGTATAAGAAATGCAAAATCCAAAAATAAGGAAGCACGGTTTTAATCCTAAGTAATCCTCTCATCCATTACTTGAAAAACCGCTCACAATTAATATAAGTCCGTTTCAAGAGTAATAAGTCATTCGGCTTATGTGTAAAATCATCATGCCATGCATTAATAAGTAGCTACACACTCGCTAAGGAAAGAAAAATAAAACTCACGCAATAATTTATATCCTCCGCCTTTTTGAGACTTTGGATCTTCAATCCCGCAACCCGTCAAGATAATATTGGATTGGAGCAACTATTAAATCCCCGCAACCCGTCAAGGTAATATTGGAATCTAATAGTTACTATAATTAACACTTCACTGCCCCTCTTGGGAGTCTTGTATAATTAATTTTTTTCTTTTTTTTTCTCTTATTTTTTTTTCTAGCCACTCATTTTTTTGTAAGCCGCTCTTATTTTTCTTTATTCCTCACAAAGAAAATTGAAAAGAATAAAAGGAAAAACACCCGCTAAGTATTAAGCATGACATAAGTCTAGTACACATAAACCGTTCTAACTTAGGATCTTAAGACGTACTTATATCAACCATGAATGATTAGACAAAAATGCATAAGAGATTACAAACCGATTAAAACCATTCTTGATTATATATTAACATATATACATGAGAAGAAAATAGAGGTAAAGAAGAGAAAGGTTTAGCCACAAGTAATTATCATGAAGTTTATCTAGCCCTTTTATACTTGCTTCAACTCTATCATTTCCCATTCTCCACAAATTTAAAATCTCAAAGAATGAGATTGGTGGATGCTTAGCCTAATAGACCAATGAAGGACTACATGGTTAAGGATACAAGCTAGAGAATGCTAAGATAAGCAAACTCGGGTTGAGTCAAAGTATCCATGGAGGGCCTAATATGTCAAAGAAATCTAAATTTGTTAAACCATGTCCTTATTATATTTTTTTCCCTTTTATATATTTTTGATGAAAAATAAAATAAGAGTATATACAATGCAAATGTGTTATGCAAATGAAAAATGAATGATGCAAAAATTATGAATGCATATTTTGTTGGCCAAAGTAGATCAAAAATTTGAAAAATGTTTGAAAAATTAATTTTCCAAGTTATCATGAAAGTCAATGACAAGTTCTAGGTAAGGTCACTTCGATAGAAGACCCCCCTACACTTGAAAGTCAATGACAAGTTCTAGGTAAGGTCACTTTGATAGAAGACCCCCCTACACTTAAGCTAAACATTGTCCTTAATGTTTAAGAGCATGGAAGTATAAAACTTCCCCTACACTTATGACAATGAATAGACTATGCTTAACCCTAGTTAAGGAAAGATCAACTATAGTGAATTCATTTTTAAAGCACAAGGTGTCTATGAAAGATCACAATAGTAACAAAGTGAACCGGATACAAGGGCCTCCTCCATAAGCTCCAAAGCACAAGATGAGTGAGAAACCCTACAAACATCAAGAAGACAAAAGAAGGTCTCCCCAACACTCCTCATCAATTTGCTATCCTTATTTCTAACCTACAACACTCTAGATCTAAAAACTTCTAAACCTAGTTATGCAAGCTTGATTTAAGGAGTCTCTAGCTCGACTCATCCCACACTTAAAAGTGCCTAATACCTATCATGGAGAAGAAAAGTTTTGCCCTTTTTTAAGAAGAATCTCCATGATGAGGTAAAACAAGTTTTAATTTATCAAAACTCCATAAATATCCCCCCGGATCAAATACATAATTACCATCCCACTTATAACACAATTCAACAACTAACTTCCCAAGCAATGGTGAAAAAGGTGATGTGGTGTTGTCCAAAATGTTTTCCTATATGTTTGTCAAAAGGTGATAGGGTAAAGCTCTCAAATCTTTCCAAAATTTTCCTTTTGTTGCATCAGGCGGATACTGAGATGGTTTAGCAAGCTCTATGCCCGGGTCAAAAATCCGTTCCTTGATGGGAAAACAACAAGTGGTGGTTGCCTTAGAAGATTCTCCTTTGTAGTTCACATGGTGAGAGAAAGGTTGTGGAATAATGAGTAATAGCAAGCTCTTAGAAGGAACCATCATGGCTTGTTTTCCTTTATCACATAGAGGGGTTGAAGTGGACAAAGAGGAAGGTAAAGGATCTTCATGCAATAGAGATTTTAGATAGAGTATGTCTCCCTTTTGATCAAGATATCCAAGAGTGTACTCAAAAGATATATCCACTCCTAAAAACTCATCACTCTCATCCATGATAGAATCCTCCTCATCACCATAAACATCATAGATTAGGCTATCAAAGATTGGTGATTCCTCAAAACCCAAGGAAGTATGATCATCAACAAATGGAGAGTCACAAGGAGAAATCTCATCATCATTATAGTCATCATATGTTGGTGAATCACAAAGAAGAGATTCTTCATCATGAAAATCCAATGATGAAGTAATGGAAGCAATAGTCTCAACATGAGGTAAATCATAATCTCCACTTGAGCAAGCTTCATAAAAATATTCATCACAAACTTCATCAAGGATATCATCTTGTGTTTCCTCCTCATTCACAACATCAATATGTTTCACCGCTTCGGGCTCATTAGATTTATTAGACAACTTCCACAAGTTAAACACAACTCTCTCATCTCCTACCCGCATTGTAAGTTCACCTTTCGCCACATCTATTAGAGTTCGACCCGTTCTCAAAAGTGTCCTACCAACAATCAAAGGCACTCTAGGATCCATATCATAATCAACTACCACAAAATCCGCGGGAAAAGTAAATCTATCAACCCCAACAAAAACATCCTCCGCAATCCCCACCGGATAAGCTATAGTACGGTTGGCCAACTCAAGAGTCATCTTAGTAGGAGTGAGCTCGGGAAGTGAAAGTTTCTTCCAAACCTATAATGGCACGAGATTTATACTTGCTCCTAAATCCGCTAAAGCCATGCAATTTTCCACCCCCGGGAAATTGCAAGGAATCAAAAACCTCCCCATATCACCAAGCTTAGTAGGCAACTTCTTAAGCAATACCGCGGAGCAATTTTCATTCAAGGAAGCATTAGGCAAATCCACCAATCTCTCCTTGTTAGAAAGTAAGTCCTTGATCATCTTAGCAAACTTAGGCATATTGGCTAAGGCTTCCGCAAAGGAGATATGTAACACCCCATTTTGGAAATGGAAATATCACAGTAATTATGACGTGTCATCAAAGCATACAAGGTAAAATGTCTAAAAATTACTTGACCATATACAGGAAAATACCGGAATCAAACATCGGTAGTCCAAAAGTAAAGCTCATCACACACAAACATAGTATAGTAAAGGAAAAGGACGAAACAATGTCCAAAGCATAAGTATCATAAAGAAAGGAAATGCATAATGTAAAGAAGGCTAGACAGCTTCCAGTCCATATGCACGTACTCTTAGTGTCTACGAGCGTCCCTGAGTACCTGCCGTTTTGGGAACATAGAAAAGGAAAACGGCTGAGCAATACGCTCAGTGCACGGATGTACAATAAAGCATGAATAGGATAAGCATATAACATAATAACAGCGGAAGAAACTAAGTCCCGAGTAACCTGGTTAAGTCTTAATAAAACTGGTTTTATAGTTTGAAAGTCTTATGTTTATCTTATAAAAACTGTTTGTCATATTTTACCATTTAGCCAATATAGGTCATGAATATCCACCGTGCATGAATAATTGGAGGGGTGACCTCATCATGCAAATAAGAGGGGCTGCCTCTAATTTAATATACTGGTTTATGGGTAGGAGGGATCAGCTCCTTGTGAAGGATGCAAGGCACACACCACATTCACCATGTAATCCTGAATAAAATGTGTAACTAGGATGCACCCATACGCCCCACATGATAAATATAAATAAATGGCCAAAAGCTGAAGGGACGCCACGAGCAATCACTCCGCCTTGGTGAAGTCATAACATCAGTACCTCTAATGTTATGGTTATGGTACCTCCATAACTAGGTGAAACTGGTCATGTATGTATATGGCTATAGGTAATCATATTTAAACATAAGCAATCAAACTCATACTTATACTACGGGAAAACAGTTGGCTGCATACGGGGAAATCTTGATAAGGAAAGAATGTCCATACTGAAAGGACGGGAATCCGTACCTTATGTCCAGTGAACGAGAACGATGAACTGCGAGAATCCTACTTCCGAAACACTAGTGCTACATAAATACGTACATGAAATAAGTATCTGCTTACTACATACATAGCTGGTTTTATATCATGTCTTAGCTTATTTTATGTGTTCTTACTATTTACACTGTTTAAAGCCTTAAACTGTGTTAAATCCTATATTCTGTTCATTCTGATTAAGTATTTCTGATATTTCATGTGTTATTATACTTACTGTGTAATAATAAGTAACTTTCCAAAAATAGCAAGTTTCCTTAAATAGAAAGTTTCCAAAAATAGAAAGTTTCCAAAAATAGAAAGTTTCCAAAAATAGAAAGTTTCCAAAAATAGATTTACTGCTTAAAATAGATAAGTTTATAAAAATAGAAAGTTTCCATAAATAGATTAGCTGCCTTAATTAAATAAGTTTCTATAAATAGATTAGCTGCCTTAAATAAATAAGTTTCTAAAAATAGCTGGTTTCCATAAATAAAATAGCTGCCTTATTTAATTAAGTTTCTAAAAATAGAAAGTTTCCATAATTAGAAATAAGCTGGTTAAATAAGCTAAGTAAATAAGCCTAAGTATTTTCATGATTATTTTCTAAGTCATATGATATATTATATAGTTTAATAGTTATTTCATGTAATTTAATTAAACTATAGGTTATAATATTTAATTAAAGTATGACATGTTTTAATTAAATATATTAAATACTTAGGTTAAAATATGTATTATTAAATACTAATAATATAACCTAAGTCATGTTTAATTAATTAATTATATCCATGGTTTTTAAAATAATTAATTAATTATAAGTCTTAATAATAAAAATACTTAGGTTAAAATAATTCATGTTTATTAATAATTAGTTAACCTAAGTCATGTTATTAAATTAATCACATCTTTATTAATTTAATTCTTAACATAAGTTTATAACATAAACAACTAACATAATCATGATCCGGATCTAAGCTTAAAAAAAATGCACCGGATATGAACAAACACCGTACCCCGAACCAAATCGGGGTACCCCCTTGCTGCCGTGGGACCCACACGCACCAACCAAGACCAAAAGGGTCTTGGTGGTGGTCGGCTAAAAACAAACCGAGCTCCCTTTGGGGTTGGTTGTACCTTGCGGCCCAAAAACAAACACCCTTAGATCGATCCCTTTGATTAATTAATGACCAAAAACATGTTAGATCTAGGTTTAATTAATGTGTTTTTATGAAAAACATCACGTGTTCTTAATTAATAAAAGATTAATTAAAAAGAAAAACAAGTAAAAAGGTTTTACCGTATTCGTGGATCAAAAGGGTGAAGAACAAACACGAACAAACACTAAATTAACAAGATCCAAGATCAAAGAAATCACCTTGATGGTGATTTGATGGTGGCGGCACACAAAGAGGAGGAAAAGGGATTTTAGGTTTTCTTGAAATTCTTCTGTAAAAGTAATTTTGAGTAGTAAAAACTCTTTTTATCCCCCACTTAGTAAAATTGGTAATGGCTTAGCCCATTACCTTCTTTTGGCCGCGGGTAGGGACTCCCTTGTGGGGGTCCCGTACCTCGTTTCGTGTCTTGTAATTTCGTACACGTTTACGTTTAATTATGTTCTTGTTTTAAAAGTTCTCGTTACGTAAATATCCTACACTTATATATTTAATTACGCTCGTATTAAATATATATACGTAATTAATAATATCTCGTGTTTTAATTACGCTCGTGATCTCGTGATCGTAAGTTCGTGATTAATTATTGCTAAATAATTATTACGTGATCGTTCATATAAAATATCTATCGTGTTCTAACACGTACGTAATACATAAACTCCTAATACGTAATCGTAATCATGTTATATTAGGAAAGTTTTTAACTAGTACGTACGAACTTAAGGTACTATGCATGGTAAAAGCATGCGGGTTTTACAACTCTTCCCCCCTAAAAAGAATAATTCGTCCCCGAATTATAGATAAAGTAAACTGGAAAAGAAGAACATACCCGAATTCAAAATATGAAATGAGGGTAAGAAGTCCGGATAGAGTCCTCTGTTTCCCAAGTGGCTTCCCGCTCGGTATGATCCCTTCATAGAATTTTGACGAATGGAATCGTCTTCTTCCTCATGACTCGTTCTTGCCTGTCAAGAACTCGTTCGGGTTCTTCTATAAAAGTGAGATCTTCACGAATCTGTTCCAGTGGATACTGAACCATGTGAAGGGGATGATATTGGTACCCTCTGAGTAAGGACACGTGAAACACATTGTGCACATGCGAAAGCTGCGGAGGTAACGCCAATCGGTAAGATACTTCACCGACTCGTTCAATGATATCAAACGGTCCGATGAAACGAGGACTGAGCTTCCCTTTAATCCCGAAGCGTCTAACACCACGTACCGGCGAAACCTTAAGAAAGACGTGATCTCCTACGTTAAAGTGTAAATCCCTACGATGCTTGTCGGCGTAACTCTTTTGACGTGACCGTGCCTCCTGAATTTTCTGCCTAGCTACTGCGATCTTCTCATTTGTCATCTCTATGATCTCTGGTCCTTCGAGTGTTCGCTCGCCAATCTGATCCCAGCAGATTGGGGCGCGACACTTTTTGCCATACAACATCTCAAATGGAGCACACTTGATGCTCGCGTGCCAGCTGTTGTTGTACGCAAACTCCACCAAACAGATGTATTCGTCCCAATCACCCGTCCATTCCAACGCACATGACCTCAACATATCTTCCAATGTCTGAATGGTTAGCTCCGACTGTCCATCCGTTTGAGGATGAAAGGCCGTGCTAAGCTTAAGTTGTGTACCCCAAGCTTTCTGCAGACTTTTCCAAAAGCGCGAAGTGAATCGAGGATCTCTGTCTGAGACGATGCTGGATGGTGCACCGTGTAGTCTCATGATCTCTCGTCTGTACGTATCTGCGAGTTTACTTACCGGATCTTCCTTGCGGATCGGTAAGAAATGAGCTGATTTGGTAAGTCGATCAACGATAACCCAAATTGCATCGTGCTTCCTTTTGGTAGGCGGAAGACCGGTAACAAAATCCATGGTGATTTTATCCCACTTCCACTCTGGAATGTCCAACGGTTGAAGGAGACCGCCAGATCGCTGATGCTCGATCTTAACCTGCTGGCAGGTAAGACATTTGGAGACGTAAGTGGCCATATCCTGCTTCATACCACTCCACCAAAAGTACTGCTTGATGTCATGGTACATTTTAGTTGAACCAGGATGTATCGAGAATGGGGAGCTATGAGCTTCTGCTAGCAAAGCTTCCCGGAGTTCTTGGTCATCAGGAACACAAAGTCTAGTGCCCTGCCATACGATACCGTCTGTATCTACTCTGAATTCTGTCTGCTTCTCCAAATTCTGAACTATCGCCCTTAATTCTCCGTCATCCTTCTGAGCTTCCTTAATCTTAGATAGTAACTCGGGTTCTACTCTAAGATTAGCCCAGTAACCGTGCTGTCCACGTACCATGATCTTGATGTCTAGTCGCTCCAAGTCTCTTATGATTTCCTCTTCGATTCTAATGCTGTTGATCATTCCGGACATCCTGCTAAGGGCATCTGCTACTACATTTGCCTTTCCGGGATGATACTGTAGATTAATGTCATAATCCTTCAACAGCTCTAACCATCTCCTCTGCCTCATGTTCAGTTCACGTTGAGTGAAGATATACTTCAAGCTCTTGTGGTCCGTGAAAATGTCACATGATTCTCCATATAGGTAGTGTCTCCATATCTTCAATGCAAACACAACTGCAGCAAGTTCCAGATCGTGCGTGGGGTAATTCTCTTCATAAGGCTTAAGCTGCCGTGAAGCGTACGCGATCACTTTCCCATGTTGCATGAGAACACAGCCAAGTCCCTTCACCGATGCACCGCTGTAGATTTGAAATCCACCCGTACCAGATGGTAGAGTAAGAATAGGTGCAGATACTAGCTTCTGCTTCAGGTCTTCAAAGCTCTTCTCTCGATCTTCAGTCCAGACGAATTTCTCCCCTTTCTGCATCAGTTTGGTCAATGGTAGTGCTAAGCGGGAAAAGTTCTCCACGAACCTACGGTAATAGCCAGCTAAGCCTAAGAAACTGCGGACTTCCGTCGCTTATGTCGGCCTCGGCCACTTAGTGATGGCCTCAACCTTCGCTGGATCCATAGTGATTCCTTCTGCTGACACAATGTGACCTAAGAATGCCACTTTGTCTAACCAGAACTCACACTTGGAGAATTTAGCATACAGCTGCTTCTGGCGAAGAATCTGTAGTATTGTACGAAGATGGTCTTCGTGTTCCTCCTTGGACTTAGAGAAAATCAGGATGTCATCGATGAAAACAATGACGAATTTGTCCAGAAATTCATGGAAGATTCTGTTCATCAGATCCATGAACACTGCTGGAGCATTTGTCAGGCCAAATGGCATAACTACAAACTCGTAGTGGCCATAACGAGTACGAAAGGCAGTCTTAGCAATATCCTGCTCCTTGACTCGTAACTGATGATAGCCTGACCTAAGATCGATCTTGGAGAAGTGTTTGGCCCCTTGGAGTTGGTCAAACAGATCGTCAATGCGTGGCAGTGGATATCTATTCCGAATAGTAATCTTGTTGAGCTCGCGTTATTCTATGCAAAGACGCATACTGCCGTCCTTCTTCTTAACAAACAAAACCGGTGCGCCCCATGGAGATGCGCTCGGTCGAATGAAGCCTCGTTCGAGAAGTTCTTGCAGTTGATCCTTCAGCTCCTTCAGCTCTATGGGAGCCATGCGATAAGGAGCCTTGGAGATTGGTTCAGCTCCTGGAACCAGCTCGATACTGAATTCCACTTCTCGTGCATGTGGTATGCCCGGAAGTTCTGCTGGAAACACGTCTTGGAATTCCGACACTATAGGTTGATCCTGAATCGATGGAGATTCAGCATCCATGTCGTGAACCGTAGCTAGATAACCCTCGCAGCCATGTGACAGGAGTGCACGCTCTTGCAGGGTGGATATGATTTGTACAGACCATCCGGGTATGAACCCATTATGAATGTAACCTGGTGCATTGACATCACTGAAGATAACTCGATATGAATGGCAGTCTATGGTAGCATGATACTTGGATAGCCAATCCATGCCCAAAATCATGTCGAAGTCATTCATGTCCAGCGGAAGTGCGTCGACAGGTCGAACCTTATCATCAAATTCTAGGGGAAGACTCTTTTATACATGGGTGATTAATACAGAGTCCCTCAAAGGCCTGGAAATAGTAAGCCTATTTTCTAGTGGCAAGGGAGGCATCCTAAGGTTCTTAGCATAAGCAGTAGAAATAACCGAGTGAGTAGCACCCGTATCGAAAAGAACACATGCAGCGCGACCATACATATACAAGATTCCAGTGATGGTACCTGTAGACTTGTTGGCCTGGTCTCAAGATGTCGTGTAGACACGCCCGGCAATAGGAGGCGGCTTGGTATCAGCATGTCCCGATGTACCCTTCATCTCGCCCTTACGGCAATCCTTCATAATATGGCCAGGAAGACCATACTTGAAGCACGCATCAGTATTACGGCGACATGGTCCTGGGTGCCTACGGTGGCAAGTAGAGCAAAGAGGATGAGTGTATCCTCCAGCAGGTGCTCTGGCTGGCTAAGGACCTGATAAAACATTTTACATGAGACATAATAGTTGGGTATAAAGGATGAAGCGGATAATCGTAAGATTGAATACCAGTGATAGCTGGACGGCTAGGCTGCGAACCTCTCTGGTTCTGGTCCCTACCGTTTCCATGGTTCCTGGTAGAATTTTGCTAGGGTGTCAGAATATGAGTTATAACATAAAACATAGGAAATTTCATAAGTATTAGGACCTGCTGTTGCTGGATTGCCCGGCGTTGTTACGGTAATTGTCATTACCGCCACGCCTATCCGTAGCAGTTCGGTCATTATTCTGACCATTTCCCTTGGGCTGATGAGGCTGCTGCTGAGTAGCCGGCTGAGACCGGTCCCCAGTTTTCTGCCTGGAAGATACAGTTTAAGAGATGAATAATTGACATAAGGAAAGATATACGGATTGATCACCGCTTGAATATGAAGGTTTTACCTCTTGTCGGGTCTTTCAGCTTCCCCGAACTCATCCCTCTCCTGCAGCATCTCCAGTTTCCGTGTTGCATCGGCCACTTGTGCTACAGTATTGAACGTAGCACACACCAGATTGTTTGCGACCGATGTGCGAAGAGCCCATCTAAAGTGATGTGCCTGCTCTTCTGGAGTACCTGCTGCCGCACCAAGGAAACCAGCCAAGCGAAGAAAGCGCTGCATAAACTCGTTGCTATTCTCCCCAGCTCTCTGACGGATCCCATGGTACTCTCTCTTGAGTTTGTCCTGCTCAGCCTTGGGAAATAACTGCTCCATCACCCTGTCCTTGAACTGAGCCCAAGTCAAGCCAGCAACCCACTCATCACCACCTTCAGATTGCATCAAAGCTAACCACCAGTTGAGTACATCGCCTTCGAACCGATAGCATGCCAACCTCGCCTTGTATGCGGGGTCACAGCCCATAGCGTTGAAGATCTTCTCAATGTGAGCCAACCAGCTTTCAGCATCGCTGGGGCTATCTGTCTTCTCAAAAGCTCGAGGGCGGAGCTTGTTGAATCTCTCCAGCCATACTGCTAATGTCACTGTAGGAGGAGGAGGAGCTTGTTGAATGCATGATGCAGTTTTATGAAAACTTTGGATGCTCGAGAGTGAACGCCTCTGGTCAGTTCACTCAAAACAAAAGACATATCGAGGGGACGCCTATGGGTCGGTCCCAAATCTAAAAGTTTCGATAAAACACATGCGACTAAATAGGGCCAGTCCTGTACCAACCATTACTTAGTCAAAAACTCTGTAACAATGACATATATATGTATGCTTAAAAATGATGAATGCATGAAAACAACTGTCAGTTCTAGGAAGACCGTAGTGACTACCCACTAATCACAGGTCATATTTGAGAGCCTACAGGTCGAAGCCTTGGTTCTGATACCATAATTGTAACACCCCATTTTGGAAATGGAAATATCACAGTAATTATGGCGTGTCATCAAAGCATACAAGGTAAAATGTCTAAACATTACTTGACCATATACAAGAAAATACCAGAATCAAAAATCGGTAGTCCAAAAGTAAAGCTCATCACACACAAACATAGTATAGTAAAGGAAAAGGACAAAACAATGTCCAAAGCATAAGTATCATAAAGAAAGGAAATGCATAATGTAAAGAAGGCTAGACAGCTTCCAGTCCATATGCACGTACTCTTAGTGTCTACGAGCGTCCCTGAGTACCTGCCGTTTTGGGAACATAGAAAAGGAAAACGGCTGAGCAATACGCTCAGTGCACGGATGTACAATAAAGCATGAATAGGATAAGCATATAACATAATAACATCGGAAGAAACTAAGTCCCGAGTAACCTGGTTAAGTCTTAATAAAACTGGTTTTATAGTTTGAAAGTCTTATGTTTATCTTATAAAAACTGTTTGTCATATTTTACCATTTAGCCAATATAGGTCATGAATATCCACCGTGCATGAATAATTGGAGGGGTGACCTCATCATGCAAATTAGAGAGGCTGCCTCTAATTTAATATACTGGTTTATGGGTAGGAGGGATCAGCTCCTTGTGAAGGATGCAAGGCACACACCACATTCACCATGTAATCCTGAATAAAACGTGTAACTAGGATGCACCCATACGCCCCACATGATAAATATAAATAAATGGCCAAAAGCTGAAGGGACGCCACAAGCAATCACTCCGCCGTGGTGAAGTCATAACATCAGTGCCTCTAATGTTATGGTTATGGTACCTCCATAACTAGGTGAAACTGGTCATGCATGTATATGGCTATAGGTAATCTTATTTAAACATAAGCAATCAAACTCATACTTATACTACGGGAAAACAGTTGGCTGCATACGGGGAAATCCTAATAAGGAAAGAATGTCCATACTGAAAGGACGGGAATCCGTACCTTATGTCCAGTGAACGAGAACGATGAACTGCGAGAATCCTACTTCTGAAACACTAGTGCTACATAAATACGTACATGAAATAAGTATCTGCTTACTACATACATAGCTGGTTTTATATCATGTCTTGGCTTATTTTATGTGTTCTTACTATTTACACTGTTTAAAGCCTTAAACTGTGTTAAATCCTATATTTTGTTCATTCTGATTAAGTATTTCTGATATTTCATGTGTTATTATACTTACTGTGTAATAATAAGTAAGTTTCCAAAAATAGCAGGTTTCCTTAAATAGAAAGTTTCCAAAAATAGAAAGTTTCCAAAAATAGAAAGTTTCCAAAAATAGAAAGTTTCCAAAAATAGAAAGTTTCCAAAAATAGATTTACTGCTTAAAATAGATAAGTTTCTAAAAATAGAAAGTTTCCATAAATAGATTAGTTGCCTTAATTAAATAAGTTTCCATAAATAGATTAGCTGCCTTAAATAAATAAGTTTCTAAAAATAGCTGGTTTCCATAAATAAAATAGCTGCCTTATTTAATTAAGTTTCTAAAAATAGAAAGTTTCCATAATTAGAAATAAGCTGGTTAAATAAGCTATGTAAATAAGCCTAAGTATTTTCATGATTATTTTCTAAGTCATATGATATATTATATAGTTTAATAATTATTTCATGTAATTTAATTAAACTATAGGTTATAATATTTAATTAAAGTATGACATGTTTTAATTAAATATATTAAATACTTAGGTTAAAATATGTATTATTAAATACTAATAATATAACCTAAGTCATGTTTAATTAATTAATTATATCCATGGTTTTTAAAATAATTAATTAATTATAAGTCTTAATAATAAAAATACTTAGGTTAAAATAATTCATGTTTATTAATAATTAGTTAACCTAAGTCATGTTATTAAATTAATCACATCTTTATTAATTTAATTCTTAACATAAGTTTATAACATAAACAACTAACATAATCATGATCCGGATCTAAGCTTAAAAAAACATGCACCGGATATGAACAAACACCGTACCCCGAACCAAATCGGGGTACCCCCTTGCTGCCGTGGGACCCACACGCACCAACCAAGACCAAAAGGGTCTTGGTGGTGGTCGACTAAAAACAAACCGAGCCCCCTTTGGGGTCGGTTGTACCTTGCGGCCCAAAAACAAACACCCTTAGATCGATCCCTTTGATTAATTAATGACCAAAACATGTTAGATCTAGGTTTAATTAATGTGTTTTTATAAAAAACATCACGTGTTCTTAATTAATAAAAGATTAATTAAAAAGAAAAACAAGTAAAAATGTTTTACCGTATTCGTGGATCAAAAGGGTGAAGAACAAACACGAACAAACACTAAATTAACAAGATCCAAGATCAAAGAAATCACCTTGATGGTGATTTGATGGTTGCGGCACACAAAGAGGAGGAAAAAGGATTTTAGGTTTTCTTGAAATTCTTCTGTAAAAGTAATTTTGAGTAGTAAAAACTCTTTTTATCCCCCGCTTAGTAAAATTGGTAATGGGCTTAGCCCATTACCTTCTTTTGGCCGCGGGTAGGGACTCCCTTGTGGGGGTCCCGTACCTCGTTTCGTGTCTTGTAATTTCGTACACGTTTACGTTTAATTATGTTCGTGTTTTAAAAGTTCTCGTTACGTAAATATCCTACACTTACGCTCGTATTAAATATATATACGTAATTAATAATATCTCGTGTTTTAATTACGCTCGTGATCTCATGATCGTAAGTTCGTGATTAATTATTGCTAAATAATTATTACGTGAACGTTCATATAAAATATCTATCGTGTTCTAACACGTACGTAATACATAAACTCCTAATACGTAATCGTAATCATGCTATACTAGGAAAGTTTTTAACTAGTACGTACGAACTTAAGGTACTATACATGGTAAAAGCATGCGGGTTTTATAAGATATTTATGTTAAGTTGCTTGAACATCCTCAAAAAATTTGAAACTTGGATATCATCCTTGTTCTTAAGCTTTTCCTTTCTTAATCTTGATGGATAAGGGAGACTTGGTTTTGATTGTGGTTGAGTGGTTGAAGAAGGATTTTCCTTGTTGGTTGCTTCATGAGTAGGTGTGGAAGTGGGAGAAATGGGAGAACTTGAGGATGGTGAACTAGATATAGAAGGCTTATCACATGTAGGAACAAAAGTGGGTTTAACAATAGGAGGTGTAGGAGGTGAAGGATTCTTTGTTGATTTTCCACTTCTTATTGTAATAGCATTTACATTTTCCCTTGGGTTTGTTTGTGTGTTAGATGGCAAAGCCCCTTGTTGTCTTTGATTGAATGCCATCAAAATCCTCTTAGTTTGTTCCTCCGATATGAGTTCAATTTGGTCATTCATTATTTTCTCACTTTTACGAATTCTCCTCTCAACATACTCATGAGTCTCTTGTAGCCCATATCCTTGATTTTGAAGTTGAGGGTAACCTTGATTTGGGAAGGGTGGGAGTGGTGGATTAAATCCTTGAGTTGGTGGATAAAAAGTATTTCCTTGATTTTGAAAATTGTTAGGTGCCTTGTAGTTATTCCTTTTGTAATGTGGTCTTGGACCTTGGTTTCTTTGTAACAAATGAGGAGGATTTTGTTGAGGTTGGGTGGGTGGTTGGGGTGGGAATCCCTGTAGAGTAAGGTAATTTTGAGATTTGTAAGAATGGTTGTTTGGATTGATGTTTGGCTTGAAATGTTCACGATGTTCCTCTTGGTAAGCATAACATTCCCCGTGATATCCTTGCACCTTATCACATTGTTGATATGAATGGGGACCTCCACAAGTCTCACATGAAAGAGTAATAGCATGCACATCATTTGTGGAATGATTGCCCATAGAAAGTTTCATAAAGTCATTCATCATTGTTTCTTGCATCTTTTGAGTGTTTTGCATGATTTTTTGACTTTCCTTTTGAGCTTGAGTCAATGCTTGAATGCATGAAATGAGTTGAGTCTCCAATGGTTTAGAACCTCCTTCTTGAATGACACGTACTCTTTCTTCAAATTGTGTGTTAGTTTACACCATTTCTTTGGTCTCAATAATATCCCAAGCCTCTTGAATGGATTTAAGAAGAATATTTCCTCCCGCGGAAGCATTGAGTGAGTCTTGGTGATGAGGTTTAAGGCCATTGTACAAAGTATTGATTTGGTGAACTTCATCCAATCCATGGTTAGGGCATCTCCTCAATAACTCTTTATACTCCTCCCAAGCATCACTAAATGTTTGACTAGGTTTTTGTTGAAAGCCTATAATTAAATTCCTTAAAGCCGTAGTCTTAGATGGGGGAAAGAACTTGTTAAAAACTTCTTAGTGAAACCATCCTATGTGGTAATGCTCTCGGGTGTTTTTGTATCTAACCAATGCTTAGCCGGACCCTCTAGTGAAAATTGCACCAATATCAACTTAATGGCATCATGGGGAACTCAATTGTACTTAATGGTGTTGCAAAGAGCAAGAAACTTCTTAAGGTGATCATGTGGATTATCATTCTTGTTCGCATAAAAAGGTGTGTTTGAAACCAAGTTAATCATGGATGTTTTTAGCTCAAATGTGTTTGCGGGAATATCGGGTATCTTGATAGCATCGGCATATCCTTGCACATTAGATTGCAAGTGCTCCATCAAAGGTCGAGTATCAACTCCGGCCATGGCTTCTTGTTGTGGATGGATCAAAGCACGATTCTCGGGATCGGATTGATGGACGGTGGTGTTCCTACTCTTTCTCTTTTTCTTCCTTTTCGGAGGAAGGGGTTGTACACCAATCGGTATTTGTGCACGCCCGTGAGTGAGCATGCAACTCAATACGAGGAATGAGAGAGAAGCTCTCGTGTGACTTTGAAGAGAAAAGGATTATCCTCTTCGAGTTTCAATATGAAATATCCATAAGAAAATAATAATATACGTATGTACTACTTGGGTGCAAGACCCCCAATGAAGCCTTCCTTCTTAGAATACTCACTAGTGAACGGGGGGGTTAGGTGGCACGAAGCACTTAAGTACCTATTGAACCTTAGATGGCATTTTATGCACATCGCCTTTCTATTCACTTTATTGTTTGTATTCTTCGAATTATTGCTTATTGGAAGTATTTATCTATTCTTGCTTTATTGAGTTTGATAGATACGCGTGTCAAGGACCGGAACGCCCCTCAACACGGTGTATTGCCTTGGCAATACTTATGGAGAATATGTGTATTGGTTGTTCTTATACGTATACGTATTTACTTATAATAATATATGGAAAATATTTTTGTATTTATGGGTTTTTTTAGAGAAAATACTATATGTACATAAAAACCGAGGGAATCCAATAATATATATTTTTGGGTGCAATCTCTTAGGAAAAAGATTGCTTTTTGGATTTTTTAATTTGTTTGGTCAATTCTTTAGGAAAAGAATTGTTTTTGTTATTTTTTAGTTTTTATAATTTTATATTTTTGATTTATTATTGTTTGTGATTTATGATACGTAAATGTAACGTTCACTAGGTGAACGGATCCCAAAAGCCAATGAAAACCGTCAATTGATAGTCTCTCGTAAAGTCAAAAGAACCGGCAGCGGCGCCATTTGAAATTATGTATAATTGAAGTTCGTTTTCTCGATTCCTAACCAATTGAAAGTTCTAACAAAATCGGGTTTATGATCGTTTTTGGTTGGTAGGGTTATTTAGATTTTCTATGTCTAATTGAGCAATCAAGTAAAAACGTGCAAAATATTAACTACGTATCCGTAAAACAATTAGCATTTACAAAAATTTTATTCAAATAAGGACAAAAATGTAAAACTATGGAATTAAAGTGTTGAAAATGTAAATTCTTGAAACTAATATGCTTGAAATGTAAAATCAGAAACTATGAGGACTAACTATGCAAACTTTAACAAACTATTAACTAATTCTAACAAACTTGAAAACTGATTAACTAAATTTGACAAGTTTTGAAAATATAAGGACTGATTAAAAGCAAACCCTAATTACTAGAAAGATTAGCCAGCAATGCAAACAATTATAAACCTTGAGGACCAATATGCAATTAAATGTGACTTTTTAACAAAAACGGGCTAGGAGGATTAATAAGCTCGTTTAAGCTATATACTTGACCAAATAAGCTCCAACAACTTGTAAACTGCTTAAAATCCAAATTTACCTAGACTTGTAAAAGGAATAAGCCTGAAACCTAGTAAAACTCAAATAAGCCCAAATTGATAAGCCACAAATAAGCTATCTAATAAGCAAGACTTGCACAAATGGATTTTATGGCTAAAACTTGTTTATCAATCCATTGAGACTGGAATGTCTTTTGAAATGAAAAATGATCAAGAAACGAATTAGGAAATTGAAAACTTCCAGATCTACTCAAGAACACATTATAAACATGAATATGAAAGAAAATTAGGAGGTTTATGAAGTGGAATTGCTAGTTTAAGAAATCAGTAAAGCCTTTTATCACAGAAACTTCACTTTGCTATTCAGCTTAATAAAATGCTTATTTCGCACTTGAAACTTAAAACTGTGCAATTTCCTTATGAACACTTAATTTTCAGATGTTAAATGACAAATGAGAACTAGTTTGAAACAATTTCATCAAGAAATGAACAATTGCCAAGCAAATGAAATCATTAACTTTTATGAACTTGTTTTAAACCTGAAACTGACCCATACTTTTTATGACCAATTGCCTTTTTGACAAGTTACTTGACTTGAAAACTATCAAAACCTGTTTACTATGACTGAATGAGCGTAATTGCACAAAAACTAACCAATTAAAAAAACTTTATACTACGATGATTACTAAAGCCAAACACTGGTTAACTGATTTACACAACTTTTTATGATAGAAAACTAGGCAATTGGTTATGCTGAACTAAATTTGATATCAAACCAAGTTTATTACCTAAAATGAGATACAAATGAGCCAAGAACAAACAGTTAAACCAGCTAAGACTCCAAATGCACAAGCATACTAGTATGACTGATAAGCTGAAATCAGTAACAAGATATGAGCTAGTAAACAAGTATCAAGTGAACTATAAGATATCCAAACATCAAAATCAGTTCAAAATCAGGCTAAACACACTTGATCATATCAGCAAACAAGTTTAACTAAGAATTGAGCATGCATTTCCTTGTTTAGAGGAACCAAAATCAGAAACATGAAAACCTTTTAGCAAAGGCCTCCACTGAAGGAGTAGGTAGGCGCTGAGCCTTCTAGATAGTGTTAACCACCACCTTAACACTATCAACTACTTAATCAACAAGCTAACATCATCATCATCACCATTGTTGCACAATCTGCTTCAAAATCAACTAGTAAAGCTACTGGATGAGCAGGACAAGTAGAAACAGCAACAATCTTCAATAACAACTTCTCATGATCAATGGTGATCACAAAAAGCTCATAACAACACTATAGTAACAGTGATTTAGTGAATGAATAGGAGATTGATGAGACTGCGTTTATACATAGTCTCATCGTCCAAATTGGGCTTAAAATGCATTAAATATCATTAAAAATGCCAAATATATGCTCGTGTTTGTTGCTTGTGTATTTTAGGTACGAATATTGAGGGAATGACAAAAAGATCACAAGAATCAATCAAAAACGAACACGGGAAACGAAGCCGTACAAAGAACCGGGCCCAAGAATGGAATTTTCAAATATACCCTTGAAGAATTGAAGATTGGCAAGTTTAGTCCTTCATCTTTTGTAGACTTGGCAATTAATAACCTTGTAAAACTCACTATTTGCATTTGGGTCCCTAAATTATCAAGATATTACAAGTTATGCCCTTCAAGATTGGTCAAGATACATTTATGGTCCTTTTATTAAGTTTGCAAAACTTATTGTGCCAAAATCAGCAAGTACACCAAAGTTATTACAAAGAGAAATGAGTTTTTTAGATGTTTGAATTGAAGTGACAAGAACAAGGGAATTGAGGGGCCAAAATGGGGAGACAGCCAAACAATTCACCACCAATCACCCACTCCCACGTCAACCTCCACTCCCCCTCAACCAATCATATCACTCCCACCATCCACGTCCTCATCCCACTTCCTTAAATAAACAGATTTATTTATAATCTGTTTTTAAAAAAACAAATTAACGTGGGAAACAGTTACTATTCACCATCATCACCCCTAATCCTACCCCAAGAATCCTAAAAACCCCAGGATTAATTACCCACCATCATTAACTAAACCCTAATCAAACTTGGGGGTTTTCATCCCAACCCCACTCCCAACACATCCTTACACCCAAAAAATGACTACTCCACCTCTTGTCCCCTTCCCTGCTACACCCATCACGTGTCACTTGACCACATCAACGTCCAAGATTAAAAACGTGGTCCCAAAGGATTAATGGACGCTCAAGATCAATCCTAGACAGCTGTTTCATCTCAGAAGTCACAAGACTCCACCATTGACCAAGATTCGAATTTGAAGACCAAGGGCATTTTTGGATATTCAGTGAATTAGGGTTTAGGGTTTTTCCCTTTCTTTGTATTATTTTATTCTAGCTTCTAGTAAAATCCTTAGAGTAGTATAAATATAGACGGGTTGTGTCCATATTTTCTTTGTTCCAGTTTTTTTACAAGTCTTGTAACCTGTTTTATTAATGAAAGTTGGTGTTTTTTGAAGTAAAATTGTAATTCCTTTTCAGTTATTTAAAAAGTGTTGTGACTTGTGTGAAAGAAAACTGAGTTCCAAACTTATTTGTTAAGCATTTTTTGCCATTATTTTCCTGTGAGAATTTGTGGTTTAAAAGTGTTTGGAAAACAAGAATCCTGTGTAGGAGTTCTTGTTTTGTTTGTATCAGTGAGAGGTTCTTTTGATTTTAAGGTTTAAGTGGAAAGAAAAGGCATAAGAAAACATTTTACTTAGGTTTTTAACCCAAACCTTAAACCAATCTCAGGTAGAAGTGAAAGTGGATACCTGAGATTAGCTTATTGAGTTTGAGTTGATTAATCTCAAGTGGTATTGATAGTTTAAGTAGTTGGTTTTAAAAGGTTTTGGGTTTTCAGAAAGTTTGGTGGTTCCAGATTGGTTTCAAAAAGATTTTGGTTGATTATTTTTACTCAAAACTTACTGCTTATATAAGCCTGCTCATAAGCTGTTGATTCAAGCTTATGAGCATCAGCTTATATAAGCTTGAAGGTGCTTCTTGGATTTGTGGTGTTGTGCAGGGAACAATCAATAGCCAAGCACTTCATATCCATTCATTTCTTTCATTATTTTGAAGATATTGAAATCCCTAGGTCTGCTGTTGACCTACCAACAGGGATCCTCTACTCATCCATAAGCTCACATAAACTTCTAAACAGCCTCTTGGAAAGCATAACACTCTGGTATTAAGCTTGTACCTTTTAGGCTAGTTTTATGATATTCTTTGTGAGATTTTGTATGATACTGAGTTAGCCTTGTTGATTTGTAGTTTTTATTGGTGGTTTAGCTTGTATTTGGATTTATATGCATGCTAGGATTGTTAAAATCTGAATTGGATAGGTTATGTGCTTAATCACTTGGTGAAATTGGTAAATCGGAAATATAAGGGGTGTTTGGGTCTGTATTTTAAGTGAAAATTGTGCTAAGTTTTTGGCTTATAAACTACCAAGACACACTTATATTGGTAACATAGGGTTGTTTGCAGCCTTGGTTTTCAGTTTGGATAGGAATAGAGTAATATGCATGTCTTTTTTTTGGTGAACATCAAGTAGAAATTAATAGTGCCATGGTTATGTCTGTTTTATGCAATTGATGCCTTTGAATCTGTTTATATGTTAGATATTAGGTCTGGTAAGGCTTTGAAACTAGTCAGTAGTTGATTGTTAGTTTATTGAGTAAGATTGGAAGCTTGGAAATCCATTTGTGTGCTAACTGCATCAGCTAAACTACACCTATACCCTTTTTTGCATATCAGTTACTGATTTTGCTTTGGAGTGTAAATTTTTTTGTGATTAGCCTGTGTTTTTCTTGCTTTCATTGACTCCCTACACTCAACTGAGTGTAGGGGTGCCCCCATTGTCCATCAAAAACCAAGAAATCATCAAGAACAAGCCCCTCTTGTTCATATCTTCACTTGTGAAGATTTTCTCTCTTTGTGTTCATCAAGCAAAACTTATCTAGGCACGTTTTTTATTCAAGTAGCTTTAATTCTAGCTTAATTTTGTTAAAGTTTGTGTTTTAGAGTAAGTAAAGGTTACTGAATTTGAGTTTTATAAATTTAAAAAAGAAAAAAAAAGGTTTTTAACAAAAAGGACGTGGCCAGGAATCATAAGCTTATATAAGCTTCAAGCTTATATAAGCTGATGCTCATAAGCTTGAATCAACAGCTTATGAGCAGGCTTATATAAGCAGTAAGTTTTGAGTAAAAATAATCAACCAAAATCTTTTTGAAACCAATCTGGAACCACCAAACTTTTTGAAAACCCAAAACCTTTTAAAACCAACTACTTAAACTATCAAAACCACTTGAGATTAATCAACTCAAACTCAATAAGCTAATCTCAGGTATCCACTTTCACTTCTACCTGAGATTGGTTTAAGGTTTGGGTTGAAAACCTAAGTAAAATGTTTTCTTATGCCTTTTCTTTCCACTTAAACCTTAAAATCAAAAGAACCTCTCACTGATACAAACAAAACAAGAACTCCTACACAAGATTCTTGTTTTCCAAACACTTTTAAACCACAAATTCTCACAGGAAAATAATAGCCAAAAATGCTTAACAAATAAGTTTGGAACTCAGTTTTCTTTCACACAAGTCACAACACTTTTTAAATAACTGAAAAGGAATTACAATTTTACTTCAAAAAACACCAACTTTCATTAATAAAATAGGTTACAAGACTTGTAAAAAAAACTGGAACAAAGAAAATATGGACACAACCCGTCCATAATTATACTACTCTAAGGATTTTACTAGAAGATAGAATAAAATAATACAGAGAAAGGGAAAAACCCTAAACCCTAATTCACTGAATATCCAAAAATGCCCTTGGTCTTCAAATTCGAATCTTGGTCAATGGTGGAGTCTTGTGACTTCTGAGATGAAACAGCTGTCTAGGATTGATCTTGAGCGTCCATTAATCCTTTGGGACCATGTTTTTAATCTTGGACGTTGATGTAGTCAAGTGACACGTGATGGGTGTAGCAGGGGAGGGGACAAGAGGTGGAGTAGTCGTTTCTGGGTGTAAGGATGTGTTGGGAGTGGGGTTGGGATGAAAACCCCCAAGTTTGATTAGGGTTTAGTTAATGATCGTGGGTAATTAAACATGGGGTTTTTAGGGTTCTTGGGGTAGGATTAGGGGTGATGATGGTGAATAGTGACTGTTTCCCACGTTAATTTGTTTTTTTAAAAACAGATTATAAAGAAATCTGTTTATTTAAGGAAGTGGGATGAGGACGTGGATGGTGGGAGTGATATGATTGGTTGAGGGGGAGTGGAGGTTGACGTGGCAGTGGGTGATTGGTGGTGGGTTGTTTGGCTGTCTCCCCATTTTGGCCCCTCAATTCCCTTGTTCTTGTCACTTCAATTCAAACAGCTAAAAAACGCATTTCCCTTTGTAATAACTTTGGTGTACTTGCTGATTTTGGCACAATAAGTTTTGCAAACTTAATAAATGGACCATAAATGTATCTTGACCAATCTTGAAGGGCATAACTTGTAATATCTTGATAATTTAGGGACCCAAATGCAAATAGTGAGTTTTACAAGGTTATTAATTGCCAAGTCTACAAAAGATGAAGGACTAAACTTGCCAATCTTCAATTCTTCAAGGGTATATTTGAAAATTCCATTCTTGGGCCCGGTTCTTTGTACGGCTTCGTTTCCCGTGTTCGTTTTTGATTGATTCTTGTGATCTTTTTGTCATTCCCTCAATATCCGTACCTAAAATACACAAGCAACAAACACGAGCATATATTTGGCATTTTTAATGATATTTAATGCATTTTAAGCCCAATTTGGACGATGAGACTATGTATAAAAGAAGTCTCATCACTCCCCCATACTAAACCATTGCCGTGCCCTCACGCAATGCTAGAATAAAGTATCGTAGCACCTCCAAAATTCATTTTTATTTACTTTATTGAATGATAAACCACCTACACTACGACTATTGCTACTAGTTGCGTTTTAGACATAATGTATGATTTTCATCGCAAAATGGGAAGTTTAGGTTCATAGAATAAGAACACGTGAATGCTTCGTTAGAAATATTTTCATCGTCCTCGATTTTCACCCCAATTCCATGCCAAGCGTGCAACGAGATCATTGTCATTATAAGTTAGTAATGCTAAAACTACTCATATGCCCTAATAACGTACTTATCCTCCCAATTTTCCTAAGTTATATCTCTTATATTTTATTTTGTCTTGAATGTTTCACGAGGATACATTGTTTGACTTATGCGATAATAGAGATTTAGGTCTAAAAAGAGAGTCTAACGGTGTAACCAAGACCATCAAATCAATAACCCCTCCTAATAGACAACGATGTCAAAAAATTAAGTCAACAAGAAGGATCGATAAACACGGTTTTATAACGGTTTTGAACATGAGACTTATTACCAAGACTTTTATACGCCCCTAACGGAAGGGCCTTATTATCTTTGGTTTACGTCCATATTTTATTCAACTTCGCCATGAAGCTTTTATTATAACTTCCGTCTTGCCTTGCCTTTTATTATCCGACTCATCGGTGGTTTTATTAGTCAAAGACGTATATCCTCACGCTAAGGCGAATTTTGGATCTTTAAAGCTTCGAAGATTAAGGCTTGATTCACTTTCAATTTTGCATAGATTTTTCGGCCTTGTGGGGCATCAAATTGTTTGCTTGATTTAGTGAGCACTTGAAATCTTATTATTGGGTGAAGCTTTTGATTATTCGGGTGCCAATACTTCAAAACCGTGACGCTGGTGATACCTTAATGTCTCCCCAATTTAATTACACGGAAGCTACTAGAAAAGACTAGAAACCCAACAATCCCAACTAAACCGCTAAGTCAATATTTATTAAGCAAAAAATATTTACATGCAAAGGGAGAATAAGCAAACAACGAGAACACATGAGTTTTTGAAAGAATACGAGTACTCTACGTTTAGCATAGTAACTTATAATTAACCCTATCATTTATCGTCCTCATTTAAGAGACTTAGCCTAATGTGTAGTTAAGGAATCAAAGCTAAGTGCTCAACACGCACGGTCGAGTCAAAAATTACTTTTATTCTCGCCATCGGAAAACCTACATTCGTGTCTTTAAACACTTATAAAACATGAGAAAATTTTTAAAATTTGGCCATTTTTAGCCTTATTTTGCAACAAAAACGATAAACAAAAAGGATAAACTTTGGAAAGCGTGAAGGTTTGGCAAGGCAAGTATCTATTCACCCCCCATACTAAAGTTAAACATTGTCCTCAATGTTTCGAGTCTAGGGGTGCAAACACCCCCATACTAGAGACGTAGTCGAATGCCTAATCTAGCATGGAAAGGGTGTAACCGTTAAATTTAAATCCGTTTATGAAGTGTGTTATAAACCTAAGGTTAGAACATCAAAGGATATATCATTTGGATATTGAGAAATTCTTCAAAGCAATCGATCGAGTGCTCCCATAAAATGAACACGAGAGGCTCCAATCGTGAAGATCATGATCTAAAAACCACAATTCACAAACAACCACGGAACAAAGGTTGGAAGGGCACAAATCCCCTCACATTAAACTAATTAGAAAGAAATAATATTTACATGGATAAGCATGGGTTTCCCCCACGTGGGACCTTGTTTTTTATAATAGAGTCAAAAGCTCGACTCGAATCCCCATAAATGTGATCATTTAGGGATTATCTTGGTATGGTCAATTTTTGGTGGGGCTTACATGATAAACAAGGCCCAAAAACAACCGGTATTAAGGACTAAGTCCTTTGATGGTGCAAAATACCGGGATCGAAGATGGCGTTCTCGTTTTCATTGGAAAAACAAATCAACGCCACTTCATCATGTGTCAACACAAACCCAAAGGGTTTCAAGAAAATAGATGAGAAGAAATAGAAGGGTGGGACAATGGGTAAGTCATAGAAACCATGAGCTACTCGAGGTAGACTCGAACCAATCAAATAGAAAGATTTTCCATTTATTGCATCGGTGGAAGACCGAGATTTCCCTTTATAAGCAATTCCGGGATCAAATATCTCGTCCTCGGTGGAGAAATGGGAGGGAAAATTAGGGGCTTCCCCCATACTAGGTCCACACAAAGCATCATCAAAAGGAGAAGACGAGCTTGTAGCACTTAAAACACGAGGTGATGACGGAGTTAGCATTGTAGAAAAATCTTTTAAATCCAATTTAAAATCTTTCCCTTTTTCATCTTTTAAACTATCCTTATGAAAACCCGACTTGATTATGTCAAAAATATTTGGTGTTTCTAAAGCAATGTTAGCTCAGTCGTGCAAGTTCACGTCGGATTACGGAATCTGGAGTAATGATCGAAATTGAATGTCTTTAGTCAAAAAACGACAAAAGCTGTCCTTGCCATTGAAAAGAGTGCCATGGCCTAAATAAAGTCATCCAAGCCTTTACGCCGTGGATTTGATGCCATCTTCCGTCATCCCCTTGATCGAATGTCCCTAAAGCAAAGAGCCAATGCCAGCTACTCTTCTAAGCCATAAAGCGAGGGGCTAACCGGGTATTAACTCCTCCCGTCCCGCTACGCTTCTTCCTTCCCACTGTAAAAAGCATTCTTCGAGGGCATGGAATGTCTCATTTTTTGGTAAGAATCTCCGCAGTAATGTCTCTGTTAGATTTTCCGGTCGAAATACGGGAAAAGTCCATTCAATTCTTGATGGAAATGGAGTTTTTCGAATTCTCCCCGGAACTGGAAGATCATTTCGAGATCTTCGAACATATTCGAGGGTTCAATGTCACTATTGTAACTTCGGCTATCTTACTAGCAGTAGTGCTGTTTTCTATTTGAGCTTATCTTTTTCCTTTTATCGAGCATAATGATTCGAATCGGGCTTTTTGGTCAAATTCTTTGCCGAAAGAGTTCTCCCTTATCGGATGGCATCAGATGCCGGTGGCGGTTAGCGTTCTTTATGGGTATTATTCGGTGCCAGTGGCCTCTTAGCTTTGTGGGCGATATCGGATGGTTGGTATCTCACCGCATAAGTGTCAGGGATGGCGTAGTTCATTAGTGCTTTCCCGAGGATGTCTGTGTGTGCTCTCCCGTCTTTAGTCTTTCTCGGCGTATGCCCTTGCGACTCTAAATAAACTAAATCCATTGAGAAACCAAAAATCATAATAAGAGAGACGCTCATAAAAAAAATATGGAGACATTCTGGATTGAGAATCAAATTATTCCCTCCAGACAGAAAGTGACTTTTTCCTGTACGAGTAGTGAAGAACTAAACGAGAACTTTTGTTGGTTGTTGACCAACGGAAAGAAAGGGATTGTGTCAACTTCGTTCCTTCATATTTCTCTTTTTTGAGCCTTTCTAAAAGAAGGGGAGAGTTCGACCGCCCTAAGCCAACCAGAACGGCAAAGAAGAGTTCTATTCGGCGACCGGTAGGGAGAGGATGGGAGGAGAGAACGTCGACCATAAGGGAGACAGCAGTTACTTCGATGTGAGCAGAGTGCCCATTTCCTTACTTAGACTAACCTTCGTTTAGAAAGGCTCTCCCCTCGCTCTGACTCTTCCCATAATAAGACTTTTGTTGATCTACCTTTGACTTACTTCCTATCTCTACCCTTAATCCAAGGTAGCCGAAGGACGAATTTTGACTAAGCTTTGCTGAAAAAAGTTGCAAACTTCAGTTCCGAAACTTTAGTCTTAACTTCGTTTAGTCAGAAGAACTTAGAACTCATGAAAAAAAAATGCAAAAAGCGGCCCGCTGAATTAGGACCTTGGATTATTCTGATTGGATCTCTAACCGTCCCCGTACCGAAAAAGGATGGGAAGTACTTTGTTTGATTCAAAAGGCGAAAACCCACATTACTGACTAACGGTGGATAATCAAATTTCTTAGACGTACTAAATACAACTCCATGAATGAGCAAAATGAAGGTTGCATTAATGATAAAGATCTCTGGGGAAACCGCTAAAAAAAGATTGAACATGTGGGAGGATCCGAACGAATTCTGCTTTCATTTCCCACGTATGGAGCACTGAGTTACTTACGTTACGGGACACTAAAAATTCTCACATTTGAAAACCGTTTTGGTTTTGGTGGTGGTAAGTTCTCAAAACGTTTGTCAACAAAGAAAACTTCCCCATCGGGATCAACATATTCATCATCCGAAGAATCATTCGTGATTGGAATCGTAGGCTTAACACTCTTAACCTCCACCGGCAGAGGGGACGGAAAATCGTTTTTATCATCAACTCCTAAAACTCTTTTTGAAATCCTTTTGCAAATGTTTTTTATGGGATTAACATTGTTCAAAGACGTGATAGAATACACATGAGAAAGTGTGGAGTTTTGAGTTGCATTTATGACGAGTTCTTCCTCATTGAAACGAAGAGTGATTTTCCTAGCATGCACATCAATAAGTGCTCTCGAGGTATCAAAAAATGATCGACCTAAAATTAGAGGAACTTTAGGATCGATGGGAATGTCAACAACGATAAAGTCCACGGGATAGTAGAACTTTCCAACTTTCATGAAGACATCCTCGGCTACTCCACAAGCTAGAATCGTGGAATGATCGGCCATCTCGATTGACATTCTTGAAGGAGTGAGATTGGGAAGATTGAGCGACTTAAAAATCTCAAGAGGCATCAAATTAATACTAACACCAAGATCGGCCAAGGCGTAGCATTCCTCCATATCTTGTATTTCACATGGGATTAAAAATTTACCGGGATCACCGACTTTTTGAGGTATGCGGCTAAGAAAAACCGAAGAACAACTAGACGACTTTTGCAATTTCTCTTTGTTATTCAACATACTTTTAAAGTTCGCGGCAAATCGAGGCATCATGACCAAGGCGTCGACAAAACTTATAATAAAATGCAAGTCACGAAACATTTTCATAAAAAGTTCAAATTGATAATTATTTCGTTCTTGTGCCTTTTCCTTGTTTCGTCTTGAAGGGTAAGGTAAGGGTGGTGTGGGTTGGGGCATAGGCAATGGCCTTGGAATCTCGGGTTCCACTATTGGTATTGGTTCAACCGTAGGTGTGGTTTGAGCGGTACTTCGTGGACTTGGAATTTGCTCCTTTTCTACCACCATCTCGGGTTCTTTCTCTTTTTCCTTCTCCGTAGAAGTACTTGGACGAGAAATGGGTTCTTTGAAAGTTTTACCACTACAAGTAGTAATAACCTTCAATTCTCCTTTCGGGTTTACGATGGTATCACTAGGAAGACCACCCGAAGAAGAAGGTTTACACATGATAGCTTCAAACATTTTTCCCATTCGGTCTTCAAACTTAGATTGCCTAGCATCCGCTTTTAACAACTCTTGCTTAATCTCATGTTGACCTTGCTCCATTTTTTGTTGATTTTGTTGGAGACGTTGAACATTTCCTTCCATTTTATTAGCATGAGTCTTAAGTTCATTAGCAAGTTCGTTTTTAAGCTCGTTTTTCAACTCGGATCTTAAGCTAACCATTTCACGTTGCATATTATCAAACTTAGCATCATTTGCTTTAGCATAATTCAAAAATTCTCCTTGAAGATTTTTGGTGTGATCATTTTGAAAACCTTGTGTGGTAGTTTGAAAATCACGGTTTTGGTTTTGGTTTGAAATTTGCCCATTTCCACTTTGATAATTACCCTTGTTGTAGTTACGTTGATTTCCTTGATAAGCACCACTTTGATTGTTGTTTCGATAGTTGTTAGCAATTTGATTTTGTGGAGCTTGATTTGGGCGGGAACCTTGACCGTTTTGGTTATAAGTTCCCGTGGCTACATAAGCATTCGAAGTGTTACCATCCGCGGTAATGCACTCGGAAAAATCATGAGCTCCACCACACGAAATACAACTCTTGGCAACCGCCTTAACCGATGCGGAATTCAAAGCATCTTGTGCTTTCCAATGAGTCATAAGAGTCGAAAACCTATCGAAAAACTGATTCTCCTCATTTGCTTCATCTTGCAAGGCATTAATGCTACGAGACGATGACGACGATGACGAACGCAAATTGGCAACACTCGGTGTGTTACGAGGGCTATAAACCTTGGACCTATTCTCAATGATTTTCAAAGCCTCATCGATTGTTTTGCACAAAAAATTACCACCCGCGGCGGCATTTAGGTAATCTCGTTCATGATCATTAAGCCCAGTATAAAAAGTATCAATTTGATGCAATTCGGAAAAATCATGGTGTGGACATTCATGTAACATTTCTTTAAACCTTTCCCAAGATATTGAAAAACTTTCATTAGACCTTTGAGTAAATCGTGAAATATCGTTTTTCAAATGTGTTGTTTTAGATGGTGGAAAAAATTGATTCACAAATTTAGAAACGAGATCACCCCACGTCAAAATCAAATTTGGGGGTTCTTTCTCGAGCCATATCTTGGCGGGTCCATCTAACGAGTATGGAAACAACATCATCTTAATGGCATCGTGTGGTACATCCTTAAACTTGCTTGTCGCGGTGAGACGATTAAATTGCCTAATGTGATAATGTGGGTTGTCTTTTTCGTGTCCGCGAAACTTGTTGGCTTGAAGCATAGACATTAAACGCGTCTTGATCTCGAAGTTCTCCGCAAGGATGGCGAGAATCACAATGGCCTTTCCAAAACCCTCGGTGGGTGCTTGAAGCAACTCCATCATAGTACGATTAGCCATGATAGCTTCTTGTTCTACAATAGGTTCCTCACTTGGAGTCTCTTCACTAGAAAGATTAGGAGTAGGTGTTGACTCCTTTTTGTTTTTTCGTTTACGTGCACGTCTTGCTTGATTACGAGTAAGCATAAACGTCACGTACAACTTGGGGATGAGCAAAGAAGATTCTTTTTGGTGTTTTTAACTTTTCAATTTTTTTGGATTTTTGATTGTTTTTACTTTTTTTTGGATTTTGGAATTGTATTAAGTAGACAAAAATCTACAAATCTCCTCCTTAATTAAATCTCTTGATTAAAGAAGCCTCAAGGAATGAAAACGATCACGTGAAGTGAACGCCTTCGGTGACTTTAGAACGTTTGTGGAACACCAAAACGTTCAAGAGGGTTTAATCAAATAAAACCAAGAAAGTATATATGATACTTGATAATACTTTGGGCGGCAAAACCCTCGATTAGCTCTCAAAATCAAATACTCACAAGCAAGCGGGGAAACGAGGCGGCGCGAAGCACATAAGAGCCTTTTCCCTTAGGATATATTTTATAATATCCGCCTTATACCCACCTTATAGTTTGTATTTTTCAAGATTGAGCTTCACGAAAGTATTTATCTATTTTTGCTTTTTTATTTGGTTTGAGATTCGAAAACAATGATTGGGTAATGACCTCCCAAGTCAAGGTTGTGATTTCTCACGTATTTGGAGTACTTGTGAATTTATTGTTCTACATATACAATATAGTAATAGTATTCACAAAAAACGAAAAACCGATAATACGTATTAGTAGAGTGCTACTAATACAAATACTATTATGGCTATATATAAAAACAACAATTGTTCAAGTCAAAACACAACACGCCTCCCCGGAAGCGGAGCCAAAATTGATGTAGTGGTTTTACTACTCTTTAGGAAAAGAGAGCAAAAGTGGCAAGTTTTAAGCACGGCGATTTAGGAAAACCGTGTGTAAATGACCCTAAAGTGAGTTCATTCTCGAGGAGGCTAGTGCGTTGTGTTAAGAGATGATTATCTTTGTGATTTTATTGTTATGAGAAAAGAAAATAGAAATGGGGTAAGAAGAGAATGACGGTTACGAAGACGGATTACACTAAGACGAAAAGGTCGTACACATAAAACCGTAAAAGCACCAAATTTAAAATTTTATCCTAAAAATTCCTAAAAATTACAAACAAATCCTAAATAATGTATAAAAGCAGTCTCATCAAAGATTTAAGCAAGAAGAAGGAAATTTTATTGATTGAATGAGTAAAAGTTGGTTACAAGTATGGTTTTATAGTTACAACTAAGATAACTAACTCAAGAGCTTGTCAGACTCTTGAGTTTGTTATGCTAACTACTAAAAGCTAAGAATGAAGGAGAGAAAAAGTATGTGTGTGAAAATTTCACACTTAAGCTACTATGACAAATGAAGGTGAAAATCCCTATTTATAGACAAAATGTGAGAGTGATTTGGGGTTGATGACGTGTTCCAACCACTTAATTGCTGCCACGTGTCTTCAAACTGCTAATTGCTCATCCTTGTGTTCTTCATGAATTGGGGGTTTTTAATCCCTTGAGTTTGAGCTTGATTAGTTGTTCCCAATGTGTTCCTCTCTTGAAAACGATCAGGTTTCATGTAGAAATCATCTTCTGAAATTAAGTGTAGCTAAATTTGTTTCTAGGCTTGTTGAGGAAGAAGAAGCCACGTGTTAGATCCTGGTTAGGGGAGAGGAGGTCACACGGATCATGATCCGTTTTTGGATAAAATGGTTATTGAATGGCACTTTGTGATTGGTTGGAATTTAAGTAGTGGATCTTCACTGTTGCTTTGCGGCTATTAAATGAACTGGTGATTTGTCCCATTACTTGGCAATCCGTGTGCACATTTCCTTGCCTTCTCATTGGTTGAAACCATGTAACATGGATTAAGTCCTTGTTTTTCTTTGAAAAATGGCAACTTCAGCCCTTATACTTTGGCAGATTTTCCAAATGAGCTAGAGACTTCATTTCTTTGGCATAATTGGTCCTTCCACTTGTATTATTGATAAGTTTGACCCTTTGACTTGGTTGACTGAAGAGTTGACCATGTTTGACTTTTATCTTGCCTTTGGCAAATTTACACTTTGAGTCCTTCAACTTTGGAGTGTTGTCAAGATAGGTCCCTTATCTTCAAAGTCTTGTCATCTTTGATCCTTATTTGTCTTTTTCATCCAAATAAGCTTGATTTTCTTCTTGTTTGCTTGAAAATGTATCCTTCTTACCTATTTATACACAAACACAAAACATACCACATAATTCCGCTTTATAGCACAAAAGTTAGGTACTTTCCTCGTGTTTTAGGGTGATTTGTTGATTAATTGATATGAGTTTTTGCTCATATCAAGAGTAAATCCGGTTCTACCCTTAAACTAGCCCAGTATCCCCTTTGTCCGCGTACTAAGAGCTCAATATCGTACCGTTCTAAGTCCTGAATAATTTCCTCCAGAACCTTTATGCCATTTATCATTCCTGACTTTCTACTAAGGGCATATGCTACTACATTTTCTTTACTTGGGTGATATTTAATATTAGTGTCATAGCCTTTCAGCAGTTCCAACCATCACCTCTGTCTCATGTTCAGCTCTCGCTGTGTAAATATGTATTTGAGACTTTTGTGATCGGTGAAGATATCACACGACTAACCGTATAAATAATGCCTCCAGATTTTGAGGGCGAAAATGACTGCTGCGAGTTCCAGGTCATGCGTAGGATAATGTTTCTCATACGGCTTTAGCTGACGTGAAGCATAGGCAATGACTTTCCCATGCTGCATAAGTACACAGCCTTAACCCTTTTATGAAGCGTCTAAATCTGATAACCACGTGTACCAGATGGGAGAGTAAGGATCGGCGTTGAAATTAAACGATGCTTGAGTTCCTCGAAACTCTTTTCTCTCTCCTCAGTCCATATAAACTTTTCCCCTTTACGCATACGTTTGGTCAACGGTAATGCCAAACGTGAGAAATTTTCTACAAATCTGCGGTAATATCCCACTAACCCAAGAAAACTTCGGATTTCTGTGATAGATGTCGGTCTCGGCCACATAGTGATAGCCTCCACATTTGCAGGATCCATGGTGATCCCCTCTGCTGAAACAATATGGCACAAAAACGCCACTTTATTCAGCCAAAACTCGCACTTAGAAAATTTAGCATAAAGCTTCTCTCGTCTGAGAATCTATAAAACTGTACGGAGATGATCCTCATGTTCCTCTTTAGATTTGGAGAAAATAAGGATATCGTCGATGAATACAATCACAAATTTGTCTAGGAATTCGTGGAAGACCCGGTTCATCAAGTCCATAAATACCATAGGCGCATTCTTGAGACCGAATGGCATAACAACAAATTCGTAATGACCGTACTTCGTGCGAAAAGCAGTTTTGGATATATCCTGCTCTTTTACATGCAACTGGTGGTAACCTGATCGTAAATCAATTTTGGAGAAGTGCTTGGCATCCTGAAGTTGATCAAATAAATCGTCAATACGAGGTAGTGGATAACGGTTACGAATAGTGAGCTTATTCAGCTCACGGTATTCAATACACAGTCGCATACTACCATCCTTCTTTTTGACAAACAAAATTGGCGCGCCCCAAGGTGACACGTTTGGATGAATGAGACCCCTTTCTAGAAGTTCCTGAAGATGATATTTCAGTTCCTTAAGTTCTACCGGAGCCATACGGTAAGGAGCTTTAGATACTGGTTCTACACATGGAATCAGATCGATACCAAACTCTACCTCTCGCATGGGAGGTATGCATGGGAGTTCCTTTGGAAAGACATCTGGAAAATCTGACGCGACTGGCTGATCATGAAGTGAAGGTGTCACGGAAGCAGTGTCATGAACTGTAGCTAGAAAACCCTCACAACCATGGTATAATAGCGTACGGGCCTGTAAAGCTAAAATGATCTGAACATGTTTTCCTGGTAGAAAACCACGGTGGATAAACTCTTGTGCTTGGACATCACCGAATATGACCCAGTGTGCATGACAATCAATGGTGGCACGATGAACTGACAACCAATCCATACCCAGAATAATATCGAACTCGCACATATCTAGAGGAAGGGCATTGACTGGAAGGATTTTATCGTCAAAATCAAGAGGGAGATCCTTATACACTTGGGTAATGAGTACAAAGTCTCGCATAGGGGTAGACATACTAAGTACACTGTCTAGGGGCGTAGGGATCATGTTTATTCTAACAACACAGGAAGTAGATATAACTGAGTGTGTGGCGCCTGTATCAAAAAGCACACAGGCAGCCTGTCCGTGTATAAACAAAATGCCAGTAATGGTACCTGTGGTCTTATTTGCTTGCTCACGGGTAGTAGTGTAGATGCGACCAGTAGTTGGTGGTAGTGGTGGTTGTAGAGGTAAAATTTGAGGAATCTGGCCTGAGGTACCGGCAGCATCCCCGCTCTTGCAATCCCTCTTCATATGGCTCGGCTGACCACACTTGTAACAACCACTCGAACCACGACGACAAGGCCCTGGGTGTTTCTTCCCACTTGTGATGCAAGTGGGATAAGAATACCCGGTAGAAGCAGCTCTGGTTTGCTGAGAACCTAATTTACGAAGATATACACGTGTCATGATTCTGATAAGATAACTGAAATAAGGCTGTTTGGCTGAAATTTAAAATTACCAGAATTTGCTGGTCGGGCAGACTGCTGACCTCTATAGTTTTGGTCACGCCCTTGTCCAGCATCTCTGTTGGAATAAACAAAATTTAGAATCTGTTTTACACGATAATTTAGTGTTTTTGGAGCTTAAAGAATCACCTATAGTTGCCAGATGAGTTTGAGCTGTCATGGTAGTTATCACCACCGCTCCTCTTATCTGATCGATTACGGTCATAAGACTAACCGTGGTTTCGGTAGTTCTGTTATGGAGTAGCCGATTGGGATCGGTCTCCTCCTCTGTGTCTACAAGATTATAATTGGATAAGTCATGACATATAAGTTGACAAGTAATAATCAGAGTTAAGTTGTTTAAGTCTACTGGATGAGATGTACCTTTTCTTAGGACGCTCTACATTCTCGAGCTCATCCCTCTCGAAAAGCATCTCAATATCACGAGCTGCATTAGCTACTTGTGACACACTAGTGAACGTGGTACTCATCAGCCTATCTGTAGTCCTAGAGTGAATAGCCCAGCGAAATCGTTTCGCTTGCTCCTCCACGGTACCCGCAGCTTCTCCTAAAAATCCAGCCATCTTGAGGTATCGGTGCATGAACTCTATACTGTTCTCGCCATGATTCTGAAGAATGACGTGGAAGTCCCTCTTTAGTTTAGCTTGTTAAGCATGCGGTAAAAAATGGTCATAGAACATTATCTTAAACTGTGCCCAGGTCAATGTAAGCACCCACGCATCTCCCCCATTTGAAAACTTTTGAGACCTCCACCAATGTAGAGCATGACCCTCCAGTTTGTAAACTACAAGCATAACCTTTAAAGCATCACCATAACCCATAGCCCCAAAAAATTTTGCTACATGATAGATCCGGTTTTCTGCATCTGTTGGAGCTACAGTTTGTTCAAAAGGTCGGGGTTTTTGTTTGTTAAACAAATCTAGCCATGTGGCTAAAGTGGCAGGTGGTGGAGCAGGAGGGTTGTTATTATGCTGAGGTCCGTTTTGGTATTTGGCTCAGATCTCATCACGAATTTGGGGTAACATGGCTTGTATAGTTGCCTGAACAGCAACAGTAATAACAGCTGTGTTGGCATCATTCTCATTTTTGCGTCTAGGTGGCATCTGAAATGAAAGAGTATAAGTGGATGAATCTGTCAGAACCTGGAGTACTAAAATCTGGATATGCGTAGTGTAGTTCATGAAGGCATAGCCAACAAAATATGACATGAACACTGGTGAATGCCTATGGTTAGTTCACAAAATGACAATTTACTAAACCATAAATCTGACATTAGTAAGGATGAAATCCTATGGTCAGTTCATCTATACAAAATCTAAACGGGCAAGGGTGAACGCCTATGGTCAGTTCACTAAAAAGGAAAGTTCGATGAAAAGCACATGCGACTAAGTATGGCCAGTCCTTTACCAACCGTTTACTTAGTCAAAATTTTGAAAACCCGACTGATAAAATACATGAGTAGCATGGAAGACAACGACACCAAAATACAAGAAGTTCTTGGTGACTACCCACTAGTCACAAGTCAAGTTTTAGAGCCTACTGGTCGAACCTTGCGCTCTGATACCATAATTGTAACACCCCACTTGGGTAAATGGACCGTTACGTGTATTTATGGCGTGTCATCAAAGCATGCAAGGCAATGTATTAAACATTAACTGACCATAACGGAAATACCAGAATCAAACATCGGTAGTCCAAACATAAGTCTAAAATATAAAGATTAAGTACTGAAAGAAAAGGACGAAACAATGTCCAAACAACCAAAGTAATGTATGTGTGCATAAAGTAAAGGAGTCGGATAGCTCCCATCCAATGCACGTACTCTCTTAGAAGTCCTAAGATCGTCCCTGTGTACCTGCCGTTTGGAAACATGGAAGGAAATTACGGCTGAGCATAACGCTTAGTGAACAGATAGGAAGCATGATAATAAAATACTAGAAAAGAACTGTTAACAAATACTGAACAAAAACTGTTATGAAAATTTAGAGCAAACTATATAAAATCTGATATGTCTGATTTGTAAATAATAAAACTGGTTTACTAACAGTTAAATCTGAAAACATGCATTTACCTTATTTTAATTGCCCAGAGCTTATATAGGTCATGTGTTGTAAAGAACCGTGCATGAATAACTGGAGGGGTGACCTCGTCATGCTGTAGAGGGTGACCTCTAAATAATGTGCTGGGTGGAGGGATCAGCTCCAATGTGAAGGATGTAGAGCACACACCACATTCACCTGATAACTGTAAACTGATAAGCCTAGGATGCATCCATACGCCCTACTAATAATACTGATAAAATGGCGAAGCTAAACTGAGTGGAACGCTGGGGGATATCACTCTCCCACAGGTGAGTCATGACACCGGTGCCTCAAGTGTCATGGTTACGGTACCTCCGTAACTAGTACTACTGACTGGTCATGCTTGTATATAAGGCTCAGGCAATATCTTAAATATTAAAATAATTTCAGATTATTTATAACATGTACTGGGGAAAAACATTTTGTTGCAGACGAAAATCCTAATCATGCGTAGAAGGGAAGTGCTTACTGAAAGGACGGAAAATCCGTACCTTGTGTTCAGTAACCGACCGAGATCAACTGACAGAAAGTCTACTCTGATTTCACGTGAGCTACATAAATGAAGGACGCGAATAAGTGATCTGATCTTTATTTAATTTACTGATTTTTATTAGCTTCTTATTTATATATTTCTGATATTCTAGAAATCTATATGTATATTAGTTGATGAATCTGAATTTATAATAACTCTTTCAATATTAACGACCTAATAATAATTACGATACGAACGTATTCTGACATGATATTACTACTATAACAAGTGACTCGTAAATAATACAAGGTTTTCTAAATTAAAAAGTTTTCAAAATCATTTAATTCATATAATAAAATTATACCCTTTTAAAATATTAAAAACTATTTTAATTTAACTCATTTAAAATACAATTTAAAATATTTACAAAACAACTAATAAAAAGGTATAATATAAAAAATCTTCATTTTATATGTTTAAACTATATCCTGAGCCTACCGAAATACCCCCATCTCGGTCGCACTAAGCAATTCCACAAACTATATTAAATCTGTCTATATGAAATTTATGACAGAAAAATTGTCGCTAAAAACTGTCACTAAAAGCTGAATTTTAAAAACTGCACACATAACAATTCTGCGACAGAAAGTTCTGTCGCAAAGCTGTCGTTAATTCTCTTTTAAATGCCACTATCTTCTGCCCTAATTTTTCCCACTGCTTGACTTCTATGTTCCCACTGTTTGTTATAGTTTTTCCCACTGCTTTCTTATTATCACGAGCCAAACGCACCCCTATTAAATTCAAACAGTCGCTTGGTTTTCTTTTAGGTCGAACACAGCCCTAGCCGCCCCTGTATGGGTTACGGCTGGGAAGGGATGAGATCACCTAGGCCTTAGGGTCTCAGTTCATATAAACCAACGCACCCCCGACGTCATAAGCTAAACAAACACGCCCCTTTTGGGGTTATTCTGCCCTCGTCGACGAACAACAGCCACTGAGACTCTTTGAGTCTCGGCTGGGCAAATCCAACCCAAAACACGCCCCTATCTTTGCTGTTTGGCTCGGCTGGTCCAAGTAAGGCCATCACCGAGACTCTTTGTCTCGATTCATATATAGAGGACAGCAACCCGAATCATTAAAAGAAAAGAAATGAATTGATTAATAACTTACAATGATTTCAGAAGAGATATGTACTAGTAATCAAGGATCTAATCAACACCAACACCCCCTTTTTTTGTTAAAAGACCCGGCGGCCACACCTTCGGTAAAACCCTACTGTTTCTTTTTTTTTGTACATCTGGTATAGGAGAAAGGGGTGGTTAAAGTCCCGTATTTTTTTGTAATAGGCTTGGGTCCAATTTCTATTCTTTCTTTAAAACCAAACCGGCCCTTTGGCCCTTTTACTTTTCTTATTCTTTTTTTGTAATCGTATGTATTATTCCCGCGTTTTGTTTCTGTTTAAAATAGTATATTAGATTAAACCACGTATTTAATCTTCTGATTAAAAAATACGGGTTTTACACATACAATACCGTCATAATTAATGCAGAACTCGGTTTGCTGACAATGTTCTGAACAATTGCCCATATCTCGCCGTCATCCTTCTGAGCTGCCTTAATCCGAGAAATTAACTCTGGCTCAACTCTCAGACTAGGCCAGAAACCATTCTGCCTACGTACGAAAATCTCAATCTCTAAACGCTCTAGATCACAAATAATTTCCTCCTCTACCTTGATACAAGCAACAAAATTACTTTAAAAAATGTAATGGCAACAAAATTCTTTAAACTAGATGATTATGCTAGGAAAAAATATTTGAAACAAAGAAGTGGTGCACGACTAAAAAAACAAGCAGTAAAAAAAGCTACAATAGGGCTGAATAAGAGACGAATTGAAAAAACGTATATAAGAAAAGTCAAAGGAAAGGTAAACAAAAAGAATCCAAAGATCAGATGGTTAAAAGGTTTAGCGTTTTGTCTGATGGTTACAAAGGACGAATTTTGTCACACCCCACCATGGCGGAATATGGGACGCGACGCATGGATATCATCACAACAATAGCGTGTCCATAGAGAGAACTATATGAATTAGAAATGTCATAAAAGGTGACACAAATGTCATGACAGTATCTCATCAATGCAGGAGTCTAGCTAAGTAGGTAACAGTCCTACCTCTTACCCAAGACAAACAAATAACACAAACAAATCAACATATAGGTTCATAGTACCACTTATTGAAACAAACAGAAAAAATAAACTAAAAAGGAACGGGATCTCCTTCTAAATACATTCCTACGCGACTCCAATCCTAGCCACATATGTTCTCAAGCTTAACCACTTTATCACCTGAAAGAGACACTAAAACACGTCAACATAATGTTGGTGCGAGTCATAGGTTTAGACTCCAACCGAAAATAGATTATAATAAGATGTGAACAACCATAAACCACTAAACATATGGAGCATGTGCTACAAGTATGCATTAACAACTAACATTCAAGATCAATCATTCCAAACCAAATCCAAGGCTCCCAACCTTACCAAACACCATGGTACCATAGGCGCCCATACGCCTATATACCAATCCCAAGGCCCCGCCTTGTCATTATCCATTGGTCCCATAGATGCTCACACATCTATGTACCTCCCCGAGACCCCGCCTTGTCAACATCCCCTTGGTACCAAGTCAAACCACAATAACTGAGACGGTACGTGTCCCCCGATCCAAATCATAAACACAATCAAGAATCACATAGCAATTAATCACATAAGTGTACACACAAGTCCATTACCAATCATAAAACATTCACAGCATAAGTTATAAAACAAAACAGTGTCTCTTCCATCCCATTTGGAAGTCAAAATCATTAAAAGACATGGTACTATGAAACTCACCTGATTGAGCTTCTCCAAAAGTTCGCGCACTAGCAAAAAGCTAACAAACAAAAACACACAATCAAAACATGAACCAAACACTAAGATGGCTCATCAACATATGATGGAAATATAACCTTCTCCTATATATATACATCATTTATATGATCTAATCATCTCATTACACCCCTCTATAAAGCCCTTAACTTAGTTTACTTCATAACCCGTCCCGTTAACATTTTACCCAAAACAGTCTCGGTTTTTAGGTCTCCAAACTATAAGCAAAACGCTCACCTAACCATACCTATGATCTCTGTAAAGGAAATCCTATTCCCTTACATATGTTAGCTAACTCCTCCCTTTTGACCCAACCTTAAAGCTACTAAGGCCCCGATATATATATATATATATATACTTCTGCCAATCCGCATTTTACCGATTTTGAACATACAAAAAGTTTGTTATGATTAGGGGGTCTTACCCTTACCCATTTGCTTATCCACCCTTCAGGTCTCTTATTTAATATATAAACCAACCCCCATGCTCATTATAGGGCTCAAGTGTACTCCTAAGTACCCCAATCACCTTAAAACGTTAAATTAAACCCTACTGATTTCAAAACTGTTTTGACCTCCTATTGTTGTAACCTGTTTTTGACCTATCTCCCGACCTCCAATTTAATTCTCGTTTCTTGCATTTGAAAGCCACTTCAATTACCTATTCAGGGATGCTTGGATCTCAAAATAAGAGTTTGTAGAACTCTAGATATGATCAAAACAAGTGACTCAAAAATCTGTCCAGTTTTTAAAAACGAATTTAAACATGGTTAAACCCTAATTAACATCACTAATAATCACCAATCATTATCCTAATCATGTTAATTGTTATAAACCCCTAATTACAGATCTAATAAGAAATCTAATCCATCATATAAATTGATTACATAAAACTTGAAGCCTTAATGCTATAAAACAAGAAAACTATAAGATTAAATCAAGATTTTTACCTCAAATCTTCAAGAAAATTATTTTTGATGAATCCCTAAATTAGGGCTTGTAAAAATTCGGCCAAAAGGGAAGAAAATTAATGAAAAACTGATATTTGTGATATAAACATGATATTTATATGTTTTATTAAAAAAGCTTTTCCAAATTGGGCTCAAGTTGGGTCTTTTGGCCCATTATCTTTTCATTTTCTTTTCTAGTCGGTTTAAAACCTGATTCATATATATATATATATATATATATATATATATATATATATATATATATATATATATATATATATATATATATATATATATATATATATATATATATATATATATATATATATATATATATATATATATATATATATATATATATATATATATATATATATATATATATATATATATATATATATATATATATATATATATATATATATATATTTTCTGTTTAAGACTTATTAATATATTATTAATAATACCTTAAGTTACCTTAATTTATTTCAGCTCCTAAAGCCTCCGAAACCTTAAACCGTAAAACTAGTCAATTTTAGGCGTATACCGAAAAAAACGTAAAATATACAGTTTTAAAAAAAATCTTAAATTTTGAAATAAACTTTATAACTAAGTCCTAAATGACTTAAAACCATCCCGAAAAATACTCCCATGACTAAACACCTTACCCGAGACCTCTAAATGCTAAACCCCAAATCGTAAAAAAATACGATTTACTATAATACTTATACGTATACGTAAAACACCAAAATAACACCATTTCATTTCATAGTCACTAATTTGTGAGCTCATGACCATGAAATAACCGTTCCTCGATTTACTTATGAGTACTTTATACCCATAAACGATATCCACACCAACCTTGTTCACGCAAAATAACATGTAAACACGCAAATCACATAGTCACACATAAATTAACCTTAAAATAAGACCAAGTGACGAAGCTCAAAACCACGGTTGTCACATCACTCCCTCCTAATAGAAATCTCGTCCCGAGATTTACTCCTTAGGATCGTCATTATCAATTAGCTGAGGATACTTGCTCCTCATAAATCCTTCCCGTTCCCACGTGAACTCTAGTCCACGTTCCAAATTCCATCTACCCATAACTACGGTATATTACCCTTTTTATCCAACGTCCTAGCTTCACGACCCAAAATCTATATCGGCTCTTCGATAAAACGAAGACTCGTATCCATACTAATATCATCTAACGGTACTTGCAAGTCAGTTCTTGCTAAGCATTTCCTCAAGTTTGATACATGAAATACGTCATGCACACTACTCAATTCCTCCGGTAATCTCAACCTATACGCCACTAGCCCAATCCTTTCAAGGATTTCAAATGGACCCACAAATCTAGGTGCTAACTTCCCTTTTCTTTCCAAACCGCATCACCCCTTTCCATGGTGAAACCTTTAGCATAACTTTATCTCAAATCTCAACGGCTTACGCCTCTTGTCCGCATAGCTCTCTTGTCGGTTCTTTGCTATTTTCAACCTCTACTTAGTCACTGCCACCACCTCCATAGTTTTCCGATCCACCTCTGGTCCAATACGTTGGCCGCTCCTAACTTCATCCCACTGTAACGGTGATCCACCTCATCTCCTATGAATTAACTCCAGCAGTTTCTACTACAATTCCTATCACCATACCTAACGGCTTCTATCCTCTACGGATTTTCCATCATTCGGAAGTTCTCTCAACCTTAAACACATCCAATGGTATATGCAGGAGTGCATAACCAAAAGCTTCCCATAATATTCACAAGAAACATGTCATAACCACCACCTCATCCTTGCTTTCCCATGCTCGGCACCAAGTAACTAACCATCCTTCATACTAACATGGGTTACACCTTTTCTCTAGGTGGACATTCCATTGTTCGTGACTACTAACCTCTTGCTCTAACGGTTTCTCTTCAATATCACCCCACTATCTTCACAACCTCTTGCTCCCCCGAATCATTCTTCCTCCATACTACTTTTCGCTTGTCTCTCCACAATCTTAATTTCCATACCATCTTATATCCCGTCTTCAGCCTATAATTTAGGTGTTTCCTCCTTTATTCCTTACCTCCTCATCAATGGGGAATATGCCCCTCTCACCGGGTGACTCTCTCTTTGTAGGAGAATTCTTCCTAATATAATGCGTTCTCCAACTATCTCCAAATCTCACGCCAATGCTCTAGGCGTCTTTCTCAATTACCCCTATCGTATGCTCATACCAAACATTAGTCTATCAACGGTATACTACGCTTGCTTCCCATCGTTTCTTCCCTTGCCATAATCCTTCATAAGGCATTCCATACATATTAGGCTAACTTTTACGCAAAACCCTCTATTCCATCACATCCATACGCAATCCTTCCAACTTCTCAACTACGTGACTTCTCATTCCTCTTGAAATATGAGATGAATTAGTCAGTCTATCGACTATCACCCAACTCTCTTCGTACTTATTCCTCCACCCCATTATGTATCCCTTTCACCAACTTCGTCCTTACATCGCCCTTTTTAAGCTACTCCTATCTATGTAGGAAGTATAGTCTACGTCCCTTTTCTCCATATGATTGTCCAAGCCACGCAACATACATGTTGACGCGTTCTCTGCTTTAGACAACTCAACTCGTGCAACCTACATCCTTCATCCAAACCGCCATAATACGTCATCCATATAGTTCAAGTTCGTCTCAGCTTCACTTCATTCTTCTTATTCCATGTCTCATCAACCATGCTTGCCTTTCCCAGATGGTACTTGGCCTTGCAATTTTTTTTCATCACTTAACTCCACCCATCACCTTTTCCAAATGTTCAATCAAGATGATTAAATATGTGTTGGAGACGTTCATGATCTGTATAGATCATTCTCTACGTCTCGTACCCCAAATGTCTCTAGCATTCTAGACAGATATAACAATCCAGCTCCACTAACTAAGTCTATATAGTTCTTCCAAATCTTTAGTTCCCACAACGTATAAACAACCGCCTTTCTTTGTCGTTCTCGTATACCTCCAAATCCTTGCTCCACGTATCGTCATGCTTCGCGAATTCATCCAGTCCTTCCGATAATTCCAAGATCTGCTCATTATCCAATCCACCTCTTCAGCCTCCAAAATGCTTCCTCACCCTTCTTCACTTTGCCGCTTGCTGGTTCCACGATATGCCATCATCTCTGACTACTCGTCCTGGCCAACTTAATCCTAAAACTCACACTTGAAAATCTCACGTATAATTCCCTTTCCTAACAACTCTAAAACCGACTCATAATTGTCCTAACTCTCCTTCTTAGATTTGAGTAGATCAAGATGTCGTCGATGCTCCCGATGACAACTCGTTTATATATTGTCATGCACCCCCTATTCATTGACTCCATGAAAACTGCTAGCGCCTCGGCGAAGCCAAAATCATAACCGTAAGCCCGAAGCGTTCATACAACATCCTTAGCAGTTTCAACTACGTCCTCCTTGCACCCTCTCTTAAAAGCAATACGAATAAATTTCTACCTCATTCTACTCGCGAAAGTCTACACGTATTCTAAAAGACCAATACTTCCTCTTATCAGACCACTCAACCGCTTTTCACAGCCAATCTACTACTAAGCAACTCAAATTTTACCTTGCATCCGTTGCAATTTCTAACAACTCTTGCTCTTAAAATCATTCCATCAACAATTTCCTTGGAAAGGCACTAACTACAACTCCTCTCACTTCTCCTACTTGCTCTATTTATGGTTCTACCTCACAGAAATAGGCAAACCTACTAAATCTCAGGAAATTTCAGAAAACTTACATGCCTTACGAACAATCATAAATACCTTTGAGGTATTATATCCCCTTCCAACACTCTCCATGGCGCGTTACTTGTGCCAATATCCATACATTATACTAATCTCTATTCATCTCCCCTGGCACTCGTAAGAGACCTCATGACCACATTAGTTCGTCTACGAACTTTTAACTCTTTCATCCCCACTGAGGGCACTCCGACCATTCTCTCAGGGCCACCTACTTAATCATGTAGGCGCGAGCAAGTCTTTTATATGGCTACCTCAACGCTCCCAATCAATACGAACCCAAAACTACATCCTGAATCCACTAGATACTATCAACGAATCAAATCCACGGATAACTAACGACATTTCACGTGCACGAGTTAAAACAGACCAAAACCACGAAAACTCAAAAGGAAAACTCAAACATGTACCAATTCAAATGACTCATGACAACGAAAAATAATCCAAGAAACACTTAATGGCAACCAAATCATCTTATGCCCCGCGACATATTATTTAAACCGTGCACAAGATCGACTTTTCCAAAAGAATATTTTTTTTTTCTTTCCTCACCACATCTATGTGACTCATACAATCTACAAACAACCTTCTAGACGATCTCAAAACTCAACTCAAAGACTAGGTATCCCGTGCATCCCAAATCATAAAAAAACTACTATTCAAAACTCAACCTTGAACCCGTCACTTGTACCAAAATTCCGATCAAGCTACTGACACCCCATGACTATACATACCAAATATTTGAAAAGTACATTCCGAGTACATAATTTTAGGCTTTTGAATCACCCAAAAATCTTTAAAAATGAACAAGTTATGACCAAAACAGTTTTATACTAGTTTTTTTAAAAAAAAACTAAAGAATCCTCTTAGTAATTAACGCAATCCTTTTTAAATGAAAAGAAATAAATGTATGTGAAATTTTCATGAACTTTGTTTAGTCTTGCATAAATAATTATAAATGACGTATATTGATTAAGCTCACTTATATAAACTATTTAAGTAGAAAGAAATTTTATTTCGCTTTATTTTAAAGAAAGTCTTTTAGAATTTGAAATAAATAAGTGTTGATTAAAAAAAATCTTATGTTACATCTTGTTTCAAACACGACTCCAACACCTTACCCTTATTTTACCGAATACAACCAACTATCTAACTCTATAGTAGATTTCCAAGTCCCTTCTTTTTCAATATATACCGACCAAAAGAAATGTAAGACCCAACACAAAAGATTTCATTATCTCAAAATAAATCCCAAGTTATTTCAATGGACTTAAAACCAAGAACACCATTTTAAAACGGACACGTGAAATAGGAAACTCGAAGAATACGCCACAACGGAGGTTGAATATTTAAAAAGAAGCGAGCTAGCCACCCTCCTAAGGATACAATCGATAATTATAGGGGATCATACATATATAGGCATATCGGGATACATATACTTAAATCCGTCTAACATCTACTATACAAGCATGTATTAACCCTCTTTCATGCAATCATACTTAGGAATCCACTGGAGTTATGGTACTTGTATAACTATGTTGTCCACCATACTTATACAATTACCCTTTCCCCAATGCACTCCCTCCTATGATGACACTTATAAGAATTAATACAACACATAACACATATATCCATCTACTCACATAAGCTCATAACCACATAAACAATAAAGTCCAAAACTCCATCCATTAAAATAACATAGTCAAACTCTTGAAATACATAAATCCATAGTCTAGCTAAAACAGCATAGACTAAATCCAAAACGAAAACATAATCAGTTATAAGTCATGTCACCCATAAGAGTGGAAACAGCTTAAAATTCTTCATATCCACCTACTCCTAATAACTTGAACCACCACATGATTCTTAGGGAACATGACTTAAACATCAAAAGAAAAATACTATACCTCAGGTACATAAAATAACCCAACAAAAGATAGAAACTACCATGTACCAAATTATGGACTATAATGTACAATTTAAGCAAAATACGACAATGACTAGCGTGGATGATTATGGTTCAACCAGCACTAGTCACACCCCGAAAAGAAAATAACATGTGGCTAAGTATGAACTACTATGGTTCAACCCATACTAGTCAAAACTTAACAAACATCGAAAGTAACAACCAATAGCATCCAGAAAACTTTAATTAATATAAAATGCACACATACTCCTATGACGCCTATATGCAGGGACCCTTAAGCTATAGATTAGGTTACTAGACTAGGCAACCTAATTCTCTATAACCATTGTCTCTGATACCATTCTGTCACACCCCACCATGGCGGAATATGGGACGCGACGCATGGATATCATCACAACAAAAGTGTGTCCATAGAGACAACTATATGAATTAGAAATGTCATAAAACGTGACACAAATGTCGTGACAATATCTCATCAATGTAGGAGTCTAGGTAAGTAGGTAACAGTCCTACCTCTTACCCAAGACAAACAAATAACACAAACAAATTAACATATAGGTTCATAGTACCACTTATTGAAACAAACAGAAAAAATAAACTAAGAAGGAACGGGGATCTCCTTCTAAATGCATTCCTACGCGACTCCAATCCTAGCCACATATTTTCTCACACTTAACCACTTTATCACCTGAAAGAGACACTAAAACACGTCAACATAATGTTGGTGAGAGTCATAGGTTTAGACTCCAACTGAAAATAGATTATAATAAGTTGTGAACAACCATAAACCACTAATCATATGGACAATGTGCTACAAGTATGCATTAACAACTAACATTCAAGATCAATCATTCCAAACCAAATCCAAGGCTCCCAGCCTTACCAAACATCATGGTACCATAGGCGACCATACACCTATGTTTCAATCCCAAGGCCCCGCCTTGTCCGTATCCATTGGTCCCATAGATGCTCACACATCTATGTACCTCCCCAAGGCCCTGCCTTGTCAACATCCCCTTGGTACCAAGTCAAACCACAATAACTGAGACGGTACGTGTCCCCCGATCCAAATCATAAACACAATCAAGAATCACATAGCAATTAATCACATAAGTGTACACACAAGTCCATTACCAATCATAAAACATTCACAACATAAGTTAAAAAAACCAAACAGTGTCTCTTCCATCCCATCTGGAAGTCAAAATCATTAAAAGACATGGTACTATGAAACTCACCTGATTGAGCTTCTCCAAAAGTCCGCACACTAGCAAAAAGCTAACAAACAAAAGCAGACAATCAAAACATGAACCAAACACTAAGATGGCTCATCAACCTATGATGGACATATCACCTTCTCTCATATATATACCTCATTTGTATGCTCTAAGCATCTCATTACACCCCTCTATAAAGCCCTTAACTTAGTTTACTTCATAACCCGTCCCGTTAACATTTTACCCAAAACAGTCTCGGTTTTTAGGTCCCCAAACTATAAGCCAAACGACCACCTAACCATACCCATGATCTCTGTAAAGGAAACCCTATGCCCTTACATATGTTAGCTAACTCCTCCCTTTTGCCCCAACCTTAAAGCTACTGTTAAGACCCTGATATATATATATATATATATATATATATATATATATATATATATATATATATATATATATATATATATATATATATATATATATATATATATATATATATATATATATATATATATATATATATATATATATATATATATATATATATATATATATATATATATATATATATATATATATATATATATATATATATATATATATATATATATATATATATATATATATATATATATATATACTTCTGCCTATCCGCATTTTACCGATTTTGAACCTACAAAAAGTTTGTTATGATTAGGGGGACTTACCCTAACCCATTTGCTTAGGCACCCTTTAGGTCTCTTATTTAATATATAAAACAACACCCATGCTCATTAGAGGGCTCAAGTGTACACCTAAGTACCCCAATCACCTTAAAACGTTAAATTAAATTCGACTGATTTCAAAACAATTTTGACCTCCGACTGTTGTAACTTGTTTTTGACCCACATCCCTACCTTCAATTTAGTTATCGTTTCTTGAATTTGAAAGCCACTTAAATTAACTATTCAGGGATGCTTGGATCGCAAAATAAGAGTTTGTAGAACTCTAGATATGATCAAAATAAGTAACTCAAAAATCTGCCCAATTTTTAAAAACGAATTTAAACATGATTAAACCCTAATTAACATCACTAATAATCACCAATCATTATCCTAATCATGTTAATTGTTATAAAACCCCTAATTACAGATCTATTAAGAACTCTAATCCATCATATAAATTGATTACATAAAATTTGAAGCCTTAATGTTATAAAACAAGAAAACTATAAGAATTAAATCAAGATTTTTACCTCAAATCTTCAAGAAAATTATTTTTGATGAATCCCTATATTAGGGCTTGTAAAAATTCGGCCAAAAGGGGAGAAAATTAATGAAAAACTGATTTTTGTGATATAAACATGGTATTTATATGTTTTATTAAAAATGTTTTTTCAAATTGGGCTCAAGTTGGGTCTTTTGGCCCATTATCCTTTCTTTTTCTTTTCGAGTCGGTTTAAAACCTGATTCATATATATATATATATATATATATATATATATATATATATATATATATATATATATATATATATATATATATATATACATATATATATATACATATATATATATATATATATATATATATATATATATATATATATATATATATATATATATATATATATATATATATATATATATATATATATATATATATATATATATATATATATATATATATATATATATATATATATATATATATATATATATATATATATTTCTTTTTAAGACTTATTAATATATTATTAATAATACCTTAAGTTACCTTAATTTATTTCAGCTCCTAAAGCCTCCGAAACCTTAAAACCGTAAAACTAGTCAATTTTAGGCGTATACCGAAAAAACGTAAAATATACAGTTTTAAAAAAATATTAAATTTTGAAATAAACTTTATAACTAAGTCCTAAATGACTTAAAACCATCCTGAAAAATACTCACATGACTAAACACCTTACCCGAGACCTCTAAATGCTAAACCCCAAATCGTAAAAAAAATATACGATTTACTATAATACTTATACGTATACGTAAAACACCAAATAACACCATTTCATTTCATAGTCACTAATTTGTGAGCTCATGAACATGAAATAACCGTTCCTCGATTTACTTATGAGTAATTTATACCCGTAAACGATATCCACACCAACCTCGTTCACGTAAAATAACATGTAAACACGCAAATCACATAGTCACACATAAATTAACCTTAAAATAAGACCAAGTGACGAACCTCAAAACCACGGTTGTCACAAATTTGCTTTGTGTGGGGCCATTTTTGTTGGCGTTTTGGATGTTTTTGGACACAATAGGCACCCCCACAAGTATTTACTTGTGAGGAGTCAAAATTAACACCTAAAACACCAAAATAAATACAATTTACCCCACAATATACCCTAGATCAGACTAGAACAAAAATAATATGCAAAAAAAGATTTGCTGCTACAGGGTGCTCTAAAATGAATATTAGGCTACCAAAACTTGACCCTAATCAATCCTATGCTCAAAACAGAAGCACAAAAAAAACTATACTACCTAAGAACTAACTGTGGACTGAATTACAAATCATCAATGACCAAAACAAGCCCCGAAGACCCTAGTGTATGCATGGTTCTAGGAAAACATTGAAAACCTTACTAACTACTAACCACTTGAAGATATGACTGAAAACACACTTAACCATATATAACAAGAATGTCTATACCCTAGTTTAGTACTAGGTCTCACTCCTAATATCCTATAACCACATATCCAAACACCCCTTTAATTTCGAAAAACCAATTTTTTCACAGATTTTGCATATTAATCAAAACAAAAACTCTTTTAATCTATCAAGTTCATACATAAATTAAGTAAAAAACATATTGGGGATCATCAAAAACACAACAATGACAGAAACCCTAATTCTTTCTTCTAGTCGCCGAACCTCCTAAACACCTCCTTTAATTCGTTCTTGCTCCTGAATTCGATTATTAATTCTACTTTTGTATGATTTGTAGTCGTTTTTTAGGGTTCATACGTTTTTAAGGGCTGATTAGGGTTTGGTCATTTTTCAATTAGGGTTTCGTTTTTAGATTCATTCGTTAGGATCTTTGGGCTTTTATTTAATTATTTAGGATCATGAGTGGTGGATAGGTGTTGAGCGTTTTTTCTATACCTAGGGTTCGCTAGGATTTTGTGTCCTGATTAGGGTTTGTTTTCTTTAATTGTTGTTGGTTTTTGTGTGTGTTTGCTGAATAATGGAGAGGTATCCCAAGGTTGATATGGAGGCGCTTGCTGAACGGATGTATCGTTTAAAGGAGGCGCAGGTGGAAAGTGTAACGAGAGGGGCTAGGGTTTTGAATATGGTGGATGGCGAGCAGGCCAAACATGGTGTGGAACCGAAGGTAATTGGCGGGGAATTGAATAGTGCAAAACCAACTAGTGTTTTGCATGTGGAAATAGATAATAAGATGACTGATGTGGGTAATGTTGGCATGTGGGTTGTTACGAAATCAGCTAGTAATGATGTCCATGTCTGTAAGGTTGCTGGTGGTCCTATACTTAATGATGTGATAGATGATGGGGGGTACGTTAGTGGGTGATGATGGGTCTGATGTTGGTGATGTGACTGCTGTTTCGGAATCAGCAAGTGTACCAATGCATAGTACTTATGATACAAGTATTAAGATGCGACCAGGGGTGTTTTCAGATTAAAATAAAGATGGTTATGTTACGGGTAATAATAAGGAAGAGAATGGATCGATAAGGGATCATAATGTCGATCAGCAGATGGGTTCATTTGCATCGGTCCTTCAAGGCAAGGCTGTTCAGAACATGGCTGTCCAGAATAAGCCAAGTTCAAAGATTGTGAAGATTTCAGAATTGCGATGTGAGGAGCATGTTGAGGGAGCTCGAATTGCAATCCCGTATGATGCTGTTGAAGAGATTGAATCACGTTTTGCGCACACGCTATTGTTGGGAATAAATTATGGGTCAGTTCACTAGACGCTGATAAGAAGAATTCAAGCGCTGATAAGATGACATTGGACGCTGACAGCCAAGCGTTGACATTTGTAGAAGTCAACGCTGACAGCCTTGAAGATTAACACTGATGGAATATATCTTCATACGAATCTTTTTGTTTATTTGTTTCTTTATTTGTGTATGGTAAAGATAAGCTCGACATTGTATTTTCTATTATTATCTTTACCTAGAATAGTTGATTCGTAGCTTATTGTACAAGACTTCTTAATCTATAAAAGAAGATCTTTTAGGTTAATGTTAATTATCAGTTATCATAAGTTTTCACAAGTTAAACCTCTTTCATTGTAATCAAGTTCGATCATTCTAATACAAGTGAAAGTTTGTTTAACATCTTTGTGTTTTAGATTAAGTGTTAATTCCGCATAACACTTAGTTACTTTATTCATAAGCAAAGGTTTCTCTACGTGTAGTACTTGATCTAATCTCGTATACACAAAGCTTAATCGATCTAAGTTTGGGATCAACAAGTGGTATCAGAGCTTGTTGAGAAACTTTTGATCTTTAAGTAACGCAAGAACCCTAAAACACCAAAAACCCTAAAAACCCTAAATTTCTCAAAACCCTAAAAACATCATGTCTGGCACAGATCAACCTGCTGCTCCTGCTTTGCTACAAAACAACTCCACAAACCCTAGTATCAAAATTCCCATGTTTGATGCCAGGAACTTCGAGCTTTGGAAGTCTAATTTTGAGCAATATATAGCTATTCATGACTACACTCTTTGGGAGATTGTTGAATATGGGAACACATTCGACAAAGCGCAAAAGATTGCTAATGCTATTGCCACAAGGATAGCTGTTCCTAATTGTCCTGAAGCTGATAAGAAGGAAAATCCTGAAGATGGAAGAGCTGTATCTGCTGAAGATATAGCCAAGAAAAGGGTGGACATGAAAATCTTGAACATCATGAAACACGCCTTAGGTCATGAGAATCAGCACAAGTACAAACGCTTTGAGTCTGCAAAAGAGCTTTGGGAAGCTCTTGAAGTAGCACATGGTGGCAATGCTGACACAAAAGAAGAAAAGAAGAAGCAACTCATGCATGAGTATGTTGTCTTTAAGGCTCAACCCAATGAGAATCTCAGCAGTGTGAGAAGTAGACTGCTTGACATCACAAGTCAACTTTCCTTCATGGGAACACAGATTGATGACCCTGACTTGAATGCTACTTTTCTCAAAAGCCTTGGTGATGTATGGAAAATTGAGACAAGATCCATTCTTGTCAATAACACCCACAAGACCTCCAGGTTTGATGACATCTTCAACAAACTAAGACTGTTGGAGAATGAATGGCTTTTGGAGAGTGATAATAAATCTTCTAGTAGCAACATGGCCTTCTTCTCACAAAGTGAAGGCCAATTTGATTCCATGAACTCCTATGGACATCCAGTCACTGGATCTCAATGTGTCAACGCTGGATCACAGTCTGTCAGCGCTGGATCATATCCTGTCAACGCTTCATACTCAAGCGTTGACACTCACAACTTTGGCGCTGATAGAATTAAACCTACTGGTTTAGATCTAGATACTGTGTGTGCATTCATTGCTTCTTTGCCCAGTGATTCAAGGATTACATATGAAGATCTTGAGAAGATAAGTGATGAGCAATTGGAAGAAATGGACATCAAGTGGACTATGGCTCTTGTAAGTTTAAGAGCAAACAGGTTTAATAAAAGGTTCAAGAAGAAGATGACCTTTGATGCTAAGGATGTCGCTGGATTTGACAAATCCAAAGTTGAGTGCTACAATTGTCATCGGATGAGGCACTTTATGAGGGAATGTAGATCTCCAAGAAGATCTGATGCTGGTAAGCCTTCAAGCCAAATGGTTAAAAGCCAAGATCCCAAGGCCATGGTTGCTGTTCAACAAATTGATGGTGTTGGAGGATGGGACTGGAGCTGGAACTTTTTGGCTAAGGATGAGGAAGAGGACAGAGCCTTGGTTGCTGAAGTTAAAGAAGAGCATGTTGAATATGCTCTCATGGCACACTCCTCCTCTTCATCAGATAATGAGGTATATGATGATGCTTTCTGTTCTAAGGGTTGTCGTTTAAATACTGAAAAACTAAATCAAGAGATAGTAAAATTATTAGATGAGGCAAGTGCTGAAAGATGCAAAGTATCTAATTATCAAATTGCTCTCACCCAAACAGAAAAGACAGTAGCTGAGTATAAGAAAATGGAGTTTGATTTAAAGGATAAAATAAATATCTTAAAACATGAGTTACATCAAAGTAAAGATATTCAAGATATCACAAACAGGGTTAATCTTGATTTGATAACTCAGTTAGATGAGGCTAACAAAAATAAAGATAATGTGAGTCTTAAAATCCAGAGATTTGATAAGGCCACACAATCCCTAGGAGAGTGTGTTAGTAAACAAAGAGACTCTAAGGACATGAGTGGGATTGGGATGAAAGATTATACTGGTGTTCCACCACCAGCTGGGATTTCTATGGTGTCCAATCAAAGGACTTATCTTGGACTGGCTTGCCAGAACTCCAAGAGAAGGAATTCATTCCTCCACCTAGAGTGACTTCCCCAGTTGAAGAATACAAACAAAAACTGACTGACCTAGATGAGTGGAAGAAAGCTAACCACACTTTGTTTGTTAAGGGAGGGTTGTTGTGTGAAAGTCCAAATGAGCCCACACTAATCAAGAGCCATGATCCTACACCTATTAAAATCACACACCCAACCACTGGCAAAGCTGTTGACCTTGGCCCACAAACTGTTAGAAAACCTAGTGTTAAGTATGCAGAGATGTATAGGAATACTAGGTCACCAAAAAGCCAAGTTAGTAACCATGGAACAGGCTTCTTTGCTTCTAGACCTAAGACTATGTCTAGAAAAGCTTGTTACTCATGTGGTAGCTTTTCACATTTGGCATACAAATGTGTCAACGTTTCCAATGTCAACGCTGTTAGGAACCATTTCAGCGCTGACAAAAGTCAACATAGGTCAAACACTGTCAGACCCAATACCTTTGTGAACAAAAGTTCACAAGTTGTTAGACCAGCCCCATTCTTTTCTAGAGGGTCAAACACACAAGGCCTAAGACCTTTCCAAAAGTCAAACACTTGGTCCAATAGGCAATGGGTTCCTGTAGCAAACCCTAGGTTTAACGCTGATAAAGGCAATCGGGGCGCTGACAAGAGCAATTTCAGCGCTGACAGACACACTGCCAAACCTAGGTATTTGCAATCACAGGGAAATGGGTCTAAAGCTTCTACAAGCTTAACATGGAGACCAAAACAAGACCAAAACCCTAATTCTACTGGTCTTTCTATGACATGCAACAGGTTTCATTATATTTCAAAGGTCATGTCAAGACCAATTGGGGTTAACTGGGCATTTCATCCAAAAAGGGATGAAAATGGGGTTGTTATAAGAACCAAGTCTGTTCTTGTTGAACAACCAGATGAATCCAAGCCTTCCAAGGTTTGGGTTCCCAAAGAAAACTAATGTGTTTTCTTTATGTGCAGGGCATTTAGAAGAAGATCAATGATTATGGATATTGGGATAGTGGATGCTCAAGGCACATGACAGGGAAGGAAGACTATCTGACAAACTTCACTCCTATTCAAGATGGTGATAAGGTATACTTTGGAGGGGGCTATGGCACCATCACAGGAAAAGGAACCCTTATTACCAATAATCTATGTTTTGAGAATGTCTTCCTGGTAAAAGAACTGGATTATAATTTGTTTAGTGTATCACAAGTGTGTGATAACAAAAATAAGGTTCTTTTCACAGATACTGAGTGCTTGGTGTTAAGCAAAGATTACAAGCTCCCTGAGGATAAATACATAGAATTTAGAACACCAAGGCATAAAGACATATATAATGTGAATCTTAATGGAATTAGGATGAATAATACAATGATGTCATGTTTTTATGCTAAAGCCTCAGTAGATGAAAGTAATCTTTGGCACAGGAGATTAGGGCACATAAACTTTAAAAATATCAATAGACTTGTGAGGCTTGGTTTAGTTGATGGTTTGCCTGAAAAGGCTTTCCACAATGACCACTCTTGTGTTGCATGTCTTAAGGGCAAGCAGCACAAGGTCTCATTCAAATCTAAACAGGTGCACTCTAGTTCTAAACCACTTCACTTATTGCATATGGACCTCTTTGGTCCAACTAATATAGAAAGTTTGAAGGGTAAATCATATTGTTTTGTCATTACTGATGATTTTTCCAGGTTTACATGGACTTTCTTTTTAGCCAAGAAAAGTGAAACTGCCCAAAGTCTGATTAATTTCATTACCCAGATTGAAAAGAAGAATGGTAATGAGGTCAAAATTCTTAGAAGTGACAATGGGGGTGAGTTTAGAAATCAGCTGTTAGATGATTTTTGTGCCAAGAAAGGGATTACTAGGCAGTTTAGCATAGCTAGAACCCCACAGCAAAATGGGGTTGCTGAAAGGAAGAATAGAACCCTAATTGAAGCAGCCAGAACCATGTTGGTTGATGCCCACTTTCCTATAGCCTTTTGGGCTGAAGCTGTTAACACAGCTTGTTATGTTCAAAATAGGGCATTGGTCAACAAAATACATAATAAGACACCTTATGAGTTACTTTGGGGAAGGAAGCCAAATATTGGCTTTCTCAAGCCTTTTGGTTGTCATGTAGTTGTTTTAGAAACTAGTGATGCCCTAGGTAAATTTGATTCAAAAGGTGATGAAGGCTACTTCATGGGTTATTCAGTGCAGAGCAAAGGATATAGGGTTTACATTAAAAAGGAAAAACGTATACTTGAAAAAGTACATGTTAGGTTTTTAGAGAGTAAACCTAGTGATCCTGAAAGTGGTCCAAATTGGTTGTTTGACTTGGAACCTTTATCTAGAGCTTTAAATTATATGCCTGTTACTGATCCAGACATTGTGAAGGTAACTTCAAGTGTTTTGGAAAAGAGAATTGGTAATGTTTCAGGTATACAGGTTGCTAAGAAGGATGGACCACCAGCAGTTGAGTCATCTCCCACACAAGAATATGTTACACTTCCTATATGGACAGATGAGTATTATGCTGCTGCTGCTGCTGCTAGAAAAGATAATGGTGGTTTCCAAATACCACCAAATACAAACATGCATGGTTCTTCAGGCGCTGACAAAGGGAAATCAAGCGCTGACAAGAGCAATTCAGACGCTGATGGATCAGACGTTGACAACAACAGTTCAAGCGTTGTTAGCCCAAGCGCTGACAAACAAGGTTCAGACTTTGATGACACCTTTGCACATCTTTTCTCTTCCCATTTTGAACAAGGTGGACCTTCCAATGTCCATGAAGAGATTCCTGTTGATCAAAGAGAGTCTGATGAAGAAGATATTGGCAACATGGAGCGTGAAGTTGAGGACACCAGACTTTTTGAAGGAGGAGTTCTCACTTCCACGATAAAGGATCACCCCTCATCTCAGATCATTGGTGATGTTATGGCTCCAGTTCAGACACGAAGATCCCATCAAAATCTTGGTGGATTTATTGCCAATATACACAAGAAGGTTGATACCCCTCTTGTACAAGCATGTTTGTTTGCATGTTTTCTGTCACAAGAAGAACCCAAGAAGATTTTTGATGCTCTCAAAGAACCTAGTTGGGTGGAAGCAATGCAGGATGAGCTTCACCAATTTGCTATACAGGATGTTTGGGAGCTGGTTGATTGTCCTAGATATGTGAGACCAATTGGGACAAGATGGGTTCTAAGGAACAAGAAAGATGAAAGGGGTATTGTGGTCAGAAACAAGGCACGTTTGGTAGCTCAGGGATATACACAAGAGGAAGGTATAGATTATGAAGAAGTTTTTGCTCCTGTTGCAAGAATTGAAGCTATAAGAATTTTCCTAGCTTATGCCTCTTGTATGAACTTCAATGTTTATCAAATGGATGTGAAGAGTGCTTTCCTCTATGGAACAATTGTTGAGGAGGTATATGTTATGCAACCTCCTGGTTTTGAAGATCCTGAGAATCCAGACAAGGTTTATAGAGTGAAGAAAGCTATGTATGGACTTCATCAAGCCCCAAGAGCATGGTATGGTACATTGTCCACCTACTTGGTGGAAAATGGTTTTAAAAGGGGCACCATAGATCAGACATTGTTCACAAAGAAGAAAGGTAAGGATGTCTTACTTGTCCAGGTCTATGTTGATGATATCATTTTTGGATCTACCAATCCAAAGATGAGTGAAGACTTTTCCAAGCTTATGACAGATAAATTCAAGATGAGTGCAATGGGTGAGATGAACTTCTTTCTAGGTTTACAAGTTCAGCAGAAAGAAGATGGTATCTTCATCTCCCAAAACAAATATGTAGCTGAAATCTTGAAGAAATATGGTTTTTCTCCACATGAAAAGAGTGCTTCCACTCCTATGGATAGGGAACACCCTTGGGGAAAAATTGGAGCTGGAAAGGATGTGGATGTTAGGCACTATAGATCAATGATTGGTTCATTGATGTATCTTACAGCCTCAAGACCTGACATCATGTTTGCTGTGTGTGCTTGTGCACGCCATCAAGTGACTCCCAAAGAATGTCACCTTTTTGCTGTGAAAAGAATTTTTAGGTACCTAAGATGTTATCCAGATCTTGGCTTATGGTACCCAAAAGATTCTCCATTGGAGCTTATTGCATATTCAGACAGTGACTATGGTGGTGACAAGTTTGATAGGAAATCCACAACTGGTGGATGTCAATTTCTTGGGAGTAGATTGATATCTTGGCAATGCAAGAAACAAACAGTGGTGGCGAACTCTACAACTGAAGCAGAATACGTTGCTGCAGCTGCTTGTTGTGGACAAGTCTTATGGATTCAGAACCAGCTGTTGGATTATGGGTATAATTTCATGCATACCAAGATTTTTGTAGACAATAACAGTACTTTATGCATTATTAAAAATCCTGTACATCATTCTAAAACCAAACACATAGAAATTAGACATCATTTTATAAGAGATTGCTTTGAGAAAGGTTTAATACAACCAGATAGGGTAGCCACAGAGGATAATGTGGCTGATTTATTAACTAAACCTTTTGATACTGGAAGATTTCAATATTTGGTAACAAATATTGGAATGGTTAATCTCACTTAATATGTGTTTTGGAACCTTTTTGTAAAAGTATGTACAGGATAATGCATTGTTATTGGTCTTTGTGATGATTTAGATTTTTCCACTTTATTTTTCTAACACTGACAAAGGTAAATGTAACGCTGATAAGTGTTATTTTGCCGTTGTTAGAGATATTATTGTCTAACGCTGACAAGAGTTCCTTCAACGCTGATAAGTGTTGTCGGGGCGCTGTCAGCAACAAATGTTAGTTTTGTGGTTTTCAATCTAAATGTGTAGGTGGTGGTAGCTTTATGCCATTGGATACAGAGTTGCTTATGGATCTTTGAAGAGCTATTTGGACATGTTTTTGTTTATGGATGATGGTTGGAATATTTATATTCCTATCTTGACATAAATTTTTAATGTTCATATATATTTTGAGAAACTCATGTATCATAGTTTAAGGGGAGGTTTAAGGAACCTTTAGGACTTTTGGGTATTCTTACAATACTCTCATCACAATTCTAGATTGTGTCCACAGGTGAGTATGGGTTAGTTTTACTAAACCATGAGGCACTGTAGCATGCAAAGTTGACAAACTATGCATGCTGCCAAGACACTTTTGGCCTAGAATTGGTTGTGGTCTGATGGGAGACTTGGGAATAGTTTTGTTATGGGTTTACCTGGGAGTTACAAAGAATTTTATGAAATAACTTTGTTGGTAAGTATTTTGGTTAGCAAGGGACACTTGAGGACATTTGTGTCTATCTTGCTTAAGCAAGTGTGCATAAATGGACAGTGCTTGCCGCCCAGTAATTATTATCAACTTGCAAGATATTTCCCTTAGGATAAATTACTTTGTTAAGGTCTTTTTCTTTTTAAATATTTTTATTTTTATTTTTAGACGCTGACAAGTTTTTCTCCAAACGCTGTTACGTCCAATCGTGACGCTGACAAGGCTTTAGGCAAACGCTGACAAGAAAATATAGCCGTTGGGCGTTGATGGGCTATTTTTGACCGTTGACACCTAGTGGGCCCTACGCAGTTGTTATTTTTGACTAATCTTTGGCCGTAATTTTGGGGAGTTGTTACTTTTAATTAATGCATGAGATAAGTTATATTTGATTCAATATTTTCATCATTGCTCTTTGAATATAACTGCCTCATTTTTGACCAATCCAAATCATGCATCTCTCCTATAAATTTGGCTAAACTTTTTGTTCTGGGTATTCATATTTTCTTGTCTAACATTTTTCTCCTAGATTTTTCCCATATCACATAACCTAAACAGCTTTAAACATGGCACCAAAGTTCAACTCAACCAATCTGACATTGGAGTTCAAGAGCCAACATAATATGGTCGCTTACTTGGCTGCTGATAATGATTTGTTTCCTCAGTATTCACAAATGGTGGCATTTTTAAATGCATCCTCATTAAGGTATGCACTTTCTCATGAACCATTAGTCCCTGTCGCACACATTAGACAGTTTTGGAATAATGTTAGTTCCACAACAGCTAATGGAGTGACCACATTAACATCTACTGTTCATGGAAGAACATGGGTGGTCACTGAAGCCTTGGTTCGCCAAGCTTTGCGTCTTGATGACGCTGATGGTGTGACTACCCTTGCCATTGCAACAATAGAACAAGGTCTTAGGGAATTGGGTTATCCTATTCCTGCTGGTAAAACTTTAAATAAATATCATAAGCAGGAATTTCCCTCTGACTGGAAATATTTGATACATGTCCTTCTTCAATGCTTAAGTCCAAAATGTACTGCTTTTAATGAAATAAACAGGTCCATTGCAAGTGCTTTGGTTTGTATGTCACGTGGGCTTAAGTATAATTTTTCAAAAATGATTTTTGAAGGGATGTGTAAAAATAAGGGAAGTAAAATGACTTTGGCCTACCCAATATTTTTGCAAATGGTGTTTGATTTACAAGAATATTGTACTAGGGATCATGACACTTTTTATGAGATCCCTAAGCAAAAGAAAACCATTTTTGACAAGATGAGCTCCATAAACAGATCTATACCTCTTACCCAAGCCATGCTTGAAGTAATTCAGGCTGCTCAACCACAACCAGACCCTGCACCTCAATTTGAGCCTATCCTTGAACCATTACCTTCACCTGATCACATGGACGTTGACCAACCCAATGTCAACGCTGACACTCAAAATGTTGGCGCTGACACAACCAATCCCAACGCTGATGACATCCCTGAACAATCCCAAACACCCCTTAACCAACCAACACCCACACAATCTACCTCATCTTCCACCCCGTTACAATCTAGGTTGAATAAACGCCAAAGGACTACTGGAGTGTTCTCCTCTAGTGGTCCTAGCCTTGTTGCAGAGAGAACCACCTCCACAAGTGTGGCTGGTACCATGGATGAGGCTGGGGCTATTGACACAAGCTTAGATGCTGGTCAAGACAGTCCCAACATCATTAAGACCTCATCCACGCCCTATGATTCTATTTTGGGAGGTCAAATCCCCATTCTAGCTGAGGGCAGATTGGAACCTATGACATTGATTGAATTGACGGCTGCTGTCATTAGCTTGCAAAAGCAAAATGTCAGCCTTGTACAAATTGTCAATAATCAGGGCCGTGAACTCCAAGTATTGAGGGAGCGGGTAACTGTTTTGGAGAATCCAAGTAGCAGGAGTAGAATGGAGGAATCTTCCAAAGGGGAGGATGAAGAGGATGAGCTGATTCATACAGCCAGTGAGAAGAGTTCACAATTTAGTGAATCCTTAAATGTTGCTGAAGGACTCACCAACTTGAAGAAGCACCCAATTATTGATACATCCAAGGTAACTCCATTGAACTTGGAAGGATCTTTCACAGCAACAATGGGCGCTGATACAGGTTTGAACGCTGACACATCCAGCGCTGACAAAGGTAATCGGGGCGCTGATAAAGGTAACTTGAACGCTGACAAAGTTGCAGGTGGTGTTGATGTATTCCAGTCATCAGCAATCATCAAAGATGTGTCCACACAGGTTTCTTCTTCTACCTTACCTATTATTGATCCAAAAGGCAAGGGTAAAGGAATTTTGGTTGAAGAAGATGTTCCAAAGAAAGATGCAGCACAAATTGCATTTGATGAACAGTTGGCTGCACAACTTTTGGAAAGAGATTTGAAGAGGAGTGGTAGATCACCATTTGTTGCCACTTCTGAGAGTGAGGAAGAGAGTGGTGATGAAAAAGAAGGAGATAGCTCAGATTCAAGTGTTCAAATTATTGAAGATCCAGAAAGACTTGAATATGGGGATGAGTTGGCAAAAGAAAGGTTGAGAGATTTGAAGTTGCAGGTTGATTGGGACCTTCCAGAAATCACCAGAATGTACCATGCTTGGGAAGACAAAGTAATGGACAACCCAGGGATGAGCTTATCAGATCAAATTTGGGGGTTGGAAATTCTTCTCAGGGTACAAGATGATATAAAGGTGATTTTGAGGTTTAATGCACAAGAGGTCAAGACTTGGCTTAAAAGAGATAGAAGGCAATTGTACTATAAGTTGCTTAGATGCCATCAACCTAGATGGACATACAAGAAGTTGCTGGCTTTATCTTTTGAGGAGCTAGAGTATAGGGCACATCCTATTTGGAGGAATGTGCAAGAACAAAATGTCTTACAGTTTCTTTCAGAAGAAAGGAAACAAGAGCTTGCTGAGGAAATGCAGATTCAAAAAGAGATGAGGATTGCTCAAAGACCAATGAAGAAAGGAGATCCTCTCCAATTTCCCAAAGATATGGATGTGTATTATCCAACTGAAATTGTCATAAGGAAGCATCTCAAGCTTTCTCCATTGGAAGCTTCAGATTTGGTTAATGTAGTACCTCTAGATGACAGAAATCCAATCATAAGTTTTGATGAAGATGAGTGTGGATTTTGGAAGATTGGCAGGTTTGGAAAGGAGGTACATACTTTCACTTCAATTATTTCTATCTTTGCAAGCATAGACAGAGAAGACTTGGTGCATCTATGGAGATTAATAGAGGCCAAGTATACAGCTGAAGCACCCACTTCAGCAAATGGAATAAGACTATGGAACACATTTTTGACTTTGTGTGGTCCAAGGGAAGCAGATCCTGCCATATGGAAGGATCTTGAAGATGACCTTAGTAATCTTCATTGGAGGCTTTATTCTACTTGTGGTGTGTTTCATTTGAGCTCTACAAAGTTTTCAGAGTATCTACTTGTGGATGCTAATTATTTCTTGTCCAAAGAAGTATTGGAGAAGATGAAGGAGACACCCTTGGAGATTGATTATACTAGTGACGTGGCCAAAGACTTGATTAGATATGTTTATCACCAACATAAGAAGTTTTTGTAAGATTCCTCCTAAGCCTTAAGTTTTTATTCAGAAACTTGATCATTGGAATAGATATCAAGTTTAGGGGAGGATTGTTGGGAATAAATTATGGGTCAGTTCACTAGACGCTGATAAGAAGAATTCAAGCGCTGATAAGATGACATTGGACGCTGACAGCCAAGCGTTGACATTTGTAGAAGTCAACGCTGACAGCCTTGAAGATTAACACTGATGGAATATATCTTCATACGAATCTTTTTGTTTATTTGTTTCTTTATTTGTGTATGGTAAAGATAAGCTCGACATTGTATTTTCTATTATTATCTTTACCTAGAATAGTTGATTCGTAGCTTATTGTACAAGACTTCTTAATCTATAAAAGAAGATCTTTTAGGTTAATGTTAATTATCAGTTATCATAAGTTTTCACAAGTTAAACCTCTTTCATTGTAATCAAGTTCGATCATTCTAATACAAGTGAAAGTTTGTTTAACATCTTTGTGTTTTAGATTAAGTGTTAATTCCGCATAACACTTAGTTACTTTATTCATAAGCAAAGGTTTCTCTACGTGTAGTACTTGATCTAATCTCGTATACACAAAGCTTAATCGATCTAAGTTTGGGATCAACAGCTATATGGTAATTTTATTGGTAAACGGTTATCTTTCCCGCTTGTGGAAAACTATGTTAAAAATACGTGGGCTTGATTTGGTTTGAAAACGTGTTCAACTTCATGAAGATTTTTTCCTTCTCCACTTTAATTCGCAAGAAGGAATGGAAGGAGTTCTTGAAAATGGCCCGTGGTTGATTAGAAACGTGCCTATTTTCTTGAACATATGGTCGCCTACTACTGATTTGCAAAAGGCGGAGATCAAGAAAGCACATGTGTAGGTTAAACTTCATCATGTGCTGATTGTTGCTTATTCGGAGGTTGGTCTTAGTCTTATCACTACCCAAGTTGGTACACCTATTATGCTAGATTCTTATACGAGTAATATGTGTGTAACTCATGGGGTCATAGAACCTATGCTCGTGCTCTTATTGAGGTTTCAGCTGATGTTAAGTTACTAGATTCGATGGTAATTGTTGTTCCTAAAGGTTGTGATAAAGGTCATTCTTTGGTTACGATTGATATCTTGTGCGAATGGAAACCACCTAGATGCTCTACTTGCTTGATTTTTTATCGTATTAATGATAGGTGCTCGAAATTGCCCAAGGAAGTGGTCGCTCATGCTACTAGTGTTGTGGTAGATGATGGGTTTGAGGTGGTTAAGAATAAGAAGAATAAGGGTAAGAAGAAGCAACCGCAAGTTGAAGGTATCAAGTTAACTAAACCGGCTCTTAATCTTTAGTTTCGTAATGTTGAGAGGGGTGAGTCCTCTAAAGATACGGGTAAGGATCCTAAGTCGGCTGCTCCTATGCTTAAGAAGGGTTTCTTGAATAACAAAGCCTCGAGTTTTGTAGCTAAGACTTATTATAAGGAGAAGAGTTCTCATAATTCTTTTAGTGCTCTTTGGGATAAGATAGATGATGGTACAGATTGGGAGGATGGTTTTAACACCAAGGAAGATGTGGTTAATGCTAGTGATAGTGAGGTTGAAGAAGTCATATTGATTGATGATCGGCATGGTTCTCGTCAGCCTGATGTTTGCTCTTAGTGTTAGTCTTGATGTCGTTTTACTTTCATTGTTCATGCACCTTTAGGTAGTTTTTTCCTATTGGTGTTATTTTTTTGTAATTGTTTAGTAGGATAATATGGCATGTCATATGATATAGTGGTTGTTCAAGCTTTTGCTTGAGGTTAACGTAGCATTGCAGCTACATTCCATTGTACTTCAACGCTTTTGGGAATATATTTTACCTGGGTTTGGATTCCCCTTTACCCAAAAAAACGGATTGGGCAAGAGAGTACAAAATAAACCAAAACAACTAAACAATCCGAATCAAATTCCTCAAAAATCACACAAAATCTTCACTAGATAGAGGGTTCAATCCTATACCATGTGTGCCTTACATCCAAGACACACTAAGGCCTGCTGATGCCTTCTTCATCAAGCTAAAGCTTGAGCTTCTTGGGGCTTGGAGAAAGCTTTTGTTGCTGTTTGAAAGGAAAAAAAAGGAGGTGGTGGACTAGAAGAGGCACCACAATATCTTGTAAAATGCTATTAACCACCACTAAGAAACTAATAAAACAAAACCAAGTCCAAAACCAAATATCATAAGCTAGTTGTCAGCTAGCTTAAGATATTTTTTTTGAAACAGTGAGTACAACATAACAAGATAACCAATTTTTCACCAAAAATCTTGGTAAGAAAAACCTTTTGTAAAAGATAAAAAGTAACAAACAACAAAATAACTTTGTTATGATATCTCACCACCCCTTGATTTTATAAAAATCATAAGGTTATGATCAATGTCATCACAAAGGTTCTCAAATAATCTTTTGACCAACTGTTGTTGAACCTAAAAACCTTTTGATAAAGTTACACTACTTTTTACAATAAAAGTAAATCAGTTTTACTAAAACAAGTTAAATAAAAGTGGAACTCAGCTTGCAAATGGTTTAAAATTTTAATTTTCATTACTTATAAAAAATACAAGGATGAAATAAAACTAATGAGACACATACGTCTCATTATATACTCATACATGGAAGGTACTAGAAATACATGAAAAAGTAAAACCCTAACTATGAAAAGTTTCAATTCTACCCTTTGGTTGATCTTTGAAAATCTGGTCAAGAATGCCATGTGAATATCCTGTTGTTGTCTAGTTTTCCTTGACCAATCTTGAACGTTGGTTAAATCTTTGGGACCAAGAAAGAGTAAGAGCCATTGGATGGCTAGCAATATTCTTTGTTTGCTATTTTAAGCGAAACCGAGGTGTAGAGGATGCCTTGTGGGTCCACATGGGGTGAGCTGGAGTTGGTATTAAGGTGGAAATCGATTTAGAGTAACGTTAATCACTGTTCTAGAAGAGTTCGTGTGTTAATCTTGGGTATTAAGTAAAAGGTGATTAAGGTTCTTATTGTTCTTGAATTGTGAATAGTGGATGCTTTAATCCAGGTTTAGGGGTGTTATGTTCTTAAGCGTGTTTAAGACTAAACAATACTTTTTCAATTGCTAATAAAAACGTGGCACGGTAATTTGGTAGTGGGCTTTGGGATGTAGGTGATAAGATGGTGGGCTGGGGTTTATATTGGAGTGGATTTGTTGTGGGCTAATTTCGGGTCATATAGGGATATGGGTTTGTAATGTAGCAAAAAGACCCCTTTAACTACCAGATTTTTGGCATTTGCATTCCAACAGCTTATCATGCCATTTTCCTTTTATATCAACTATGGCATAATTACAAATGTAGTCCCTCCCCTTGATAGGTTTGAGAACAAGGACCATAGTGTAATTTTGGCATTCATCAAGGGCTTTTATGAACATTTCTTGAAACTTTAGGGACCTAACTTGTATAAATGAGATTTACAAGGGTCTAAAGTGACAAGTCTACAATAATTAAGGGACCATTCTTGACAAATCTTCAAACTTCAAGGACTTCTTTGGAAATTCATTGTTCGAGCCCGGTTCTTTATGCAGGTTCGTTTCCCGTGTTAGTTTTTGCTTGTTTCTTTTGATCCTTTGTTGATTTCACGATATCCGTACCTAAAACACACAATGAACAAATAGAAGCATATTTTACGGTATTTTATGAAATATTTAGCATTTTAAGGCCCGATTTGGACAATGAGACTATGTATAATTGCAGTCTCATCAGTAATATTAATGAAAAAGTAAACCAACCAACACCGTCTCCATCAAAGGAGAGGGTTTATATACCTAAGTCCATAGTGGACTTGGGCCTCCGGCCCATGGACAAGCCAATGGGTCGGGTTAGGTAATAAATGTATTACTATAATTTAACTACGAACTAACAACGTTAATAATATTGTTGGAGTGACCGATACTTATAATATACGTTAAAAATGTATTTCTAACAATCTCCCCCTAAGGGAGGTCACTCCAAATTACAAAGTCCTAAACCTAGCATACTATACTAGATCTTCGTTCTTGAGCTCGTATTCCGTTCTCTTTTCTTCTTTTCTTTTTCTTAATTGATGTGAATATGTGTTGATAGTCTTTAAGCTTTGGCTCGGAGCATGTTCTTTTGACCTTTGACTTGTCATGTGGTTAGAGATCATCTTCACGTGCGACCTTGCCTTCTTGTGATACTTGCCTCCTTATGACTTCATGTCCCACACACTTATACTTTGTTGAATTCCTGAAAGCTTCAGAGTTTGATACAGACGAAGACTTTAGATTTGAGCTTTCTTGAATTTGCTGAAATATTTGGTGTAGAAAGTATAAGTATGTGAGGACGACTTCTTCTGGTACACCGCAACGCCACCGTCTTCATATGTCGCATCATAAGTAGACACGAATAAAATATCTTTGACATTTCATTCTAATTTGGTAGCATTTTACCTCTGGTCGGTGAAGACCGTTAGACGATATTAAATATTATACTTGTGACAGGTAGATTTAATTAAAAATATCATGAACAAGATTTCGCGGGTAAACCCGTTCTCTTTATTCAACCGTCCAAAGCTGACTGCAAACATAAAGAGTGAATCATTTGGATAACAATATCCTCATGATTAAGTCGTCAATTCATGAACCTTGAACAAGTGAAATTCAATTAAGAGCTTCACATCGTTGCTTTTCAGTTGTCACGAGCTTGATTCTAATAGAATATTTCTTATCACCTACCGCAGTGCTGTTTAATGTTGACACTGGAAGGATTTTCACTCATCACTATAAACACTGAAAAATGTCACTCTGAGTGTTCTGGCAAGATCACTTAAATTTTGCGTAGATGCCCTAGAACAAGTTTGAATCAATTAAGAATCAAACCATCGTTTCTTCTAGTTATCACAATATTGGATCTTAAAGAACCGCACGTGTCACCTACCATGAGCTTGTTTGATGTTGGATCAAGAAGGATTTCCATCTTCATTGTAATAATTTCGTATCACTCGGATGTTCTGGCAATATTACAAGAATATTGTGTAGGACTCATAAAAACTTTCTTACTTTTCATAGTGCGTGAAGAAGCAAGGAATATTTGGAAAAGTTTCCAAATGATACTTTTGATGATCTTGTGGTTGTAGACTCAATAGTGTGTTTTGATTTGCTGAGCGGAGGCTGGAGAGGATTGCCAACTTTTCAATATCAATTTATTCGGAGTAAAAAAACCGATAGATAATGTGTTGAACTCCGTGACATTAAAACAAATATCTTTTAAGAGATATTTGAGTTAGCTGGGAGGGGTTGTGCTTTGCATCACTGGGTCCATGACGTCTTATGCTTAATGTATTCAAGATGTGTTGACCCAGTTTCTGCCTAAGTTGTAAGGAGGGCTACTTTCTTTACACCCTTTATCTTTACATTTCCTTTTCATTCTTCAACCCCTTCAATGCTTACCAATATGTCATTACTAGCACCTTGTTGTGATTGTTCCAGTGCTAGCTTAAGTACTTGGTCAGCATTCTGCTACGTTCACAATCGTTCTCCATCTTTCCTAAGTACTACTATTTCTAGCTATGGGATTTTCCTTGGGAAGATTCCTCTTGTTCTAGAAGAATCATTGGACTTATACCTATTCCTACCACCCTTTTGTCACAAAAACCGTCGTGAATTAAGTGTGTTTTTGGTAAATATTCACCATCATGAAAATTCCATAAAAAATCACCAAGGTACTTGTGATATAAATATCGAACGTTTTGTACCTTAAAGTTTTTGTTATAAAAAACGCTCCCGGCTAACATATGCATAACATATATTAAGATGGTTTGTACATTAAGTTTTTTAACCTTAGCCACATATATTTACAAGGCCCCTTAATCCCATTTTCTCCCCTTATCCATAATGTTAACCCTTAATATTTTGGATATTAATGGATTAACCGGTCTTGGGTTAAAAATTAAATTCTTTTTGGCCATAGAACATTTTCAAGCTCCCCCTTAAATTAATGAGGGTTAGTTGTAGTGCTTAAGTACGATATATTTTGAAAGATTTAGAATCTCATGATAAATTCTTGAAAAATATCATACTCTTACACTACATCAGCCACAAAAGCCTATTATTCACAAATGTACATATTCACAAATAATGTATGGAGTTGACTTGAGAAAAACCAAACACCACGTAAAATGGATCGGTCTAGTAGCTTGTGGTGAACTCCATAAGGTCTACCACCAACGAATCGTTCCAAACTTCGTATCAGCCGTCTTTCCCTTAGCTTCTCCTCGATTTTCTTGATCATGTATAGAGCACTCTGCTTGTACCGGTCTTTCCATTCATAATTCGCCTCTAGAAGTGAGTGTCCGACTTTAAGATGTGACAATTTATCACGAACATGCTAGAGAGTCCTGTCATTCAATTTGTGAAGGTCGAAGATTCTCATGTATTTCATGACATTGTTTTCGTTTTGATACATTGTAAAACCCGCTTAAAAATACTATTAAATTAAAACTTTTATTATTTAATATAATCGTGACAAGTAACTACGTATAATAATTACGACACGACAAGATACAAGTAAATGCGTATATTATAGATACGACAAGGACAAGAAAAAAATAACTACGTATAATTAATATGACACGAAATTAAAAATCATGAAATCACGACAAGTAATAATGTATACTTTATTTACAACACGAAAAGTATATAATAAACTTACGACAAATAATTACGTATAATTAATATTACATGACACGGTATATTTAACATGGACTTAAGTCACGAATATCAATTCACGGGAAATGAAATAAACACGAAAAATGTATATTAAAGGGGTGTTGTGGCCGGCTATAAAAGAAAAGAAAATAAGGGCCCAAGGCCCAGCCCAATAACAAATTAACTAATCACAAGGAATAACAAAACTCTTTTCATTTTATAAGTTGTGTAAACAAAAGCTATGGTTTTGGTGTGTGGTTGCCGCCGGCAAAAAAAGTAGAAAAGGAAAGAGAAAAGGGTTTTTGACTTGATTTGTTCGGGTTGTGGGTTCGTGTTGTTTGTTCTTAATTCATGTAGATTAGGTAATCATTTTTTCTTTCTTTTTACTTTATAAATCATGATTCCTACAAATTAAGTGTATGAAACATGTTTTAGAATAATTAATCAAGGTTTGAATCGGGTTCGTTTGGTTTGTTTAGACACGAAAACCGAGAACCGCTTTGCAAAGAGGTGCTCTCGGTGGGATTTATAAGCCAACAACCTCCAGCCGTAAGGCTCGGTGGCTGGCTTTCCTTATCAGGCGCAAGAAGCAGGGACCCCAACCGGGGGGTGTTTGTTTAAGCAATGGCAACCGAGAGCCAAGTTGTCGGTAGGATTAGCTAAGCAGCTGGTGGGAACCGGCTCGGTAGTGGGTAAACCCCACAACCGGTGGCAGTCCCGGCTGAACAGTGGCAAGGTCACGGTGCCGGCTGTGGTGGTTGGTTTGATTGTGCAACCGAGACCTCGAGGTCTCGGTGGGCTAGGTTCGAGGCTCGGCTAAGCCGAGAGTCACCAAAGAGGTGTTTGGGATTATTTTGACTAGGTTATTTTTTGGGAAATTAAAATATGTAAGTATTGATTATATGAGTTAACATGACCTAATTAAATTAATTATAACTTTTAATTTAATTATTCAATTAGCAAGTTATGGTAAAATTAATCATGATATCATTTGATTTAATTTAATTAAGGAATTAGCCTAATTAATTTCATTTTAAACCATGGTCTAATTAAATTAATTTTGCTTTAATTTAATTATGCAATTACCAAGTTTATAGTAAACTATTATTAATATAAAGTCATGATTTTATTTTAATTAATAATAATTTTAAAATCTATGCTACATTATTGATTAATAATTAATTATAAGATTATGACATGTAAAGGTATTTATAAATAAACTTACGATTATATCATTTAATAAATCATGACTTATAAAATATGATCATTAAGCCTCGGCTTATATTATATGCTTATTAAACAAGCTTATTACTATTTATGGAAACATACTATTTATGGAAACTTTCTATTTTTGGAAACTTACTAGTTATGGAAACTTACTATTTTTGGAAACTTACTATTTATGTAGAATTACTATTTTTCAAAAGTTACTATATATAGAAACCTGCTATTTTTGGAAAGTTACTATATATAGAAACTTGTTATTTTTAGAAAGTTACTAATTATGAAACATCAAGTATAATAACACATGAAACATGTAATACGTTAATCAAGAGCACATTAAAACCCTAATTAAGACACGATAAAACATGAATAAGTAAAACAACTCCCCTAGGGGGGCGATTTCCGGCCACCATTCTACCTAAAATTCCGGCTAAAAAACCCTAGCAACCGCCTCTCTATCTTATTTGTTATTAATTTCTTTTTTCTTGATTTAGGGTTTCGTTTGGTGCTTCTGATTAAGGTTACCATTCGTCTCATTGGATCAGATCTAGGAATTTTTGGCCGTAAGATATGCAATCGGTTCAAGATTTTTACTATTGTAGAATGGTTGTGCTTTGGTTTCTATCTGTTTATCTAATGGACATCGCCCATCTCAAAACCCTAATTACCCTTCATTCATTTTTGATTCTTCATTAGGGTTTCGATTTGGTTTGGTTATTCTCGATCTCTGTTTTGTTTGTACATCTATATGGGTCGATTGGTCGACTGCGTGGAGGTTCTACTCGTGGGATCCACGCATGGTATCGCATCGGGTAAACTCTTTAATTAGGGTTTTTATTGACAGGTTGTTCATCTTAAGGGTTGCGATATCAATCCTGGGGATCGTGTGCTTTGTTATCATGGTTACCACTGGTTCGTTTAATCTTATGATTCGGGTAACATGATCCTACTCGCTAAGAGTAGTTACGAGTGGTACTCGTTTTTTGATCGTTGGCAAAACCTTTTAGGTTTGTTTTCATGATAACTTGATCTTTGCAAGGTTGCTACGATGTTCAGGATGTCTATGTTTGTTGTTCGTGATCTGGAGGTGCATGCATGAGTGCTTTTTGTTGCTATGGATTGGGAGAGTCGGCTGGTTCGATACCCTACACTTCTTAGGGTTTCGGTTTGGTTATTACCATGTGGAGGTCACGTGATTGATCAACACGGGTTGGCATTATGCAGTAATCATGGCGTAACACTCGGAAACGCTTTTCTGGAAACGAAATTACTGTTTTGGTTTTTATATGTTGGAAAATCGGCGGTGTAATGTTTATTTATATTCTTTTTTTCCAATGTATTTGGTAGTCATAAGAGTGGCATGTTATTCTTATGTAAGTTTTGTGGTTTGTGCACATTGTGTATGTGCTGGTTGTAGCCCATGTAACGGGCCGTGATGTAGGACTTCACCTACATCCGTTTGTACTTCAACGTTTTTTGGTGTAATATATTTTACCGGGGTCAGTCCCCTTTACCCAAAAAAAAACAAGTCAAGAACAAGTAAAGTAAACTAGAATCAGTAAGTTATACATGAACAAACAACTCATTCGCGTCCTATATTATGTAGCACGCATGCAGTCGGAGTAGTACTTTCCGCCTTTCATCTTCATTCGTTTACTGGACGTAAGGTAAGAATATTCCGTCTTTCAGTAAGGACATTCTCTTTCTATGCAGGATTAGGATTCCCCATTTGCTGTCATTTGTTTTCTCCAGTTTTCATTTCATAAAATCTCTTCATTGTTTGTCATGCTATCATTTTAAATTACCTGGGCTATATACATGCATGACTATGACCACCTAGTTACGGAGGTACCAAAACCATGACACTTGAGGCACCGGTGTCATGACTCTTCCGCGACGAGAGTGATTTCTCGCGGCGTCTCTTTTAGTTACATTGGCCATTATGTAACACCCCCAATTTCGATCATAACAGCGGAAGGGTCATTGGGTGTTACTATCATGGTTCAATCTCATAATCATAGAAAACGGCTCAAAACGAGACGTTTTAATAAACATCCATTCAATTTCATTTAATTAAGATAAAATATCATACACGGTCCCAGATGATTTAAAAGTTTTACAAATTATTATAAATGATAAAAGTTATTTGAATGGTTATGTTTTAGAAAAGCGGGCCAAAACATTTCAAATATGCAAGCTTCACGAAACCGCCTTCCTCGAGTGCCTTCTAAATGGACCTGAGATAAAACATGCTAAAAAAAAGTCAGCAAAAATTTGCCGAGTGAATCTATAGAGTTTTAATTTTAAATAAAGTGAACACAAGTATGAAAAATAACCTTCCATGGTTAATAATTTATCAAAGACGACCATGTTGTATGGACATAATTATCGTTGTTATTTCTATAAGTCTCGTGAAATTGAACGTTAACATATATTATTTCAGCCCAACACACCTAGCCAAGTGCGTATATTTCTCTTATACAATTGCATCCGATGTTTCATTACTGGTGCATCACAACACCACGCGATAGCTAGTCGCGACCGGACTGGGCGTCACCCCGATAGATCTATCCATAGTATTAGCGTTCTTTTCGATTAACAATTCACGATTCATGGGTCTTTAAGGCTAAACAAACTTATATAACAACTTTCATCTAAGCATACAATCAAGTTCCTTTGTGTTCAATTTTAAAACAAAGAGGGTTTACCACAACTTCTCGTTGCACCCTTTCATTTATAATAAATACTTTTCCAATAATAAGGGTTTCCACAACTTCTTGTTGCACTCATACTTTTCCAATAAGTAGAGTTTCCACAACTTATCGTTGTACCCTTAAATTTCAATAAAACAACTTTTCAAGTAAAATAAGGGTTTCCACAACTTCTCGTTGCCCCCTTTATTTTAGTAAAACAAGCATGTTATCCCCCTCGCGGGTTTTATAAAACAAGTAAACATGTTAAGAGCGAGGCTATAGACTCACCTTAGCCATTAGTGGTAATGAGACGATCGCCGACGATTAGTGATGCCCGTTTAAACACGAAAACCGCAACCTACCAAATAAGGCGCGTTCGTAAATAATCGACTTAAGTATAAATCATACTTAAATAATATAAAAATCAAAATTACAAAACCAAGACAAATCCCGAAAAATTTAACGATACAAGTGTTATTCTATACCCTTTTATTCAACACTTAACCATTTAAAAACTTGCACTCTACATTGACCCGTCATAAGACGCCAAGTCAACGCAAGTCAACTTATCATTTTACTTCCCTCGGACCAGTAGCCAAGTCATTTATATAATGACTCAACACTTGAGTAAATTACCATGTCCAATGGCGAACACTCAACTCACGCCACATAATTATTGAACGACATGTCCAAAATACCAATCAGCATGTACACTCCAAATGTACACACCAATCTACCCTATCTACACTTGTCCGATTTCGACGAAACTTGGTGACAAACTCACACATAATATGAATAAGACTCAGTAAAAGTTTCATTCAAAAATATTACTTCTAAGACCTTCTGCCCGACACATCTTCGTGTTATAAAAACCGGACAGTTTTACGTCTTTTACTTGTAAAACCATTTCGACTTATCTAAACAATTCCGTTTATAAAACCGACTCTCGGGTTTGAAAATAGACTCATGACCTGAGGTTTAGCAACTTACATCAGTCCTTGAACATTTTTAAAACTCATTCTATAGTCCCCGAGATTCGATCCAAATATCGACAACAATTTTCGGATTGTGCCGATACCCGTCTCCCGGTACACGAATACTAAAAGTAGCATAACTTTTCGCTCGAAATGAGTTAGAAGCTCATTCAAGCGGCAAATCGAAGCTAAAAGAATCCTCTACAAGCCTATCCTATTAGTTTCATCATTTTCAAACAGTAAGATTTTCAAAAATCACGTTTTACCTACTGGTCTAAAATGCCTTTCTAAAAATCATACTAAAACAATTTTTCAACCCATTCCAACAATTTGTATACTCCTAATATTACCCCAATATCATCCTAACACATCTAACTAACCTATATCATCCTCAAATTCAATCAACCAAAAATTAAATATATAAAAATCTTGCATGCAACCACTCAAACTTTTAAATATAATAATATTAACACTACTTACAAGCATAGAAATAGATCAAACACCCTTGTTCTTCATCAAAATTTGAAAGTTGTTGCATGTTGCATATTTTTACACCAAAATGATCACCATCAAATTTCCAACATGGGTCTTTTCTTAGTTTCTTTTGATTCAAAGTAAAAATCAAGAAATCAAAGGGTTTTGTTGTTGGAGGTGGACGGCAAAAGGAGGGAGAAGAGAGAGATTTTGTGTGTTTTTGGTTAAAATGATTTTTTTAAATAAATTTTGTTAGTGGAATTTCCTTATATAGTGGGGTGAGGGTAATTTTTGTCAAATGTGCATTCTTTTGGTCCCATAGTGCAAGTAAATAGTTTACAAGGTAGAAAATGTAAATTGTACATTTTAAAAATATTTACGGGGCTCGGGTTTCGTAAAAATACTTTTCGAAAGTTAAAACGCTTCATAAAAATAATAACAAGCTTCGACACGACTTAAAACGCAATTAAATCGAAAACGTCGAAAATATAAAATATCGAGACATTCGATAATGAAACGTAAATTTTTGGGCATCCGTCGGTATCGCGATCACTAATAGTTATCGTCATTCGTTAAAACGTAAAATACGAGAAATAAAGATTAAATATAAGAAAAATCATTTCCATGATTATTTGAGAATATAATATCGATACTTAACATATTCCTTGTCGGTTTTCATCTAATCGACATTCTTACGCTAGTTTCAAGCCATAACCTTCTCGGTTAATCGATAATTTAAAATTCTCATTAAAATAAATTTATAATTCTTAATAGTCGAGACTAAAATAACGACCTGAAATTGACGGATTGTCACATTATCCCCACCAAATTGGGATCTTCGTCCCGAAGATCAACTTGCGTTCTTCCTCGATCGCTCGTTGAAATCAAAGAGTTAAACGTATTTTGGTCCTCGTTTAGAGTTCCATCACACATGACAATAAAAATCCGACTTCGTTTCTGTTGCCTAACTTCCTTACCGATAATATCTACAAGTACTTTGATGAAATGCAACTTACTGTCGATTCATGCTACATCAAGAGAGATAATAAGATCTTCGACGAGAAGAAATTTCTTTAGGTTCGACATATGAAAAGTATCGTGAATTCCTTGCGGCTTTCGAGGTAATTTAAGTTTGCATGCCATCGGACCTTCCATCGATATCATCTCGAATGGTCCAAACTAACGGGGACTTAACTTCCCACGTTTTCCAAAATACATAACACCTTCTCATGGTGATAGCTTGGCATAACTTTTCCTAGAAAGCGACGTCCCGGCGCTTAATTCGCATACGATAGTCTTCAATGTAACAGTGAAGAGTGAAAAACAGGAAAGTCATCGTCTAAGTTCCAAAGAAAGTCAAAAGATATTACATGGTACATGTTCTCCATGATCGGACGTCATTGGACAATGCCGCCTCAAGTTCTCACAACTTACGATCACTCAACTCGATCACATACCACATAAGTACCTAAAAACAAAGGTCAAACATAAACATCAAATGTAAATCTCCGTCGTTGATCATCGATAAAACCTTGGACTAGCCCTTGATAATACAACTCGATCTCTAAAGTCTTTCCACTTGTAGTGTCGGCAACAACCTACTCTTCGAAGTGAAAACGAATTTGTTAATTCCAGTCATTAAGAAATTCGGTCCATTGGCGAGAATTCACAACATATCGGGCATACCATTAAGTTCTACTCCAGTGTTCAACGTACAAAAGCGTCCCACTAATTTTTGCTTCAGCGTTCATCGTACAAAGGCGTCCCAATAATTTCGACTTTAGTGCTCAAGGTGCTGCATCATATTCCTCGTTTTTAGTTCGTCATACTAGCCCCAAGAGTTTCGTCATCAAGAAAAGTCTTCGGTGACCCTTCGATAGTAGTAAGTAAAATTACAAAATCTTCACATCCACGATAAGTTGTCGTTGATAACTTGATCCTCAGTCAATCCGCAAGTACACACATAAATCATGGTGACGCTTAAGCGAGTCGCCTATTCTCGGAACGGTCAACGGTTCTTAACAATCTGTTTATAAAGCTCACGATCATCGAGACACATTAGAAATGGTCCTTCAAAACAAATCATAACTCGAGAGAAGTACAACGGGTTACTTGTACATAGATGATAGTCGATGATCATCATAATGACGACAGCATCGAACGATTCTTACCAACGAAATACGAGTCGAAGGAAGACGTACGTACACCAAAAATCCACAAATCGAGCCAGACATACTTGGGCCCACTCATTTATAACTCCTTGTCTACATCAAAAGGCGTCCCTCTCCATGTATACAAGAGTTTATAAATTTACGGTTCGGGAACTTATAACTTTCTTGTTCAAATGAAAAGGCGTCCCAATCCATTTCAACGAGACGATTATAAGTCATCCTACTCAAGTATTACTACCTCTCAACACGATCATATCAAAATACCATGATAAATACAAGGTGTCAATAAACTTACATCATGATTTCCGTATTCAAATGTCCCATTCCATTTGAATAAGGAGATCATAACGATCTAAGGTCCAGTCGTTTAAAATTTTCTTATTCAAATGTCCTAATCCATTTAAGTAAGACAACATTAAACGACTCTTAGTTGGGTGAGTTAAAATCTATATATCTAAATGTCCCATTCCATTTAGATACACAATATTAAGTCACTCAACCGAATGGCTACTACGAGCATATCATTGTTGTACCCAAACTATATATATTTGATTAGGATATATATATCTTAAGTCCAACATTGGCATTCTCCTTTTCGCCAATAAAACGTGGTCATATAAACTCAAATCACACGTCGCATTACATAGAAGATGTCGCCTTGGATAAATGATTCTTCAAAATCATAAGAAGTAACGAAAACACGAACATCGCATTTATTAATTACGTTTCGAAAGGAGATGTCCAAAAATGGCACATCACGATACGATGATAACAATCGAATTTAAACAAATCGATATGCGATAGGTTACAAAACCATGACAATCTGCGTCATAATAATACCTCGTATTAATATAAAACTATCATTTATAAAAAAAAAATGAAAACATACCTTGTAATTCACAAGTACAAATAATCGTTAAAGATTACAGCAACATATATAATGACATATATATATAAATACTATCATTCTCGTCCATTGGCAACTCGGAGGTTTCGCTTGCAACAGTTATAGTTAAAAGATTTCAAAAATTCATTTTTGGAAAATCTTTTCGTTCTCTATAACTTGAGCTCTGATGCCAATCTGTAACACCCCCAATTTCGATCATAACAGCGGAAGGGTCATTGGGTGTTACTATCATGGTTCAATCTCATAATCATAGAAAACGGCTCAAAACGAGACGTTTTAATAAACATCCATTCAATTTCATTTAATTAAGATAAAATATCATACACGGTCCCAGATGATTTAAAAGTTTTACAAATTATTATAAATGATAAAAGTTATTTGAATGGTTATGTTTTAGAAAAGCGGGCCAAAACATTTCAAATATGCAAGCTTCACGAAACCGCCTTCCTCGAGTGCCTTCTAAATGGACCTGAGATAAAACATGCTAAAAAAAAGTCAGCAAAAATTTGCCGAGTGAATCTATAGAGTTTTAATTTTAAATAAAGTGAACACAAGTATGAAAAATAACCTTCCATGGTTAATAATTTATCAAAGACGACCATGTTGTATGGACATAATTATCGTTGTTATTTCTATAAGTCTCGTGAAATTGAACGTTAACATATATTATTTCAGCCCAACACACCTAGCCAAGTGCGTATATTTCTCTTATACAATTGCATCCGATGTTTCATTACTGGTGCATCACAACACCACGCGATAGCTAGTCGCGACCGGACTGGGCGTCACCCCGATAGATCTATCCATAGTATTAGCGTTCTTTTCGATTAACAATTCACGATTCATGGGTCTTTAAGGCTAAACAAACTTATATAACAACTTTCATCTAAGCATACAATCAAGTTCCTTTGTGTTCAATTTTAAAACAAAGAGGGTTTACCACAACTTCTCGTTGCACCCTTTCATTTATAATAAATACTTTTCCAATAATAAGGGTTTCCACAACTTCTTGTTGCACTCATACTTTTCCAATAAGTAGAGTTTCCACAACTTATCGTTGTACCCTTAAATTTCAATAAAACAACTTTTCAAGTAAAATAAGGGTTTCCACAACTTCTCGTTGCCCCCTTTATTTTAGTAAAACAAGCATGTTATCCCCCTCGCGGGTTTTATAAAACAAGTAAACATGTTAAGAGCGAGGCTATAGACTCACCTTAGCCATTAGTGGTAATGAGACGATCGCCGACGATTAGTGATGCCCGTTTAAACACGAAAACCGCAACCTACCAAATAAGGCGCGTTCGTAAATAATCGACTTAAGTATAAATCATACTTAAATAATATAAAAATCAAAATTACAAAACCAAGACAAATCCCGAAAAATTTAACGATACAAGTGTTATTCTATACCCTTTTATTCAACACTTAACCATTTAAAAACTTGCACTCTACATTGACCCGTCATAAGACGCCAAGTCAACGCAAGTCAACTTATCATTTTACTTCCCTCGGACCAGTAGCCAAGTCATTTATATAATGACTCAACACTTGAGTAAATTACCATGTCCAATGGCGAACACTCAACTCACGCCACATAATTATTGAACGACATGTCCAAAATACCAATCAGCATGTACACTCCAAATGTACACACCAATCTACCCTATCTACACTTGTCCGATTTCGACGAAACTTGGTGACAAACTCACACATAATATGAATAAGACTCAGTAAAAGTTTCATTCAAAAATATTACTTCTAAGACCTTCTGCCCGACACATCTTCGTGTTATAAAAACCGGACAGTTTTACGTCTTTTACTTGTAAAACCATTTCGACTTATCTAAACAATTCCGTTTATAAAACCGACTCTCGGGTTTGAAAATAGACTCATGACCTGAGGTTTAGCAACTTACATCAGTCCTTGAACATTTTTAAAACTCATTCTATAGTCCCCGAGATTCGATCCAAATATCGACAACAATTTTCGGATTGTGCCGATACCCGTCTCCCGGTACACGAATACTAAAAGTAGCATAACTTTTCGCTCGAAATGAGTTAGAAGCTCATTCAAGCGGCAAATCGAAGCTAAAAGAATCCTCTACAAGCCTATCCTATTAGTTTCATCATTTTCAAACAGTAAGATTTTCAAAAATCACGTTTTACCTACTGGTCTAAAATGCCTTTCTAAAAATCATACTAAAACAATTTTTCAACCCATTCCAACAATTTGTATACTCCTAATATTACCCCAATATCATCCTAACACATCTAACTAACCTATATCATCCTCAAATTCAATCAACCAAAAATTAAATATATAAAAATCTTGCATGCAACCACTCAAACTTTTAAATATAATAATATTAACACTACTTACAAGCATAGAAATAGATCAAACACCCTTGTTCTTCATCAAAATTTGAAAGTTGTTGCATGTTGCATATTTTTACACCAAAATGATCACCATCAAATTTCCAACATGGGTCTTTTCTTAGTTTCTTTTGATTCAAAGTAAAAATCAAGAAATCAAAGGGTTTTGTTGTTGGAGGTGGACGGCAAAAGGAGGGAGAAGAGAGAGATTTTGTGTGTTTTTGGTTAAAATGATTTTTTTAAATAAATTTTGTTAGTGGAATTTCCTTATATAGTGGGGTGAGGGTAATTTTTGTCAAATGTGCATTCTTTTGGTCCCATAGTGCAAGTAAATAGTTTACAAGGTAGAAAATGTAAATTGTACATTTTAAAAATATTTACGGGGCTCGGGTTTCGTAAAAATACTTTTCGAAAGTTAAAACGCTTCATAAAAATAATAACAAGCTTCGACACGACTTAAAACGCAATTAAATCGAAAACGTCGAAAATATAAAATATCGAGACATTCGATAATGAAACGTAAATTTTTGGGCATCCGTCGGTATCGCGATCACTAATAGTTATCGTCATTCGTTAAAACGTAAAATACGAGAAATAAAGATTAAATATAAGAAAAATCATTTCCATGATTATTTGAGAATATAATATCGATACTTAACATATTCCTTGTCGGTTTTCATCTAATCGACATTCTTACGCTAGTTTCAAGCCATAACCTTCTCGGTTAATCGATAATTTAAAATTCTCATTAAAATAAATTTATAATTCTTAATAGTCGAGACTAAAATAACGACCTGAAATTGACGGATTGTCACACATTATTATCATTATTATTTTGTGGGGCGCATGGGTGAATCCTAGTACATGTTTGCAAGTTTAAAAGGTGATTGTGGTGTATGCTCTACATCAATCACATTGGAGTTGATCCCTCTACCGAGACTTATATTATTAGAGGTCATCCCTCTAATTGCATTACGAGGCCACCCCTCTATGTATTCATGCAGGTTGATATATGGTGTGACCTATATGAGCTCTTTGGCCTTTAAATTATATTGCATGCATAAAACCTAAGAATTTTCAGTTATAAACCAGTTTATAAAACATGTTCAAGGTTTTACAGGACATACACATATTCCACTACTTTTCATATCTTTTTCTTATGTTTCAGTATTTATTATCATGTCATATATCCGTTCACTAAGCGTATTGCTCAGTCGTATTTTTCTTTCCATGTCCCATACGGCAGGTACCCAAGGACAGACTTAAGCATTTGAGAGTACGTGCATAGGATGGAGGCTACCTTAGACTTCTTTTCCTTTTGCACTTAAATACTTATGCTTGGTTGGACAATGTTTAGTCCTTTTTCTACATTATTTACTTATGCAGCTTTGAGCTTATGTTTGGGGGCCGATGTTTGATTCTAGTTTCCTGATATGAGCTTAAACTCATATCCTTTTATCAACAAATAACCCTAAAACATGAAGCAAAATACCCTTTTATATTGTAAAAGCAGTGTTATGTGGTATGTTTGTGTTTGTGTGATCATGTGTAGGTAAAAGGATACAATTTCAAGCAAACAAGGAAAAACCAAGCTCAAAAGGATGAAAAAGACAAGGAAGGATCACAAGTGACAAGTTTTCAAAGCTCAAGGACCTATCTTGACAAGTCTTGAAAGTTGAGGGACTTAAAGTGCAAATAAAGAAAAGTCAAGATTAAAGTCAAATTTGGTCAACTACAAAGTCAACTCAAGTCAAAGGGTCATTTTGTTGAAGAATCAAAGTTGAAGGGCCAAAATTGTCAAAGAAATGAAGTTTCTAGCCTTAAAGAGAAATCTGCCAAGTTAAGGGGCTTATTCTGCCAAGTTTTGAAAGTTAATAAAGATCAATCCAAGTGAAAGGGCTAAGGACCAATGAGAAGAGAGAAAGAAAGGCACACGGATCAAACAATTAAAACCCACTTGCAGCCACCACATTTATTGCCAAATCTCAACAGTGTGATCCGCAACTCACTTTTTCTACCAATCAGAAGCTGCCACGTGTTTCTCTCTTTCACCAAAATATTTTCCAGGATCGCGTTTTTGATAGAGTGCATTTCAGAAGAAGATCAAAACATCAATCTTGCTCGTTTTGAAGAGACGAATTCAATGGTGCTACTTAATTAACATATAATTCATTGGATCAAAAACCCCCAAAAGATGTTCATCACCTTCAAAGTGGGAATGCAGAATTCTTCCACGTGTCAAGCAATGATTGGCCTGAACACGTCACATCTCCAACAAACTCTCAAGTCTAGCCTATAAATACACAACTTGTTCTTCATTTTCAGGAGTAGCTTAAATTTGTAAACACATAGTTCTCTCAATTTCCCTTTTCTTCTTTTCCCTCCTTTTCACCTAACAACTCAAGAGACTGACAACCTCTTGAGTTTGTTAGTTAGTTAGAACCCTTGTAACTACATTTGTAACAGAATTCATCAATAAAATTTCAAATTCCAGTTTTCCCGCCAAAACTTGTTCTTCAATTCCTGCTACTTACTTGCTGTAATTGGATTCCATTGTTGCTGTTTGAAGTTTGTTATGATCATACATTGATCATAACTGGCTTTGTTGAAGATTTGTTGCTGTTTGATCAAAAATTCAGTTCATTCCTAGTTCTTGAAGTTTTCCATGGCAGAATGAAGTATTGTAGCTGTTTTGGTTGATTGATTTGAGTTGATAGCTAGTGATAGGTGGTGGTATCACTAGGGCAAGAGAGCTCAGCGCTCCTCTTCTACCCAAAGGATAACTACAAAAGGTTTCTGAGTTTCTGATTTAAATTCCTCTAAACAGTTCTTGCCTGCTCATTTCTTAGTGTAAACTTTGATGGCTGCTTGATTATACTTGTTTAGTTGATGTTTGATTGTCTTTGAGTGTTGTAGTTCGTAGTTTGATACTTGTGCTTGTTTTCAATCTTGTAGTTTTAAGCTGATTTTCAGTCCTTTTTAGTCCAATAGCTACTTGTAGTTCTAGTCCTGGTTATTACTTGTTCTTGGCTTGTATACATCTCATTTGGATCTCTTTAACTAGTTTGCTATAGCTTTTTGTTCAGTTCTTATCATAGCTCAAAAATCCTTTGTAAAAGTTTGATAAAAATCAGATAAGGTGTGTTTGGGAGTAGCTATTAATCAGTATTCAAGTGTTGTTAATTGGATTTTAAGTGATCATTTGCAGTTCTTAGAAGTTAACAACTAATTTTGAGCCTTTTGTAAGTCATAAAATTAGTCAAAGAGGCAATTGGTTGATAAAAAGTTTGGGTCATTCCTTTAAACAGCTTTTAGTCCAAAACTAGCCAGATTCATTTGCTTATTTCTCTTTCAAATCTTAATGAAATTTGCTCAAATTAGTTTCCAGTCATAGCTTATATCATAATCTTTTAGTGTCTAGAAGGAAATTCTATAGTTTCAAGAAATAAGCAAGAGATCAGCTTATTAGTTAAGACCTGAGCAAATTGCATTCTCTGATATAAGTGGTTGACTGTTTTGCTAGATCTCACAATCCACTTCATAAAAGTCTTTATTTTCTTTCACAAATCAGTTTAGAAAGGTTTGGATATGAAGTTTTGAGATTTTTAGCTTTTTCCAAAATCTGGTCAACATTTGGTCAACATAAGCTCATTTGAGCTTATTTTCTGATATCTTGCTTATTAGTGGATGAAATTTGTTCTAGTTTGACTTCCCCTGCTTTAAATCAAGTTCTTAATCATTTTCTTTACAAAAATTAAGTTGTGGATGTCTGGATTATGCTATAGCTTATTTTGAGCTTATTGATAAGCTCTCTTTTGCTTATCTTGGACTTTTAGCTTATTTCCTTGAATGCACGTAGTTGTAATTGGATTTTAGAAGTTTTGCAAGTGATTTTAGTTTATTTGGTTGAGAAATAAGCTCAAACGAGCTTATTGTTTCATTGAGCCCGTTTTTGGTTATAATTTTAGTTTAATTGCACTTTAGTCCCTATATTTTTAATCTGTTTTTAAACCTAGCTAATCTTTCTGAATTTGTGGTAATTGCAAAACTTGGTCCCTGGATTTGTTAGGTTGTTAAATTCAGTTTAAGAGTTTGTTAGTTTGTTAGTTTTTGGTTATTTTGTTAGAGTTTTTACAAGTTTAGTCCTTGTAGTTAACTGATTTACATTTTTAGTCCTTGTAACTTTTAGAATTTACATTTCAAGCATTTATATTTCATAGAAATTACATTTTCAGTCCTTATACTTTTAAATTTTGCATTTTAATATTTTACTTGAATAAAATTTGGAATTTGCAATTTGTTTTTACGTATAAATAGGTTTATATTTTTCATTTTTACTTAGTGTTGTTTGAATTAGCAATAGATTACCAAGCAAGCTTGAACAACCAAAAACAATTAAAAATTTGATATTGATTGGACTTTCTATTAGTTAAGAACTGAGAAAACGAACTTGCATTATACCATATCAAATGGCGCCGCTGCCGGTTCTTTGACTACACGAGAGACTATCGATTGACGGTTTTCATTGGCTTTTGGGATCCGTTCACTTTGTGAACGTTATTTTTACGTATCATAAATCAAAAACAAATAAAAAATCAAAAATATAAAAATATATAAAAACTAAAAAATTAACAAAACAATTCTTTTCCTAAAGAATTGACCAAAAAAATTAAAAAATCCAAAAAGCAATCTTTTTCCTAAGAGATTGCACCCAAAAATATATATTATTGGATTCTCTCGGTTTTTATGTACATATAGTATTTTCCTTTAAAAAACTCATAAATACAAAAATATTTTCCATATATTATTATAAGTAAATACGTATACGTATAAGAACAATCAATCTACATATCTTCCATGAGTATTGCCGAGGCAATACACCGTGTTGAGGGGCGCTCCGGTCCTTGACACGCGTATCGATCAAACAAAATAAAGCAAGAATAGATAAATACTCTCAATAAGCAATAATTCGAAGAATACGAACATTTAAGTGAATAGAAAGGCGATGTGCTATAAAATGCCATCTAAGGGTCAATAGGTACTTAAGTGCTTCGCGCCACCTAACCCCCCGTTCACTTGGGAGTATTCTAAGAAGGAAAGCTTCATTGAGGGTCTTGCACCCAAAGTAGTATTACATATATTGTTACTTTCTTGTGGATATTTAATATCGAAACTCGAAGAGGATAATCTTATTCTTTTCAAAGTCACACGAGAGCTTTTCTCTCATTCCTCGTATTGAGTTGCATGCTCACTCGCGGGCGTGCACAAATACCGATTGGTGTACAACCTCTTCCTCCGAAAAGGAAGAAGAAGAGTAAGAGTAAGACCACCACCGTCCACCAAGCCGATCACGAGAATCGTGCTTTGTCACCACCACAAGGAGCCATGGCTGTTGATAACCGTACTTTGTTTGAACGTATGCAAACCAACATTCATGGATTTGTTAGTGCCATTAAGATTCCCGACTATCCCGCTAACACATTTGAGCTACATACATCTATGATCAATATGGTTGCTGCATCACCTTTCTATGGAAAACAAAATGAGGATCCCCATGCTCATCTTAAGAGATTCCTTTCACTTTGCAACACCATTAAGCATAATGGGGTTCCACCGGATGTCATTAGATTGTTGTTAGTGTCATTTTCACTAGATGGGAGTGCTAAGCATTGGTTAGACACCCAACCACCCGATAGTATCACCACATGGGATGGTTTTACCACTAAGTTTTTGAACAAATTCTTTCCTCCACAAAAGACTATGGCTTTGAGAAATATGATTATGGGCTTTACACAAAAACCTAGTCAATCCTTTGGTGATGCTTGGGAAGAGTATAGTGAGTTGTTGAGGCGATGCCCTAATCATGGAATGGATGATCTAAGCAAAATCAATACTTTCTACAATGGCCTTAAACCTCACCACCAAGATTCACTAAATGCTTCCGCGGGAGGGAGTATTCATTTCAAGACATACCAAGAGGCTTTGACCATTATTGAGACTAAGGCAATGGTTCAAACCAATGATCCATTTGAGGAAAGAGTTCATGTTATCCAAAACACTTCTCAAATCCCTTTTGACAACCAACTCCTCAAGTTTCAAGAAGCTATTTTTCAAAGGATGGATAGAGAAAGTGAGAGGCATTTGCAAGCACAACAAGACATGCTTCAAACTTTTAAGAGCATGACATTGAACAATTCCTCAAACAATGTGAATGCAATCACCATTTCTTGTGTTACTTGTGGAGGACCTCACTCTTATGAACAATGTGACAAGGTGCAAGGGTATCAAGGGGAATGTTATGCTTATCAAGAGGAACACCGTGAACACTTCAAGCCTAACATCAATCCAAATAACCTTTCTTACAAATCCCAAAATTACCTTACTCCACCCGGCTTTCCACCCCAACCACCCACCCAAATTCCACAAAATCCTCCTCAAATTCTAGCAAGGAATCAAGGGCAAAGACAACCATACCAAGGCAATAATTACAAAGCACCCAATCAATTTCAACCTCAAGCTAATACCTTTTATCCACCACAACAAGGATTTAATCAACCACTTCCATTTATTCCCAATCAAGCATATGCTCCAATTCCAAATCAAGCTTACCCTCAAAACCAAACTCAAGGATATGGGATGCAAGAGACTCAAGAGTATGTTGACAAGAAAATGCGTGATATTGAGAAGAGAATGAATGACCAAGTGAAACGTACAATAGAGGAACAAATCAATAGGGTTTTAGTGGCGGTAACTCAAAGACCACAAGGGGCTTTACCTTCCAACACACAAACAAATCCTAGGGCTAATGTCAATGCTATTACAACAAGGAGTGGTACAACAACAAAGGATCCTTCACCTCCTAAACCTACTATTGTTCAACCCACTTGTGCTCCTACTTGTGATAAGCCTTCTACTTCTACTCCACCTCCTCAAAGTGCTCCTATTCACTCAAACACACCTTCTCAACAATCTCATACTTCTCCTTCAACTTCCACACTTCCCAATGAAGAGGCTAACAAAGACAAATCTTCCACTACAACACCTATTCCACCTACACCAAAACCTACTCTTCCATACCCTTCAAGGTTGAAAAAGGACAAGTTAAAGAACAAAGATGACATACAAGTGTCCAATTTCTTAAGGATGTTCAAGCAACTCAATATCAACATATCCTTTGCGGAAGCTCTTGCTTATATGCCAAAGTTTGCTAAGATGTTCAAGGATTTGCTCTCAAACAAAGAAAAATTGGTTGACTTGCCCAACACATCACTTAATGAAAATTGTTCCGCGGTGTTACTTAAAACCTTACCAACAAAACTTGGAGATCCGGGGCGCTTCTTGATACCTTGTAATTTTCCCGGTGTTGAAAATTGCATGGCTTTGGCGGATTTAGGGGCAAGCATAAATCTCATGCCTTTATCGGTTTGGAAACAACTCTCTCTTCCCGAGCTCACCCCCACTAGGATGACTCTTGAACTAGCCAACCGAACCATAGCTCACCCCGTAGGTATAGCGGAAGATGTGTTTGTAGGTGTGGATAAGTTTACCTTTCCGGCCGACTTTGTAGTGGTCGATTATGACATGGATCCTAGAGTGCCTTTGATTGTTGGTAGACCGTTTTTGAGAACGGGTCGTACCTTGATAGATGTGGCGGAAGGAGAATTAATTATGAGAGTAGAGGATGAGAAAGTGGTGTTTAAGTTAGGGAAAGTTTGTGATAGAAGAGAGGTTAAGGAGTCTAGACCTTGTGAGACGATTAACATTGTGGATGTGTTAGATGAAGTGTGTAATGAACACTTTCATGATGCTTGTAAGAATGCTAGTGATGAGATTCCACATGTTGAAACCGTGGCCTCAATTGCTCCCTCTTTAACACCTTTTGGAGAGAGTGATTTCCTCTTGGAGGAATTTGAGTCCAACTTTCTTGGTGATGATGATTCTCCCATTAATTGGGAAGAAGATATTCTTACAATCCAAAAGTTGCTCAATGAGGACCCTATTCCTTCCCCTATTCCACAAGAGATTACCATTGAGGAACCTTCCATAGTGAAACCTTCCATAGAGAGTCCACCTCCCATTGAACTTAAGGAACTTCCATCCCACTTAGAATATGCTTTCTTAGAAGGAAAAGACCAATTACCGGTGATTATTGCTAAGGAATTACAAGAGGATGAGAAGGAGCAACTCATTGAAGTCCTTAAGAAACATAAGAAAGCTTTAGCATGGAAAATATCCGACATAAGGGGAATTGATCCACATTTTTGTACTCACAAAATCCTTATGGAGGATGATTATAAACCCGCCATTCAAAACCAAAGGAGAGTTAACCCAAAAATTCATGAGGTTATTAAGAAAGAAGTGATTAAACTCTTAGATGCGGGTATGATTTACCCCATTTCCGACTCTCCATGGGTTAGCCCGGTTCATTGTGTTCCAAAGAAGGGTGGAATCACCGTGGTGCCTAATGAGAACAATGAGCTTATTCCCACGAGACTTGTAACCGGTTGGAGAGTTTGCATTGATTATAGAAAACTTAATGAGGCAACTAGGAAAGACCATTTCCCGCTTCCCTTTATGGATCAAATGCTTGAACGCTTAGCGGGAAATGAGTACTATTGTTTTCTTGATGGCTTTTCGGGTTATTTCCAAATCCCAATTGACCCTAAGGATCAAGAAAAGACCACATTCACTTGTCCATACGGTACATTTGCTTACAAGAGGATGCCTTTTGGCCTATGTAATGCACCGGGGACGTTTCAAAGGTGCATGATGGCAATTTTCCATGATATGATAGAGCAAACCATGGAGGTTTTTATGGATGACTTTTCCGTATTTGGGAACTCCTTTAGCTCGTGTCTCACCAATCTTGAGAGAATGCTTAAGCGTTGTGAGGAGACACGTTTGGTGCTTAATTGGGAGAAATGTCACTTTATGGTAAAAGAGGGGATTGTTTTAGGACACAAGATATCCAATAAGGGATTAGAAGTTGATCGAGCCAAAATTGATGTGATTGCTAAGCTTCCCCCACCCACCTCGGTTAAAGGTGTGAGGAGTTTCTTAGGTCATGCGGGCTTTTATAGGCGCTTTATACAAGATTTCTCTAAGATAGCTAGACCGATGACTCATCTCTTGGAGAAAGAGGCTCCTTTCATTTTTGACCAAGCTTGTTTAGAATCTTTTGAGACACTTAAGGAAAAATTGACAAAGGCTCCCGTTTTGGTTTCTCCAAATTGGGAATTACCTTTTGAGCTTATGTGTGACGCTAGTGATTATGCGGTGGGGGCCGTCTTAGGACAAAGAGTTAATAAGCATTTCCAACCTATACACTATGCGAGTAAAACCATGACCGGTGCACAACTTCATTACACTACCACGGAAAAAGAGTTGCTTGCTATAGTATATGCTTTTGAGAAGTTTAGACCATACCTTGTGCTTTCCAAGACCATAGTGTATACGGATCATTCCGCTCTCAAGTATCTTATGACAAAACAAGATGCTAAGCCTAGGCTTTTGAGATGGGTTTTGTTGCTTCAAGAGTTTAAGATAGAGATTCGTGATAAAAAAGGGGCCGAGAATTTAGCGGCGGATCATTTGAGTAGACTTGAGCATCCTTTTCAAGGAGATTTCCCACATCAAGAAATCAATGAATCCTTTCCATTAGAGGAGCTCATGTCTATCTCTTCCCAAGAGGATGCCACACCTTGGTTTGCGGATATTGCAAACTATCTTGTGGGCAATGTTCTTATTGAGGGTCTTACTTACCAACAAAAGAAAAAGTTTCTTAAGGAAGTTAAGTATTACTTTTGGGATGATCCATATCTTTTTAGGCAATGTGCGGACCAAATCATTAGACGGTGTGTAGATGGGCCCGAGGCATTTAAAATCTTAGAGGCATGTCATAAAGGACCTACGGGTGGACATTTTGGGCCTAACTACACCGCCAAGAAAGTCTTTGATTCGGGTTACTATTGGCCTTCCATTTACAAGGATGCCCAAGAGATGGTGAAATTTTGTGATGTTTGTCAAAGACAAGGAAAAATTACACAACGTGATGAGATGCCACAAAATTTTATCCAAGAGTGTGAGATATTTGATGTATGGGGAATAGATTTCATGGGACCTTTTCCATCCTCTAAGGGAAACAAGTATATACTTGTGGCGGTGGATTATGTGTCCAAGTGGGTGGAGGCTAAAGCCTTACCTACTAATGATGCTAGAGTGGTTGTAAAGTTCTTGAAACAATTGTTTGCTAGATTTGGTGTACCTCGGGCCATCATAAGTGATCGTGGTACGCATTTTTGTAATGATCAATTCACAAGAGTTATGAAGAAATATGGAGTGAATCATAGACTTTCTACCGCGTATCACCCTCAAACAAATGGTCAAACCGAGGTCACAAATCGTGGTTTAAAGAGAATTTTAGAAAGAACGGTGGGAGAGCATAGAGCTTCTTGGTCGGATAAGCTTGATGATGCTTTGTGGGCGTTTGGGACGGCTTTTAAGACACCAATTGGTTGTACTCCTTATAGGCTTGTCTATGGAAAAGCGTGCCACCTCCCATTTGAGTTAGAACATAAGGCATCTTGGGCTCTCAAGTGGGCTAACTTTGATTTAAACCAAGCCGGTTCACATAGGAAAGATCAAATCAATGAGATGGATGAGTTGAGAGCCAATGCCTATGAGAATTCTTTGCTATACAAGGAAAAGACTAAGAAATTGCATGATGCCAAGATTAAGAATCGTGAGTTCAAAGTTGGAGAGCCGGTTCTCCTCTTTAACTCAAGATTAAAGCTTTTTGCGGGCAAGCTTAAGTCGAGATGGTCCGGTCCATTCACTATTGCTCAAGTGTTTCCATATGGAACTCTTGAGTTGTCCCAACCCGATGGTCCAAATTTTAAAGTGAATGGTCACCGTGTTAAGCATTACTTTGGGGAGGACATTTCCGTTGAAATGGTCCAAGAGGTCCCCATTTTCCCCATGAATTAATTCATTGAGGGACGAGTCGAGCTAGAGACTCATTAACTCAAGCATCGTATAACTAGGTTAGAGTGTTGTAGGTTAGAAATAAAGGCATAGATTTGGAAATAAGTGTAGGGGAGACCTTCTTTTGTTTTCATGCTTGTTTGTAGGGTTGCTCACTCATCTCATGCTTTGGAGCTTATGGAGGAGGCCCTTGTATCCGGTTCACTTCGTTACTTTAGTGATTTTTCATTGACACGTTGTGCTTAAACTTGATTTCACTAATAGTAGTCCTTTCCTTAACTTGGGTTAAGCAAAGTCTATTCATTGTCATAAGTGTAGGGGAGTTCACTTCCATGCTCTTAAACATTGAGGACAATGTTTAGCTTAAGTGTAGGGGGGTCTTCTATCGAAGTGACCTTACCTAGAACTTGTCATTGTCTTTCATGATAACTTGGAAAATTAATTTTTCAAACATTTTTCAAATTTTTGATCTACTTTGGCCACAAAAATATGCATTCATAATTTTTGCATCAATCATTTTTCATTTGCATATCACATTTGCATTGTATATATTTCTTCTTTTATTTTTCATCAAAAATATATGAAAAGAAAAAAAAAAATATAATAAAAACATGGTTTAACAAGTTTAGACTTCTTTGACATATTAGGCCCGCCATGGATATTTTGACTCAACCCGAGTTTGCTTATCTTAGCATTCTCTAGCTAGTATCCTTAACCATGTAGTCCTTCATTGGTCTATTAGGCTAAGCTTCCACCAATCTCATTATTTGAGATTTTAAATTTGTGGAGAATGGGAAATGATAGAGTTGAAGCAAGTGTAAAAGGGCTAGATAGACTTCATGGCAATTACTTGTGGCTAAACCCTTCTCTTCTCTTCCTCTATTTTCTTCGCTTGTATATAATTGTTAATAAATAATCAAGTACGGTTTTAATTGGTTCGTAATCTCTTATGCATTTTTGGCTAATCATTTATGGTTGATATGAGTACGTCTTAAGATTCTAAGTTAGCACGTTTTATGTGTACTAGACTTGTGTCATGCTCCATATTTAGCGGGTGTTTTTCCTTTTCTTCTTTGCAAATTTCTTGGTGAGGAATAAAGAAAAATAAGAGCGGCTTATGAAAAAAAAATGAGTGGCTAGAAAAAAAAAAGAGAAAAAAAAAAAAAAAAAATAATGCAAGACTCCCAAGAGGGGCAGTGTGGTGTTAATTATAGTGACTATTGAGTTCCAATATTACCTTGACGGGTTGCGGGGATTCAATAGATTGCTCCAATCCAATATTACCTTGACGGGTTGCGGGGTTGAAGATCCAAAATCTCAAAAAGATGCGGATGTAAATTATTGCGTGAGTTTTATTTTTCTTTCCTTAGCGAGTGTGTAGTTACTTATGAAAGCATGGTATGAGGATTTTACACATAAGGCGAATGACTTATTACTCTTAATACGGACTTATATTAATTGTGAGCGGTTTTTCAAGTAATGGATGAGAAGATTACTTAGGATTAAAACCGTCCTTCCTTATTTTTGGATTTTACATTTCTTATATTTCACACTTTAATAATGACAAATTTGCTCACAAGCAATTTGCTCAAATAATAACCGGTTCCACATTTAATTGTCATGAATAAGTTGATGCACTTTTTACTTGTGAATGCAATGATCCCATTTACTAGCTTGGTATGGGGAAAGTGAAACTTGAGGGTGATAAATGTCCATGGTACCCAAGCCCTAATCCAAGTCATTGAATTCTTTATGAGTTATTTCCATCAAAACCATTTCAAGAAAAATCAAAAAGATATAGATAGAATTGTATTTTAATCCATAGCATTGTTAAAAGTCAAAATCATGCATCATCTAGTTTAGAGTAGTGTAGATGCATCTCATATGGCTAAGGTGGATTAATTATGAGGTAAATGTAAATTTCTTAAGCCTTGAAAGATAATATTGCATGAGGACATGGCAATGCTCAAGTGTAGGGGAATTTGATATGAGCTTAAACTCATATCCTTTTATCAACAAATAACCCTAAAACATGAAGCAAAATACCCTTTTATATTGTAAAAGCAGTGTTATGTGGTATGTTTGTGTTTGTGTGATCATGTGTAGGTAAAAGGATACAATTTCAAGCAAACAAGGAAAAACCAAGCTCAAAAGGATGAAAAAGACAAGGAAGGATCACAAGTGACAAGTTTTCAAAGCTCAAGGACCTATCTTGACAAGTCTTGAAAGTTGAGGGACTTAAAGTGCAAATAAAGAAAAGTCAAGATTAAAGTCAAATTTGGTCAACTACAAAGTCAACTCAAGTCAAAGGGTCATTTTGTTGAAGAATCAAAGTTGAAGGGCCAAAATTGTCAAAGAAATGAAGTTTCTAGCCTTAAAGAGAAATCTGCCAAGTTAAGGGGCTTATTCTGCCAAGTTTTGAAAGTTAATAAAGATCAATCCAAGTGAAAGGGCTAAGGACCAATGAGAAGAGAGAAAGAAAGGCACACGGATCAAACAATTAAAACCCACTTGCAGCCACCACATTTATTGCCAAATCTCAACAGTGTGATCCGCAACTCACTTTTTCTACCAATCAGAAGCTGCCACGTGTTTCTCTCTTTCACCAAAATATTTTCCAGGATCGCGTTTTTGATAGAGTGCATTTCAGAAGAAGATCAAAACATCAATCTTGCTCGTTTTGAAGAGACGAATTCAATGGTGCTACTTAATTAACATATAATTCATTGGATCAAAAACCCCCAAAAGATGTTCATCACCTTCAAAGTGGGAATGCAGAATTCTTCCACGTGTCAAGCAATGATTGGCCTGAACACGTCACATCTCCAACAAACTCTCAAGTCTAGCCTATAAATACACAACTTGTTCTTCATTTTCAGGAGTAGCTTAAATTTGTAAACACATAGTTCTCTCAATTTCCCTTTTCTTCTTTTCCCTCCTTTTCACCTAACAACTCAAGAGACTGACAACCTCTTGAGTTTGTTAGTTAGTTAGAACCCTTGTAACTACATTTGTAACAGAATTCATCAATAAAATTTCAAATTCCAGTTTTCCCGCCAAAACTTGTTCTTCAATTCCTGCTACTTACTTGCTGTAATTGGATTCCATTGTTGCTGTTTGAAGTTTGTTATGATCATACATTGATCATAACTGGCTTTGTTGAAGATTTGTTGCTGTTTGATCAAAAATTCAGTTCATTCCTAGTTCTTGAAGTTTTCCATGGCAGAATGAAGTATTGTAGCTGTTTTGGTTGATTGATTTGAGTTGATAGCTAGTGATAGGTGGTGGTATCACTAGGGCAAGAGAGCTCAGCGCTCCTCTTCTACCCAAAGGATAACTACAAAAGGTTTCTGAGTTTCTGATTTAAATTCCTCTAAACAGTTCTTGCCTGCTCATTTCTTAGTGTAAACTTTGATGGCTGCTTGATTATACTTGTTTAGTTGATGTTTGATTGTCTTTGAGTGTTGTAGTTCGTAGTTTGATACTTGTGCTTGTTTTCAATCTTGTAGTTTTAAGCTGATTTTCAGTCCTTTTTAGTCCAATAGCTACTTGTAGTTCTAGTCCTGGTTATTACTTGTTCTTGGCTTGTATACATCTCATTTGGATCTCTTTAACTAGTTTGCTATAGCTTTTTGTTCAGTTCTTATCATAGCTCAAAAATCCTTTGTAAAAGTTTGATAAAAATCAGATAAGGTGTGTTTGGGAGTAGCTATTAATCAGTATTCAAGTGTTGTTAATTGGATTTTAAGTGATCATTTGCAGTTCTTAGAAGTTAACAACTAATTTTGAGCCTTTTGTAAGTCATAAAATTAGTCAAAGAGGCAATTGGTTGATAAAAAGTTTGGGTCATTCCTTTAAACAGCTTTTAGTCCAAAACTAGCCAGATTCATTTGCTTATTTCTCTTTCAAATCTTAATGAAATTTGCTCAAATTAGTTTCCAGTCATAGCTTATATCATAATCTTTTAGTGTCTAGAAGGAAATTCTATAGTTTCAAGAAATAAGCAAGAGATCAGCTTATTAGTTAAGACCTGAGCAAATTGCATTCTCTGATATAAGTGGTTGACTGTTTTGCTAGATCTCACAATCCACTTCATAAAAGTCTTTATTTTCTTTCACAAATCAGTTTAGAAAGGTTTGGATATGAAGTTTTGAGATTTTTAGCTTTTTCCAAAATCTGGTCAACATTTGGTCAACATAAGCTCATTTGAGCTTATTTTCTGATATCTTGCTTATTAGTGGATGAAATTTGTTCTAGTTTGACTTCCCCTGCTTTAAATCAAGTTCTTAATCATTTTCTTTACAAAAATTAAGTTGTGGATGTCTGGATTATGCTATAGCTTATTTTGAGCTTATTGATAAGCTCTCTTTTGCTTATCTTGGACTTTTAGCTTATTTCCTTGAATGCACGTAGTTGTAATTGGATTTTAGAAGTTTTGCAAGTGATTTTAGTTTATTTGGTTGAGAAATAAGCTCAAACGAGCTTATTGTTTCATTGAGCCCGTTTTTGGTTATAATTTTAGTTTAATTGCACTTTAGTCCCTATATTTTTAATCTGTTTTTAAACCTAGCTAATCTTTCTGAATTTGTGGTAATTGCAAAACTTGGTCCCTGGATTTGTTAGGTTGTTAAATTCAGTTTAAGAGTTTGTTAGTTTGTTAGTTTTTGGTTATTTTGTTAGAGTTTTTACAAGTTTAGTCCTTGTAGTTAACTGATTTACATTTTTAGTCCTTGTAACTTTTAGAATTTACATTTCAAGCATTTATATTTCATAGAAATTACATTTTCAGTCCTTATACTTTTAAATTTTGCATTTTAATATTTTACTTGAATAAAATTTGGAATTTGCAATTTGTTTTTACGTATAAATAGGTTTATATTTTTCATTTTTACTTAGTGTTGTTTGAATTAGCAATAGATTACCAAGCAAGCTTGAACAACCAAAAACAATTAAAAATTTGATATTGATTGGACTTTCTATTAGTTAAGAACTGAGAAAACGAACTTGCATTATACCATATCATTTCCCTTTATGGTCATTTATGTTTTAAGACATGTTACCTTGTTATTCTTTGATGACACACCATAATTATCATGTAACGGTCTTCTTTCAAAGTGGGTCGTTACATAAAATGTGTCAGGAACGGGTGATATAGTGCACATGTATGGAAGATTTTTGTGATGATGTTTAGAAATGGCATTTTAAGGTGACGTAAGATTTAGCTTCCTTTGATAGCTTTCCACACCAAGTTGTTGATCTTTAGCACGTTTCTTTATCACAACCTTGCGTGTGTACAGTCGAACGGCTGAATTTAATGCGATAACAACTTCAGACTCCAAATGATCTATCTTTTGTTGAACTAGCAGAATTAAAAGGTCCTTTATATCTTCAAGACGAAGTAGTGAGAAGTCTCCTTCATAAATCTTATAAACTTTGTCATCATATCTTCTTAACCTAATTTCCGACAGATAAGTATAACCAAACCGAGGGTGAATGTTTTATGCCAAAATACTTTTAATACGAATGTCAAAACTAGTTGTGTCACCGGATTTAGCCCGAAAAATGAAGTTTTAGGCTAATCTTTTTCTCGGACCCCAATGTGAAACTCCCAAATCAGTATATATGTCGTATTTAGGGATGATCTCTTAACGTCGGAGCAGAGGAACTTTTTCTTCAATCCATGGTACATCATCCAAAAGTACCACTTTAACTAATGTTAACGAGGTAGAATATTTGTTTTTACCGCTTCTTAAGTATTCGAAGTCTTTACTGACGAAGAATTCGATTGAAATGGTCTTGACCCTGTTGATGTCTTTGGCTGTTAAAGGAGTCTTATCGGTTTTGTGAAGACATGCCATTGACGTGTTCATAGATTTAAGGAGTTCATTTGGGTGATACTCACATTCTTCTTTGTTGACTTGCATGTTGGCAAAGAAATTGTTATCTTTGGATGCCCTCTTGAGTAGAGCAAGAGTCATATTGATGTGCCATACTTATACAGCATGAATAAGAAAAATTCGATGGGATTGTTTAGGAGTTGAGTGAAATCAGCTTCGTCTTTATCAATGATTGGACGAAGACGTGCCGCTTTTGTAATCCAAGGTTGCTCAGGTGCATTCACATCTATGTTGACTGCATCGACCCATTCCGGATCAGGTATGTCTGTATCATGTACCTCTGTTGGAAGTCCACTGGTTGTAGCAACTCTAGTTGATGTAGAAGTTACTGGTGGTGAATCCTTTAGTGGTTCAAATTCAGGAATGTCTTCTAGTACAGTTTGATTAATTGTCGGAAGTGGTGAATGATGTTCTTATGTGGCTGGTGGATGGTATTCTAGAAGCTGTTCAGAATGTTGAGTGGAATCTTGAACCTTTTGATGTTCAGAAGACGTACCTTTATCTTTAGATGTGGATGCAGGAGTAGGTGTGATTGCTGGAGTGATGTGTTTATCGTGAAGCTTCTTGCTATAGATCTCCCTAATTCTTTGGACAAGCGTAGGGGGCTTATTCGCTAGAGTAGTAACATCTATAGCAGCATCATCCTTTCTAGTGTCATCTCTTTTATCAGTATTAGCTCCACCATCGTCTTGATCTTTGGGATCCCCTTCCTTGTTATAATCGTTATTCTCTTCCTTATCGTCATCACTATTTTCTTCCTCATCATCGCCATCATTCTTTTCTTCATCGTCATCTTCACTTTCTTCCTCATCATCATCACCATTCTTTCGCTCACCGTCATCATCATTGTCGTCATCATCATGCTTTTCCTCTTCATCATCGTCATAGGAATCTTCATCTTCATCATCAGATTCATCATCCTTTTCGTCATCATTTGAATACACTCGTTTCATTTTGTGTGCTTTGTAGGGAACCACGCTTCCATGATCTTTAAAGGTTTGGTTGTCTTCATTAGTAACTTCCTGAAGGATATCATTATGTTTTCGTTGAGTCGGCGTTTTGTGGTAGGACCCAATTTCTATCATACGAGCGTGCAACAACTTCTTCAACTCAAATTCTGTGAGTCCTCTAGCTATTGCATATTCTGAATCTGGGATGTTAGATGACTTGATCAAGAAATTGTTGGCGGCAAGTTCTTTCATCCCCTTTTGTAAAGCTAGTCGTTCCTTGTTGAGAGATGTATGGACTTCGCTTTGGATGATTTTTTGCATGCGATCATTGATGGAGTTGATGAATGTTTCGTTTTCTTTGGCTAGAATCTTTTTGTTCTTTTATATTTCTTTTGCGTCTTTCAAAGACGTTTTCTTCGTAAGTTTTGCAATTTTGTCTTCTTGACCTTTCTTTAATCTCTCTTCTAGCGTGCGACGATAGCTAAGTCCTTTTTGACATCGCTAGTTCCTCCTCTTGAGTTTTCATGCGTTGTTCAAATTTTAGCATGAAATCCACATCACTATAGCTGGTTGGGAGGTAGATGGTACGGGTTTTTTGGTTGATGGTTGAGTTGTGGGAACGGTTGTCACAATAGTACTGAACAGTGGAGTAGTGGAAGTGGTCAAAGGAGTTGTGGCTGGAATGACGATTACCTGGGCATCCTTTGGCATAAGAAGTGTACTTGTTATAGGTAGGATTGTTGACGTTGACATCGTTGTACATGTTTTCAGTGTTCGTATCCATATCGTCATTTCCATCACCTTCCAGATTGAAATCCGTATCTAGATTATTGAACTCAGTATCTTCATGTTCAATATCATCAAAGTTAAGTTCTTCGTGTCTTCATCGTTTTCATCATCGTCTTGTCTTTTTTTGTTCGTCTTTGAAGTATCCTCCTCTTTAGATTCTGTCTAAACTAGCTTAGTGTTGATATGCTCTTCATCTTCTGGGTCTGTTTCTACATTAGGATATCCAAATTCTCCAAGTTCTAACTCAGCAATGTCTTTTGGAGGATGACCGGGACCACTGGCCTGCATACCCCAAGTGTCCTTCTTGCATCTCTTGAGAACTATCTTCATTTGTTTGTCAGAGTAGCTGATTCATCCTCATCTTCATCAACAAGATGAGGCTTCTTTCCTTTTACAGCCTTGGTAGCCTTACCTGTTGATGTTGTCTTTTGATGCTTAGCTACATGTTTCATCCTTTTGCCTTTGCTTTAGGTGGGAGTGGATTCAACTGCAGCTTTTCCGGATTCTGCGCGTTTTGCTTGTCTTGCGATGGCTTTCAGTAAATCCTTATATGCCTCGCTTTCCTTGATTCCATCGTTGAGCATAATGTCTAGAACTGGAGCTGGAACCCCTGTGTATTTACTGTTTAGTCCTTCGGCTTTCATGTGATCCAAAATGTAATCATCTGCTGGGGTATGAAAGAAAAGCTGTCCACGTTTATCAATTGAAGCATCTTCATTCGTGAAATGATTGATAATGAGTTTCTTGAACCTTGGGAATCGGAAATGTTCAAACATCTTCTTGGTGTTTTTGACACCTTGAAAATAAAAGTCTACCCAAATAAGCGAAGAATAGTCCAATCTTTTAGCATTGTAGATTCCCTAAAAGATTTGAGGTTGAGGGAGTCTCAGAGTGTTTGTACTACTTGATTTTCTTGTAAAACATCGGATAATAAGGCTGAAAAATGCTTTCCATGTTTGCCCCAACTTGGATGTGTGAAACTGAGATAGAGTACAAATTTCTTTAGCATAACCCAGAGTTTTGATCAACTTTACAAGTTGCGTTTTGTTAGGGAGTTAATCATATTTCTCCCCTTGAGCTAGAGGAGTGAATCCAAAGATAGTTATAAAATTACCAATGTTGGGAGTCTTTTGCTGCCGATTAATGTTGAGTGTAATCTCTGAGGCTGACTTATCTTGTGCAGATGTCCAAAATTCGTGTATGTATGTTTCTAGAACCGACGTCGTAGCCCGCAATGCGATTCTGATTGGTGAGATGTCGAGTATATCCATGGCGAATTTGAATGCTGGATGGATTGGATCAAAATCCTCCTTGTGTCTCAGATTGTTTTCTGCAAATGGAAGTAGGTTTTCCATTGGTATGACTGCAAGATCGAGTACGCGTTGCTGATCCTCGGTGATAATCATGAAATCTGCTTAAGATAAGACATACACAATTGATACACACAGATATATATATATCATTATACATGTTAACCTTATCATAGCAAAGCATATTACAACACAACATTTTATTTCACAAGAAAAGGCGTACAATGTTGACATGTAATATAACATACATTCAGAGAAGATCTACATACATTGTTATACTACAAACGCAACTTTATTCCAAATACATTTCGACTTATTTTGGGTTTCTCGAGATTTTGGAGTGAGACTTGTTCGTCATAACCATTAATTCTGTAGGAGAAGCAGTGGAAATAGGATGTTTAAGTTCAACCAAAACCTCGGTAGGTTTGAACACCGGGTTTGCTAAAACAGAAACCTTTGGGTGCGAAGGTATTACAGAAACCTCAGGAACTGGTTTTACTAAGATAGAAGCTTTAGGGTTCTTAGTGAACATCGTAACCTTAGTAGTCTCAACCCATATTTCTGTGGGTTTGGGAAGTACCACAACTTCAACTTCAGTATCGTCCATGGCTTGAATAAGAAACACAAGAAATTGATTATCTCTTTTGTTTACAAAAATAGCAACTTAATAGATTAAGAGGTATTTATGTAATAAGAAACCTTTCAAGTATTCTTATGAGAAAGATTAGCTTCACCCGATGACTTGGTTTCATTTGTTTAATGGCCCAAGTTGTTCTTATGTTTTATTTACTCGTGTTTTAAATCTAAGCCGTATTTTAAGAACTTGCACGAATTTAGAATATCAATCAAATCACCATTTTGCAACGTTACACCAAAACTCATTTCGCAATAAATGTCAACACTCATCTCGCAAAAATCTTCTAACACTTAATTTCGCAAAAAATCATGTGTTCAATTTCGCAATAGAACTATGACACTTATTCTCACAATATTTGATCACACAATCTCACAATATTATATAGTAATCCATCTCGCAATGTTTAATATCACACAATATCACAATAATTTGATTACACAATTTCGCAATAATCTGATTACACAATCTCGCAATAATCTGATTATACAATCTCGCAATAATATGATTACACAATCTCGTAATAATCTGATTACACAATCTCGCAATAATCTGGTTACACAATTTCGTAATAATCTGATTACACAATCTCGTAATAATCGGATTACACACTCTCGCAATAACCTGATTAAACAATCTCGCAATAATTTGATTACACAACCTCACAATAATCTGATTACACAATTTCGCAATAATCTGATTACACAATCTCGCAATAATCTGATTACACAATCTCGTAGTAAGACGTAAACTTATTTTTGAAACATCATTTCGCAATAAACTTCGTGTGATAATCTCGCAATAAATTGATAATTGAATCTCGTAAAAACTGATAATTTCAATCTCGCAATAAACTTGCACTATCTCACAATAATTTTAATGTTCAGTTTCACAAACAATTAAATTGGCCATTCATGTTTGTATGTTCGTTTTAGCACAAAATAGAATAAGGCTATCTTAATATGACCCAAAACGAGCAAAACCCCTTTATCAATTTGACTAACTGTGACCAAACAAAATTTTTGAAACCCTAATGTGATGGATTTGAGATCACGGATCAGTTAGGTCATGAGAATGGAATTAATCTGTATGGGTAGATGCGGAATGAGAAAAGGAACATATTTTGTTTAATATCTTAGGAGTTAATTTGTGGTAAAAATCCAAGATCAAAGATATGAAGCTTTTCAACAATGGTAGTGGATAAGAAAATGAGGGATGATATTGTTTCTTGTTTGTATCGTTTGACCGAATGGAGGGGGGGGGGGGGGGGGGGGGGTTGCCCTAGTTCAAGTTATCCAACTTACCCCTTTGGTCCCTCAATTTTAAGTTATGTTTAACTTGTACTATCAAGTTTCCCCAAATACCCGTTATCTCTTTTTCACAAATAACGCACATAAAAATCAATCCACGCAAAGCAAAACCATTTATCCTAAGGCACGAAATATCATATAGCACATAGAGCACACACATCTTATGATACGACTTTGGACATTAAACGTTTGATTTTTTTCTGAAAAGCTTTTTGAAGACCGATTTTACTCTGAAGAAGATTTGATATTTTCTCCCTCTTAAACAATGACCCGTTTTGTATTTAAAGAGTTGTAGTCATTGTTTAAAGAGTCAAAACCCAAGAAAAATATTTTCCGTTTAATGTTTTGAAGATACAAGTCTGGTGGCAATAAGATTTCTCTTATTTAAATAAATAAATGCACTGAAGCATACAAAAATTTGTGTTAGACCAAATTTTTAAAGTAAACTTGATCCCTTACATGGTTAAAAGTAAACCATGCCCGAGAAAATTAATTCCCGTTGTGAGCCAAGGTTTTCCAAGAAAATACGTGACTTTAATATGAAAAGCGGGTTGTAGTCTAAAATAACTACAAGCCATATAGGCATGTTTTAAAATATTTACAACTTTTATACGAACTCTATTTATGGCGCCATGTCAATATTAATCGACATATCTAAGGCCGTAACTATTATCGTACTAAAAAGACATGCCTGTCTGAAAATGAAAAATATTTTTGGATTTTCTTGTTTTTATATTTTTTATTATTTTTGTATTTTTCTTTTTGGTGTTTAAATATATAGAAAATATATATGATCACGAAAAAGGATACTCGAGAATAGTTTAGCACCACTATACTGTAGTTCCTTCTGTCAACTCCTTAAGAGTCTCAGGTGAGAATGATTATGATGCCCAGCTTGTCGGTCAAAAACTCAATTCGTCCTCGATTTAAAGCCTTTTTGAAAAGATCCGCCAGCTGATACTCGGTGTTGACAAAGTATAGGTCGATTACTCCGCTCTCCACTTGCTCTTTGATGAAATGGTAATGTATGTCGATATGCTTCTACCGGGAGTGTTGAACGTTGTTGCAGCAAAGGGCAATGGCACTTTTGTTGTCGCAATCCATCGGTTTCTTGTTGAATCCAAGACCGTAGTCAGTTAATTGTGACCTCATCTAAAGGATTTGAGCACAACAACCGGACATGGCTATGTATTCTACCTCCGTACTTGATATCGCAACGCTTTTCTGCCTTTTGGATGCCCAACTAATCAACCGATCTCCAAGTAGTTGCAAACTTCCTGAAGTGCTACGTCTAGTTTCTTGACACCCAGCGTGATCCGCATTTGCATATGCTGTTAGTGCGATAGATGAATCTTTCGGATACCACAAACCATGATTAAGTGTTCCTTTAAGATACTGAAAGATCCTTTTCACAACATGTAAGTGCTTTTCTGTAGGTCGAGCCTGATACTTGGCATACATGCATATAGCAATTATAAATCAGGCCTGCTAGCAGTAAGATAGAGAAGGGTACCGATCATTCCACGATACAGTTTCGGATCGATAGCAATCCCATCTCTATCCTCGTCTAACTTGGATCTCTCCACCATTGGAGTATCCACGGGGTCGCAAGATTCAAAGTAGTATTTTTTCAAAGATTCTAGACCATATTTGGATTGATTAATGAAGATGCCTCTGGGATTTTGAGAAATTTGTAACACATGGACATCTTAAAACACATGGACATGATTTTCTCAAAATGGTCGGACAATTCTTAGGTAGTGGTAGCAAATATTATATCATCAACATAAATTTGTACCAGTATCATGTCGTTTCCTTCCTTGAGAATGAAAAATGTCGGGTCCACTTTGCCTTTGGAAAATCCTTTCGAGATGAGATATGATGACAGTAGATCGTACCATGCGCGTGGAGCTTGTTTCAACCCATAAAGAGCTTTATTTAGCTTGTACACATCAGTAGGGTACTCCGAGTTAACAAATCCATTCGACTGGCTTACATAGACTTCTTCCCTTAATTCACAGTTGAGAAATACTGTCTTAACATCCATTTGATAGACAATCATATTCATGTGTGCATCATAAGCAAGGAATTGTCTGATTGCCTCCAATCTTACAACAGGAGAAAAGGATTATTCAAAATCAATACCCAATGCTTGTTTGTAACCACGAGCCACCAATCTTGCTCTGTTCTTCAATATACCACCCATCTCATCGAGTTTAATTTTGTAGACCCACAACAAGTAAGAACGTTTACAGTGTCGGGTAAAGGAACTAATTCCTATACTCCGTGTCTTTGAAATTCATTGAGTTCCTCTTGCATGGCTTCAATCCAACATGATTGCTTCATTGCTGCTTGCCATGTTTTAGGTTCAACCTTAGAGAGAAAGGCATCAAAGTAACAAAATAATGCGTTCTCTTGTAATTGATGGTGACTAGAAACTGGTCTTTCAATAGCACCAATGATGTTTCTAATTGGGTGATCCTTTGTCCACTTGGTGTTGTGTGATTCAATCCGGTATGGTATGGAGTAAACGGTAGCAGGAGCTCCCTCTAAGGTAGACGTCCCGTTAGCGTTTTCGGGAATAGGTATACCAAAGTATGGAAGCTCTTGTATATGAGCAAATTCCAAATCGTGATCGTTGTGATCCTCTTCAAGATCGTTAGGAACGAGTGTTCAGGCGTAGTTTGTGAATTACTGGGGGGTGGTGAATCTGATTCATTAGCGAGCGTAGATGCATGGGATTGAGCTCCATTGTCTTGAGCAACAACTTTGGGAAACGGAGCTATCATGGTAGGGGCTGGAGAATCATCACTTGGGGGATCAAAGAATTCATCAAACATCGGTTGAAATAATTCGTCCCACTCGGGCCTTGTAGGTGGTATAAATGATGGAGAACAAGGATTGTTAGGAACTAATCCAGAACTAATAGTACCGGGTCCCATCTGATGAAGCGCGGGTTCAGAGCTGCGTTGCTCATAAGCCATCGCTATTAGCTCATCAAAATCAACATTCATAGTTTATATGATCTTACCAAGACGACGGTTATAAATTCGGTATGCTTTCTTTGTAGGAGAGTAACCAACGAAAATTCCTATATCAGCCTTCGGTTGAAGTTTACCCAAATTCTCACTGTTAATGGTCGGGTAACATAGTGCACCAAACACATGAAGAAATGATAAGTCGTGTTTCGTTCATGAAGAAGCTCATACAGTGTTTTTCCATGGCGCTTACGAATGATAGAGCGGTTTTGGGTGTAACATACGGTGGCCACAACTTCTGCCCATAAGAATAAAGGAACATTAGTGTAAATCAACATAATTCTAGCAGCTTCCATAAGAGTACGATTACGTCTTTCCACGACACCGTTTTGTTGTGGAGTGCGAGCAACTAATGTTTCTTGAGAGATGCCAATCTCTTCATAATAATCACACAGAGTCTGATTGATAAACTCAGTTCCATTATCGGTACGAACATGACGGATAGTAGCATTTAAACGCACTTGGATCATTTTAAAGAACTTGATAATGAAATTCGGTGCCTCATCCTTTGGTGCGTAGAAATTTTACCCATGTCAACCTTGAAAAATCATCTACAATAAGGAGGATATATTTTTTACCACTCACACTTTCAGTACGCATTGGCCCGCAAAGATCCATGTGTAAAAGATACAGTTTTTCCTGGTTGGTGTCTTCGACTTTAGGTTTGTAAGATTTCTTAGTGCTTTTCCCCAATGAACACGCGGAAGATAATTGATCCTTGTTAAACTTGAGCTTTGGAAGACCACGAACAAATTCGTTTTTAGCCAAGTGATTAATAGCATCAAAATTAAGGTGAGATAAACGTTGATGCCATAACCATGACTTAGTCTTAGATGCTTTAGAGAGAAGACATACGGGAGAAGCGGCCATCATATTTCGTAATGAAAATGTATAAGGATTATCCCCTCGAGAACCTTTTAACAAATATTTTCCTTCCAAATCACGGATGAAGCAGGTATGTTGTTGAAAAGAAACCTCAAGGTTTGAGTTAAAAGACTGCCCCACCGAGAATAATTTTTGACCGAGTCCTTCTACATAATACATTCGAGAAACCGTAACATTCCCAATATGATATTCACCATAACCATGATCTTTTCAATGTGATCATTACCAAATTTAACCGTCCCTAGAAACTTGCTGACGAAATTTTTGAGCATTGAGCGATCTCCGGTCATGTGCTTGGAGCAGCCAGAGTCCGAATACCAGAGGATAATTTGGACCACCTGAAAATATCAGCAGAAAAAGACGATGTATCGGAATCTAATTATTCCTTTATGTTTGCAGGTACAAATAAAATTATCTTAGATTTCCTACCATGAAGTCTCTTAGATTTCCAAATTTTCTTCCTAGTTGTCGGCTTAGATGCTAGTTGTCTAAGATAAGTTATTTCTTCACTGGTAGGCCCAGTTGTAGGGGCAGACCTAGTTAAAGGGTGCCTTTTCCATACTTTAGTGCTATTGTTCCTATCTAAAGGATGTTGAGACATAACTTCAGTGGACGTGTTACTAGTTAAAGGGCCCTTAGTTCCATTAATTGTGAAGGTCCTACAAGTGGAACGCAATTTCCATCCAACTTGGGTACGATTTTTCCCAGTTGGCCTCCATTCAAGGTCGTTCTTAAGGGCATATATTTCATTCACGTAATCAACAAGGCATAAATCATGAGGCTGAGAAATCATACATTCATTACAATTCCAACATCTTAAATTATAATTCATTTTGCGCTTAGGCTGCTGTACAACCGCAAGGCCTTTAGGCTTAGCTACATGATTCATTTTATTCAAATCTGAAATAACATTCATAGGGTGAACTTCTACTTTCTTCTTCATAGTCCTACTAGTGGAAAGCTTGATCTTATCTTTCTTGACTTGTGATCCTTGAGCCCTAGTAGTTACTTTTACTCCTGTAGAAGGCAACACGGGAACATTTGTATCAGATTTTAATGGTGCCTCAGTTGATTGTCCTAGAGATTGTTTAGCTCCTGGGGTTTTGTTGAATGGAGTAACAGAAAATGGGTTGTTGTTTGGGTGGTGCAAAACCCGGTTGATCGATGTAATTAAGATACGCTAAGCAATATTGTACCCGCTCAATGTACACATGAGCATAGTAAAAATGACTGTTTGAGGGATCTAGTTCATATAGGTCATCTAAGATATCCATATCTGGATGCACATGCTTAATTACGTTTTTTATATAATCAGCATACATGTGTGGGTTGTTCTTAAAGAGCGGGTTCTGATATATCACCACTTCGTTGGGTTTGGGAGCACTAGAGGACGGTGCAGAGATGGTAGCTGCTTTATCAACAACTTCTTTTCCTTTGAGTTGAAGTGTCTCCTATAACTCAGTTAAAACCATGTTTTTATCTATGAGTTGAATATTTAAATCAGAGATTTTCGTAGACTTTTGATTCAGTTGGTAAACAAGTGACTTAAATTGTTCTTCATTAAAAGCGAATCTTAGCTCTATTGAACCATAAAGTTGGGTACATCATTGCTTAGCTCGTTCAAACTCCCCTAGAAGATAGATGATTCTTGTAACACCCCATTTTGATAAATGGAATATCACAGGATAATTATGGCGTATCATCAAAGCATGCAAGGTAAATGTCTAAAACATTAAATGACCATAAAGAATTCGGAAAAAACATCGGATCCAACATATCTCCACACACAAAATTCATAAGTAAAATGTAAAGGAAAAGGACTAAATAATGTCCATCAAAGCAAAAGTATGTAAATGCATTAAAGAATGAAAGAAGACTGGCTCCTCATTCCATGCACGTACTCTTGATTCCTAGCTTTGCTCTTTAGTACCTGCCGTTTGGGAACATCGAAAGAGAAATGACTGAGCATACGCTCAGTGTGCGAATATATAACAGTAACATGGAATAACACAAACATAAGTAAAGACTGAAAGGGAAACATAAGGATGAAAATGCAGCGGAATAATATAAGTCCTAGGAAACCTGGTAACATGAAATAAACTGGTTTATTTTGAAAAGATTAAGTTTGTATCATGAAAATTGTATTTAAAATGCCCAAGAGTCCATATAGGTCATGAATATAACAACGTGCATGAATACATGGAGGGGTGACCTCGTCATGCAATTAGAGGGGATGCCTCTAATTATAATAGTCTGGGTAGGAGGGATCAACACCTTGTGAAGGATGCAAGGCACACACCACATTCACCATGAAAATACTGTCTGAAACATGTAATATAGGATGCACCCATCGCCCAACGTGATAATAATAAATAAGGCCAAACTTGCAAAGGGACGCTACGAGCAATCACTCTCACCGCAGAAGAGTCATAACACCGATGCCTTTAGTGCTATGGTTACGGTACCTCCATAACTAGGTGAAACACGGCATGCTTGTATATAGCTCAGGCAATTAAAATAAACATAACATTTCCCGGCGTGTTTAAGACACATGACTACAGGGAAGACATATGGCATAACAACCGGGAAAACCTAATCAAACATGCAAAGGGAATTGTCCATACTGAAGGACGGAATATCCGTACCTTGTGTCTAGTAATGTGAACGAAGAGAACGCAGAGAATCCTACTCAAACCTTGCAAGTGCTACATAACAGCATAGACATGTATAAGTTATCTGATTAACCTATACATAACTGATTATTAATTACTTGACGTTTCCTTAACTTGTTTTACTTGTTCTTGTATTGCAAAGTTCTTACTTGTATTACTGATTCATGTTAAAGCATGAAATCTGATTTATGTAATTCATGTTCTTATGTGTTAATAAGCATAAATTATATATAATTCATGATCATATAGTAAAGTTTATTAAATAAATACTTTAAGCTAAAATGATAATTATTAATTAATAATAAAATGCATGGTTTATGTTTGGGATTATTAATTCATAATAAAATAAGTCCTAAGATAATAAAACGTTACTTAAACTTGATAATTACATAACTAAATTAAACCTAGTTATTAATGTAATTACGCAAATAAATACTTAAGTTAATTTCGTTAATTAAATATAGCCTAAGTTGCATAAATAATTTAATTATATCACATAAATAATAATTAAATAAATCTTGACTATTTAACATAAGCTTAAGTACCCGAGCCTAGCGAGACACCCATGTCTCGGTCGCACTTAAAACAAAACAACCTATCAAAACAACCTAAAACAGTGCTGTCCAATATATACTCTTTTAGTTATGTCCAACATATTAACATAATGTTGTCCAATATCCGGTTTAATTAGTGTTGTTCAATATCTTGAACTGCAGAGTTGTCCAAGATACTACCTAGAACCTACCTTGTTCCAGTTGTTAGTTATTAGTACTCAATGCTTTACATATATACATGTTGCCTTGTTTATTTTACCCGCTGGATCATGTGTATTCGTGTTGTTCGTTTTCTCTACCCACTGTAACCTACTTATTAACCATCGACAGTGTAATATTAACCACCGAGACCTAATAGGTCTCGGTTCCCACTGTTAATAAACCAAACACCCCTGTTAGGGGTTTGGACTTGTGGCTGAGTGAACAAAAGCCACCCCGTTGTTGGTATTAAACCCCCACTGAGACCATAGAATGATCTCGGCTTGCGGGTAGGCTGAAAAACAACAACCACCACCTTTAAATCTTGATAACCCACGTTTATAACTTGTTAAAAATATTTCTACTGATTTCTTGATCAATTAACATAATTAACTAAAGGAAAACAAAGATTAAAGACCATTTAATATGCGTTAGGGTTTATTAACGATATAACACAAATCGTACCTTGTTCCTTGGATAAGAAAAAACGATTGTTGTTCCTGTTTATTGGAGAGGAGTCGACGGCAAGGAAAAGATAAAAAAGAAAAGGATCGAATATTTTATGTTTTGTATCTAGGATTTAATTTGATTTACATTTGTTTAATATATATATGTACTCCATCCGTATTTTCTTTTTCTAGTCGGTTTGTGATGCCATATTGGACCTTGGCCCATATTCTTACCCTATTTTAACCGCCTAAACAAACAGCCCCCTATACTTTATTTTAATTTATTTCGCGACTTGTTAAATGTTACGCGTATTCGTATTTTTAAATGTCGTGAATCCTTATAGTTATTTTTATACATGTTATACGTAATATTTAAATTCGCAATTACTTATTTTTTCTAATTAATATACTATATGTTCATAATAATACTCGTGTAGTATATTAATTTATCGAATTGTTTAAATTTATACGTAAATTCATGAAATTTGTGTTCTAAGGTATTTTAAAAGTGGGTTTTACAACTCTACCCCTCTAAAAGAATAATTCGTCCTCGAATTAGAGATACGATAGGCTGACGAAATTCTAAACTCTGAAACGACATATAAGCTGAAAAGACGTATAAGCTAAAAATGACATACCCGAGTCAAACCTGGAAATGAGGGCATGAAGTCCGGATAGACTCTTCTGTTTACCAAGTGGCTTCCCGCTTGGAATGATCCCTCCAAAGGATTTTAACGAATGGAATCTACCTCCTCATGACTCGTTCTTGGCAAAGGATTTTAACTCTCTCGGGTTCTTCGTATATGATAGATGCTCTCGAATCTGCTCGAATGGATACCTAACTTTATGCAATGGATGGTAGTTGTAACCTTTGAGTAAGGATACATGGAATACATCATGCACATGAGATACTTGGGGAGGTAAAGCTAGATGATATGATACTTCACCGACACGTTCAAGGATTTCAAACGGTCCGATGAAACGTGGACTGAGCTTGCCCTTGAGTCCAAAACGCTTGACACCACGTGCTGGTGATACTTTAAGGAAAACATGGTCGCCCACATTAAACGCTAGATCTCTACGATGTTTATCAGCATAGCTCTTTTGTCGAACACGAGCTTCCTGTAGCTTTGCCTTGGCGATGGTAACTGTAACACCCCCAAATTTATACAACTCAATACAGCGGAAGACTCGTTGTTGTTACGGGATAGCACATTACTCACATCATAGACAACGCATAAAAATCGCGTCGTTTAATAATAAAAGCATTTCCATTCATAAATATTAAAGTTACATAGGTCCCAAGTCACATTATTTCATACAAAGTTTTACAAAGCATTTGAATGGAAATTATTGTATAAGTGCGGGCCAAGAATTCTTGTCGTCTTCCCGAGAATTACCTTCAAGTACCTGAGATAAAACATGTTAAAAGAAAAGGTCAGCGATAACGCCGAGTGAATTCATAGAGTTTAATAAAATCCATCAATATAACATCGGCATAAAATTATTACCAAAAATCATTTTGTACAAATCATTGTAATAGGCCATAAAATAGCCAAAGTCATTTTATACAAATCCTTATCAAAATCATAATATAGGCATTTTCCGTAAAAATCATTATACGAACCATTGTCGTAAAGACATCATACAATACGTTTTACAACGATGTATAGATTAAATAAAAACCGTTATATGAATATGGTTATGTACAACCAAAACACGAACATAAAATCAATAGTAAGAACCCGTATTGCTAGTCAGGCAATATATCGTAATTCGGTATGTATAGCAGTATTTCGTTAATTAGATTATTATAAGCCGCATGACATTGTTACCTTACTACAACAAACAACGGGTAGCTAGCCCGAAACTCAATTTGCCCATCTAAATTAGCGTGTCGTCACAAAGGTCACGCTATGTAAATCTTCTCATACATAAATTCTCTTACCAATCAACGTGGCACGACGGGGATCAATCGTCAAGGCGCGAACTGGGGTGATCGTCCCCAAATAGTACTATTATATGCATAAGCGTCTACCAAATCCCGGTAGTTCACAATTCATGCTAATGAGACTTTTTGTGACATAACCTAACTTTAATAATCCATTTTATTTTATCTATCGGGTCATTTAATCTTTCATCGGGTCATACAATCATTCGGGTCCAAATCAATAAACAAACAATCGGGACAAATAGTGTCCTGTTTCATAAAAACTAACATGTTATCTCCCTCGCGGGTTTATAAAATATTTCATAAAAACATTTAGAAGAGTGCGATGCTATGAACTCACGTTGATGTGGGAAGGCGGGTTATCGGCAATTCGGATGTACGGTACGTGCTTCAATCACGGAAACCTAGACAAATAATACTCGTCTTAGACTCTTGTCCAATGAATTTATAAAAATAACAATTATGTATACATATGATGATTTTATATATATATATATGATGATCATGTGGGTTTACATATTCTCTTTTACTCATTTTAGTTGTTTATGTATTGGTAACTTCTTACTAGTTTACTAGTTTTACCTTATTTACGTGTTTTAGGTCCAATAAGCTTGTTATAAGTTCATTAACTTGTATTAATCCATTTCATACTTGTATTATCAGTATTTATACTTTACATGTTGGGCCCAAATGGGTTAAGCCCATTAAATAAGTTTATAAGTGTTTTAGTCCATTTTGTTGTATTATTAGTCCAATAACGTTAACTTAGCCCGTTAATGTCCGTATGTTTTATAGTTCGGGTTTTATCGGTTTTTACTTGTTATATATGTTTATATATCAGTATATGAGTTTATAAAAGTTTACATTAGGCGGGTCCAACCGTCTAAGTTTTATTTAACAAAAACGTTAATTTTACGGTAATAGCCGAAAAAGTCGTAAAAATCATGTTTATAGTTTTATAAATTATAAAAGTTATCAAACTACCATTTTTATAAAATGTCCATTTATTTATCCTTATACATATTTATATAAATGTATTATATAAGTTAGTGGGTTTTAATTCACATTTTATACTATTTTTATTTGAGTGCTTATATAATACTATTATACTTTAATTTCCCAAAATCTGATTTTTACTTTCATGTTCACCAAAACAACCATATCTAGAGTTATATATGGAGATAGAAGCCCAAATTTTTATGGCATAAACTACATGATATGTGCTCCATTTAACTCTACTATGGCTACTGTTAAATCAGCCTCTAAGTATTTTATAAAATTCGTCCAAAACAGTGTACTCAGATTTGCACTCTAAACTTGTTTTGATCATATCTCACTCATCCTAATGTGTAAAAGACATATTACTTACTGTATATTAATTTATTCAAGCCATTTTATCAGTTTATCATATGATTCTTTACTGTTTTATATAGCCTACTAAATTAAGCAAGATTAACCCATTTTTACATATAGTTTTTCATCTTTTTACCCATGATTATCAACACAAAATCCCCACATAATATTTTTAATCATCATTCATCATCATATACATATACATAAGTAAAAGAAATACAAGGTTACATAATCAAAATAACAAGAGGATGGGGAGAACAATCTTTATACCACGATGATGATGTAGGTTATGATCAAGACATGTATTTTGATGGAGAAACTTGTGATAAACCAAGACCATCTTCAAGACCACCATTCTTGAAGAACTACTTATGGAAAAATCAGCCCCAAGACTCCATAGAAACTCCTTTTTAGATGTTAAAACTTGCACCAATCTTCATCTCTTTGAATGGAGATTAACATATGTTAATTATAACAAATGTTTGTGGTTAAATTTTTGTATCAATGGGGTGTTTAATGGTGAAAATGGGACGGCACAAAGGGGAGAGTGAGAGGATTTGAGAGTATTTTGCATGGAGAAAATGAACAAATGGTTTTAGTTGCTAGTTTTGATGCGTTGGTGGCTTACAAGCTAAGCTAAATGGACAAGTGTCCATACAAATGACACCAAGGGTGTTTATTAGCTTAAACTTGCCGTCCCATGTGTGTGGGTGGGGCAAGTTTATCTTGTCTCATCCCCATTTAATTACGGGTACTCCTCGATTCTATTTTCCTCGATTTGCGTGCCCTCGGGTCGTTTTACGAAAAACGTTTTTATAAATTATGAATCAACGGCACAAAACGAATCTAATAAAAATTGTCTCATCAAAAACGGAGTTCGAAAACGTAAATACGTAATCCTAAGGTTTCCGGTTTAGTCGTAAAGGACGTTAAATTAAAATCGTAAGTCCTAAACTCTTCTTGTAAATTTGTGAGTTTATGAACCGACACAAATTTAAAATCACAAAATAATATTCACAGACAAATTTATTTTCTGAAATGTCGGACTGTCACCAAAACGGTGTATGTAAACGTAAGCACGTAACGTAAAATCCTCCGGTTTAGACGTAGTCGATGCTACTTCAAGACGTAAATTCAAATTTATTCCCAAAAATAAGTGAGTTCATATTATAACATTAAAATAATGTTTTCAAATAAATATTGAGAATAAAATATAAACCATAAATTGACGGATTGTCACAGCATTTACCCCTAAACAGGATCTTTGTCCTCAAAGATCATCTTACCTTACTACTCGCTTCTTATAGAATTAAAGCCATGTGGGTATTTCCTCCACATTCGGTCTTTTCTCACAAGTGTAATCCATTACAATACGCGAGTTTCATCAAACATAACTACGGAAATAAGATCAGGCTTAATTTTGACTTACTTTCTCTATCCATGATGTTCACGGGTTTTTGATGAATGCAACTTTTCGCCGATCTAAACTTCATCAAGAAGAATTCAGATTTTCACTTGATAGACATTTATCAAGTTCGATATACGAAACATAATTCACGCAGTTCTTGAAGTCCTAGGGTAGATTCAGCTTATATGCCTTTCAAACCAACTCTTATATTATCTCAATGGTCCCATACAACGGGGACTTATATCCCATAATCTTTCAGATCATCAATTCATTTTTCCAAGGTGAAAATGTTTGGCATAACTTCGCTACCCATCCTGCACTTCAAGATCTACACTTCATATTCACATAACCTCCTGCCTACTACCGGCAGTCAATAATCAGATCCTAATTTTAACAATCATTTCAGGTCTCGCGGGTCGAGTATTTTGTAAGTATAGGTTTGTCATCATAGGAAACCTTAAACCTAAGAGACATGTCCAACTCACAATGGGTGTATGTCGGGTGTCTTCATCCCAACTCCTGCTTACAGATGCTCTAATATTTAGATCCTAAAAAGATTCGATCTTGATCCTAACACGATAATTATCAATGATAATCTCTCCAAAGGAAAGCGATTATACGGTTTATTACCAAAGGTCAATCATTCAAACATAGAACAACACTTATAGTATTTTGTATCGTTACTTTATGATAGGTGTGTAAACACCCATCTTTTCTACCACTTAATTACAATAATAACCGGACCAAAACGTGTATTTTATGTCTTTTATGTCGGAATTATGCGTGGTTTGTGTTTTTGTTGTGATTTAGGACGAAAAGGTGAAAAGTGGAGAAAACACGGACATTCACGGGCATTTATGGACTTTTATTGAAGAAAAGGATGAAAGACGAAGTCAAGAAGTCAAGAGTGCAAAAAGAACAGAAGTCCAAGACCAATTCTGAAGATTTATCGAAGAAAAAGTCAAAAGACGGAAGTTTATCAAAAGCCGAGGAACTCAAGTCTATTTTGTTGAAGAATTAAAAGACGAGTTCAAGAGAAATCCCGAGCCACAAGTCATTAGAGTCCAAGTCATTAGAGTCCAAGTTTAATGAAGGAGGGGAGGAAGCTTCCTATTCCTCCCCTATATATAGATTAGGATGCTTAATATTTTTCTTTGTTGGCTAATAGTGACAATTAGTCCTTCCACCTTTCATTACCTTGTCATTTACTTTTCTTGTCAACTTTAAATACATGTTTTGCACCTTAATTACCATTTAATTCCAAGTAAGTTTTCATTTTAATTCTTGTCAATCTTTATTTTATCTTGTCAATCTCTTATCTACCTTTCTTAATCTTTGATTTTCATGTTTATGTTTGTGTTCATGTTCATGCTTTTATTTTGATCCAAGTGGTTTTTGATTATTGTGGTTAAAATTTGTTTGTTTTATTGATTTAAATTGTTTGTTTATGTTTACTGTTGATTCGTTATTAGTTTTATTAAATCGTTTGTGTTGATTTGTGGTTAGATTCGTGGTTTCTGTGATTCCCTTGTTCTTCGGGGTGTTTGTTTGTGTTTCTGTATTCCCAGGAAAACTTCCGAACCAAGAAGGAGAGAAAGCTTTCATTCGGAACTTCAAAGTTCCGAGTCAAGGGTTTCATCCGGAAGATTTTAGGATCAGCAAAACTTCCGAGTCAAGCTTGTTCATCCGGAACATTCAAAGTTCCGGACGAAGGGAAACTTCCGACTCAAGCTTCATTCATTCGGAAGTCTCAAACTTCCGAACGAAGGACAACTTCCGACTCAAGACTGCTCATTCGGAAGTCTTAAACTTCCGAACGAAGGGAAAGTTCCGGATCAGCAATTGTTCATTCGGAACTTAAAAGTTCCAGATCAATATACTTCATTCGGAACTCAAAAAGTTCCGGATCAAGGAGATTCATTCGGAACTCAAAAGTTCCGAACCAAGAGCTTCATTCGGAACTTCTTAAAAGTTCCGAACCAACTTCCGGATCAAGGGCAAGTTCCGAATCAAGAAGGCTTCATTCGGAAGTCTTCCGAATCAAGGGTTGATCAAAAGTTCCGAATCAAGGCAAGTTTGAGAAGTTCCGAATCAGTAAAGTTCCGAACGAAGGATTGTTTTGGATAAGTGACATATTCAGATCAATTTGTTCCGGATCAAGGATTTTGGTAATATTCCGAGCAAAGAAGAATCATTCCAACCGAAGGTGACATTCCGGACGAGTGATTGTTCCAACCGAAGGATTATTCCGAATGAGCTGTATTCAGGTTCTTTTTAGTTTTTATCTTTGATTTTTATTTTCAAGCTTTATTTTTCCCGCCTTTATTTTAATTGCACTTTAAGTTTATTTGCCTTAGTTAAATTTTAGCCTTGCCTTAGTTTAAGTTTTAGTTGCGTTTTAAGATTTGCCTTAGATAGATTTTAGTTTACGTCATTTACTTAAGTGCCTTTTAATTTCAGTCACGCTTTTAAATACTTGCACCATTATTTTAATTAGACTTAGATTTACTTTAACGCACTTTTACTTTAATTGTTCCGCACTTTTATTTTAAAAAACTACAACGACACATCTTTGTTTCCACCAAAATAAGACTGAGTCACACATTAAACACAAGTTTTTCAATTCGAAGAGACATACTTAAACGAATCTTTTTACCGGGCCAAAAGCCAGTTATTAAATGGCGCCGCTGCCGGCTCTTTTCGTAAAGATTAACGGTTTTCTGTGAGAGACGCGTTGCTTTTTGGGATCCGTTCACTTGTGAGCGTTACTTTTCTTGCATAAAAACTTCAAAAACTCATAAAAATTAAAAAAATTGATAAAAATACATAAAAATTAAAAATTTCAAAAATCCAAAAAGATTTTATCTTTCTTGTGTATATATATTGTTTTTGTGTTTGGTTTCTTTTTCTTTTGTCTTTGTAGGTGCATGCGTACTAGATCTTCTAATTATCAAGAGCCCGAGCCTCAAGAAGATTTAGCTATGTCTGGTGTTAACAACAATAATCCACCGCACCCTAATAATAACAACAATGCTCTTCCACAGCCCGATCTTCGGACCATGGAGGAACTTTGTCAACCAACAATGTTTGGACGAGGAGGACCGATTGCGCCGATGCAAATCAACGCTCCTAAGTTTTCGTTGAAGCACCACATGATTCAGCAAGTACAAACAAACCCATTCCGTGGATTGCCTGATGATGATGCCAACAAACACCTCGACAAGTTCATTACAATCACCCAAAGCATGAAGTTGGCCGGTGCCACAATGGATGAACTTCGCCTACAACTCTTTCCACACACTTTATTACATCATGCCGAGAAATGGTTTGATCGTCTCCCGAAGAATTCTATTCACACTTGGGATGACATGACTCAACGCTTTTTGTCGCGCTACTTTCCACCATCCATGGTCACAATCCTTCGCAATCAAATCAACGGTTTCATGCAAGACCCTGATGAATCTCTTTTTGACGCTTGGGAGCGATATAATGTCTTGATCGATAGATGTCCAAACCACAACATGCTCCCTGTGACCCTAATTGATACTTTCTACAACGGTTTGACTTTTCGAGATCGTGATACGATAAATGCAGCCGCCGGTGGCACATTCACGAAAAGGAGACCCGAGGAGTGTAGAGAGTTAATTGAGAACATTCTACTCATCATAAGAACTGGGATTCCTCTGCTTCTTCAAGGAACAACGCGAGAGTCAATGTTTCCTCCACCTCAGCAACCCCTGAGATGACCGAACTCACCCGCATGATGACCGAAATGAGCAAAAGTATTACACTTCTCGCTTCAAACCAACAACAACAACAAGTTAAAGCGGTTGCTAATCCTTGTGAAACATGTGGCGGTCCTCACTCATACACCGATTGTCCTTCTACACAAGGAAATCCGGAAAATGTGTATGCTGCTTACGGTAATTATTCACCGGAAAATTACCAAGCTAGACAACAAGGGGATAGAAATCTGCTGAGCTACCGTTCCAACAACTACCTTTCACCCGGTTTTTCTCCTCAAAACCAAAACTCCGCCAACAACTACAATAGAAGCAACCAAATCCCACCAAGAGCTTCTAATCCTTATCAACCACCCACCCAACAAAACCCACCCATTAATCCCGATGTTGAAGCCACAATGAGAACTCAAGGTGAGCAAATCAAGAATCTACAGAGCCAAATAATCAATTTGAAAGGAGATTTCATGAAGCAAGGTAATGACATTAGAACCGAGGTTCGTGATAATATTCAATCCTCCTTCAGCACTCAAACGACTGAATTAAAGAATTTGTTGGCTAGTTTCTTGCCCGCCACTCAACCTTCTACTTCGAGTTCTCTACCTTCAAACACCGTCACTAATCCGCAAGCCAATGTGAGTGCTATTACTACTCGTAGTGGAGTCACCATCGTAGGGCCACCAATCCTACCCCCATCATCTACACCTCCTCCACCACCTTGTATCCCTACTCCTCCTACACCTAGTATTAGTACACCATTACCGTCTCCGCCTCGTCATGACGATGTCTCTAGGAAGGACCCTTCAACATCTCAACCTTTACCGACTAGGCAAGACCAACGAGCTAACCAAGAATGACTGTCAAGTATCGAAATATGTGGATATGCTATCTCAAATGACCATCAACATTAGCCTTGTTGAAGCACTTTGCCACATGCCGAAATTTGTCAAAGCATTCAAGGAATTGCTTAGCAAGAAGGAGAAGTTGATTGAACTCGCCAACACACGCTTAAATGAAAACTGCTCAGCAGTTATTCTTAAAGAATTACCGGAAAAGCTTGGAGATCCCGGTCGTTTTGTGTTGCCTTGCGTGTTCAACAAAACTGAAGAATTTACTGCCCTTGCTGATCTCGGGGCTAGTATTAATTTGATGCCTTTGAGTGTTTGGAAAACACTATCATTACCCGACCTCATTCCAACAAAGATGACTCTTGAACTTGCAAATCGCACTCTCGCTTACCCCGTTGGTATAGCCGAAGACGTGTTTATCAAAGTTGGCACATTTACTTTCCCGGTCGATTTTGTCGTAGTTGATTATGAAATGGACCCTCGTATTCCTTTAATACTTGGTCGGCCATTCTTGAGAACCGGACGAGCTTTAGTAGATGTGTCCGAAGGTGAGTTAATCTTACGAGTCGGGGATGATTCAAAAGTTTTTAAAATGGGGAAGCTTACAGGCAAATCCTTTGGAGGCCGAGAATCAGTGAATATGATTAATGTGCTCGATGACTTTACCGTCTATGACAATCCTCTATTCGATTCTTCCATCGATAATCCACTCTTTGAAGATAATGTGGATGATTCTCACTCCACTTTGGAACCTTCTCCCATTTATGATTCGCCACCGGTCTTTGATGCTTATGATGATGATGATTCTAGCTCAGATTCGGATGATTTTGATTGTACTTCTGAGTATCCCGAGCTGCCCACTTTCGATGATTTTGATGAAGCCGATACTCTCTCGAGCGATTCTTCACATGATGAAGATCCTCCGCCATCACTCGATCCTACTTTGGACGATTACTCATTTGAGGAAGATTTCTCTGAATTTCTCAACACTTACTTCCCTCATGAGAGTGATGCTCCTCCTTATGACTTTGAAGATTATCGTCTTGATCCTACTTTGGATTTGAAGCACATTCTTTCTAAGGAGAAGAAACCGGTCGACACCGAAATCCGTTGCACATATGATTTGACACCTCTTTGTCCCCCTTCTGAGGACGAGGTTGTGCTTCTTTGAGGATCTTCTTCACACTCGGCTTAGCCTGAGTGCTATTTTCCCTTAAAGGAAAAGGTGTTCGACCCCGGTATTGAAGTCTTTGAGCCATCTCAGTATCCACCTGATGAAATAAAAGGAAAAATCTTTGGAATTTTTGAAGACATGCTTGTACCTCACCATACTTGCTTCCACCGTGCTCCATCTTTGCTTAAGGGAACCTTGCCACTTCTTCTTTGGCTTGCCTTGTTCACCTTAAGCTTGTGCTTATTGATGGATGAAAACTACGTCTTTGATCCTGGTGGATATGTTTCACGCTTCTTCCGTTGATGATCAAGATCGAGTCAGGCTCACGACTCGGTTAACAAAAACCAAGCGCTTCTTGGGAGGCAACCCATGCATCTATCTTTTCGCTTTCTTTATCATAAGTGTAGGGGGGACCTTTTGGTTTGCTTTCCTCTCCTCACTTCTTAATCAGGGATTCGAGCTTCAATGATCTACTTTTGATGATTCTTGACGACCCGTGATTCCGTGTCCACCTCTTCCCGGTTCTATCCTAAACTCTTTTCGATTCACTATTTTATATTTTCTCAATATTAAAATAGGAATCTCTTTAGTTGTCTTTTCCTTAGCAAGATTTAAACAACGTGCACAATGTCCTAAGTGTAGGGGAGTTTACTCCCACATGCTTAAACATTGAGGACAATGTTTATCTTAAGTGTAGGGGGGACTTCTATCGAAGTTAAGTGGTCTTTTCCTTGTATTTGTCCTCATTTGAACCGGAAAATCAATTTTTCGACATTTTTCAAAATTTTTGATCTATTTTGGCCTATTAGTTTTTACCTTTGTATAGTTATTTTCTTTCTTTGCTAGAATAAATGTTAAATAAGTGGTTTTAATTTTCAAACGTTGTGAATCTTTTGACTCAATCCGAGTTTACTTATCTAAGTTTACTCTAGCTAGTATCCTTAACGTGTTTAAGTCAAGTTTTGCTAGGCTTTTATATAGGGAGCTATAAAACGCGAAAGTCTTAACTCTCACGGGTTAAGAACAAGAACTTTTCGCAAGTTCCTATAATTGATCCTACAGAGTCGTTTATCAAGGGAACTTTAAAATGCGATTTCTAAACTTGAAAAAGTCTAAGAATTTGCAAGATCCTATAGGCGACTCGAAAACCCAAAACTTTGATTTAATAGGCTAAGTATCCACGAGTCTCATTACTTGAGATTTTAAACTGTGGAGAACGAGAGATGATAGAGCCAATTATAAGTTCGGTATTCTTTCGCGAATTTATATTAGTTAATTATGAGCCTATTCTCCCATCGCTTGCTAATAATTTATCTGCTAATAAAGAAGGTTGTACGATTTGAAAAGTTACTTAGCTTCTAGCCCAAGATCGTTTAAAAGTTGCTTGGTATGGATTAGAGTTCATAGCCAAGGCATAACTTATTGAAGCGGGCGAGTCCGAAAAGGCCCTAACAAGGCATGAGGGCTATATTTTGTTGCTAAAGATCCAAAGTGATGTGAAGAATCATTTATCGAAAATCAATATGAAGGATCGAGACACACGACGAAAAGCAAATACTCCCCAAAAGTCATGGAGAAGTGTATCCGAAAAGACCCTAACAAGGTATGAGGATAAATAGATCCAAGTCATATAAGGAGGCGGATCGTTGTATATCAAAATCCAAAATAAAGATTGGAGAAAAATGAAGAAGTCGTGGTCCAAGTATGAATCTCTCAAAACTTCAAGTGAAGAAATTCCATTTTGAAGAGAAGACCATTATTTCATGAACGTCTCTCAAGGTTTGAAGTATGAAGTCGCTGCCAAATATCGGTCCGAGAGAGGTCTCAAATCGCGAAACGAGTTATGCCAAGATATGAACTTTATGAGGTCCCGAGAAGCAGTTTTAAAAGATTTTGTCCTTTAGCTAACTATTGATTAAATCGTGCACTTTATTTTCGGCCTAATAAACTATCGAAATAAGTCAAACAATGCATCCTCGTGATCATTCAAGACAACAATAAAATATAAGAGTTACCCCTAGGAATAAGGGAGTCTAAGTGAATAATTGGCCCACATGAGTTCGTGTTAGTTTACTAACTTATAATAACAATGATCTCGTTTTTAAGCTTGGTTTGGAGAAAGTGAAAACTTGAGGATGATGATTATTCATGACATTTCCAAAACCCAAGGTATGCTTTTGATTTCTTTATTTTGTATGTCTTTAATTTTCTATCTCTTTAATAAAGGCCAACGTGGATTAATTATGATGAAAAATGTAATCTTGCTTTGTAACTAATGCATTGCATGAGGACATTGCAATGGTCAAGTGTAGGGGATTTGATAGGTGTGTAAACACCCATCTTTTCTACCACTTAATTACAATAATAACCGGACCAAAACTTGTATTTTATGTCTTTTATGTCGGAATTATGCGTGGTTTGTGTTTTTGTTGTGATTTAGGATGAAAAGGTGAAAAGTGGAGAAAACACGGACATTCACGGGCATTTATGGACTTTTATTGAAGAAAGGGATGAAAGACGAAGTCAAGAAGTCAAGAGTGCAAAAAGAACGGAAGTCCAAGACCAATTCTGAAGATTTATCGAAGAAAAAGTCAAAAGACGGAAGTTTATCAAAAGCCGAGGAACTCAAGTCTATTTTGTTGAAGAATTAAAAGACGAGTTCAAGAGAAATCCCGAGCCACAAGTCATTAGAGTCCAAGTTTAAAGAAGATTAGAAGGAAAAAGGAATAATGGTGCAATTAATGAAGATTATATGCTTAAGGGCCTAATGACGCAATTATGAAGAAATGAAGGAGGGGAGGAAGCTTCCTATTCCTCCCCTATATATAGATTAGGATGCTTAATATTTTTCTTTGTTGGCTAATAGTGACAATTAGTCCTTCCACCTTTCATTACCTTGTCATTTACTTTTCTTGTCAACTTTAAATACATGTTTTGCACCTTAATTAACATTTAATTCCAAGTAAGTTTTCATTTTAATTCTTGTCAATCTTTATTTTATCTTGTCAATCTCTTATCTACCTTTCTTAATCTTTGATTTTCATGTTTATGTTTGTGTTCATGTTCATGCTTTTATTTTGATCCAAGTGGTTTTTGATTATTGTGGTTAAAATTTGTTTGTTTTATTGATTTAAATTGTTTGTTTATGTTTACTGTTGATTCGTTATTAGTTTTATTAAATCGTTTGTGTTGATTTGTGGTTAGATTCGTGGTTTCTGTGATTCCCTTGTTCTTCGGGGTGTTTGTTTGTGTTTCTGTATTCCCAGGAAAACTTCCGAACCAAGAAGGAGAGAAAGCTTTCATTCGGAAGTTCAAAGTTCCGAGTCAAGGGTTTCATCCGGAAGATTTTAGGATCAGCAAAACTTCCGAGTCAAGCTTGTTCATCCGGAACATTCAAAGTTCCGGACGAAGGGAAACTTCTGACTCAAGCTTCATTCATTCGGAAGTCTCAAACTTCCGAACGAAGGACAACTTACGACTCAAGACTGCTCATTCGGAAGTCTCAAACTTCCGAACGAAGGGAAAGTTCCGGATCAGCAATTGTTCATTCAGAACTTAAAAGTTCCGGATCAATATACTTCATTCGGAACTCAAAAAGTTCTGGATCAAGGAGATTCATTCGGAACTCAAAAGTTCCGAACCAAGAGCTTCATTCGGAACTTCTTAAAAGTTCCGAACCAACTTCCGGATCAAGGGCAAGTTCCGAATCAAGAAGGCTTCATTCGGAAGTCTTCCGAATCAAGGGTTGATCAAAAGTTCCGAATCAAGGCAAGTTTGAGAAGTTCCGAATCAGTAAAGTTCCGAACGAAGGATTGTTTTGGATAAGTGACATATTCAGATCAATTTGTTCCGGATCAAGGATTTTGGTAATATTCCGAGCAAAGAAGAATCATTCCAACCGAAGGTGACATTCCGGACGAGTGATTGTTCCAAACGAAGGATTATTCCGAATGAGCTGTATTCAAGTTCTTTTTAGTTTTTGTCTTTGATTTTTATTTTCAAGCTTTATTTTTCCCGCCTTTATTTTAATTGCACTTTAAGTTTATTTGCCTTAGTTAAATTTTAGTCTTGCCTTAGTTTAAGTTTTAGTTGCGTTTTAAGATTTGCCTTAGATAGATTTTAGTTTACGTCATTTACTTAAGTGCCTTTTAATTTCAGTCACGCTTTTAAATACTTGCACCATTATTTTAATTAGACTTAGATTTACTTTAAGGCACTTTTACTTTAATTGTTCCGCACTTTTATTTTAAAAAACTACAACGACACATCTTTGTTTCCACCAAAATAAGACTGAGTCACACATTAAACACAAGTTTTTCAATTCGAAGAGACATACTTAAACGAATCTTTTTACCGGGCCAAAAGCCAGTTATTACTTTACCTCGTCCCTTCGATTGGGGTGGTACAAAGTACTCTCATCAAGATTCGTTCTTAATGACTTCTGAGCAAATCTCTAGAAATTCGATGCGAAGCGAGGATCTTGATAGAGATGATCGATACAGGCACACCATGTTTACAGAACTCCTTTAAATCTGAAAGAGTCAATTTCTTCATCAAGAATCTATCATTAACAGGAATGATATTAGCAGATTTGGTCAGCCTGTCGACGATGACCCAAATCAAATCAAATTCAGATGATGACCTTTGCAATAGTTTAGACGTTTACTAATGTATGAGGCGACGTCTGCCTTCATAAATTGCATCAGTACAACTTCTTCAGATAAAGATACATTTAGTCAGAAATGACATGAATGGAATACTTATACTTACGAGATTTCAAAATGACTAAATCTCAAAATCCTCTATATTCAGGCAACCACAAGCAGCTTTTAAAACATTTAACGCCATCGGCTCCTCAATTCTAATGGTTCACATTAGCCGCGAACCCCTTTTTATTATCTATATTATCCTTTTTACAAGCATCGGCTATTTTTTATATTGTTTGGCAATTTATTTTGCACCTTCATTATTAAGGAACATGTCCTAATTGATTCTTTATCGTTTCTATATAATGTGTCAATATCTACATTCACTTTTCTTGATTAAATAATTATCATAACCGTATTCATTCAAAATTTCTTTCTTCATATTTTCTATGTTTTAGTTTCATCTCAGTTATTATTTTTATCAATTTCGCTCAATCCGATGTTTAAAGTGTCAATAATTACTACAAGTAATTAAATAATAAATATTTAATTTTTATGAAACGTAAACGCAAATAGTTTTTAAATTTTCTCAGTTTGTCCAATTATATAAAAATGTTCTAGATGAGTTTGAATGTAGTTAACATGATCTTTATTTATTTATCGAAAGTAATTAGTAAGATCCGTAAATGTTCAAAAAACCTTCGTTTAATCTTTGGTAAAAATTTTGTTAGTTGAAAAGCAAAAATTGTCGTTTCAAATTTTAAGTCATGGTTTAATGGTTTCCTCAATCCCTCTTAGGTTGTCTTGAGGTATACACAAACATTTACCCCTAAACAGGAGTTTAGTTAAATGATTTGTGTATAAGGGAATAATCCCTTAAAAATCCTTTGTTAAAACATTTGTCAAAACATATTTGCACCTCCTTTTCGGTAAAACCCAAAGTCTTAAAAGGGCTCTAAATTTTTGAAGAGTCAATATAGATTCCATTATCTTATTAATCACATGGTCAAATAATGTAAATGATTAATTCTTTAATCACATGTTAAATACTCAAGGTATAGATTTTCATTGTTCGGCCAATTCAGGGCAATCTGTAAATAATTATTAACTCATTCTTATTCTTATATACAAACAAATGGTCCTTAATGATCACAAGCATGAATTTATCAAATTACAGCCTACACACGAGATTCACCAAATTTATGGATGCTACATGTGTATTAGTCAATCCAAACGACATAACATGAAACTCATAATGTTTATTACAAGTTATGGATGTAGTGATTTTAATAGATAATCTTTTCCGCGGATGCGAAGTTGATGATAACCATGCCGTGAATCAAATCTTTAGAACATACGCTAGAACCTTGTAAATGATCGAACAATCTATCATCTTGGGTAGTGGATATAGATTTTTAATCGTCAATTTACTTAGTTCACGGTAATCAGTAAACATAAGGAATGATAACACCATAGCTCTTCATGATGACGAGCTCGGTAGAATAAAATCTTTCTCCGACAACTCTCTCAGTTGTACGATAATTCCTTTAGTTCAGATGGTGCTGACGTACAGTGCACAAGCCACAGGTGCAGCACCGGAAATACAATCAATACCAATTTCAGCTTGCCTTATTGGCAAAAGTCTAGGTAATTCATCAATAAATACCTCCTAAAGTTTCAGATAACGAAAACATCTTTTAATACATTCACTTTTAAGTTCTTTCTAGATTATAATATATATGACTAATTCACAACCATTCACGGTTTAATTTCAAGTCTAAATGCAGGATATGGTCATCCATCAAGAATTATTTAGATCACTTTTGATAATCAACATCTTATCATTTTAGGGGAGTTCTACTCGAGTTCCCATCAATTAAGACAATGTCGTCATGTCATAATCAATCAAGCCATTCTACTGGCACTATTAACTTTCTAGTTTCAATGTCGTCGATAAGATGTGAATTTCTCAAAAGACTAATAATAATTCATATTCCTTCACAAGTTCAAGGATATCTGGAGACATAACTAACCTTAAAAGAGTAAGGTCAACGCATAATCTACGGGAGAGAATTTCAAATCAGATACAGACGAAAACATTTAATGAATATGAATATATCCCATGTTTTCATAATTTGAGTAGGCATTCGAAAGCTCCTCGGATCGTTACCCAGGTCATTCAAATGAAATCAAATCAAAAGAAATGATAGGAACGTCGATACATCCAGTCGGGTATCAACACTCGGTAATCAGATACTTTTCCTAAGAATCTCACTACGGGAGAACTGGACAAGAAAGAATTGTCAATTGTCAAATAAGACAATTTCCACAGATGAGTAAATTCGACTCAGAAGAATAGATGCTACAGGCACATATGTAGGTGTCCCTAACACTATGTCCCTATTATTCACTTCTTTCAGATCTCATAAAATTTAATCTTTCACAATCTTTAAAGAAAATGTAGTGTTTATTAATCAGTTTTATGGTGACTACTAATCAGCCTTGCATGGTCCATTCCAAATTGTATGTAGGCGCGCAACTATATACAATTTCAAGATTAACGATGCAATACTCAGTTCATCAAAATTTTATCATCATGTTTATAATAAAAAGATTTTCATGCTTAATTCTTAAATAAGAATCAAGATTAAATTTACAAAGATTTTCTTTGTTATGAAAACAATTAAGTTTTCCAAGGTGTTTTATAAACAACTTCATTTCGATAACAATCACTTATAAATCTCACTTTGAATAATCCTTATAGTGATGAAAATTTGTTCACCAAGAACTAACTACAATATAATAGGAAATGAGCTTAGCCATATAATCATGAGGTTCATGATCTCGATGGAACTCAAAAGAATAATCTACAACGTAACTCAAATCAAGATGAGTACTTGTTCAATGGTTGCATCACTAATGCGAACATTAAGATGAAGCAATAAAGGATAGATAACATCGATACATGTAGAATTTAGCAATCTAAGGTAGTCTTTTTCATTAGTCAGAAACAAGTCTAAACTGTACCGTAACACATTTCGTGTCAATATGTCATACAATTTCAAGAACTCATCCTACCAACTGATGTCTCAGTTAGGTTAGGGATTATTTTAAAAGATACCACAACGAATACTAATCTACAAGAGTCATTAGGTGTTCCACATGTCCCGGAAGATCCATCGGTTCCAATTCAGAAGAAGATTTCTTCAATTTATTTCTTGGACACTAGGCATCCTCATCATTGGACAATGGCCTTGGAACAACCCTTAACACGAATCAACAATCAATTAAAACCTTATAATTCAATCACAGGACTTAATGGATTCCTCTTAACAATCTCATATTCCATATGGGTTAAATTTTACTTTATTCAAGTTTCAACCAATTTTATACTCAATTCGATATCCTACCTCATTTTCCAATACTTTCAACCTTATTCATAAACCTTAATAGGGCAATAAAAGCTCGATATGAACAACACTTAATTTCCAATCATATAGCTCTTTCATCAATAGTTATCAAATGAGTTACTAGTATGAGATGACTCATACATTCAATTAGACTTCTCGGAAAGGTATTAGTGGCATGAGGCTTTTGGGTAATGGTTCCAATGACAGCCTCAAGTGCAACATTCACCCTTTCGATTTCAATTTAAGAATTGGATGACAACGAATCAGATGACATCTTTCTAGGTGGTAACGTTTTGTAAAACTCCACTCTATAAGGAAAGATCGTCATGACATTGATATCAGATTTAATCTCGCCAATTCTTTTTCAATATCACAATCAACTAATATCTACATTTCTACGAATATCAACCATTTGTTGGGATCATAAATATCCGCAACTTGGTTTAGATCTAGGATAGCTAGAATTCCTACGAGAATAGCTTCGATTAATTTACTAGGGGAGTTAGGGTTTCTTGTGACAATCTACGTCGTATAAATACCTCGTATAAATATAGAAATAATCATCAAATAATCATGTAATCAAATTACATCATATGCATATATAATCCAAGTTATATATATATATATATATTAAAATAACACTTCTCAGTCTGGCCTTGTCGGTAACTCGGGAATTCTTCGGCACCGTTATAGTCAAAATATTTTTAGACATTTTTAGAAAAATGTTTATAGTTAAAAGATTTTGAAATGTTTTGTTCAAAACCTTGGTTTTCAAAATCTTTCCTTACCAAACTGTAACACCCCCAAATTTATACAACTCAATACAGCGGAAGACTCGTTGGTGTTACGGGATAGCACATTGGGTCGTTTAATAATAAAAGCATTTCCATTCATAAATATTAAAGTTACATAGGTCCCAAGTCATATTATTTCATACAAAGTTTTACAAAGCATTTGAATGGAAATTATTGTTTAAGTGCGGGCCATGAATTCTTGTCGTCTTCCCGAGAATTACCTTCAAGTACCTGAGATAAAACATGTTAAAAGAAAAGGTCAGTGATAACGCCGAGTGAATTCATAGAGTTTAATAAAATCCATCAATATAACATCGGCATAAAATTATTACCGAAAATCATTTTGTACAAATCATTGTAATAGACCATAAAATAGCCAAAGTCATTTTATACAAATCCTTATCAAAATCATAATATAGGCATTTGCCTTAAAAATCATTATACGAACCATTGTCGTAAAGACATCATAAAATACATTTTACAACGATGTATAGATTAAATAAAAACCGTTATATGAATATGGTTATGTAAAACCAAAACACGAACATAAAATCAATAGTAAGACCCCGTATTGCTAGTCAGGCAATATATATCGTAATTCGGTGCGTATAGCAGTATTTCGTTAATTAGATTATTATAAGCCGCATGACATTGTTACCTTACTACAACAAACAACGGGTAGCTAGCCCGAAACTAAATTTTCCCATCTAAATTAGCGTGTCATCACAAAGGTCACGCTATGTAAATCTTCTCATACATAAATTCGCTTACCAATCAACGTGGCACGACGGGGATCAACCGTCAAGGCGCGAACTGGGGTGATCGTCCCCAAATAGTACTATTATATGCATAAGCGTCTACCAAATCCCGGTAGTTCAGAATCCATGCTAATGGGACTTTTAGTGACATAACCTAACTTTAATAATCCATTTTATTTTATCTATCGGGTCATTTCATCTTTCATCGGGTCATACAATCATTCGGGTCCAAATCAATAAACAAACAATCGGGACAAATAGTGTCCTATTTCATAAAAACTAACATGTTATCTCCCTCGCGGGTTTATAAAATATTTCATAAAAACATTTAAAAGAGTGCGATGCTATGAACCTAGACAAATAATACTCGTCTTAGACTCTTGTCCAATGACTTTATAAAAATAACAATTATGTATACCTATGATGTTTTTATATATATATATGATGATCAAGTGGGTTTACATATTCTCTTTTACTCATTTTAGTTGTTTATGTATTGGTAACTTCTTACTAGTTTACTAGTGTTACCTTATTTACGTGTTTTAGGTCCAATAAGATTGTTATAAGTTCATTAACTTGTATTAATCCATTTCATACTTGTATTATCAGTATTTATACTTTACATATTGGACCCAAATGGGTTAAGCCCAATAAATAAGTTTATAAGTGTTTTAGTCCATTTTGTTGTATTATTAGTCCAATAACATTAACTTAGCCCGTTAATGTCCGTATGTTTTATAGTTCGGGTTTTATCGGTTTTTACTTGTTATATATGTTTATATATCAGTATATGAGTTTATAAAAGTTTACATTAGGCGGGTCCAACCGTCTAAGTTTTATTTAACAAAAACGTTAATTTTACGGTAATAGCCGAAAAAGTCGTAAAAATCATGTTTATAGTTTTATAACTTATAAAACTTATCAAACTACCATTTTTATAAAATGTCCTTTTATTTATCCTTATACATATTTATATAAATGTATTATATAAGTTAGTGGTTTTTAATTCACATTTTATACTATTTTTATTTGAGTGCTTATATAATACTATTATACTTTAATTTCCCAAAATCTGATTTTTACTTTCATGTTCACCAAAACAGTCATATCTAGAGTTCTATATGGAGATAAAAGCCCAAATTTTTATGGCATAAACTACATGATATGTGCTCCATTTAACTCTCCTATGGCTACTGTTGAATCAGCCTCTAAGTATTTTATAAAATTCGTCCAAAACAGTGTACTCAGATTTGCACTCTAAACTTGTTTTGATCATATCTTACTCATCCTAATGATTCCATTGCATGGCCAACTCTCACATGTGTACAAGACATATTACTTACTGTATATTAATTTATTCAAGCCATTTTAACAGTTTATCATATGATTCTTTACTGTTTTATATAGCCTACTAAATTAAGCATGATTAACCCATTTTTACATATAGTTTTTCATCTTTTTACCCATGATTATCAACACCAAATCCCCACATAATATTTGTAATCATCATTCATCATCATATACATATACATAAGTAAAAGAAATACAAGGTTACATAATCAAAATAACAAGAGGATGGAGAGAACAATCTTTATACCACCATGATGATGTAGGTTATGATCAAGACATGGATTTTGATGGAGAAACTTGTGATAAACCAAGATCATCTTCAAGACCACCATTCTTCAAGAAATCCTTGTGGAAAAATCAGCCCCAAGACTCCATAGAAACTCCTTTTTAGATGTTAAAACTTGCACCAATCTTCATCTCTTTGAATGGAGATTGACATATGTTAATTATAACAAATGTTTGTGGTTAAATTTTTGTATCAATGGGGTGTTTAATGGTGGAAATGGGACGGCACAAAGGGGAGAGTGAGAGGATTTGAGAGTATTTTGCATGGAGAAAATGAACAAATGGTTTTACTTGCTAGTTTTGATGTGTTGGTGGCTTACAAGCTAAGCTAAATGGACAAGTGTCCATACAAATGACACCAAGGGTGTTTATTAGCTTAAACTTGCCGTCCCATGTGTGTGGGTGGGGCAAGTTTATCTTGTCTCATCCCCATTTAATTACGGGTACTCCTCGATTCTAGTTTCCTCGATTTGCGTGCCCTCGGGTCGTTTTACGAAAAACTTTTTTATAATTATGAATCAACGGCACAAAACGAATCTAATAAAAATTGTCTCATCAAAAACGGAGTTCGAAAACGTAAACACGTAATCCTAAGGTTTTCGGTTTAGTCGTAAAGGACGTTAAATTAAAATCGTAAGTCCTAATCTCTTCTCGTAAATATGTGAGTTTATGAACCAACACAAATTTAAAATCTCAAAATAATATTCACGGACAAATTTATTTTCTGAAATGTCGGACTGTCACCAAAACGGTGTATGTAAACGTAAGCACGTAACGTAAAACCCTCCTGTTTAGACGTAGTCGATGCTACTTCAAGACGTGAATTCAAATTTCTTCCCAAAAATAAGTGAGTTCATATTATAACATTAAAATAATGTTTTCAAATAAATATTGAGAATAAAATATAAACCATAAATTGACGGATTGTCATAGTAACCTTCTCATTGGTCACCTCTATCATTTCTGGTCCTTCAAGGATTCGTTCTCCAACTTGATCCCAACAGACTGGAGCATGATACTTTCTGCCGTAAAGAATCTCAAACGGTGCACACTTAACACTTGCATGCCAATTGTTGTTGTAAGCAAACTCAACCAAAAAAATGTAGTCGTCCCAACTTCCTGACCATTCCAATGCACAAGCCCGCAACATGTATTCTAGAGTCTGAATAGTACGTTCCGATTGCCCATCGGTCTGAGGATGAAAGGCAGTGCTAAGCTTAAGTTTAGTGCCCCAAGCTTTCTGCATACCTTTCTAGAATTTCAACGTGAAACGAGGATCTCGGTCTGAAATGATGTCTGAAGGAGTTCCATGTAGTCGTATGATATCCTTAAAAAATATATCTTCCAATTTGCTGACTGGGAAGTCCTTACGAATTGGAAGAAAATGAGCTGACTTGGTTAATCGATCAACTATGACCCATATAGCATCATGTTTTCTCTGAGTAAGTGGAAGTCCGGTGACGAAATCCATGGAGATTTTGTCCCACTTCCATGCCGGAATTTCTAACGGTTGCAATAAACCACTAGCCCGTTGATGCTCGATTTTGACTTCCTGGCAAGTTAAACACTTGGATACGAAGGTAGCAACATCCTGTTTCATGTCACTCCACCAGAAATGTTGTTTAATGTCATGATACATTTTAGTGGATCCAGGATGAACATAGAATGGAGAGCTGTGAGCTTCTGTCAATAAGGCTTCCCGGAGTTCCTGATCATACAGAACGCATAATTTAGTTCCTTTCCATACGATGCCTTCTTCGTCTACATGAAATTCTATCTGCCGATCCAGATTCTGAATAATATCCCAAATCTCACCATCATCTTTCTGAGCTGCCTTGATCCGAGAAATTAAGTCTGGCTCAACTCTCAGATTAGCCCAATATCCATGTTGTCCACGTACTAGGAATTCAATGTCTAATCGTTTAAATTCCCGTATGATTTATTCTTGTATTTTGATGCCATTGATCATACCCGACTTCCTGCTAAGAGCATCTACCACTACATTCGCCTTGACAGGGTGATACTAAAGATTGATGTCATAATCCTTGAGTAGTTCCATCCATCTTCTCTGGCTCATGTTCAGTTCGCTCTGAGTTAAAATATACTTGAGACTCTTGTGATCAGTGAAGATATCACATGATTCACTATAAAGGTAGTGTCTCTAGATTTTAAGTGCAAAGACTACTGCTGCTAGCTCCAAGTCATGTGTAGGATAGTTTTCCTCATAAGGCTTTAGCTGACGTGATGCGTATGCAATCAATTTCCCATGTTGCATGAGTACACAGCCTAACCCTTTACCCGAAGCATCGTTGTAGATATTAAATCCACCTGTACTAGATGGGAGAGTAAAAATAGGTGCAGATACTAACTGCTTCTTAAGCTCTTCAAAGCTCTTCTCCCGCTCATCAGTCCAAACGAATTTCTCTCCTTTCTGCATCAACTTGGTCAAAGGTAAGGCTAGTCTTGAAAAATTCTCCACGAATCTGCGATAATAACCAACTAAGCCTAGGAAACTACGAACCTTAGTTGAAAACGTCAGTCTTGGCCATTTAGTGATAGCTTCAACCTTCGCAGGATCCATAGTGATCCCTTCTACGGAGACAACATGGCCTAAGAATTCCACCTTGGTTAGCCAAATTCACACTTAGAAAATTTGGCATACAAGTGTTTTTGACGACTGTAGCACAATACGTAGATGTTCTTCATGTTCTTCCTTGGATTTAGAGAAGATGAGGATGTCATCGATGAAAACTATAACATCTTTTTCTAAGTACTCATGGAAGATGCGGTTCATAAGGTCCATGAAAACCGCTGGAGCATTAGTGAGTCCGAAAGGCATGACAATGAACTCATAATGACCATATCTGGTGCGAAAAGCAGTCTTAAGAATATCCTGCTCTTTCACTCGCAGCTGATGATAACCGGATCTTAAATCAATCTTGGAGAAATGTTTGGCACCCTAAAGTTGGTCAAACAGATCATCGATTCTTGGTAATAGATAACAAATCCTAATCATGATCTTATTCAACTCACGATAGTCAATGCATAGACGCATACTGCCATCCTTCTTCTTGACAAAGAGTACCGGTGCACCCCATGGCGATACACTCGGTCAGATGAAACCTCGCTCCAGTAAATCCTACAGGTGATCTTTTAACTCCTTGAGCTCTATGGGAGCCATGCGATAAGAAGCCTTAGAGATTGGTTGAGCTCCTGGGATGAGCTCGATTTTAAATTCAACCTCACGAGTAGGTGGTATACCCAAGTTCTTCTGGAAATACATGAAGAAATTCTAATACAACTGGTTGATCTTGGATTGATGCAACTTCGGCAGTGATATCCTGAATATAAGCTAAGAAGCCCTCGCAACCATGAGATAGTAATGCACGAGTTTCTAACATAGAGATGATTTGTACGAACTTTACTGGTATAAAACCATTGTGAACGTACTCTAGTGCTTGAACATCGCCGAAGATAGTCCGATAAGTATGACAATCGATAGTAGCATGATGTAGTGATCGGGGTACTCCTAGATGTGCATTTAAAGTGGACATACAAAAAGCTTATGATATAGTGGATTGGGATATTCTGGAGCAGATTCTTCATGGGTTTGGTTTTCATCCTAGGATGATCATGTGGATCCTTGAATGTGTGACTACTACATCTTATTGTATATGTATCAACAGTTCGCTGCATGGCTATTTTAAAGGAAAAAGGTGTCTTCGGCAAGGGGATCCTCTTTCTCCTTACTTGTTCACTCTTGTTATGGAAATTCTTACACTCATGCTTCAACGGAAAGTTTAAGAGACAGGTTTATTTACATATCATAGATATTGTTCCAAATTGGAGCTCATAAATTTGTGCTTTGCTGATGACCTGTTTCTTTTTGCGTATGGTGATGTCCATTCAACGAAAGTTATTAAATATGCTTTGGATGAGTTTAATGTGCTTCTGGTCTTTCTCCTAGCTTGCCTAAGAGTACGGCATATTTTTGTAATGTGTTGAACTATACTAAGCTTGAGATTTTGCAAATTCTTCCATTCGAGGAGGGTAATCTACCTGTGAAGTACCTAGGTGTTCCTTTGGTATCATGTAGACTTAAGTTCCGAGATTCCAGTGAGCTAATTGAGCGTTTTCACCTTAGAATCTCTGATTGGAAGAAGAAGTCTTTATCTATTGCGGGGAGACTTAAATTAATAAAGTATGTGCTTAGATCGATGCATATTTACTGGGCTTCGGTGTTTATAATTCCTGTACGTGTTCTATTGAGTTTGGAGCAACTCATTAGGGGTTTCTTATGGTCGCCAGGGAATGATAAAAAGGGGAAAGCTAAGGTTACATGGGAGGTGGCGTGTCTGCCAAAAAAGGAGGGGGGTTTAACTTTGCTTTATTGATTTCTCATATATGGAAGCTTTTATCATTGAAAGAGTCTTTATGGGTGAAGTGGGTACACGCGTACAAGCTGCAAGGAAAAAGCTTTTGGGATGTCCCTCTGAGAGGTAACATGTCATGGGGTTGGAGAAAGATTTTAATGCTTCGTTCTTCAATTCGTGATTTTTTATGGCAGAATATTGGGAATGGGGATAATACATCTATTTGGTTCGATCGATGGTGACTTGAAGGTCCTTTATCGGAGAGAATTACTCCACGTGATATTCATCGTGCAGGTCTCAATATTCAGTCTTGTGTTCAAGATATTTGTCCTAATGGCATGATTGTTTGGCCGCCTGTTCTCTTGGCTAAGTACCCTTTTCTGGTGAATTGCAATGCTCAGATGAATATGGGTTCTCGTGATACTTTGGAGTGGCGAGATAGGTATAGAATAGCGAAACCTTATTCTTTTAAAAAAGTATGGTTTGATATACATTTTATGGATGCTGAAGTTGGTTGGCATGACTTGGTTTTGTTCCAATCTTGTATACCGCGTCATGCATTTACTATGTGGTTGATTATTAAGCGTAAGCTGAAGACACGGGATCTTATTCCTGCTTAGGATATGTTAGTTACTCTTAGGTCGATGTGTTCGTTATGTGGTACTCAACCAGATTCTCATGAGCATCTATTTTTTGAGTACCCCTTTGCGACTGAGGTGTGGTACAGGTTACGTGCTATGGTTGGTCTTGAGGATGTTAATCCTACGCTGGCGCAGGTTTTTGCTCGTATTATGCCAATTGCAGGTCGAAGATCTTCTCCAAGCATTATTGCTAAACTTGTAGTGGCGGCTTCAGCGTATTTTATTTGGCAGGAAAGGAATTGGAGGCTGTTTAAAAAGACCAAGAGATCTGTTAAGCAGCTTTGTGAATGTATTTCTTCGGCGGTTCGTCTTAAGGTTATGTCTAGCAGGCTGAAGAAGTCTAAGGCTGGAGTTAAGATGGCTAGGTTGTGGGATCTCCCTGAGAGTTTATTTGCCTAATTGTTATATGTTTATTCCAAGTTCTTTGTGCACAATTAGGTGGTTTTTTCTTATTGGTGTTCTTGGGTATGTAATTATTAGGTAGTGTTCAAATGGCATGTCATTTGAATTAGTGGTGGTTCAAGCGATGCTTGAGGTTAATGTGACATTTCAGTCACATTCCATTGTACTTAATGATTTTTTGGTGTAATATATTTTCCTCAGATAAGTCCCTTTTACCCAAAAAATAGTAGCATGATGCTTGGATAACCAATCCATGCCTAAGATGAGATCAAACTCGCACATATTCAAAGGAAGTGCGTCTACTGGGCGAATCTTGTCATCGAATTTTAGTGGAATATCTCTGTACACCTGAGTGATGCGTACAGAGTCTCGCATAGGCATGGATATACTTAAAATATTTTATAATGCCGTAGGGATTTTATTAATACTAGTGGCAATGTGTTGCACCAGTATCGAATAAAACGCAAGCAGCATGACCGTTCATAAAGAGGATGCCAGTGATAGTACCTGAAGACTTATTGGCTTGGTCCCTTGTGGCAGTGTAGACACGACTAGAGGCTTGTGGTTTAGCAAGAGCAGGACTAGAAGTATCAACAATATCTACCTTCTTGCAATCTTTCAGCATCTGTCCGGGTAGTCCACACTTGTAACAGACACCGGCTGACTTACGACATGGTCCGAGATGTCTACGACTACAAGTCGTGCAGATGGGGTAGGTGTAACCTCCTGGAGGTACCCTTGCTACCTGAGAGCCAGATGAAGTTGAGTTGTTGGACTGTTGACCCTTAGCCTTTTGGTCACGTCCACTCGCCTAGAGTTTTTGTTGATGCTGCTGACATGTTAGTATGTAAAAACATACAGCAATTTAATCATGGAAAAGTTAAAAATTTAGGGACCTGTTGTTGTTGGACTGGATGTTATTGTTACGGTAATTGTCATTACCGTTCCTCTTGTTAGATCCATAACGGTCGTTAGATTGACCGTGGCCCTTGTTGGCATTTTCTGAGTGGCCGGTTGGGACCGGTCTCCATCCTTCGGCCTGAAGATATAATTGGATAAGAAAAAGGTATAAATGAACATAAAGGTTGAAATGAAATGATAATGCTTGATGGCTGAAAATTATACCTCTTCTCAGGACGAGCTTGTTCCTCGTAGTCATCACGCTCATGTAACATTTCCAAGCTACGAGCTGCAATAATAACTTATGCCACATTAGCATAAGTAGAACTAAGTAAATGAGCCGTTGTAGAGGTGTGCAGAGCCCAACGGAAGTGCTTGGCTTGTCCTCCGCAATACCCGCAGCCGCACCGAAGAATCCAGCCATCCTAAGAAACATCTGCATGAACTCAGTTCTAGTCTCTCCATTTATCTAACGAATTGAGTGATACTCCCTCTTGAGTCCTTCCTGCTTAGAAGTCAGAAAGAACTGCGCATAAAACAAAGTCTTGAACTGATCCCAAGTCAATGCACCTAGCGAATCATCGCCTCCGTTAGTTAACTTGTAAGCTCTCCACCAATGTAGGGCATCACCCTCAAACTTATAGCAAGCCAACCTTGCCTTGTAGACACCACCGCATCCCATAGCATCAAAAATCTTCTCCATATGCAAAATCCAGTCTTTTGCATCAGATGAAGTTTCAGCCTTGTCAAAAGATATTGGCTTCTGCTTGTTAAACCTCTCAAGCCAAGTGTGCAAAGTAACCGGTGGAGGAGGATTGTTTTTCTGATTCATCCCGTTCTGGTGTTCAGCCCGAATTTGGTTTCTGATTTAAGGAAGCATGGCTTGCAACGCTACTTGGACAGCTGCTGCTAGCTCTTTTTCGCGTGTCATGACCATCTGACAGTTTAAAAATGAAAATAAAATAAAATGATTAATATGATTAGAGCATATGGTAAACATAATGAAATGATGCATGAAATCGTTTATTAAGGCATAGCCAAATGCAGATGACATGAAAATAAAATGACATAGCGAAGATGAACGCCTGTGGGTCGGTTCATCAAAACGAAAAGCCATGAGCTAATGTGAACGCCTATGGGTCGGTTCACCAAGCAAAATGATTCGATTAAAAGCACATGCGACTAAATAAGTCCAGTCCTGTCCCAACCATTACTTAGTCAAAATTCCTGCGACAATAATACATGAAATGAATGCATGAAAACAAACTGTCAGTTCTAGGAAGACGCTGATGACTACCCACTAGTCACAAGTCAATTTTAAGAGCCTACAGGTCAAAACCGTGGCTCTGATACCATAATTGTAACACCTCATTTTGATAAATGGAATATCACAGGATAATTATGGTGTATCATCAAAGCATGCAAGGTAAATGTCTAAAATATTAAATGACCATAAAGAATCCGAAAACAAACATCGGATCCATCATAAGCTCCTCACAAGAAATGCATTTGTAGAATGTAAAGGAAAAGGACTAAACAATGTCCAGCAAAGCAAAAGTATGTAAATGCATTAAAGAATGAAAGAAGACTGGCGCCTCATTCCATGCATGTACTCTTGATTCATAGCTTTACTCTTTAGTACCTGGCGTGTGGGAACATGGAAAGATAAACGGCTGAGCAATACGCTCAGTGTGCGGATATATAATAGTGACATGGAATAACACAAACAAAAGTAAAGACTGAAATGGAAACATAAGGATGAAAATGCAGCGGAATAATGTAAGTCCTGGGAAACCTGGTAACTTAAAATAAATTGGTTTATTCTTAAAAGATTAAGTTTGTATCATGAAAACTGTATTTTAAATGCCCAAGAGGATATAGGTCATGAATATTACAACGTGCATGAATACATGGAAGGGTGACCTCGTCATGCAATTAGAGGGGATGCCTCTAATTATAATAGTCTGGGTAGGAGGGATCAACTCCTTGTGAAGGATGCAAGGCACACACCACATTCACCGTGAAAATACTGTCTGAAACATGTAATCTAGGATGCACCCATTCGCCCCACATGATAATAATAAATAATGCCAAACTTGTAAAGGGACGATGCGAGCAATCACTCGCACCGTAGAAGAGTCATAACACCGGTGCCTCTAGTCCTATGGTTACGGTACCTCCGTAACTAGGTGAAACATGGCATGCTTGTATATAGCTCAGGAAAATAAACATAACATTTCCTGACATGTTTAAGACACATGACTAGAGGGAAAACAAATGGCATAGCAACCAGGAAAACCTAATCAAACATGCAAAGGGAATTGTCCATACTGAAGGACGGAATATCCGTACCTTGTGTCCAGTAATTTGATTGATGAGAACGCGAAGAATCCTACTCAAACCTTGCAAGTGCTACATAATAGAATAGACGTATATAAGTTATCTGATTAACCTATACATAACTGATTATTAATTACTTGACATTTCCTTAACTTGTTTTACTTGTTCTTGTATTGCAAATTTCTTACTTGTATTACTGATTCATGTTAAAGCATGAAATCTGATTTGTGTAATTCATGTTCTTATGTGTTAATAAGCATAAATAATATATAATTCATGATCATATAGTAAAGTTTATTAAATAAATACTTTAAGCTAAAATGATAATTATTAATTAATAATAAAATACACGGTTTATATTTGGGATTATTAATTAATAATAAAATAAGCCATAAGTTAATAAAACGTTACTTAAACTTGATAATTACATAACTAAATCAAACCTAGTTATTAATTTAATTACGCAAACAAATACTTAAGTTAATTTCTTTAATTAAATATAACCTAGGTTGCATAAATAATTTAATTATATCACGTAAATAATAATTAAATATAATCTTGACTATTTAATATAAGCTTAAATACCAAAGCCTACCGAGACACCCATGTCTCGGTCACACTTAAAACAAAACAACCTATCAAAGCAACCTAAAACAGTGTTGTCCAATATATACTCTTTTAGTTATGTCCAACATATTAACATAGTGCTGTCCAATATCCGGTTTATTTAGTGTTGTCCAATATCTTGAACTGTAGTGATGTCCAAGATACTGCCCAGAACCAACATTGTTCATGCTGTTAGTTATTAGTACTCACTGCTTTACATATATACATGCTGCCTTGTTTATTTTACCCACTGGATCATGTTTATTCGTGCTGTTCGTTTTCTCTACCCACTGTTACCTAATTATTAACCATCGACTGTGTAATATTAACCACCAAGACCTAACAGGTCTCGGTTCCCACTGCTAATAAACCAAACGCCTCTGTTGGGGGTTTGGGCTTGCGGTTGATTGAACAAAAGCCACCCCGCTGGTGGTATTAAACCCCCACCGAGACCATAGAATGGTCTCGGCTTGCGGGTAGGCTGAAAAACAACAACCACCACCTTTAAATCCTGATAACCCACGTATATAACTTGTTTAAAATATGTATACTGATTTCTTGATCAATTAACATGATTAACTAAAGGAAAACAAAGATTAAAGATCATTTAATATGTGTTAGGGTTTATTAACGATATAACACAAATTGTACCTTGTTCCTTGGATAAGAAAAAAACGATTGTTGTTCCTTTTTATTGGTGTTGGTCCCTTGTAACTCGTTATTACTTATCAACTTAAGTAATAACTCCTTACCTTCGACTCAAGTGTGTTGTTTTAACAATATATAAGAACTATGAATAATTATAACAACAATACCAAATACTTTTCAAAGTATAGACTTTTATTAGAATCAAATAAAGAATCTATAACCCACTTTTTTGCGGAATAACAAAGTGGTTGAATGAAAATAGGTTTTGATCTCCTCTACTTAAACATCTAACCAAGGTTAAAGTCTAAGCTCCAATCTAAACGTTCATATGCATCTTGGCAATATGGTTTAGTTGGTATCGAGAGAGAAAGGTTTTCCAGAGTTTTATCTCTTGTATTGGTTAATTCTTTATCTCCCAATGTACACTCCTTATATAGGCAGTGTAAACTAGGGTTTGCATTTTGCATGTTTCAATACATGGGTTTATCCAGTGGGTGGTTGATGCCCATGCTGGATAAATAGTACAAAGTACATATTAAACTATTCTAGAAAAGATAAAGGTTGTACTTATATCTAAGTATACAAGCAACCTTCTTTGACTTAAAGTTATCTTTTCCCGCCTAATGCAAACCATCAGAATACTGAAGAGTCTTCAGTATCCTAGAGGAGATCGACATCATTTAGTTTGGTATTGTAAAACCAAACTGAACTGAAAGCCCTTCTTCAGTCGTTGTTCTTCAGCAACTAGACCACCTAGTATTTGAAACGAAGACCCCTTTGTCTTCTAAGTTAACTGGAAGGGGATTGTTGAACTTTCTTTAGCTATAAAGTCTTCAGAAGGAACTTTGTTCCTCTGGTCATCCTTCAGCAGACTGGCCTTACTGCTGAGCATGAAACTCTTAGGGGGATTATATATTCAAATCCTAGAGTTGCTTCAGGATCAGTAAATACTGACCCAACAATCTCCCCCTTTTGGATATACAAATAGCGTAAGTCTAATGTCAGTAGTAAGTGAGCATAACAACTTCTTCTTACTTGTATTGAACAATTAATAACTTATAAACATCATATAATCATTTATTCAATAAACATTACAATTACAACAAAGATAGTACAAATGATTATTCAGTTTTCCTTTGGCCTTTGTTCTTCAATAACAGGGGTCTGAACTGATGGATCAGAGTTTATGAAGTCCAGTATTGATAGTAAGCACATGCTGAAGGTTTTAGCAGCTTCATTGATTCCTAGACGACCATGGTGAGCAAAGAAGATTTTCTGAATGTTTCCAAGAAGTTCGTTGTTTAGATCATCAAGATTACTAATACTGACAAAATCTTGTCGTTCACGATGGTTGAACATAATCATTCCCAATTCTGGTTCTTCTAACACATGTCCAGGGAGATGATTTTCAAAACAAACAAGATCTTTGTATTTCTTGGTGGTGACAAAGATGTCACCCACACCAGGTTGAACCAGATTGGCTCTCTTGTTCAGTTCCATAATAGGATCTTGATCCTCCAGTGAGATTTGGTTGCTGATGTTCAAATGCTGACCAAGCCTTTCATCATTTATCACAAACTGTTCAAATCTTGTGCGAACCTCATCCCATCTATTGGATTTTCTCTTTTCAATGTTTCTGCTCATCTCTAGCCATTCAGTATAGGAGAGCTCCTTCCCTTGGAATTCATCTATGATCTCATCAGACCTATCAGCCCTATAGAACTTCAGATTGATATCTCCCTTGTAAGTCATCATGTCAACGTTTGTGATTTCTGAGAGATATCTTCTGTTCAACCTTGCTATATAAAACTTTTCGTATAACATCTTTTTCTTGAAGAGGCCTTCAACCTCAGATTTTCCAATTCTTTCATATAAGCTCATCTTCAGATCTCTAAGCTTTTCTTCATCTTGAAGCTTGTGTAATTTATCAAGTTCTTCTTGAGTGGCCAGCCCAGACTTGATAATTCTTTCATCCAGTGTGAAATCACCTTTGCTTTTGGGTTTGATAGGAGGTGACCCACTCTCAGATGACTCATTGCTGGTGGTAAGGCCATCAACATGACTGTCCTTAGCTGAAGACTCCCCCTTTTTTTTGTCTTAGCTGGACTTTCTTTACTGAAGGGTGATACATACACAAAAGGTTGTTTTTGGGCCTTATTTTGTGCATGTTTCTTAAAGAACTGCTGAATAGTGACTTTATGTCCCTCAACAGAAGAGTGCCCTGCAACTTCTGATGAACCCCCAGCCGGTAGACATGCACATAAAGAGTCTAGGATGGATGATACCTTGGCCAGCATTGCTGGAACATTTGCAAGAACATTTAGTTTCAGCTGAACCTCATCTGATAGGTTTAGTTTTTGTTGTCCCAACAAACCTACCCTATCCTTGATCTTTGATACTGAATCACATAACTCATTAAGCTGATTTGGAATCGGCTTGAATTCAATAGGGAGCTCAAAAGATGCAATATTAATGGAGTCCATGAGTGAGGTGATTTCTTGCTTGAAGGAAGTGGTGGTGGCCACATCCTTCACTAATGGATTTAGAGCTGTGAGAATGGCTTCCTTAATCTGCTCAGCAGTGGGAGGAACTGGCCTTGCTTTAAGAGTAACTAATTCAACATCAACAATAGCCTTTTCCTCCTTGAGCTTGGTCACCTGTGATTGTAGAACCAACACCTGATTTTTCAGTTCATTTACCTTAATGGTTCTGGGGGATGGAGGCTTGGAAGTTTGATGAGCAATGTCATCTTCAGATTCACTATCATCCAGATTTACTGGAGTACTTTCACTCAGCCCCAACTTTTTCTCCAAGTCATCAGTAGGCATGCTGAATACAAATGTAGGCAAGTGTCCCCCCTTGGCGCCAGTGGAGAGAGGCACTTCCTTGGTTGTCTGTTGATCGCCACCTTTAGTGTGCTGGTCAGTTTCAAGTCCTTCACCACCAAGGTTGGTTTTACCTGATGGATCCTTAGAAAGAGTCCCTGATGAGTTAAGATCAATGATAATGTTTTTGGTTCCTTCACTAGGACCTGTTGTGAGGGAACTACATCATGAGAAACAGAAGGGCCAGGGTCAGCGTCAGCTGTTGTATTTGCTGACGCCTCATGCCCTGATGCAGACTCAGAGTGACAAATGACAAAAATTGGTAATGAAATTTGAGATGTATTCAGATTTAAATTGCTTACAAATGCTGACTCCATACTATTGAGCTAAGGGTGCGCTCTGTCTTCACCCTTCTCTCTTAAAGAGGTTGAGAGAGGGGTTGCCTTCAGGGCCTCTTGATGCATGCCACCTTCAGCAGAGTCTGAAGGTGGCGGCAGGCTAGGGTTCTGGTCCTTGGCCGAGGACTTTTGTTTATTCGAAGCTTGGCCTTTGGGATCATCAGAACACTTCTTTGATGAAGATTATGTGGGGTGCCTCCTTTTCTTAGACTTACATCTATAATTAATAGTATTCACAGATGTGCTCTTTTGACGTGGTCCAAAAGAAGCTCTAGACTTTGTGCCTGTCAAATCCCCTTCTCCAGTTGGAGGAGTGTCTTGTGGAGCTTTGAACACCACTGGAGCATTCGTTGAGCAAATGTCCAACATGGACTGTGGGAAAGGAGGGTCAGTTGTGCTGACTGGAATGTTCCAACGATTGGTATCAAAGGTTTAAAAAACTGGTTTAACTCCTTGGTTCTTTGAATACTCGTCACCAAAGTGGTCAGCAAAAATGAGCGATAAAAATCTGGTGTAGACCAGATTCTTTTCCCTGGTTTTCTTCTCCATTTTCCATGAAGATCCTCAAAGATTAATCTTCCAAATTCAGCTTTTATGCCCTTCGCCAGACAATATAAAATCAGGGCATCCTTTTGGTTGATTTGATCAAGCCCTCTAGTTTTCCCACCTAGACACTCAATTAAGATTGACATCAAAAGTTTCCACTTAGGTGGTAAGCAGCTTCTCTTCAACCCACCCTTATCACAAATCTCTTTAGTGTACCCAATTTCTTTAAAAAATGATTTGACAACAGAGAAATCATTGGGTACAACCTCATACTCACTAGAGTCCTCCAAATAGTTTAACCCTAAAACCCTTCTAAACAACTTTAAAGTTATTTTCTCATGAATACCTAAAGTTGTAGAATGGGGGTTTGAACCCACTAGGAGCAGATGAGTGCCACTAGGAGTAACCAAAATCTTTCACTAGAAGTTGCACACACCGCAAATACCTACTGAAAATGTTGTTAGTTGCTACCAGATGTAAGAATGTACAAGTAAATATGTACAATTAGCCTCCCCTTAGGCTTAGCCTCCACTCAATCCGAGACTTCAAGGATTGACCATACCAATGTGAACCACCAAGTGGTTAAACCTTGGACCATCAAACGCTTTAGTCAACAAATCAGCAACGTTATCATCCGTATGTACCTTGAGAACCTGTATCAGCTTCTTCTCATTGGCATCACATATAAAATGGTGCCGAATCTATATATGCTTGGTTCGTTCATGAAACACCGGATTATTCACAATGTAGATAGTTCTCTGATTGTCAATGAAAATTTTGGTGTTCATGAAGTTGAACCCATAATCCAGCATTTGATTTTGTATCCACAAGACTTGGCCACAACAACTAGCAGCAGCTATGTATTCAGCTTCTGTTGAGAAGGTAGCTACTATAGTCTGTTTCTTACATTGCCATGAAATAAGTCTTCGTCCTAAAAACTGACAACCACCAGTAGTGGACTTCCTATCATTATTAGCACCTGCATAATCACTGTCACAGTAAGCTTTAAGAACAAAAGGTGATTCCCTTGGATACCAAATGTTTTTCCCCAGTTTACATTTAAGCTTATCAGTAATTATTTTAATAATTAAATAAGTTTCCTGAGCATTATATACAAGCATGACCAGTTTATGTACTAGTTACAGAGGTACCGTAACCATGACACTAGAGGCACCGGTATCATGACTCCTCTGTGAGGGAGTGATTTCTCACAGTGTCCCATTTATTTCAGCTTGGCCATTTATCAGTTTTATTAGCGGGGCGTATGTGTGCATCCTAGGCTATCAGTTTACAGTTTATCAAGTGAATGTCGTGTGTACTCTACATCCTTCACATTGGAGTTGATCCCTCCACCCAACACATTATTTAGAGGTCACCCCTCTATAGCATGACGAGGTCACACCTCCGGTTATTCATGCAATAGTTGTTTCAACACATGACCTATATAAGCTCTTGGCAATTCAAATAGAGTAAATACATGTTTTCAGATTTAACAGACAACAGTTCAGCCTTATTATTTATAAATCAGACTTTTCAGATTTTACACAGGTTTACGCTGAAACTTTACTTATCAGTCTTGCAGCTTCAGTATTTTATCATCTGCTTCATTTCAGTATTTCTTATCATGCTTAATATCCGTTCACTGGGCGTTATGCTTAGATGTAGTTCCTTTCATGTTCTAACGGCAAGTACACCAGGACACTCTTAGGATTTTAAGAGTACGTGCATTGAATGGAAGCAATCTAGACTTCTTTACTTTATGCACTTCACACATTATTTTCCTGTTTGGACATTGTTTAGTCCTTCCCTTCAGTTTTACTTTTCATGTTTGAGCTTATGTTTGGATTGCCAATGTTTAATTCTGGTATTTTCTGTATGGTCAGTTAATTTTTTAGGACATTTACCTTATATGCTTTGATGATATGCTATAAATACACGTAATGATCCACTAATACAAGTGGGGTGTTACAGGTCTTCTCATGACTCGGAGGAAGAACTACGCCATCTGGGTTATTGTTGATAGTTTGACTAAGTCTGCTCATTTTCTATTGATCCGCAAGGAGCATCCGGTCAACAAATTAGCAGACACTTTTCAGAAGGAGATCATAAGACTGCATGGTACTCTATCAAAAATCATCTCTGATAGAGATCCCCATTTCACATCATGTTTCTAGCAAAGTAAGAAAGCTTGGGGCACCAGACCTAAGCTCAACACTGCCTTTCATCCTCAGACCGACGGACAGTCGGAACGTACCATTCACACATTGGAGGACATGATGCGAGCGTGTGCTCTAGAGTGTTCAGGAATTTGGGATGATTATATATTTCTAGTAGAATTTGCATACAACAACAGCTGGCACGCTAGCATCAAGTGAGCTCGTTTTGAGATGTATGATAGGAAGTGTCGCGCCCCAATCTGCTAGGATCAGGTGGGCGAACGACTGCTTGAGGGTCCATAGATGATTGAGGTAACTAATGAGAAGGCCGTCGTCGCCAAGGCGAAGCTTCAGGAAGCTCCTGCTCGTCCGAAGAGCTATGCTGATAAACGTCGTAGAGATGTATCTTTCAACATAGGTGATCACGTTTTCCTCAAGGTATCACCTGCACGAGGAGTTAAACATTTTGGAATCAGAGGTAATCTCATTCCTCGCTTCATCGGACCGTTCGACATCATAGAACGCGTTGGTGAAGTGTCATATCGTTTAGCGTTACTACCTCAGCTATCACGCGTTCACAACGTGTTCCATGTGTCCTTACTTAGAGGATACAACTATCATCCAGTTCATGTGGTCCAGTATCCGTTTGATCAGATTCGAGAGGAACTTTTATATGTCGAAGAACCCGAGAGAGTTCTTGAACGAAAAGATCGTGTCATGCGGAGGAAGACGATCCCTTTCGTCAAAATACTCTAGATGGATCATCCTGAGCGGGAAGCCACTTGGGAGACGGAGGAGTCTATACAGACTTCTTACCCTCATTTCCAGTTCTAATTCGGGTATGTTTTCATTCACTTTATGTTTTCTCCAATTCGAGGACAAATTGTTTTTTTAGAGGGGAAGAGTTGTAAAACCCGCATTAAAATACCATGAACAGTACACATGAACACTACACATGAACATTGAACGTACAAAAATAGGATAAATTTAAAACTTTTCATTTATAGTATAATTCACATATCAAGATATTAATTAACACGTACTTATATATATTATAAATGTATTATGATCACAACATATAGAATGCACGATAAATAAAACACGTATGAACACGTTAATAATGTAACTCGGGAAAAGCTTCGGGTTTCCTTTTATGGGCCCCATGTGTCACGGCTAAGACAAAAAGAAGGGTAAGGGTGGGCTTGGCCCATGACCCAACTTAAACCTATGTTAAACAAAACACAGGAAAACATTAAACATAATTTTAGGTTACAGAAAAGTTTCTCTTGCATCCCTTTTAGTCCTTCTTGCCGCCGGCCATATCAAACCACAAGGACGATCTAGATGATTTTGATTATTGATTAATTGTGTGTACGTGATCGTGATCTTAATCCTTTCACGTGTTCGGTAAATCAAAAACACTTCCTTTTCTTTTTAAATTCTTTATGAATTCTTGTTTTATTTTAATTAATAAAAAAAAACAAGTACTAATAAACCTGAGATTAATTATAATCATTGTTTAAGGGGGTGTTTGGTGTTGTTTTGGTTCGGCCGAGACACAACCGAGACCACTAGGGGTCTCGGGTTGTCTTCATCACCACCACCGAGACCCTCAAAGGGCTCGGCTTGGTTGGTTTGGGCTCGGACGACACAAGGGAACCCCGACCGCGAGTCGGGGTATGGTTTTGGGCTTGGATCGAGTGCCAACCGGGACCAATAGGGTCTCGGTAGGGCTTTTTTGTTAACAGTGGGAACCGAACAAAACAAGAACAGTGGGAACCGGTCACAACCGGTGTGAACCGGTCGGCAGCGGCTAGCCGTGGCTCGGGCAGTGGGGAAAAGACTCGGACAGTGGCAACCGGTTAGGCCGGTTAGCCACTGTCAAAGGGGTGTTTGGCTCGCCTTATTTAAGAAACAAGGGTACGGGCTCGGGTTAATATTTAAAACACGGACTCGTGTTCGGGAAATATTAAAATCAGAAAATATGTTTAATTAAATTAATTACTAGACTTTTTAATTTAATTAAATCCCTGACTTAGGTTAAATATTAAAATTAATATTTCACGTATAACCTAAAGTATTTTACTTAGCTTAATTTAATTAAAACATGTATTTTTAATTAAATTTCTTTAATGTATAGTTTAATTAATTAACCAGTTATATTAATTAATAAGCTATAAACCATGACTTGTATTTACTAATTAAACTTTACTTGACTTAATAACCCAACTTATTTTCTAATTATGGAAACTTACTATATTTTGAAAACTTTCAATTTTTGGAAACTTACTATTTTAGGAAACCTGCTATTTTTAGAAAGTTACTTAGTATTACATTACAAGTATTATAATACACTATTACATGCATAATACACTAGAGAATCAGTATAACTACAGATAACACAGTAACCCACTAAAACATGACAGAAGAAGTATAAGAAGCTAATAACACACATAACCAGTAAACACATGTAATTCAGACAACGCATACACGTCCCTATTCTTATGTAGTATTATCTGTCTAGGCGGAGTAGTTTCTTCAGCGTTACCATTAGCTTCTACTGGACACAAGGTACTGATTCCCGTGCTTCAGTAAGGACAATCTCTTCATTTATTAGGATTTCCCGTATGGAGCCAACTGTTTTCCCTAGTAGTTACAAATTAAATGCTTATGTTTTATTAGTTACCTTAGCCATATACATGCATGACCAGTTTCACCTAGTTATGGAGGTACCATAACCATAACACTAGAGGCACTAGTGTTATGACTTCACCACAGCGGAGTGATAGCTCGTGGCGTCCCTTTTAGTTATTTGGCCATTATTATATTATTATTATCATGTGGGGCGTATGGGTGTATCCTAGGTTCAGTTTTAGTCAGGATTTAATGATGAATGTGGTATGTTCCTTGCATCCTTCACAAGGAGTTGATCTCTCCTACCCATTACCAATTAATTAAGGCATCCCCTCTAATTGGCATGACGAGGTCACCCCTCTAAGTATTCATGCACGTTGTTGACCTCATGACCTATATTGGTTTTTTATATATTAAACTAATACATATTTTCATATGTAACATAAGCTATATTTTCAGAACTAAAACCAGCAAATATGAAATATATCTAGGTTTCCCATGACTTATTCATTTCTGCTACTTTTCATGCCTTATATGCTCTTACTATGCTTCATTACTCTATGTTTCCATGCTTTATTGTATATTCGTGCACTGAGCGTTATGCTCTGCCGTTTTTCTATTTTCATGTTCCTAAACGGCAGGTACCCAAGGTCGCAAGTAGGATCTCCAGAGTATGTGCATTCGGATGGAAGCTATCCAGCCTCTTTTACCTTATGCATTTATTCGTACTTTTTCATACTGTACTTCATTTGGACATTGTTTAGTCCTATCATTTACAACACTTAATATTGCTTGTGTGTGAGTTGCTTAGACTACCGATATTTGATTTGGGTATTTCTATTTATGGTCATGAATGTTTAGACGTTTACCTTGCAGGCTTTGATGACACGCCATATTTTACTATAGCATTCCATCTTAACAAATGGGGTGTTACATTACGTGTCATAAACACTTTCAGTATATGTTATGTTTATTTTAGATTCCCTGAGTTATATACATGCATGCAGTTTCACCTAGTTATGGGGGTTCCATAACCATAGCACTGGAGGCAACGGTATTATGACTCTTCTGCGGTGAGAGTGATTGATCGCAGCGTCCCTTTTTAGTTATTTGGCCTATTTTATTATTATCATGTGGGACGAATGGGTGCATCCTAGGACAAGTTTAGCAAGATTACATGGTAACTGCAGTGTGTGCCTTGCATCCGTTACAGGAGCTGATCCTCCACCCAGACTATTATAGTTATAGGCAACCCCTCTAATTGCATGATGAGGTCACCCCTTTAAGTATTCATGCATGTTGATATAACATGACCTATATGGGATCCGTGCATATTTAAAATCCAGTTTTCAGTATAAACTAAACATAAGTCTTTTCAGAAGTATAAAACGAGTTTCATAAACTTAAACCAGGTTTTCCAAGACATACACTTATTCCGTTGTACTTCATTTCATTTCATTACTTGCTTATGTTTATGCTTTACATTCATTGTCATATATTCGCACACTGAGCGTATTGCTCAGCCGTATTTTCTTTCCATGTCCCAATACGGCAGGTACTAAAAGGCAAAGCTAGGAACCAAGAGTACGTGTATTGGATGGAAGCGCCTAGTCTTATTCTCTCTTTAATGCATTTACATACTTTTGCTTTGTTGGACATTGTTTAGTCCTTTCCTTACATTCTATACTTATGCATTTGTGTGTGGAGCTTATGTTCGAACCGATGTTTGTTTCCGGTTTCATTTATGGTCATTTAATGTTTTAGACATTTACCTTGCATGCTTTGATGACACACCATAATTACTATGAAACGGTCCGTTTATCCAAATGGGGTGTTACATGAAGTCCCCTTTACCCCATAAAAGTCATGTTTACAATAAATAGATTTAGTAGATCAATCTATAAATCACATGGACCTAAAAGTTTATCAACATGAAAATACTTTCCATCTTTTATTTTTAAGAAAACACATGATAAGCAACATGCATGCATAGATCTATAAATATTATGCATGAAAACTGAAGAATCGAAATACTTTTAAGAAATAACCTTATGCTGCGTTTCTATGTAATGACAATAACCCGATCTACAAGCTAAACCACAATAATCAACTATAAAATCAACTTCTTCAAATTTTACCAAATCAACCAAAATAACCTTATTAGCTTCCTTTTCCTTATTTTTTGGATAAAAGGGACTTCACCCTAGTAAAATATATTAACTCCCCAAAAAGGAACAATAAGTACAATGGAATGTGACTGAGTGCCACATTAACCTCAAGCTTCAGCTTGAACAACCTCTAGATCATATGATAGGCCATATGATAACTAAAAACCAACGACATAACCTATTACAATAAATAGGAACAAATAACATCACATAAGTAACGACTCAGGTAAACGTAATAGCTGCAAAAGACGAGCCCCTTGCCTCGACTATTTAAAACAACATGTCATAAGCTTTAACGGAACTGTCACAATAATGCACTCACAAATTTGAGCAATCGTCCTCTTCACCAGCTTGAAAAGCCACAAGTTGCGTTCTTGGCATATAAAATACACCGATGCAGCTAAAATCAACTTAGAAATAATACTCTTAGTAGTTCTCCTACTAGCCCATGGTTGCATGAACATCAGAATTTGAGCAAACACTGGACTAGAACACGTTAAATTAGCCACAACCCAAACCTTCTCCCAAACCTGTTGAGAAAAAGAGCACTCAAAAAATACGTGCTCGTGAGAGTCTGGCTGACCCTCACAAAGCGGACAAACACTAAGAACAGAACTCGACACATCCTACGTATAAATTTTGTCCCGAGTCTTTAGTTTCTGCTTCACAACCAACCATAGATTAAACACATGCCTCGGGATACAACCAGAAAACAAAACAAGATCATGCCACGTAACCTTAATATCTCGAGGTCGCAAGGACGTCCTGGGTCTTTAGTTTCTGCTTCACAACCAGCCATAGATTAAACGCATGCCTCGGGATACAACCAGAAAACCACACAAGATCATGCCACGTAACCTTAATATCTCGAGGTCGCAAGGATGTCCAAACAGCAGCCACTGAAAATGGTTTCAAGACATTCCCGTCCATCTTCCATAACAATTTATCTTGAACACCAACCTGGACAGTCGGAATGGTAATATTATCAAGAAAGGAATACTTACTTCTAAGCTCATGAGGCCATACCCACTGTTCGTCACGCACCACATCCTTAATCTTGGTATGAAACGAAAAACCAGTCCGGTGGATGTATCTAGACGTTATCAAACCCGAAAGCGGACCAAAAGAGCACCAAACATCCGACCAAGCCGAGACCTTTTCACCATCCCCAATCTTATACCAAACAAACTCCCGAATGAAAGGACTTAATTGTAGAATCTTCCTCCAACCCCATGTCATATTACCACGAGCCGAGATCTCCCAAAATTTCCTACCTTTCAACTTATACTCATGTATCCACTTAACCCTCAAGGATTCTTTTAACGTTAACAACTTCCAAATATGAGAAATCATAAGAGCCTTGTTAAAATTATCAAGATGTCAAATACTGAGACTATCCTCATCTTTAGGAAGACAAACAACCTCCCAAACCACCTTCGCTTTACCCTTCTTTATACTACCTTGACACCATAAGAAACCTCGCATATTTTTTCAATGTCAAGCAGGACTCCAGAAGGAAGAACAAAAAACAGACGCCCAAAACACGTGCATGGAACCGATAACCGATTGCACAAGCTGCAATCTACCAGCTGTCGATAAGGCCTTATTTTTCCATTCCTGTACCTGAGATTGGACCCTATCAATAAGTTCCTCGCAGTCCCGAATCATAAGCCTCGACGAGACCAAAGGAACTCCAAGATATTTAACCAGGAGATGACCTTCCTCAAGACTAGTAGTAAGGCCCGATGCATCCTTAAACTCATCCAGCGCCTCCTTAATGACCATAGCCGAAGAAACATCAGCATGAGCAAATAAAAATAGATCCCTATCAAAACACAGATTAATCACCTCCATTCTCGAGTAGTATTTGTAAAAAGTAAACGAATCCCCTTCTCTAACCCGTCTCTTTAGCATAAGCGTAAGAACCTTCATTATAACCGTATACAAGTAAGGAGACAAAGGGTCTCCTTGACGAAGACCACTTTTACCTTTAAAGTATCTAGACAAAGAACCATTAATACTGATTGAAAAAGATGCAGTAGCAACACATTCCATAATCCATGCAACCATACGGGTATGGAAACCAAACCCCATAAGAACTGCACGCAGAAAATCCCAATCCATCATATCATATGGCAAACTTAGAAGCACAACGAGGGCTCCCACGATCTAAGTGATAATTGTGCATAAGCTCTTGTGTTAACAGGATGTTATCCATAATATGTCGCCCGGGAACAAAAGCTGATTGATTAAGACTCACAAGGTACTTCAAGCTGTTCTTAACACGATTAGCAATCATCTTCGTAATGCATTTGAATAAAACATTACAACACGAAATAGGCCGATAATCATTCACCCGATTAGGAGCATTAACTTTGGGTATAAGAGTAATAATAGTATGATAAGTTCCTTGAGCAGCTTACCATTAGAAAAGAACTCACAAACCGCATTAGTAACCTCATTACCAACAATATCCTACGACTCCTTGAAAAACGCAGGGTATACCCATCTGGCCCCGAAGATTTGTCATTACCCATATCAAACATTGCTTGCTTAACCTCTTGCATAGTAACCTCGCCTAATCATATCCATAGCCATGTCATCACTTAAGCGCGAATGGAACAAGTCATGATCATTAAAACCCATTGTAACACCAGCAAGCCCTAAGAAGGACTCGTAATCTTCCACAAAGGCCTCAGCAACTTGATCATTCTCACAAATATTCCCATCCACTTTAGTCACCACATCAATCCGGGTTCGACTGATACGACTCCTAACGACTTTATGAAAATACGCAAAATTAGTGTCCCCCTCTTTTAACAAAATAATCTTAGCTTTGTGCTTCAAAAACCGCTCTTGTTTCCTTTTCCAAGATTATTGTAAAGGAGAATAGGGTGAGGGTTGTACTCTTTTTCCCTTGTCCAAGGTTTTTCCCACTGGGTTTTCTTTGGCAAGGTTTTTTAAGGAGGCAGGCTCATTTGGATTTCCTTTGCTCCTTTCGTGGTGTTGTTGGAAGCTAAAGAGAATGCGTGTCTTCATGTTTGCATCTTGGTTTCTATCCAGTTTACTTGTATTGTAGTTCTAGTTTAGTTAGTGTTTATGTCATTGCATAACCACGTGTTAACATGCTGCCTATAGCATGCGGTTAATGTGGTATCTCAGCCACATTCCTTTGTACTTCAACGTTTTTTTGGTTAATATATTTACCTTGGAAACCCTTTACAAAAAAAAAAACGCTCTTCTAATAATATTACCTCATTAAATGCACCAACAGTCGTAGCTGCTTGTTCACGCAAATCACCATTCGGGTCATTATCCAAGTCAGTTTGGATTTTATCAAGCTCAGACAGTAGCCTCGTGACATTAGAATGAATATTTCCTTTTTCTATAATCAATTTCCGAAGAGGTTTCTTCAACTACTTTTTTTGGTAAAGGGTTACCCTGGTAAATATATTAACCAAAAAAGCATTGAAGACAAAGGAATGAGGCTGACATACCACATTAACCGCAAGCTATAGGAAGCTTGTTAATAAATGGTTATGAAACACCAAGATCTAATACTAATACATACATCTACTATTAGACATAAATGCAACATTAGCAAAAACCAACAAGAAAAAATCTTGAAACCACGCGACCAACTCTTCATTCCAGCAACAACATAATGGAAGCAATGGATCCAAGTAAGGCCGCCTCCTTAAAAAACCTTTACGAGAAAGACCCAATGGGAAAAACCCCGCAAAGATAAAAAGAGTACGACCCTTACCTGACACTTCCATCATGATCAATACACACCTTAGGGATCTTCCAGTCTTCGAGAATAACTAGAGACGCCGAAGAAATCTTCTTGAATTTAAAAGTAAGTAGCTTAAGACGAACCGTGTCATAGATAGCGCTCACGAGCTTAGCTAACGTAAAAAACTTCTTGTTAAAAAGCCTATTATTTCACTCTCTCCAAAGAAAGTAAACCGAATCCGCTAGAACAACCCGAGCATTTATACTAACAACCGTACATCCCTTAGCTAAAGGTCTAATAAACGCCATAATATCAGTCATACGAGGAGAAATATTTTGCATACCACACCTATCTCGCAATTGTAACCAAACCTGAGTAGAATAAGGACATTCAAAGAAGAGATGATTATGCGAGTCAGGAACCTGATTACACAAAGGGCACTTAAGCGAAGATAGATCAACATTAGGGCCAACATCTCATTTCTTAAGGCGATCTTGCGTCTTCAATTTCTGCTTCATAACTAACCACATATGAAGCGCATGTCTAGGAACACAATGCGGAAACCAAACAACATGAAACCAATCAACATTATTAGCCCTCATTAATATAGACTCCCACACAACATCCACAGAAAACGGCCGATTAATACCATTATTGTCCCGCCAAACCATACTATCACTACGGTTATCACAAAGCATTGGGACTGGAATAGAAACAATATTCGGGAATCGATCATACCAATCCAATGGCCATCTCCAAGATCCATTCATAATTAAATCCCTTACCTTGTCCGATAATGCAAAACCTGAATGATTAATATGTCTAACAAAAATAGTATCCCGAATCGGGCATTCAGAAGCCCATTTATCAATCCACATAGAAGTATCTCTACCATCATGAATTTGGTGCCAAAAAAACGGACGAATCATGCTCCTTAACTGAAGAAGCTTACGCCAACACCAACTCACATCACGAATACATGGAACGTCCCATAAAATTATATCTTTCAATTTATAATCATAAATCCAACGCACCCATAGAGAATCTCTTTTAGACAGAATACTCCATACATGTGACGTCATTAAAGCAGCATTAAAATCATCAAGCCTACGTATACCAAGTCCACCTTCATTAAGGGGCTTACAAATAGTGTTCCATGCGACTTTGGCTTTACCCCGCTTCATCTCTCCTTGACACCATAAAAAACCACGCATAATTTGTTCAAGATCATTAATAATTCTAACAGGAAGTATAAGACGTTGAGTAACCTTAAACATAGAAAAACCACTCACATGATGAGACCATCCTGCATTTATAGTCTCCTTAAACCGATCATGCTGAGTCAAAATACTAAAGAACTTGAAAGGCCATGGTTTAGGTTTAGTAATAGTAGGGATGGTAAGAACACCTATAGAATGATCTAAAATACGATATGGTTTAAATATCGAATGAGCACCCACAAAAGACGATCGAAACTCCAAATTAGCCATAACAGGATCAATCTTTCGAAGGAGACCATCCATACCCTTTGGCTTCTGAATCCATATAAAATGTAACCCCGCATGTTGAACATCAGACACCTCAATATTCTCCACACAATCTCTAATCTCTCTCGTTGCAATATCCACCCCCGAAGAACCAACAGAAGAGTCATCAAGCTGCAACGTAGCATCAAAATCCCTTAACAGACACCACGTTCTATCACGAACATAATGCTTATGAATACAAAGATTATGCCAAAACCTACGCCGTTGAGTATACCTATTATGAGCATACATAAAAGAACAAAACACCTCCTTTCTTTCTAGTTTAAGTTATATCCTCGCATGAATAGTTTGGTCATCCTGATTAATCACAACCACTTTAATACAAAGCTTTTTACACCAAGTATAAAATATTTATCGTCCGATCTTTTCGAATTGATTTCAAGTCTAAAGTGCGACTCAATTGTCTTTTGGTGAACAAGAGAATGGTTTGGTTTGGTTATCTAATTAAACTACAAGCAAGTATGAAAATGTCTTGGAGTGAAATTAGAAGGTTTTAAGAATTTAAACTAGAAGCTATTTAGAAAAACTCTTTGTAAAACTTTAAAACTTAAAAACATGTTCTATCGGAATGTTGCAAATCATTTCTATCGGAATGCACCAAAGTCATAACCATCGGAATATCAATCTGAATACCCATCGGAATAACCAAATGTAAAGCTGTCGGAATGTCAAATACAATTCTGTCGGAATATGGTTCTATCGCAATGATCACAATCGGAATGTCCTAGATCGCAATGTCAGATCGGAATAATCCAAATACCTTTGTCGCAATGTCCAAGATCGGAAAGTTGTAAACTAAAATTGGGCAGAGTTTCGTTTCAATGTAACCTTAGTCCCGTCGGAATATGCGATCGCAATGAGCGATCGCAATCCAGATCGGAATAAGGGGGAAGTACAATTTATCGCAAAGTAGAACCCTTGATGGGTTATTGCGATAGAAACCAAAGCCCAATCGGAATGTGCAATACCCAATATTGCGATGAAAACAAGCAATAGTAATCCGAAATTGGTGGTAAGCTCAAAACTCAATAAGCACATACAATAAGGTAACTTATCTGAAACTTAAACAACTTAAAAAGCTTAAATTTGACAACTTCTTAAACATAAAAGATCATAAACTTTATGAAAGGAACTTTAAAGTGACTAAAACCTTTGAGAAATCCGAAAATCAATAAGCTAAAACTTGAAATAAGCCAATAAGCATAAAGAGCTTATAGCTTATACGTGAGTGAGCTTATGTAGGAATAAAAGAAATGAACTTTCTAACCACACAACCTCAAATTCAATCACGGATCATGAAGGATTCAGATCAAAAGCAAAGTTTCGGATTAAGAAATAAGCAAAAGTCAAGAAATGTAGAAGGAGATTAAAGAACACAAAGCTTAAACTTAACTTTTGATTAAAGAAACTCAAATACAAAGATTAATGAAAGCTTAAAAGGAAGGAAGGATGAAAAACTTAGTGAGAGAAAGTTTAGAACTTTCTCTCTCTAAAAAACTAGAAAGGAAAAATTAAAAGTGCAACTAGCTAACCACCCTCCTAATGTGATTTGGAGGGTATTTATAGGGAAATGGGAAGTGCATGTGTGGTGCTTCCTTCTTTCTTTTCTTCTCGACTCGATTTAATTCTTTGTCTTTTCTCGACGTCGTCTCGGGATTTGAACTTGTCTTAATAATTTTTCTTCTTTAATTTAGACTTGAGTTCTTCGACTTCATTAAACTTCCGTCTTTAGACTTTTTCTTCGATAAATCTTCAGAATAGGTCTTGGACATCCGTTCTTTAAACACTCTTGATCTCTTGACTTCGTATTTTCTCGTTTTCTTCGATAAAAGCCCGTGAAAGCCCGTGTTTTCTTTCTTTTTCATCTTTTGGTCCTAAAACACAATAAAAACACAAACCACGCATAATTCCGACTTTTACGACATAAAATACACGTTTTGGTCTTGTTATTATTGGAAATAAGTGGTAAAAGGATAAGTGTTTTCACACTTATTAAATCCCCTACACTTGACCATTGCAATGCCCTCATGCAATGCATTAATTTTAAAGCACGATTTACATTTTTCATCATAAATATCCTATCTTGGCCTTTATTAAATACTAAACATTTAAGGAAAATAAGAAGACAGAAAACAAGTATAGAAATCAGATACTTACATTGGTTTTAGGCTGCCATGAACATTTATCATCCTCAAGTTTCACGTTCCCCATACCAAACTTAAAAACGAGATCATTGTTATTATAAGTTAGTAAACTAACACGAATTCATGTGGGCTAATTATTCACTTAGACTCCCTTATTCCTAGGTGTATCTCTTATATTTTATTTTTGTCTTGAATGATCACGAGGATTCATTGTTTGACTTATTTCGATAGTTATTTAGGCCGAAAATAAAGTGGGACGATTTAATCAATAGTTAGCTAAATGACAAAATCTTTTAAAACTGCTTCTCGGGACCTCATAAAGTTCATATCTTGGCATAACTCACTTCACGATTTGAGACCTTTCTCGGACCGATATTTGGCAGCGGCTTCATACTTCAAATCTTTTGAGAGACGTTCTTGAAATTATGGTCTTCTCTTCATAACAGGAATTTCTTCACTTGAAGTTTTTGAGAGATTCTTCATACTTGGACCACGACTTCTTCGTTTTTCTCCAATCTTTAATTTGGACTTTGATATACAACGATCCGCCTCCTTTTAAGACTTGGATCTATTTATCCTCATACCTTGTTAGGGTCTTTTCGGATAGACTTCTCCATGATCTTTAGGGGAGTACTTGCTTTTCGTTGTGTCTCGATCCTTCATATTGATTTTCGACAAATGATTCTTCACATCACTTTTTGGATCTTTAGCAACAAACTGTAGCCCTCATGCCTTGTTAGGGCCTTTTCGGACTCGCCAATCTTCGCATCCCGCTTCAATAAGTTATGCCTTGGCTATGAACTCTAATTAATACCGAGCAAATTTTAAATGATCTTGTGCTAGAAGCTAAGTAACTTTTCAAATCGTACAACCTTATTTATTGCAGATAAATTAATTAACAAGCGATGGGAGAGCTCATAATTAACTCACATAAATTCACGAAAGAATACCAAACTTATAATTGACTCTATCATCTCTCGTTCTCCATAGTTTAAAATCTCAAGGAATGAGACTCGTGGATGCTTAGCCTATTAAATCAAAGTTTTGGGTTTTCGAGTCATCTATAGGATCTTGCAAATTCTTAGACTTTTTCAAGTTTAGAAATCGCATTTTAAAGTTCCCTTCATAAACAACTCTCTAGGATCAATTATAGGAACTTGCGAAAAGTTCTTGTTCTTAACCCGTGAGAGTTAAGACTTTCGCGTTTTAAAGTTCCCTATATAAAAGCCTAGCAAAACTTGACTTAAACATGTTAAGGATACTAAACTTACATAAGTAAACTCGGGTTGAGTCAAAATATTCACGACTTTGAAAAATTTAAAACCACTTTATTGAAAATTTATTCTAGCAAGGAAAGAAAATAACCTTAACAAAGGAAAATACAACTATACAACTAGGCCAAAATAGATTAAAAATTTTGAAAAACGTCGAAAAATCAAATTTTCCGGTTAAAATAAGGGCAAATTCATGGAAAAGACCATTTACTTCGATAGAAGTCCCCCTACACTTGATATAAACATTGTCCTCAATGTTTAAGCATGTTGGAGTAAACTCCCCTACACTTATGACATTGTGCACTTTGTTTAAATCTTGCTAAGGAAAGGACAACTATAGTGATTTCAATGTGAACATATAGAATATGAAAAATTGAATCACGACAGTTTAGGATAGAACCAGGAAGACGGGTACACGGAATCACGGTTTGTCAAAAGTCATCGAGGTGCTCTTTGGAGCTTGAATCCCTGCACAAAATAAGAAACAAGACAACAACACATACGGGGCTCCCCCCTACACTTATTATGAAAGCGGTAAAGGAAAGATCACGGGTTGCCTCCCGAGAAGTGCTTGTTTTTTATAACCGAGTCACGAGCCTGACTCGACCCAAATTTATTTCATGGGAAACGTGGTGAGGGATGGAATCATCTCTTGAGAGATGTCCTCACCAAAGTACAGCTTCAAACGCTGGCCATTCACCTTAAACTTGGGCCCATTTGGCTGAGAAAGCTCAATGGTGCCATATGAAAGACTTTGGTGACGGTGAATGGACCAGACCAGCGGCTCTTCAACTTTCCCGAGAAGATCTTCAACCGAGAGTTAAAAAGTAAGACTTGATCACCAATGTGGAACTCTCAGTTCTTGATTCTTGCGTCATGGATGATCTTGGTCTTCTCCTTGTATATCAGTGAGTTCTCGTAAGCTTCATTCCTCAGTTCGTTGAGCTCGTTGAGTTGAATCTTGCGAAGATCACCGGCTTTGTTGATGTCGAAGTTAGCCCACTTCAAGGCCCAATACGCCTTATGTTCCAGCTCGATGGGGAGGTGGCATGCTTTCCCATACACAAGACGATAAGGTGTACAACCAATCGGAGTCTTATATGCGGTACGGAAAGCCCACAGAGCATCATCTAACTTATCGGCCCACGCGGCACGATGCTCTCCCACAGTACGTTCCAGAATTCGCTTCAATCCACGGTTGGAAATCTCGGCTTGCCCATTGGTTTGGGGATGATAGGCGGTGGAAAGATGATGATTAACACCATACTTAGCCATGACTCTTGCAAATTGATCATTGCAAAATGAGTCCCGCGGTCACTAATTATAGCACGAGGAACACCGAATCGAGCAAATAGTTGCTTCAAAAAAATCACAACCACCCTCGCATCGTTCGTAGGAAGAGACTTAGCTTCAACCCATTTGGATACGTAGTCAACGGCCACGAGGATGTATTTGTTCCCTTTGGATGATGGAAATGGCCCCATAAAGTCGATGCCCCATACGTCAAAGATTTTACATTCTTGTATGAAATTTTGAGGCATCTCATCTTTATGTGTGATCTTGCCTTGTCTTTGGCAAACATCACAATGCTTAACCATTTCGTGAGAGTCACGATAAATGGTGGGCCAATAGAATCCAGAGTCAAACACTTTCTTAGCTGTGTAGTTGGGACAAAATGACCACCAGTGGGTCCTTTATGGCAAGCATCAAGGATTTGCAAAGCTGCCGGTCCATCAACACATCGACGAATGATCAGATCAGCACATTGTTTGAATAGATAAGGGTCATCCCAGAAGTAAGTCTTAACATCTTTAAAGAACTTCTTCTTTTCTTGGGATGTTAACCCTTTGATGAGAATACCACCCGCTAAGTAGTTTGCAATGTCTGCAAACCACGGGGTGTCATCAAGATTGGACTGAATAGACATTAAGGTCTCAATGGGAAAAGAGTCACTGATTTCTTGGTTTGGATAATCCCTTTGATACGGATCCTCAAGTCTACTCAGATGATCCGCTGCTAGGTTTTCGGCTCCCTTTTTGTCACGAATTTCAATGTTGAATTCTTGAAGGAGCAGAACCCAACGAAGAAGTCTTGGCATAGAATCTTGCTTAGTCATCAAGTACTTCAACGCAGAATGGTCGGTATAGACGATTGTGGTGGAAAGGACAAGATAGGGGCGGAACTTCTCAAAAGCATACACTACAGCTAAAAGCTCTTTTTCGGTAGTGGTATAAGACAATTGATCCCCCGTCATTGTCTTGCTAGCATAATGGATTGGTTGGAAGTGTTTGTTCAGTCTTTGGCCCAAAACCGCTCCAATAGCAAAGTCGCTAGCATCGCACATCAATTCAAAAGGTAGCTCCCAATTAGGGGTGACTAAGACCGGTGCCTTAGTTAGCTTATCCTTTAGAAGATTGAAGGCTTCAATACATTTTTGGAAAAGATAAAAGGAGTATCTTTTTCCAAGAGGTGGGTCATCGGGTGAGCGATTTTAGAAAAATCTTGAATGAATCGACGATAGAAGCCCGGATGACCCAGAAAACTTCTCACACCCTTCACGGTTGAAGGTGGAGGTAATTTGGCTATGACATCCACTTTAGCACGGTCCACTTCAAGACCGACTTTTGATATTTTGTGTCCTAGCACAATGCCTTCTTTTACCATAAAATGGCATTTTTCCCAATTTAGAACAAGGCGAGTGTCTTCGCACCGCTTAAGCATACGTTCTAAATTGGCAAGGCAGGAAGAGAATGAATCACCATAGACCGAGAAATCATCCATGAAGACTTCCATAGTTTCTTCAACCATGTCATGGAAGATAGCCATCATACACCTCTGGAATGTCCCAGGAGCATTGCACAAGTCGAAAGGCATTCTTTTGTAAGCAAATGTTCCATAAGGACAAGTGAATGTGGTTTTCTCTTGGTCATGGGGATCGATGGGTATTTGAAAATAACCCGAGAAACAGTCTAAAAAGCAGTAATAGTCATTACCCGCTAGACGTTCAAGCATTTGGTCCATGAAAGGAAGGGGAAAATGATCCTTTCTCGTAGCATCATTGAGTTTGCGATAGTCTATACAAACTCTCCACCCTGTAACGAGACGAGTAGGAACTCGTTGTTTTCATTGGGAACAACGGTGATTCCGCCTTTCTTAGGCACACAATGGACGGGACTAACCCACGGTGAATCTGAGATAGGATAGATCATGCCCGCATCAAGAAGTTTGATAACCTCTTTTTTGATAACGTCATGGATCTTAGGATTCACCCTTCGTTGGCTTTGAATAGTGGTTTTAAAGTCGTCCTCCATGATAATTTTATGTGTGCAAAAGTGAGGATCAATTCCACGAATATCAGAGATTTTCCAAGCAATCGCTTTCTTATGATTCTTCAGCACGGCGATAAGTCGGTATTTTTCTTCTTCTTTCAGGTCCTTTGCGATGATGACCGGTAACTTCTTGTTGTCTTCAAGGAAAACGTACTCGAGATGAGGAGGTAGGTCCTTAAGCTCAAGAGTAGGAGGATCCTCAATAGATGGTGTAACTAACGATGGATCATCATTAATCACCTCTTTAGGAGAAGGAGGAGAAAACGGGTCTTCATTGAGAAGTTTCTCAATTGTACGAATGTCTTCATCCCAATCGGTGGGAGAATCATCATACTTAAGATCGAGAGGACCCAAGCTAGCTTCAAAATCATCCAAGTCACTGTCTCCAAAAGGAGTTAATGACGGAGCAACTGAGGCAACGATCTCAACATTGGGTAGAGAAGAGAGAAAACTTTTGCAAGCATCATGAAAGTGTTCTTCACAAGCCTCATCGAGAACATTAATAGCATTAACACTCTCATATGAATAAGGTTTCTTAGAAATATTACCCATGTTGAAGACAATTTTATCGTCACCAACTCTCATGATTATTTCGCCTGCAGCTACATCAATGAGAGTGCGACCGGTCCTGAAGAAGGGACGTCCAACGATTAATGGAACACGGGATCCATCTCATAGTCAACGACAACAAAATCCGCCGGGAAGGTGAATTTGTCAACGCCAACGAAGGCGTCTTCGGCTATCCCACTGGATAAGCAACCGTACGGTTAGCTAATTCCAAAGTCATTTTGGTGGGGACTAGCTCGGGGAGAGATAATTTCTTCCAAACACTTAAAGGCATTAAGTTTATACTAGCACCTAGATCGGCTAGGGACATGCAATTCTCTACTCCCGGGAAGTTGCAAGGAATCAAGAAGCGACCCGGATCACCAAGTTTGGTGGGCAATTTCCTTAAGAGAACGGCGGAGCAATTCTCATTAAGTTGGGTCTGAGAAATGTCAAGAAGCTTCTCCTTGTCACTAAGAAGATCTTTAAACATCTTCGCGTATTTAGGCATGTGAGCGAGAGCCTCAGCAAAGGAGATGTTAAAATTTAATTGTTAAACATTTTGAGAAAGTTTGAAACCTGAATATCATCCTTGATCTTTTACTTCTCTTTCCTCAACCTTGAAGGATAAGGTATATCGGATGAAGAGGAAGGATTTAGGGGGGTAGGATCACTCACAACCACGGGTGGTGGGGGAATGGGGGTAGAAGGCAAAGGAGGTGAGGAAAGTTGCTCTTGTTCCTTGTTCACAATCACGGTTAGAGGTGTAGGAAGCTCGGGTTCCGTATAACCGTTTCCACTACGAGTGGTGATTGCTTTCATCTCCCCTCTTGGATTCGCAACGGTGTTACTCGGAAGAGTACCCGAAGAAGAGGGTTGATTACCTTGGAAGAGCGAACCTAACATATCACGTAAATTATCCGCTTGGGTGCTAAAAGAGTCTCTCATGTCAGCACGAATATCATTGCTCTGTTTCACCATGTCATTCCTTAGCTCGGCTCGAATATCTGATAGGTGTGTAAACACCCATCCTTTTTACCACTTAATTACAATAATAACCGAGCCAAAACGTGTATTTTATGTATTTTATGTCGGAATTATGCGTGGTTTGTGTTTTTGTTGTGATTTAGGACGAAATTGTGAAAAGTGGAGAAAACATGGGCAATCACGGGCTTCTATTGAAGAAAAAGATGAAAGACGAAGTCAAGAAGTCAAGAGTGCAAAAAGAACGGAAGTCCAAAACCAATTCTGAAGATTTTTCGAAGAAAAAGTCAAAAGACGGAAGTTTACTAAAAGCCGAAGAACTCAAGTCTTATTTATTGAAGAATTTAAAAGACGAGTTTAAAGAAATCCCGAGCCAAAAGTCATTAAAGTCCAAGATTAACAAAAGATTAAGAAGGGAAGGACTTAATGGTGCAATTAAGAAGAAATGAAGGAGGGGATGAAGCTTCCTAAGCATTCCTTAATCCTCCCCTATATATAGTCATTAGGATTCAGCTTTTCATTTTTGTTGGCTAGAGTGACACTAGTTCTTCCACCTTTTAATTACTTGCTCTTTAAATTTATGTCAATTTAAATACTTGTCTTGTGACAATCCGTCAATTTATGGTTGATATTTTATTCTCAATATTTATTTAAAAATATTATTTTTAATGTTATAATAAGAACTCACTTATTTTTGGGAAGAAATTTGGATTTACGTCTTGAAGTAACATCGACTACGTCTAAACCGGAGGATTCAACGTTACGTGCTTACGTTTACATACACCGTTTTTGGTGACAGTCCGACATTTCAGAAAATAAATTTATCCGTGAATATTATTTTGAGATTTTAAATTTGTGTTGGTTCATAAACTCACAAATTTACGAGAAGAGATTAGGACTTATGATTTTATTTTTACGTCCTTTACGACTAAACCGGAAACCCTGGGATTAGGTATTTACGTTTTCGAACTCCGTTTTTGGTGAGACAATTTTTATTAGATTCGTTTTGTGCCGTTGATTCATAATTTATAAAAACGTTTTTCGTAAAACGACCCGAGGGCACGCAAATCGAGGAAACTAGAATCGAGGAATACCCGTAAATAAATGGGGATGAGACAAAATAACTTTTGCCCCACCCCCATATATGGGACGGCCAACACATTACTTATGTGTCAAATGGTGGCAAGTAAACTAACACTTGTCCATTAGCTTCAAAATGAAGCTTACACACATCACAAAACCACCTAAACCAAAACCATTTGTTCATTCTCACCATGCAAAACAAGCTTGAAACTCTCTCATCTCTCCCCTTTGATGCCGTCCACTTCTCCTCCATCAACCACCATCATTGATCAAATTTAACCACAAAATCCTATGCTATTCATACATATGATGATGCCCTTTTGAAGCTCTCTTGAATGGTGGTGATTATAACATCCATGGAGGAGTTTCCATGGAGTCTTGGGGCTGATTTTCCACAAGGTGTTCATGAAGAATGGTTGTCTTGAAGATGGTCTTGGTTCATCACAAGTTTCTCCATCAAAATCCATGTTTTGATCACAACCTACATCAACTTGGTGGTATAAAGATTGTCCTCCTCATCCTCTTGTTATTTTTGATTATGTAATCTTGTATTTCTTTTGTTTATGTATATGTATATGATGATGAATGATGATTAAAAGTATTGTGTGGGGATTTGGTGTTGATAAACATGCTTAAAAAGATGAAAAACTATAAGAAACAAGGTTAAAATCTTGCTTAATTTAGATGGCTGTATAAAACAGTAAAGAATCATATGATAAACTGGTAAAATGACTTGAATAGATTGATATACAGTAAGCTATGGGTCTTGTACACATGTGAGAGTTGGCCATGCAATGAAATCATTGTAATGAGTGAGATATGATCAAAACAAGTTTAAAGTACAAATCTGAGTTCACTGTTTTGGACGATTTTTAGAAAATACTTAGAGGATGATTCATCAGTAGCTATAGTAGAGTTAAATGGAGCACATATCATTTAGTTTTTGTCATAAACATTTGAGCTTCTATCTCCATATAGAACTCTAGATATGGCAGTTTTGGTGAACATGAAAATAAAAATCAGATTTTGGAAATTAAAGTATAATAGTATTATATAAGCACTCAACTAAAAATAGTATAAAAAATGAATTAAAACCCACTAACTTATATAATACATTTATATAAATATGTACAATGATAAATAAATGATAAATTTTATAAAAATGGTAATTTGATAAGTTTTATAAGTTATAAAACTATAAACATGATTTTTACGACTTTTTCGGCTATTACCGTAAAATTAACGATTTTGCTAAATAAAACTTAAACGGTTGGACCCGTCTAATGTAAAGTTTATAAAACTCATATACTGATATATAAACATATATAACAAGTAAAAACGGATAAAACCCGAACTATATAACATACGGACATTAACGGACTAAGTTAACGTTATTGGACTAATAATACAACAAAATGGGCTAAAACACTTATAAACTTATTTATTGGGCTTAACCCATTTAGGCCCAACATGTAAAATGTATATACTGATAATACAAGTATAAAATGGAGTAATACAATTTAAAGAACTTATAATAAGTTTATTGGACTTAAAATATGTAAATAGGTAAAACTAGTAAACTAGTATAAAGGTTATCGACACATAACACTAAAATGAGTAAACGAGAATATATAAACCCACTGGATCATCATATATATAAAATCATCATATGTATACATAATTGTTATTTTTATAAAGTCATTGGACAAGAGTCTAAGACAAGTATTATTTGTCTAGGTTTCCGTGATTGAAGCACGTACCGTACGTCCGAATTGCCGATAACCCGCCTTCCCACATCAACGTGAGTTCATAGTCTCGCACTCTTTTAAATGTTTTATGAAAGTTTTATAAACCCGCGAGGGAGATAACATGTTAGTTTTTATAAAATAGGACACCATTTGTCCCGATTGTTTGTTTACTGATTTGGACCCGAATGATTGTATGACCCGATTGTATAACCCGATAAATGATTAAAGGACCCGATAGATGAAATTAAATGGATTATTAAAGTTAGGTTATGTCACTAAAAGTCCCATTAGCATGAATTGTGAACTACCGGGAGTTGGTAGACGCTTATGCATATGATAGTACTATTTGGGGACGATCACCCCAGTTCGCGCCTTGACGGTTGATTCCCGTCGTGCCACATTGATTGGTAAGCTAATTTGTGTATGAGAAGATTTCCATAGCGTGACCTTTGTGACGACACGCTAATTTAGATGGGCAAATTGAGTATCGGGTTAGCTACCCGTTGTTTGTTTTAGTAAGGTAACAATGTCATGCGGCTTATAATAATCCAAGATAACGAAATACTACTATACGCACCGAATTACGATGTATTGCCTGACTAGCAATACGGGGTCATACTATTGATATTATGTTCGTGTTTTGGTTTTCATAACCATAATCATATAACGGTTTTTATTTAACTTTATACAACGTCATAAGACGTATTGTATGATGTTTTTACGACATTGGCTCGTATAATGATTTTAAGGCAAATGCCTATATTATGATTTTCGATAAGGATTTGTATAAAAATGACTTTGGCTATTTTATGGCCTATTATAATGATTTGTACGAAATGATTTTTGGTAATAATTTTATACCAAAGTTATATTGATGGAATTTATTAAACTCTATGAATTCACTCGGCGTTATCGCTGACCTTTTCTTTTAACATGTTTTATCTCAGGTACTTGAAGGTAATTCTCGGAAAGACAACAAGAATTCATGGCCCGCACTTAAACAATAATTTCCATTCAAATACTTTGTAAAACTTTGTATGAAATAATATGACTTGGGACCTATGTAACTTTGATATTTATGAATGTAAATGCTTTTATTATTAAACGACGCGATTTTTATGCGTTGTCTATGATGTGAGTAATGTGCTATCCCGTAACACCAACGAGTCTTCCGCTGTATTGAGTTATATAAATTTGGGGGTGTTATAGTTTGGTATCAGAGCTCTCGTTATAGAGAACGAAAGATTTTTAAAACCAAGGTTTTGAATAAAACATTTCAAAATCTTTTAACTATAAACATTTTTCTAAAAATGTCTAAAAATCTTTTGACTATAACGGTGCCGAAGAATTCTCGAGTTACCGACAAGGCCAGACTGAGAAGTGTTATTTTAATATATATATATATATATATATAACTTGGATTATATATATATATATATATATATATATATATATATATATATATATATATATATATATATATATATATATATATATATATATATATATATATATATATATATATATATATATATATATAGGAGTGGGGTAAAATAAAACAAAATTTAAAATAAAATAAATGAGGTGGAACCACATGTTGCCATGTGTCCCCCTCTTTTTTAAAAAAAAATGGTGTACTTTTGTTATTTTAGAAACTTTAGGGGCATTTTTTCAATTTTTACCGAAACTATTTATAGTTCTTTTTCATCTAATTTTTTTAGTTCTTCTTCTTCTTCGGTTTATCTTAAACTGATAAACCCTAACCACCAATAACCACCAATCGGAACTATCGTCGAGATCACCGTCACAAACCACCGTAACCAACTTCCGTCATCACCGTAACTGTAACCACCGTATCTCTAACCACTGGTTATTGATTCATTATGTTTACTGAATCTTCGTTCAGTAGTGTTGCGTCGTCATCATCATCATCATCATCTTCTGGTGTTTTTTGTAAGTTTTTATCATGGCGTTTTTTTAATACTCTTTATATTAGCTGCATTGTAGTTTAGTTACTTTTAAACTCTTTAGTTCGTACCGCATTATATGTATGTTTTACTGAATTACATTTTTAAGGTTGATTATATCAGATATTGATTAGAATTCAGATTGATCATAATAGAGATTGATATGTTATTGATGCACATAGGCTTGATTTTAAGTCGAGGTTGTTTTACTGCATAATAGGTATTTTTACTGAATTACTGTTTTTAAGCTGATTATATCAGATATTTATTAGAATAGAGATTGGTTAAAATTGAGATTGATCAGAATAGAGATTGATATGTTATTTGATGTACATAGGCTTGATTTTATAGTGGATGTTGTTTTTACTGCATAATAGGTATGTTTTACTGAATTACAGTTTTTAAGCTTTTTGTTTCAGATATTTATTAGAATAGATATTTATTAGATTTGAGATTGATCAGATTAGAGATTGATATGTGATTGATACACATAGTCTTGATTTTATAGTGGAGGTTGTTTTACTGCATAATAGGTATTTTTTACTGAATTATTATTTTTAAGCTGATTATATCAGATATTTATTAGAATAGAGATTGGTTAAAATTGAGATTGATCAGAATAGAGATTGATATGTTATTTGATGTACATAGGCTTGATTTTATAGTGGATGTTGTTTTTACTGCATAATAGGTATGTTTTACTGAATTACAGTTTTTAAGCTTTTTATTTCAGATATTTATTAGAATAGATATTTATTAGATTTGAGATTGATCAGATTAGAGATTGATATGTGATTGATACACATAGTCTTGATTTTATAGTGGAGGTTGTTTTACTGCATAATAGGTATTTTTTACTGAATTACTGTTTTTAAGCTGATTATATTAGATATTTATTAGAATAGAGATTGGTTAAAATTGAGATTGATCAGAATAGAGATTGATATGTTATTTGATGTACATAGGCTTGATTTTATAGTGGATGTTGTTTTTACTTCATAATAGGTATGTTTTACTGAATTACTTTTTTTAGGTTGATTATATCATGAATTTATTAATATAGAGATTGATTAAAATTGAGATTGATCAGAATAGAGATTGATATGTGATTTGATGTTCATAGGCTTGATTTTATAGTCAAGGTTGTTTTACTGCATTATAGGTATTGTTTATTGAATTATGGTTTCAGGTTTTGTTAAAAGTTTTATATTTTACTGAATCCTTCATAGTTTTTTTTTTATTTTTCATCATTTTATGGTTTTTTTTGTTTTTATTTCTTATTTAACTTATATCATTTATCTAGCTTACTTTTTTATTATTTTTTATTTTTGCAGCGGCAGATGATTATGAAACAATTACCGTACGAGATCATGTAGGTTACTATAAAGTTGGTATAGATGGCACTAGGACTTGGTTTCCTGATGAGTTACCACATGGTCAAGTACCTATAGTAGGATGTCAATTTGTTTCAATTGATCAAGCGTACAATTTCTATGTAGCTTATGGGAAAAAGGGTGGGTTTGATGTTAGGAGAGGTGGAGAGTACAAGGCAGTAGGTTATGATATTCCGACAACAAAGTATTTACTTTGTAGTAGAGAAGGTTTTCTTCAACCTAAAGATAAAGCTAGTGTTGATAATGTAGATGTTGATTTACCAGAAAATGGTGTAGTTGAAGATGGCGGTGGTAGTGGTGATTTTCAAAGGTTTAGAGATATTAAGAAAAAGCAAATTAGGAGGAAGCCTACGTTTAGGTGTGGGTGTTTGGCGTCAATTCTTATTAAGAAAAAAGGAAAAATCTTTGAGGTTATTAGTTTCACAAAGGGTCATAATCACCCTCTTGTAGCTGAAAGAGACATGATTTTTATGAAGAATTCGAGGAATGTGGGTTATACAAAGCAGCATTTCCTCTATCAAGTTTCGAATGCAAATTTTGGTCCTGCTATAGGGTTTAGATTGATGAAACAGCTTCACGGTGGGTTTGATAACGTTGGTGTAACAGTTGATGACTGCAAGAATGAAAAAAAGAAGATTACTGTTTTTATTCGTGATCAAGACGCTCAGATGGCTGTAGAGAAGCTGATTAGTCGAAAACTTCACTCCCCTGGTTTTTTTGTCAAACATTTTAAAGGTGGTTATTTCTTCTATTATCTGAGTTTTTTTTCTAGTAAATTAATCTTTTTAGATTTTACTGCATCATGTTTTATAACTTAAAACATAAACCTTGATGTTTCATTTTTTTTACTGAATTAACCATATATTTTAATGCATTTAGATATTATCAAGTAGTTTTTATAATTAGTTTCTAATTTTTTTAGGTCCTGATAATCGCTTGGCTGGTCTATTCTGGGTTGATGAAGAAGGTATCAGAAACTTTGCTACGTTCGGTGACATAGTTTCTTTTGATGCGACTTTTCAATCTAACAAGTATAAATTTTTTTCTTTTTTATCTCCAAAAATTATTTTTTTTAGTTTATTATGTTTTTTAATTTGTTATTATGTTATTTAACTGTAGGTATCAAATGGTTTTTGTTCCCTTTACTGGTATCAACCATCATAACCGCTGTATTACATTTGCTGCTGCTTTGCATGCCGATGAGAGTGCGTTAGCTTACATATGGTTGCTTAAAGAATTTAAAGAAGCGTTTGGTAAAGCTCCAGAAGTTGTCATCACAGACCAAGATCCGTCAATGAAGATTGCAATAGCTGAAGTTTTTTGCAATACAGTTCACCGCTTTTGTATGTGGCACATTATGATGAAATTGGGCACGAAGGTATTTTATCTTAAAAAAAAATTTCAGCTAATGCACCATAATGCACCATAATGCAGTAAATATGTAGTAAATCTTGTAAAATATTCACTATAATGCACCATAATGCAGTAAATATGCACTATAATGCATTTCATGTTTACTTATAATTATTTTGTTTTTTTATTATAGGTGGGTGCTGAACTATGTAATAGAACAGATTTTAAGAGACGTATTTCTGACATTGTGTGGACAGAACAAATTACGCCTGAGGTTTTTGAAAGAGAATGGAATTGTATGATAAATGAATTTCATCTTGGCGAGAACAAGTGGTTGGCTGACATGTTTGATCTGAGGCAAAGTTGGATACCTGCGTATTTGAGGCATGTTCCTATGGCTGGTCTAATGCGTACAACTTCAAGATCGGAAAGTGAAAATCATTTCTTTGGAAAATGGACCAACCCACGTCTTACTCTTATTGAATTCTTAAGCCATTATGACACTGCTATCGAGTATCAAAGGTATATTGAAAGGAAAAATGATCATGATTCAAGATATAAAACGCCAGCTTTCAAAACAGACCTTCAAATGGAGAAAGAAGCTTGCAAGTTATTTACTAGAACCATTTTCTTCGATGTGTAAGATGAAATGTTTAATTCATACAAGTATTGTATTGCTATGTCTGTTGTGGAAAATGGCAACACTGAAAGATATTCTGTTCGTGATAGCCAGTATCATATCTTTAAGGGTTCAGATGAGTTTCCTATTTATCAGGTATGTTCATCTTTACTGCATTTCAGTGTATTTGTTTTCTGCAAATGTATCATTTTACTGCATTTCAGTGTATTTGTTTTCTGCAAATGTATTATTTTACTGCATTTCAGTTTATTTGTTTTCTGCAAATGTATTATTTTACTGCATTTCACTTTATATATGATTGCAAAACAATATATATGACTACTAATACTTTTTTTTTATTATTATAGGTTGAGTTTTGTAAGTCTGAGATAAAGCTTGAGTGTAGCTGTAACCGTTACGAGTCGTACGGTCTTCTTTGTCGTCATGCATTCTATGTTCTCAGAATGAATGATGTAAAGGAGTTTCCACGAAAGTACTTACATAAACGGTGGTTAAAGAATGTAAAGCCTTCAAGTTCTGCTCGTCGCATGGTCAGTGGTGTATCAGATGCAGTGCAGACTGAAGTCACAGAATTGTATCATATTTTTGAATCTACTATTGATCGGTTGGTGCACAAGGTTGATAATTTGCATATTTTCAAAGATAAGATGAAAGAGTTGCTCAAGCAAGCAGAAATTGATGTACCAGTGGTCCCAAAAATGAATAACAAAGCTGCGATTTGTGCATTGCTGGGTGTCAATGAGCCTGAAAATGAGAATGATAAAGTTCTAAATCCAAATCTTAGGAGAGCGAGAGGTCCAGGATGCTTTTCTAGGTTGAAGCCTGTAACTGAAGTCACAGCTAAAGAACTTAGTAAGAGGAGGAGTTGTGGTGTATGTGGTGAAAAAGCAGGACACAATAAAAGAACTTGCACAGGTTGAGAGCCAATCTTCAAGCTACTTCGAATCAACACATTTCTCCCAAGAATCAAGCTGTTTTACCTAGAAGATCTGGTTGAGATCAAATACTCCAAAATAAGTACTCTATTTTGGATCAAATTCTTCAAAATAAATTGTAAAAAAAATGAGAATGAGATACAGGAAGTCTAGAAATAAATGCAAAGGTTTAGGTTTTTTCAAAAGTGTATTGTAATGCAGTTACTTTTACATTTTAATGCAATGACTTTTAATACTTGATGATTTACATTGTGATGTAGTTATTTTACATATAATTTATCTATTATACTACATTTCAGTATAATTTAATGCATTAAAACTAATTTATTATAGATAACTATGATGCAGTAAAAATATACAATATGATATCGTATGATACAGTTATATCTTTTACTGCATTGTGATGCAGTTAACGTCTACCGCATTTCAGTAGAGTTTTACCAAATCATATAGATAAATTTTTAATAAAATGTTGTATTTTTTGTAATTTATCAAGTAATGCTATAAAATTTCAAATATTAATGCAGTAAAAATAACTACTCATGACAACTTCCACTCCATTCATATGCTATAACTTTTTTTTTAACTTTACTGCATCTGATGTATTATAGCTAAACTATGATGCAGTAAAATATGCTCAGTAATGCATTAAAAATATACATTATGATATCTTATGATACAGTTAAATTTAACTTTACTGCATTTTAGTAGAATTTTATCAAATGATATAGAAAAACTGTAATAAAATTTCAAATTTTAATACATTAAAACTAATCCATCATGACAACTGCCACTCAATACATATTCCATAACTTTTTTATATAACTAAAATATGCAAAGTAATGCAGTAAAATATACACAGTAATGCAGTAAAAATATTCATTATGATATGGTAATTGGTAAAGAAAAACCTTCATGTTTACAAGTTATTGGAAGAAAAAACAATTAGAAATTCAATTCAAAAGATTTAAAACTGAGATCTCTATTTATCAAGTTTCTCGACGGTAGTATTGAATTTCTTCCACAAGGCTTTATCATATCTGACATCATGCTCCTTTATAATCTTTGAAATTTTTGGCTTCTTCCTGAAGTATGCTTGTGCTTCTTTCAACAAACTTGCTTTTTTGACATTAATGTCCATCAGAAGGATTTTGGCCAAGTACTTGGCACGAAGCATCTTCAATTGTGCTTTCTGAATTGTTCCTTCTTTCTTCAAAGGTTGTAAAAAGTTTCCTTCACCTAGATATGTTTCTAAATGCCTCATAACGAATACACCACAATCGACATTATTGGATTTTGTTTTCCAATCAAAATCAATAATGCTAGGCTCAGAAACTAGAAAGTCAGCGCATTTTGGATGATGTTGCGTCTCCAAGTAATTTATAAAAGAATCAATCTGTGAAAATTTAAAATAAAATGTATGAGATACAGCTTTGTAATGCACTATTTTAAAAAAAATGATGCAGTAAAATTATCAATATTATTCACAAGGTATAGGAAACATATAAGTTTGATGTTTAAAAATAGCACCATAATGCTTTAAGTATTAGATAAAAGTAGACTTACCAGAGCATATGGGAAAGAACCATATATTGTTTCTATATCATCGATGCCATAATCTATGTTATCAATTATGTCTATTTCAGCGGTCTTCATATTGAAACAGATTACATAGAAATGGTTTGATGAATCTTTCGATATCTTTATTGCAGGAAAGAATACCTGTAGATATTTTTGTTATCATTAATCAACTTCATTCTATAGAACATCACAATTATATCATTTTATTCTCATAATTAATCTACTTACCAAATGAACATCGTTAAAATTCTTCCGTTTTGCTTCAGTTAAAACCAAACGAATATTTTGATCAAAAACTTGCATTCTTTCTTCAATAGTCTTCCCCGAATCAACAGTGTAATTAGACTGTTTTTAGTAAATGCAAAACGTTATGTATATCATAATGTAAAACGTTACATATAAAAAAAAATTATATAATTGAATTACTTACAAGCATTCCTGTATGACAATATACATTTCCATCGTCTGATAGCTTGTCTCTGTGTTGTTCCTCGTGATTTTGAACAATAGACCATAAGTCTAATATGAGTGAAGCAATTTCTATTTTAGGGTACAGGCTCAAGAAAAAAACACCTTCAACTCCAACTCTTTTATTCATCTTGAAAATATTCTCACTGTACAATATTTCAGACAAGGTAATATATATAATGCTGTGATACCAAACCTATTGAATCAAACCTACGGAATCATCTAGAATCAGACAAATTAATCAGCGAATCTAGATGGTTTGTATGTTTAGTTTTTTTATTAATGCTCATATGAATGATTTATTTTAGTTATTGGTTAATGTTTAGATATTGTTCAAATTTTGTTTTAAAATTGATTTTTTATGTTTGATAAACACTGCTATGTGTTAAAAATGCAATATAATGCTCTAGATTTACACTTAAGTTCATATTTAAGATTAAATAAATAACTAACTGGTCTTAAGTTTTAATTAATGCTATGTGTTAAATATAAACTATAATTCTCTAGAATTAGAATTAAGTTCATATAATGCTATGTGTTAAGAATGCACTATAATGCTCTAGAATTAGATTTAAGTTTCATATTTTAAGTTCATATAAGGCTATGTGTTAAAAATGCATTATAATGTTCTAAAATAAGACTTAAGTTCATATAATTCTATAGGTTAGCTGTTGATCAAAGTTTGTTTTAAAAGTGATTTTTTATGCTTCAAAAATAACTACTATGTGATATAATTTAAATATAATTGATGCAGTAAATATATAATATTGATGCTATGAAAAAAAATATGTTATGTAATAATTAAGAACTTACCCTTCAGGTGTCTTATTACCCCATATGTATTCAGCAATCTTCTTTCCATCTTCTGATAGTGGTTGGCCTAATATGATTTTCCGTTGATAATATGGAGACACTAAAGAAGGAGGCAGCTTTACTTGACGTTTATCGTTTTCCATATCAACTGGTGGAGCAATACAGCTAATTGGTGATGCATGCATAATCATTTTTCTTGTTACAGGCTCAGGCTTATCTTTTTCTATCTTATTTCTTTCAGCAATTAACAGATCTCCTTCTTTGTTGCCTTTATCTTCATCATTTGATTTTTCATTCATGCGTTGCAACTTTCCGACATTCTTTTTCATTAATTTATCCCTTATATCATCAAAAGTTGTTTTGTTTCCTTCAGTTCGTAGTTGACCAGATATCGGAATCTCTTTATATTCTTCATGTTGTTCAGCAACAAACAATGGTGTTTTACCTTTAACCTCTCTTGCGTTGTTTTTCGGTAACCGCAATTTCATACTATGTAAACTTTTTATAATTCCCTTTTTTTGAATCTGGAGACATTTTGGTGGCTCGGCAATTAAGAAACTTTTTGACACACTCTCTTCTGATTCAGCTAAGAAAGGTAGTTTCGAAACGGAGTAATCAAAATACTCTTTGTTCACTTCTTCAATTGAAGGAAAACGGTCATTAAACTCTTGATATTTTCCATTCCAATTGTAGGAAAGCCAGCTTCTTTGAGATTTTTAGAACCTGTTATTAAAAGAAGAAATTAAACAACAGTTTTTTTGGAAAAAAATAGAATAACTTGTTTTACTACAGCATAGTTACTTCTTACTGCATCATAGTGTTTTTTTATCTAGTCATGCATTATAGTTAAACAGTGCATTACTAGTTTTAAATCACTATGATGCAGTGAAATTAATAATCAATATAAGACACTGTTTGTTTTTCATTTACTTTCATATGCTCCCAGGTTTTCATCTGGTAATTCAACATCTTGCATTCCACCTTCAGTGTCAAGTTCCATCTCTGCTTCTTCACTATCAACTTCCATCTCTTCTTCTTCACTTTCAAACAATAGCGTTTGCGATTGATTTTCAAGGAATGAATCGTCATAAATGACAATAGATCTCTCGTTGACATCTTTATCGCACACTTCAGAACATATTTCAGCATTTAAACAATCTGTTTTGACAGAAAATCAAATTAAAAAAAGAAAATAGCTGATTTAATATATTCTTTATAATCTAGTTTGCACTCTTTAGTTAAGTAGTATATCATAGAATATAATTCTATTTAGTTTATAAACATTATGATGCGATGAAATTGTTGCATAAAATGTAGTTATTACATATTACTTAAATATGTAATTAGATTAGAATATACTACAGACATTCAAGTTTTAAAGGTGTTCTAGTTATATTACAGACATTCAATATCCGAAACATACGATATAAGATAAAATATTAGTAGAAACCAGAGAAGTGTCATTGTTCATTTACTTTTAGAGGTTTTTCCTGCTTTAGTGGGCGATGCTTCTCCTGCTTTTCCTTTTGCTGTTTTTTAGGGGCAATAGGTGGTTTATTTTTTCCCCCTTTAGCAGGTGATGCTGTTGCTGCTTTATCTTTGATTGTTGACCTTGTCAGCCTTTCATATTCTGGTGTTGAGTGTGGCGTAGAATTCCCTTCATCCGTTGTTACAGGCTCAGCATTACCAGATTCATTGGCGTCTATACCTTCATTCATTCCAACTTCCACATTCCCAACAGGCGCATTAATATTTGTCTCATCAGCGTCGTCACCTTCATTCATACCTTCTTCTACAGATTCATTCAAACCAACTTCATCCAATACATTATCTCTATCTGCATCAGTCTTATCTTGATGATTCAAAGGATCATCATCGTTATACATTCTCTTTAGGAATGTATTTCTTTTTTGAACAATCTCCTTGAAGTCATCATCAACTGGGTATTCATTCAATGCTATTTTTAGCTTCGCGTCATGATCTTCAAACATTTGAATAAGCTTTATGAGCTTATGATTCAAGAAAACCTTCATATCCTGTGTGTTTTGAAAAAAAAAATTTAGTAAAACATAACTTTGATGCATTAAACTTTTTAACATATTTTAAATTATATATGCTTGTATTATTTTGAGAAATATAATATAATATATAATTAAATAAAATATATATATATATAAGCTATGATATGTTGAAATTTTAATCTTTATTGCAGTAAGATATGCTATTTTTAGGATTACAAACATTTCTATAAGCTTTATGAGGTTATCATTTTAGAAATCCTTCATATCCTGTTTGTTTTTCAAAAAAAAAAGATAAATTGTTAGCTAAAGATAACTTTGATGCATTAAACTTTTTCCGTTTTTAAAAAAAAAAATATTTATATAGATAAAAAATGAGTTTGATGCATTAAACTTTTTAACTTTTATTCAGTAAAAATATGATGATTTATTTTTTGCAAAATAGTCTATGTTAACTAAAATTTAACTTTGATTCATTAAAATTTCTAAACTAATGCATCAAGATATGGAACTTATATTTTAACTTAATAATACAAAAGCGACTTGATGATTACCTGATTAGTTTTTTCTTTGAACTGTTGTAGATTCTCTTCTCGGTTAGTACTTCCACCCCCTGTTAACACAATGATCATTCCTAATATTAGAAATCATCATATGATTCCATATATCTATATTTTTTTAATATAAGATTATAACTTACCTGGTATATTATTTTTTTCTTTCCTTTTCTTCAATTTGATCTTTGGTGGTTGAATATATTCAAATTCTTTGAATATAGGAAGTTTACCAAAGCCTCCACTCCTTATTTCTTGTGCTTCTCTTTTTTTTAGCAAGTCTGTACTCCAACCTTTGAATACAGGTGATGTTCTTTCCACTTTTAGATCAGGCGAATCTGTTGAACTACAGTATATAAGCTAAAAAATAAAAAATATATATTAGCATTATATTTCAAAATTTATTGCATCATATTTAAGAAATAATACATTATTAGTTATTGCTATAAAAAAACATACCGCCAATACTATTGTGGAAGCAGCAAACGTTTTTCCTGGTTCCCAATCCTGGATCTCTGATCGAATACAGTCAAAAATATACTCGCACCAATCAAATTGTTGAAATTCTTCCATTCGTTTTACCGATTGTATGAATCTTTGATTTGCAGTGCCATCTTTGTTCCCTTCAGCTAGACAAGAGAAGAAAATAACCAAAAAGCCGACTTGGAAAGACCAATCTGTTTCGGTCAATCTAGCAACATGATCTTCAAGAAACGAAATATTTATCCTGTCTGCATCCTCTCCTGCAAAGGGTGTTGTTGCTCTCCAATTTGTAGTTGTCTTATCTTCAGACGTTGTGCTAGGTAGAGAGATAACTTTCTTTTCACCCATCAGAACACCCAAAATGTCATAAATTAATTCCTTGGTTACTTTAATTCTTCTTTCATCCTCCATCTTGATAGTGTCCGTTTCAAGATCATAGTTTTGTACAATCCAAAATGTCATCTTGGTTGGCACCGACATATACTCAAAATTATTGATGAAATGTCCCAAACCCATTTCTTCTATAACCTTAAGCTGTCTTGTTGTGCATGCTTTTAACAAAAGATTCAAATGACGCACTGACATTCTTGGGACGATATTGGGAAATAATGCTTTGCCTTTTTTAGAAACTTTTTTTTCAGCATCTTCTTTTCCATCCACATTCTGTACCACTTTCTTCGATTTAATCCTCCGAATTCTCATCATCTTACCTTTTTCAGCTACCTTCTCTACAACTTCCTTCCCTATCACAGCAGTTGGAGCATCTGTCTTTGATGTCTCAACATTTTCTGATTGAAATTGTTCAGCATCGTCAAGTACCTCAGTTGAAACTGTAATATTTACTGCTTTGCCTTTTTTAGCAATTTCTTTTTCAGCAACTTCTTTTTCAGCTACCTTCTCTACCACTTTCTTCCCATTAATCCTCCGATTTTTCATCATCTTACCTTTTTCAGCTACCTTCTCTACCACTACCTTCTCTACCACAGCAGTTGGAGCATATGTCTTTGATGTATAAACATTGTCTGATTGAATTTGTTCAGCATCGACAAGTACCTCAGTTGAATCTGGAATATCAACTGCTGCAACCTTTTTCTTTTTTTTGTTTTGGCTTCTTCCTTCATCAGTTGGGATGTCATCAGCAGCTGCTCTTTTACCAGTAACTTTGTTTTTAGCACATATTTTTTTTCGTTTGGAAGATACTTCATTTGTATTAAATCCCTCTGGTTCTGAGAGTCTTTCATTGCTTTTACCTGTAAATAATTAACAATGTTATCCAACTTTTAAGAATTTAATGAATCATTACACGTCCATTTCATATATTGATACGGTAAAATATTAATACATCGCAGTGATTTTCAAACATTAAAAGTCACATTTAATCAAATATTGGACAACAGCCAACCTTAATAATGCATACAAACGTAACTCGGAATATAGAACATTAGAGTGCAAATTTTAACACATGACACTGATTTTTAAGCATATAAACAATCATTTAATCAAAATTTGAACAATATCTATCCTAAATCATTCATATACAACATTAGAGTACAAATTTTAACACATCGCAGTGATTTTCAAGCATGATAACTCACATTTAATCATACTTTAGACAAGGGCTAACATAAACCATTCAAATGAACCTAAATCACATTCTAGAGCATTATAGTATAATTTTAATCACATCAAACTGATTTTCAAGCATATATACAATCATTTTATCAATATTTATGAACAATTTGTAACCTAATTCATTCATATGTACCTAACTCGGATTTTAGAGAATTAGAGTGCAAATTTTAACACATCAGAGTCATTTTCAAGTATGAAATCTCACATTTAATCATACTTTAGAGAATGGCTAACTTAAATCATTCATATGAATCTAACTAGCATTTTAGAGCATTAGAGTTCAAATTTTAACACATTATAGTGTTTTTCAAGCATGATTTAATCATAATTTAGGCAACAGCTAGCCTAAATCATTCATATCATCATAACTTGGCTTTTAGAGCATTAGATTGCAAATTTTAACACATCACAGTGATTTTCAAGTATGAAATCTCACATTTAATCATACTTTAGACAACGGCTAACTTAAGTCATTCATATGAATCTAACTAGCATTTTTAGAGCATTAGAGTTCAAATTTAACACATTATAGTGTTTTTCAAGCATGAAAACTAACATTTAATCATAATTTAGGCAACAGCTAACCTAAATCATTCATTTCATCATAACTTGGCTTTTAGAGCATTAGATTGCAAATTTTAACACATCACAGTGATTTTCAAGTATGAAATCTCACATTTAATCATACTTTAGACAACGGCTAACTTAAGTCATTCATATGAATCTAAGTAGCATTTTAGAGCATTAGAGTTCAAATTTTAACACATTATAGTGTTTTTCAAGCATGATAACTCACATTTAATCATACTTTAGACAATGGCTAACATAAACCATTCACATGAACCTAAATCACATTCTAGAGCATTAGAGTATAATTTTAATCACATCAAACTGATTTTCAAGCATATAAACAATCATTTTATCAATATTTATGAACAATTTGTAACCTAATTCATTCATATGTACCTAACTCGGATTTAAGAACATTATAGTACAAATTTTAACACATTGTAGTGATTTTCAAGCATGAAAACTCACATTTAATCATAATTTAGGCAACAGCTAACCTAAATCATTCATATCAACATAACTTGGATTTTACAGCATTAGAGTGCAAGTTTTAACACATCATAGTGATTTTCAAGTATGAAATCTCACATTTAATCATACTTTAGATAACGACTAACTTAAATCATTCATACGAATCTAACTAGCATTTTAGAGCATTAGACTTCAAATTTTAACACATTATAGTGTTTTTCAAGCATGGTAACTAACATTTAATCATACTTTAGACAATGGCTAACATAAGCCATTCAAATGAACCTAAATCACATTCTAGAGCATTAGAGTATAATTTTAATCACATCAAACTGATTTTCAAGCATATAAACAATCATTTATACAAAATATTTACAATATGTAACCTAATTCATTCATATGAATCTAGCTAGCATTTTAGAGCATTATGGTTCAAATTTTAACACATTATAGTGTTTTTCAAGCATGAAAACTCACATTTAATCATACTTTAGACAATGGTTAACATAAACCATTCATATGAACATAAATCACATTCTAGAGCATTAGAGTATAAATTTAATCACATCAAACTGATTTTAAAGCATATAAACAATCATTTATACAAAATATTTACAATGTGTAACCTAATTCATTAATATCAACCTAACTCGGATTTTAGAGCATTACAGTACAAATTTTAACAAATTTCAGTTATTTTCAAGCATGAAAACTCAAATTTAACACATCGCATTGAAATAAAGATGTAGAATAAATCACTTACTGCTTGATATAGTTATAGATTTTTCCGGCGACTTTTTTTTACCGTTTCCATAATCTACTCTTTGTTTTATCATCAGCCTAACACTTTTCCTATTTTCTAGATAGATGAAATGATAGTTGGAATCAGATTGTTATAAACATAAATAATATCGAAAATAAATAAATAGAGGTATTAATTTGCTTACGAGGAGGAGTAAAGGATTTCAGATTGTTATTCACCATCTTTTTGGATTGATGCATTTCAAATTTTATGCATCGATCTGGTTTTGATCTTGTTTTGATCTACTGTGTGTAAACTTGGGGAGAGAGAAATATTGGAGATATTTTTAGTAAGTGATGAATTTAAGAGATACGTGGCTGTTTATTCACCATAAATGAGACGCTCTCAGTTGGTTATTTACTAGTTTGTCCCTAAAGTTTGTAATATATACCAAATCAATATACAATTTTAATAGATTTTTCCAAATCAATATTTAATTTTAACAGATTAATACGTAGGTGGTCGTTTATTCATCATAAATGAGACATTCTAGAAAGGTTATAACTAATATTTACCAAATCAATATACAACTTTATCATATTTTACCAAATCAATATACAACTTTATCATACTTTAGCAAATCAATATATAAATTTATCATATTTTATCAAATCAATATACCATTATAACAGATTTCTTTAAAAAAATATTAAATATAAAGGTATAATGTTTAAAAATCTTCTAATTTCCATTAGAAGTTTACCAAATCATAAAGGTTAATTACTGCATTACAGGAGAGGATAACCAAAATAAATATTAGGTAAATAGAGTGGCATTTACAATGTACTTAGGCCAAGCTGAAATAAAATTACAATAGAAACAAACTTTATGTTTTGGGTTAACTTTACATAATAAAATTCTTCAAAAAGTTTATACATAATTTCATTAAACTTCATCCAAGGACTTCCTTCTTTATTCTTGCTTCAAACTTTCTCATGAGCCCAATATTAACTTTCACATTGAAACCACTTATAATCTTTTGTTTCTTTTGTTGCTTCTTCCAATGTTGGTCCGCCGCTTTGATTAACTCATTTCTCCAAAGGTTACAAGGCAACAGCAGAATCTTTGCTAAGTACTTTGCTCTGAGAGTGTGAAAAGTTGATTTTTGATTTCTATTTTCATCTGGCAATGTCATCAACCATATTTCTTTACCGACGTACATCTCCATATGCCTCATAGCAAATAGACCACAGTCGACAGCATTTTTTTTTGTCCTCCAAGTCATCTTCAAGACTCTTGGGACGGCCTTCATGAATGCATCATGTTTTTGATGATTTACACTTTCTAGGTAAGCAATGAATAATTTGATCTGTAAAAAAATACAAGATTGCTGTTAATGCTGTAAAATAATATGTAATGCAATAAAAAAAATTACCTGTTATATCTAAAAAAAATAATTTATAACAAAATTTTGAAGGTTATAAAAAACTAATAATTTATAAAAAACTAGTATTTATTAATACATAGCTATTTAGCCAAATGAGATTCATAAATCAAAAAATTACCATTGTCATGGCATAAGGGCCATATCTGTCATCAAGATCCACAGAATCATCATCAAGGTTGTCCATGATTTCTATTTCAGCAGATATCATATTGAAGCATAATAAATAGTAATGGTTTACAACACCTATCATCTGAATGCAAGGAATCATAACCTGTAGATAATTCAATAAAAAATTATTAACTAAAACATAGTAATGCTATAAAAATTTAACTGTAATGCTGTAAATAATTTTTAAATAGTATTAGTAATAGATGTTATTTATGACCTACCATACTAATGTTATCCAAATTTGTTTTCTTTGAATTCTGTAAAACAGATTCAAAATTATCATCAAAAACTTTTCTCAGGTGTTCTTCATCCACTTTCTGTTCAACCAGAACGGGAGGCTGTATATAATCACAAAAAAATATAAAATATTTCAACCTATAGAAATACAATTTTTTAAGTATATATATAGACAAAAAAACTCACCAGCATTTCTGTACTACAGTACAAATTTGAGTTAAATGAGGCGCTCGATTGGAATGTCTCCTCATACGCCAGAACAAGACTCCATAAGTCAAGAATATTTGATGAAATTAGGATGTTTGGATAAAGACTCAAGAACCATATACATTCAATTATTACGCCCAATCCACTGAATATAAATTCCCTGCGCATTATAAAAATAATTCAGTTTTTTTTTTACCAAATCACAAACAAAAAAAAATATATCTATAATATGCAATACAGTTACTTTATTAAAGGTTAATGCAGTAAAAACTAACCCTTCAGGACAACTGCCACTCCATACGTATTCTATAACCTTTATTTCATCTTCAGTAAATGGTATGACTGGATGAATTTTCCTCTCGTGATATGCTGACAACTTTTCACTTGTGTCTATTCTATAAACCGCATCTTCTAATACTTCAGCGCCTCTTTTCATACTTCTGATAGGCTTTTTAAAATCACTTTCATTTGAGGGTTCTGGAACTGCAATACTAACCACTTTCTCTTTTCCTTTTTCTGAATTCTTATCTGTAACACTACTTGTGATCATTGGCGCCTTAGTGTCTGTGTTTTGGACTGCATTAACAAGTATTGAAGCCATTCCAGCAATTTCAAGAATTTCAGTTGCTTCAGCCACTTCATTAGCTTCAACAGATGTTTTTGGAGGCAATTCAGCAACTTCATGAGCTTCAACACTTTTTTCTATGGCACTTGTATTTCCTTCATCCATTTTTCTTGCCTCAAAATGTCCTTCATTGTTTCGTACTAGGCTTAATTTCATATTTCTTGATTTAGGACGAAAGGAGGAGTGTTGAGATTTTGAAAAACATCTGGGGCAAAAGTCCAAACATTATCGGTCATATTGTCAACCAAATCACATGCATCCAACCCTGGTTGACCTACATCAAAATCAACAACTTTAGCACGCATGATACCCAAATCATCTACAACATCAATCTTTCTTCGTTTGTTGATTTGATATCCTTTTTCGTCTTCCTTCGTTTGTGATAAAGGTTCTATTGTGGGAAGTCTAGTGTTTAGATAACTCAACAAACTTTCATCACTATCTTCTGAAGGTTCTTCTACGACATAAGCTATCCGAGCATTTTTATCAGTTTCATTTGAAGATTGTGTTTCTGGAGGAGTTACTGAGTGAAATAAGTATAATCAAATGGTACAATGCCCATATTTTGCCCTGCAATTAGATTTTGAGGCCCCTCTCCAGCATTTTTACAATCATGCTCATCTTTCTTTTCCGCATTTACATCGTCATCACCTTTTTTATTCTTTTTTTGATCATCGCCATTATCTGCATATTTTTACATTGTTAGAATTTTTAAATTGCAAACCTTACCAAATTAACGTAATAATGTTATAGCATTGTAGTTATATTATTACCAAAAAAAAATTTAGTAGAACATAGAAAAATATAATTTGAATGTTATAGACATACCATCATGTTGATCCTCAACATTTCCTTTTTTTGCATCATCATGTTGATCATCAACATTTGCCTTTACTGTATCATTATCATCATCTAATGCATCATCATCGTCATCTTCTTCGTCATCATCTAATCCATCATCATTGTCAGTTTCATCATCAATATCTTCATCCTCATCTCCATTCCCGTCTTCGCTACCATCAATTTCATCATCCTCATCTCCATTCCCCTTTTCACTATCATCATTTTCATCTTCCATATCACCTTGCTTATGTTTATAATAAACCATGAAAACCTTATTTCTATCATTTACAAGTTTTTTTAACCTTTTGGACTCGGGATAGTATCTAAAAGCAAGATCCAATTTTCTATCAGAATCTTCCATCAGCTTAATTGCTTGCTGTAGATTACCTTTTGCAGTATTGCACATTCCCTATAATATAAAAAATCATTTAAAGTTTAATGCATTAATTTGTTTTTTTGCCAAATCACTTTCATAACTTTTAATAAATAACATCATAACTATCATTTTCAAACAACCGAGTTCTCAATCCTCATTACAAAGAAGGAGTCTTCCCAATATGGGGAATCAAAAGGCTCCCACTAGGTTTTCGAGCTTGTTCCTAGTGAGCCACATGCATCAAATATTTTTTGATTGTGTGAGCCTTAAGACCGGAAAATTTACTCAATTTTAGTTAATTTTTTAACCAAATCATCTTACATAACATATATTTCATTCAAAATTATTACCTTAAAAGTTTTATATGAAAAATCTTTAGCTTCTTCAAGTTCTTCTTCTGAAAACTCTTCTTCATCTTCTACAACATCAACAAAATAAAATATTATATAATAACAAAATTTAAAGAATATATTTATTTTATATTTTTATGCATACCTGATAAATTCACTAATTTCTTTTTTTTGGTATCTTTCTTCTTTGGCTCAATCCATTCTAAACCATCAACGATTTCTAAACGTCCAAAACCTCCTTTCTTAAGTTCAAGAGATTCTCTAGCTTTCATCAATTGATGATTCCATGCTTTGAACGCAGGGACTGTTTTTTCGACCTTTACCTTTTTACACACAGTTGAATTGCAATACACAAGCTGCACCAAAAAAATATTTTTTAGTAGTTAGCTGTTGAAAATTTATGTAAAATTTAATAAACTAAAAAGTAAATTTTTACAGCAGTTTAAGTAAAAATTTTACAGCAGTTAAGACTAAAATTTACAGCATTTAAGTTTAAATTAGTACTTACTGTGAGTAAAACCAATGGTCCACTGAATATGCTACTTGAATCAAAACTGGTGCATTCCCTCACCAAACATTCTAATACATATGAGCATCAATCCATTTTTTCAATCCTATCAGTGTCATTCCCAATAAATGGAATAAGCCTCTCATTTATCGTTCCATCTTTGTTACCTTCTCCGATTATTGAGAAGAAAAGTGATAGGAAACCAACATCGAATACCCAATTGGCTTTTTCGTATTCAGACAAAAATGATTCCAATTTTGATACTCCGATTTTTTTATCATTACTGACAATATGCTTCACCTTTCTTCTCCATCTCTAAGTCGTAGGCTCTAATAGATTTTTTTCTTTTAGAGTTTCAACAGGGATATCACCCATTGGTATCCCAAGCATATAATGCACAAGTTGTTTGGTAAACTTTATCTTCCTACCATCTCCCATTCCTAGAGTGCGTGTTTCTGAATCAAAATTGGTAGCTAAAAACAGACCTAAGGTTGATGGGATATAATATTTGTTGAAGTTTTCAGGAAAATCACCAAATCCCATTTCTCGAACACGCTTGTCTTGTTGAGGGCTTAAGTTGTTTAGGACCTTTTGGAGATTTCTTGGTGACATTCTGTATTTTATGGTTTCCTGATCAGCCTTTTTTGGCTTCTTTTGTTGAATTGCTTGTGGATAACAAACAATCATATTATCTTTTGTTTTTGCCTTCTTTTTTGACTGAAAAAATACATCAGAATCTTTTCTTAGTGCAAGCCTTTTCCCCTTATCTTCCTTTATTTCTATCTTATATTTATCGAAAGTATTTTCTTCAAAATCCGAATCACTGTTTTCCGTTGGATTTTTATTTTTTTCTCATTGGTCTTTTTAACTGATGGAGATATACCTGAAAAAATCACACACTATATTCATTTACAGACAGTCTATATAAATCTTTCATTTGTACCTAACACAGAATCAAGAGCATTAGAATACAAATTTTAACACATCACTCTGATTTTCAAACATATAAACTCACATTTAATCAAACTATAAACAACATCTAACAGGAAACATTCATATGTACCTAACTTGGATTCTATAGCATTAGAATACAAATTTTAACACATCATAGTGATTTTTAAGTATGAAATCTCACATTTAATCATACTTTAGACAACGGCTAACTAAAATCATTCATATGAATCTAACTCGTATTTTAGATCATTAGAGTTCAAATTTTAACACATTATAGTGTTTTTCAAGCATGATATCTCACATTTAAGCAAACTTTAAACAACATCTAAGAGGAAACATTCATAAGAACCTAACTCGGATTTTAGAACATTAGAATACAAATTTTAACACATCATACTGATTTTCAATCATATAAACTTACATTTAATCAAATTTTGAACAACATTAAAACTAAATCATTCAATTATACTTAACTCAGATTTTAGAGCATAAGAGTCAAATTTTTAACACATCGCATTGTTTTTCAGGCATGAAAACTCCCATTTAATCATACTTTAGACAACAGATAACCTAAATCATTCATATCAACATAAGTTGGAATTTAGAGCATTAGAGTACAAAATCTAACACATCATTCTGATTTTCAAACATATAAAGTCTCATTTAATGAAATTATAAAAAACAGTTAATATAAATCATTCATATCAACATAACTTGGATTTTAGAGCATTAGAGTGCAAATTTTAATACATCACAGTGATTTTCAAGTATGAAATCTCACATTTAATCATAGTTTAGACAACGGCTAACTAAAATCATTCAAATGAATCTAACTAGCATTTTAGAGCATTAGAGTTCAAATTTTAATACATTATAGTTTTAATCAAGCATGATATATCACATTTAATCAAACTTTAAACAACAGCTAAAAGAAAACATACATATGAACCTTACTCTGATTTTAGAACATCAGAATATAAATTTTAACACATCGCATTGATTTTCAAACATGAAAACTCCCATTTAATCATACTTTAGACAACAACTAACCTAAATCATTCATATCAACATAACTTGTATTTTAGAGCATTAGAGTACAAATTTTAACACATCACTCTGATTTTCAAACATATAAACTCACATTTAATGAAACTATAAAAAACAGTTAACATAAATCATTCATATCAATATAACTTGGATTTTGGTGTATTATAGTGCAACTTTTAACACATCACAGTGATTTTCAAGTATGAAATCTCACATTTAATCATACTTTAGACAACGGCTAAGTAAAATCATTCATATGAATCTAACTAGTATTTTAGAGCATGAGAGTTCAAATTTTAACACATTATAGTGTTTTTCAAGCATGATATCTCACATTTAAGCAAACTTTAAACATCATCTAACAGGAAACATTCATAAGAACCTAACTCGGATTTTAGAACATTAGAATACAAGTTTTAACACATCATACTGATTTTCAAACATATAAACTTACATTTAATCAAATTTTGAACAACATTTAACATAAATAATTCATATGAACCAAATTCTAATTCTAGAGAATTATAGTTAATTTTTAGCACATAGCAATGATTTTGAAGCATTAAAAGCCACTTTTAAACAAATTTTAGTATAACATCTAACCTAAATCATTCATATGAACCTTAATCTAATTCTAAAGCATTATAGTGCATTTTTAACACATAGCAGTGATTTTGAAGCTTAAAAGTCATTTTAAACAAATTTTGAACAACATCTATCCTAAATCATTTATAAGAACCTTAGTCTAATTCTAAAGCATTATAGTATATTTTTAACACATAGCATTTATTTTGAAGATTAAAAAGTCACTTTTAATCAAATTTTGAACAACATCTATCCTAAATCATTTATATGAACCTTAGTCTAATTCTAAAGCATTATAGTGCATTTTTAACACATAGCAGTGATTTTGAAGCTTAAAAAGTCATTTTTAAACAAATTTTGAACAACATCTATCCTAAATCATTTATATGAACCTTAGTCTAATTCTAAAGCATTATAGTGTATTTTTAACACATATCATTGATTTTGAAGCTTAAAAAGTCAATTTTAAACAAATTCTGAACAACATCTATCCTAAATCATTTATATGAACCTTAGTCTAATTCTAAAGCATTATAGTGCATTTTTAACACATAGCATTGATTTTGAAGCTTAAAAAGTCACTTTTAATCAAATTTTAAACAACATCTAATCTAATCATTCATATGAACTAAAGTCTAATTCTAGTGCATTAAACTACATTTTTAACAAATATCATTTATTTTCAAGCATAAAAAGTATCTTTAAACAAACTTTGAACAATAAATTAAAAACTAAAAAATCTATTACCAGACTGAGAAGGCGGAGATAGTCCTATAAAGGTTCGAACCATCTTGATTGCCTGCTTAACTTTCTGATTCAAGATGATTCCAGTGTGAAATGCGAGTTTTTTGATCGGATTCACTGTGAGAAGTGTGTGTTTTTGATTGTTTTCACTCCGATAACTGCGTGTTTATGGAGGGTTTCAGTAACGTTACTGTGTGTTTTAATGAGCGGTGGTTTTTTTTGTGTGTTTTTGATCGATTTTAACTGCGATATTCTGGGAACTATGTGTTTTTCATCAGTTATGGGCGCGTTTAGTTTTTTTTTCGAGAATTGCCCCTAAAGTTTCTTTTTTTACAAAAATACACCATTTTTTTTTTGTCAAAATTAGTGATTTTGATCCGAGGGCTGAGATTTCACCTCATTTGTTTTATTATAAGATTTGTTTTATAATAACACCACTCTATATATATATATATATATATATATATATATATATATATATATATATATATATATATATATATATATATATATATATATATAGATGTGTGTGATGTAATTTTATTACATGATTGTTTGATGATTATTTTGATATTTATACGAGGTATTTATACGACGTAGATTGTCACAAGAAACCCTAAATCCCCTAGTAAATTAATCGAAGCTATTCTCGTAGGAATTCTAGCTATCCTAGATCTAAACCAAGTTGTGGATATTTATGATCCCAACAAATGGTTGATATTCGTAGAAATGTAGATATTAGTTGATTGTGATATTGAAAAAGAATTAGCGAGATTAAATCTGGTATCGATGTCATGACGATCTTTCCTTATAGAGTGGAGTCTGACAAAACGTTACCACCTAGAAAGATGTCATCTGATTCGTTGTCATCCAATTCTTGAATTGAAATCGAAAGGGTGAATGTTGCACTTGAGGCTGTCATTGGAACCATTACCCAAAAGCCTCATGCCACTAATACCTTTCCGAGAAGTCTAATTGAATGTATGAGTCATCTCATACTAGTGACTCATTTGATAATTGTTGTTGTAAGAGCTATAGGATTGGAAATTAAGTATTGATTCATATCGAGCTTTTATTGACCTTTTAAGGTTTATAAATAAGACTGAAAGTATTGGAGAATGAGGTAGGATATCAAATTGAGTATAAAATAGGTTAGAACTTGAATAAAGTAAAATTTAACTTGTATGGAATATAAGATTGAAAAGAGGAAATTATTAAGTCATGTGATTGAATTATAAGGTTTTAATTGATTGTAGGTTCGTGTTAAGGGTTGTTCCTAGGCCATTGTCCACTAATGAGGATGCCTAGTGTCCAAGAAATTAATTGAAGAAATCTTCTTCTGAATTGAGACCGATGGATCTTCTGGGACATGTGGAACACCTAATGACTCTTGTAGATTAGCATTCATTGTGGTATCTTTTAAAAAAATCCCTAACTTAACTGAGATATCAGTTGGTAGGATGAGTTCTTGGAATTGTATGACATAGTGACACGTAATGTGTTACGGTACAATTTAGACTTGTTTGTGATTATTGAAAAGACTACCTTTGATTTCTAAATTTTACATGTATCGATGATATCTATCTTTTCTTGCTTCTTTCTAATGCTCGCATTAGTGATGCAACCATTGAACAAGTACTCATCTCGATTTGAGTTGCGTTGTGAATTATTCTTTTTGAGTGCCATAAAAGTCATGAACCTCATGATTATTTGGCTAAGCTCATTTCCTATTATGTTGTAGATAGTTCTTGGTGAACAACTTTTCATCGCTCTTCTGCAGATCACTCATTGTTTTTATAAGATAAAACAGTATCCTTTAAGAAAATTTAATTTTCATCACTATAAGGATTATTCAAAGTGAGATTTATAAGTGATCATTATTGAAATAAAGTTGATTATGAAATACCTTGGAAAACTTAATTGTTTTCATAACAAGGAAAATCTTTGTAAGTTTATTTTGATTCTTATTTAAGAATTAAGCATGTAAATGTTTTTATTATAAACATGATGATAAAGTTTTGACGAACTGAGTATTGCATCGTTAATCTTGAAATTGTATATAGTTGCGCGCCTACATAAAATTTGGAATAGACCATGCAAGGCTGATTAGTAGTCACCATAAAACAGATTAATAAACACTACATTTTCTTTAAAGATTGTGAAAGATTAAAATTTTATGAGATCTGCAAGAAGTGAAAAATAAGGACATAGTGTTAGGCACACCTACATATGTGCCTGTAGCATCTATTCTTCTGAGTCGAATTTACTCATCTGTGGAAATTGTCTTATTTGACAATTGACAATTCTTTCTTGTCCAATTCTCCCGTAGTGAGATTCTTAGGAAAAGTATCTGATTACTGAGTGTTGATACCCGACTGGATGTATTGACGTTCTTATCATTTCTTATGACTTGATTTCATTTGAATGACCTGGGTAACGATCCGAGGAGCTTTCGAATGCGTACTCAAATTATGAAAACATGGGATATATTCATATTCGTTAAATGTTTTCGTCTGTATCTGATTTGAAATTCTCTCGCATAAATTATGCGTTGACCTTACTCTTTTAATGGTAGTTATGTCTCCTGATATCCTTGAATTTGTGAAGGATTGTGAGTTATTATTAGTCTTTAGAGAAGTTCACATCTTATTGATGGCAATAAAACTGAAAAGTTGATAGTGCCAATATAACGGATTGATTGATTATGACATGCCGACATTATCTTAATTGATGGGAACTCGAATAGAATTCCCCCAAATGATAAGATGTTGATTATCAAAAGTGATCTAAATAATTCTTGATGAATGACCATATCCTGCATTTAGACTTGAAATTATACCATGAATGGTTGTTGATTAGTCATAGATATTATAATCTAGAAAGAACCTAATATGAATTTATTAAAAGATGTTTCTGTTATTTAAAACTTTAGGAGGTATTTGTATATGAATTAACTAGACTTTTGCCATTAAGGCAAGTTAAAATTAGTATTGATTATATTCTCAGTGCTGCACCTGTGGTGTGTGCACTGTACGTCAGCACCATCTGAATTAAAGGAATTTCCGTACAACTGAGAGAGTTGTCGGAGAAAGATTTTATTCTACCGAGCTCGTCATCATGAAGAGCTATGGTGTTATCATTCCTTATATTTATAGATTACTGTGAACTGAGTAAATTGACAATCGAAAACGAAATCCATAACTCAAAATGGAAGATTTGTTCGATCATTTACAAGGTTCTAGCGTATGTTTTAAAGATTTGATCCACGACATGGTTATTTTCAACTTCGCGTCCGCGAAGGAGATTATCTATTCCAACCATTACATCCAGAACTTGTAATGAACCTTATGAGTTTCACGTGATGTCGTTTGGATTGACCGATGCACATGTAGCATTCATAAATTGGTGAATCACGTGTGTAGACTGTAATTTGATAAATTCATGCTCGTGATCATTAAGGACCATTTGTTTATTTATAAGAATAAGAATGAGTTAATAATTATTTATAGATTGCCCTGAATTGGCCGAGTAATGAAAACCTGTAACTTGAAATTTTAACATGTGATTTAAGACTTAATCTTTTACATTATTTGATCGTGTGATAAAAAGATAATGGAATCTATATTGACTCTTCAAAAATTAAGAGCCCTTTTAAGACTTTGGATTCATACCAAAAAGAATGTGCACATATGTTTTGACGAATGTTTTAACAAAGGATTTTTAAGGGATTATTCCCTTATACACAAATTATTTAACTAAACTTCTGTTTAGGGGTAAATGTTTGTGTATACCCTAAGACAACCTAAGAGGGATTGAGGAAACCGTTAAACCATGACTTAAAAATTTAAACGACAATTTTTGCTTTTAACTAAGAAAATTTTGACCAAAGTATAAGCAAAGATTTTTCAAACATTTACGAACCTTATTAATTATTTTCGATAAATCAGCAAAAATCTTGATAATTAAAGTCATATTTATTTTGAACATTTTATTATAATTGGTCGAACTAAGAAATTTAAAATTTTTACGTTTACGTTTCATAAAAATTAACTGATTATTATTTAATTAATTGTAATAATTATCGACGCTTTAAACGCTGGATTGAGAAAAACTGATAAAAATGATAGATGAGACGAAACTGAAACTTAGAAAATATGAAGAAAGGTGAACGTAATTACTGACGCATAATATAGAAAGAATATATGTGTGAATTGTGGACATGATAATTACATCATCATGAGAAGTGAATATAGATACTGACATATTATATAAAAAGGATAAAGAACCAATTAGGATATATTTCTTAATAATGAACATGCAAACTAAATTGCCGAACAATATAAAATAAACGATGTTTGTAAAAAGGATAATATAAATAATAAAAAGTGGTTCGCGGCTAATGTGAACCATTAGAATTGAGAAGCCGATAGCGTTAAATGTTTTAAAGGGCCGTTTATGGTTGCCGAAATATGGAAGATTGTGAGATGTAGTTAAATTGGAAATCTTGTAAGTATAAGTATTATATTTATGTCATTTCTGACTAAAAGTATATTTGTCTGAAGAAGTTGTACTAATGGCAAATTATGAAGGCAGACATCGCCTCATACATTAGTAAACGTCTAACTATAGCAAAGGTCGTCATCTGAATTTGATTTGATTTGGGTCATCGTCGACAGACTAACCAAATCTTCTAATATCATTCCGGTTAATGATAGATTCTTGATGAACAAATTGACTCTTTTGTATTTAAAGGAGTTGTGTAAACATGGTGTGCATGTATCGATAATCTCTATCAAGATCCTTGCTTCGCATTGAATTCCTAGAGATTTGCTCAGAAGTCATTAAGAACGAATCTTGATGAGAGTACTGTGTACCATCCCAGTCGAAGGGACGAGGTAAAGTAACGATACAAAATACTATAAGTGCTCTTCTAGGTTTGAATGATTGACCTTTGGTAATGAACCGTATAATCTTTTTCCTTTGGAGAGATTATCATTGATAATTATCGTATTAGGATCGAGATTGAATCTTGTTAGGATCTAAATATTAGAGCATCTGTAAGCAAGAGTTGAGATGAAGACACCCGACATACACCCATTGTGAGTTGGACATGTCTTTTAGGTTTAAGGTTTCCTATGATGGCGAACCTAACCTTACAAAATACCCGACCCGCGAGATCTGAAATGATTGTTGAAATTAGGATCTGATTATTGACTGCCGGTAGTGGGCAAGAGGTTATGTGAATATGAAATGTAGATCTTGAAGTGCCAGATGGGTAGTGAAGTTATGCCAAAAATTTTAACCTTGTAAAAATAATTAATGATCTGACAAATCATGGGTTATAAGTCCCCGTAGTATGGGACCATAGAGATGATGTAAAAAGATTGGTTTGAAAGGCATACAAGCTGGATCTACCCTAGGACTTCAAGAGCTGCGTGAATTATGATTCGTATATCGAACTTGATAAAATGTCTATCAAGAGAAAATATGATTGTTCCTTAGTAATGTTTAGATCGACGAAAAGTTGCATTCATCAAAAACCCGTGAATATCATGGATAGAGAAAGTAAGTCAACATTTAGCCTGATCTTATTCCCGTAGTTATGTTTGATGGAACTCGCGTATTGTAATGAATTACACTTGTGAGAAAAGACCGAATGTGGAGGAAATACCCACCTGGCTTTAACTCCATAAGAAGCGAGTAGTAAGATGATCTTTGAGGACAAAGATCCTGTATAGGGGTAAATGCTGTGACAATCCGTCAATTTATGGTTGATATTTTATTCTCAATATTTATTTAAAAACATTATTTTAATGTTATAATATAAACTCACTTATTTTTGGGAAGAAATTTGGATTTACGTCTTGAAGTAACATCGACTACGTCTAAACCGGAGGATTCAACGTTACGTGCTTACGTTTACATACACCGTTTTTGGTGACAGTCCGACATTTCAGAAAATAAATTTATCCGTGAATATTATTTTGAGATTTTAAATTTGTGTTGGTTCATAAACTCACAAATTTACGAGAAGATATTAGGACTTACGATTTTATTTTTACGTCCTTTACGACTACACCGGAAACCCTAGGATTACGTATTTACGTTTTCGATCTCCGTTTTTGATGAGACAATTTTTATTAGATTCGTTTTGTGCCGTTGATTCATAATTTATAAAAACGTTTTCCGTAAAACGACCCGAGGGCACGCAAATTGAGGAAACTAGAATCGAGGAATACCCGTAAATAAATGGGGATGAGACAAAATAACTTTTGCCCCACCCCCATATATGGGACGGCCAACACATTACTTATGTGTCAAATGGTGGCAAGTAAACTAACACTTGTCCATTAGCTTCAAAATGAACCTTACACACATCACAAAACCACCTAAACCAAAACTATTTGTTCAATCTCACCATGCAAAACAAGCTAGAAACTCTCTCATCTCTCCCCTTTTATGCCGTCCACTTCTCCTCCATCAACCACCATCATTGATCAAATTTAACCACAAAATCCTATGCTATTCATACATATGATGATGCCCTTTTGAAGCTCTCTTGAATGGTGGTGATTATAACATCCATGGAGGAGTTTCCATGGAGTCTTGGGGCTGATTTTCCACAAGGTTTTCATGAAGAATGGTGGTCTTGAAGATGGTCTTGGTTCATCACAAGTTTCTCCATCAAAATCCATGTTTTGATCACAACCTACATCAACTTGGTGGTATAAAGATTGTCCTCCTCATCCTCTTGTTATTTTTGATTATGTAATCTTGTAATTCTTTTTCTTATGTATATGTATATGATGATGAATGATGATTAAAAGTATTGTGTGGGGATTTGGTGTTGATAAACATGCTTAAAAAGATGAAAAACTATAAGAAACAAGGTTAAAATCTTGCTTAATTTAGATGGCTGTATAAAACAGTAAAGAATCATATGGTAAACTGGTAAAATGACTTGAATAGATTGATATACAGTAAGCTATGGGTCTTGTACACATGTGAGAGTTGGCCATGCAATGGAATCATTGTAATGAGTGAGATATGATCAAAACAAGTTTAAAGTACAAGTCTGAGTTCACTGTTTTGGACGATTTTTAGAAAATACTTAGAGGATGATTCAGCAGTAGCTATAGGAGAGTAAAATGGAGCACATATCATGTAGTCTTTGTCATAAAAATTTGAGCTTCTATCTCCATATAGAACTCTAGATATGGACGTTTTGGTGAACATGAAAATAAAAATCAGATTTTAGAAATTAAAGTATAATAGTATTATATAAGCACTCAACTAAAAATAGTATAAAAAGTGAATTAAAACCCACTAACTTACATAATACATTTATATAAATATGTTCAATGATAAATAAATGATACATTTTATAAAAAAGGTAATTTGATAAGTTTTATAAGTTATAAAACTATAAACATGATTTTTACGACTTTTTCGGCTATTACCGTAAAATTAACGATTTTGCTAAATAAAACTTAAACGGTTGGACCCGTCTAATGTAAGCTTTATAAAACTCATATACTGATATATAAACATATATAACAAGTAAAAACGGATAAAACCCGAACTATATAACATACGGACATTAACGGACTAAGTTAACGTTATTGGACTAATAGTACAACAAAATGGGCTAAAACACTTATAAACTTATTTATTGGGCTTAACCCATTTAGGACCAAAATGTAAAATGTATATACTGATAATACAAGTATAAAATGGAGTAATAAAAGTTAAAGAACTTATAATAAGTTTATTGGACTTAAAATATGTAAATAGGTAAAACTAGTAATCTAGTATAAAGGTTATCGACACATAACACTAAAATGAGTAAACGAGAATATATAGACCCACTGGATCATCATATATATAAAATCATCATATGTATACATAATTGTTATTTTTATAAAGTCATTGGACAAGAGTCTAAGACAAGTATTATTTGTCTAGGTTTCCGTGATTGAAGCACGTACCGTACGTCCGAATTGCCGATAACCCGCCTTCCCACATCAACGTGAGTTCATAGCCTCGCACTCTTTTAAATGTTTTATGAAATGTTTTACAAACCCGCGAGGGAGATAACATGTTAGTTTTTATAAAAAAGGACACCATTTGTCCCGATTGTTTGTTTATTGATTTGGACCCGAATGATTGTATGACCCGATTGTATGACCCGATAAATGATTAAAGGACCCGATAGATAAAATTAAATGGATTATTAAAGTTAGGTTATGTCACTAAAAGTCCCATTAGCATGAATTGTGAACTACCGGGAGTTCGTAGACGCTTATGCATATGATAGTACTATTTGGGGACGATCACCCCAGTTCGCGCCTTGACGGTTAATCCCCGTCGTGCCACATTGATTGGTAAGCGAATTTATGTATGAGAAGATCTCCATAGCGTGACCTTTGTGACGACACGCTAATTTAGATGGGCAAATTGAGTATCGGGTTAGCTACCTGTTGTTTGTTTTAGTAAGGTAACAATGTCATGCGGCTTATAATAATCCAAGATAACGAAATACTACTATAGGCACTGAATTATGATGTATTGCCTGACTAGCAATACGGAGTCATACTATTGATATTATGTTCGTGTTTTGGTTTTCATAACCATAATCATATAACGGTTTTTATTTAACTTTATACAACGTCGTAAGACGTATTGTATGATGTTTTTACGACATTGGCTCGTATAATGATTTTTAAGGCAAATGCCTATATTATGATTTTCGATAAGGATTTGTATAAAAATGAATTTGGCTATTTTATCGCCTATTATAATGATTTGTACGAAATGATTTTTGGTAATAATTTTATACCAAAGTTATATTGATGGAATTTATTAAACTCTATGAATTCACTCGGCGTTATCGCTGACCTTTTCTTTTAACATGTTTTATCTCAGGTACTTGAAGGTAATTCTCGGGAAGACAACAAGAATTCATGGCCCGCACTTAAACAATAATTTCCATTCAAATACTTTGTAAAACTTTGTATGAAATAATATGACTTGGGACCTATGTAACTTTTATATTTATGAATGGAAATGCTTTTATTATTAAACGACGCGATTTTTATGCGTTGTCTATGATGTGAGTAATGTGCTATCCCGTAACACCAACGAGTCTTCCGCTGTATTGAGTTGTATAAATTTGGGGGTGTTATATGTCTTGCACTTTAATTCATTTTAATTCCAAGTAAGTGTTCCTTAATTTTCTTGCTTTAATCTTCATTTACCTTTGATCAAGTTTCTTTTCATCATTCTCATCCTACTTTTCTTCTTTTTGGTTCATTTCAAATTCGGATTAAGCAAGCTTTTAGCTTAATCTCTTTGCTTATTTTACAAAAAAAGTTTATCTTTTTACTTTTAACTAAGTTTTTGTATGAGATAAGCTATAAGTTTGACAATCTTATTGGCTTGTTTCATACTTAGCTTATTTGATTTTCTTAATTTTCTCAAAGTTTCATCTTTTTAAAAGTTTGCTCATTTAGTTTGCTTATTTTGTGTTTTGAATAGTTTTTAAGTTTAAGCTTATTTTGTTTTTCTTAATCTCGTTTTAATCAAGTTTTGTTATTTACTTATATTCAATAGTGTTTCCTTGGTATTTGCTTATTTGTCTTAGTGCTTATTTCGTTTGCTTATTCTGTTTTCCTTATTCCCATCGTAACTGCTTTTTACCCTTGTACGATCCAACAAGTGCGATCGCATAAACCCTTAAGGGTTTCTACTTGCGATCCAGTGTTGCGATCAAGGACTAGGATCATAATACGATCACACTCCATAATCCACACAACGATCCAGCGTTGCGATCGTGGGTAAGATCATAGAGTGCGATCCGTGTTGCGATCGCTTGGTCACGATCACCCACTGCGATCCACTTTGTTGCGATCATGGTGGAGTGCGATCCATAGAGTACGATCTATCTTGTTTCCATCGCATCAAGTGCGATTGTGGGCTACGATCACCAAGTGTGATCTAGACTGCGATCAAGCTACGATCCGGGTGCGATCCAACCACTTCATTGGTTGCGATCGTAGTGCGATTTGATTCGTATTCTTGTTTTATTTTTGTTTTTATTTTAAATTTTGTTTTCCCACCTTTTTACTTGATTTATTTTTAAGTTTTCAAATTATATTTCGTTGTCAAATTTAATTTTCGTCACGCTTTTATTTTTAGTCATTTAATTAATTTACTTTTCAAAGTTTTAATATTGCACCCTTTATTTTAATTAGAATTAGATTTATTTTAACGCCATTTTACCATTTTACTTTTACGTCATTTACATTTACGCCTCGCACTTTTTAATATACTACAACGACACACTTTTGTTTCCACCAAAGAAGGACTGAGTCGCATAGTTAACAAGGATCAATTCGTTAAGACCACTAGAACGATAATTTTCTTACTAGGCAAAAACCTAGTTATTAAATGGCGCCGCTGCCGGCTCTTTTCGTAAAGATTAACGGTTTTCTGTGAAAGACGCGTTGCTTTTTGGGATCCGTTCACTTGTGAGCGTTATTTTCTTGCTTAAAAAATTCAAAAAAAAAATTAAAAAAAAACCATAAAAATTAAAAAATTGATAAAAAAAAATCCATAAAAATTAAAAATTTCAGAAATCAAAAAAAGATTTTACTTTTATTGTGTATATATATTGTCTTTGTGTTTGGTATTGTTTTCTTTTGCCTTTGTAGGTGTATGCGTACTAGATCTTCTAATTATCAAGAGCCCGAGACTCGAGAAGATTTAAGTATGTCAGGTGTTAACAACAATAATCCACCGTACTTCAACAATAACCACAATGTTCTTCCACAGCCCGATCTTCGGACAATGGAGGAGGTTTGTCAACCTACCATGTTTGGACGAGGAGGACCGATTACGCCGATGCAAATCACGGCTCCGGAGTTTTCGTTGAAGCACCACATGATTCAGCAAGTGCAAACTAACCCATTCCGTGGATTGCATGATGATGATGCCAACAAACACCTCGACAAGTTCATTACAATCACTCAAAGCATGACGTTGCCCGGTGCCACAATGGATGTTCTTCGCCTACAACTCTTCCCACATACTTTATCGCATCATGCCGAGAAATGGTTTGATCGTCTCCCGAAGAATTCTATTCATACTTGGGATGACATGACTCAACGCTTTTTGTCGCGCTACTTTCCACCATCCATGGTCACAATCCTACGCAATCAAATCAGCGGTTTCATGCAAGATTCTGAGGAATCTATTTTTGATGCTTGGGAAAGATATAATGTCTTGATTGATCGTTGTCCAAACCACAACATGCTCCCTGTGACCTTAATTGATACTTTCTACAACGGATTGACTTTTCGTGATCGTGATACGATTAATGCAGCCGCCGGTGGCACATTATGAAAAGGAGACCCGAGGAGTGTAGAGAGTTAATTGAGAACATGACTACTCACCACAAAAATTGGGATTCCTCCGCTTCTTCAAGGAACAACCCGAGAGTCAATGTCTCTTCTACTTCAGCAAACCCTGATATGACCGAACTCACCCGCATGATGACTGAAATGAGCAAAAGTATCTTGCTTCTCGCTTCAAACCAACAGCAACAAGTTAAAGCGGTAGCACCTTCTTGTGAAACATTCGGCGGTCCTCACTCATACACCGATTGTCCTTCTACACAAGGAAATCCGGAAAATGTGTATGCAGCTTATGGTAATTATTCACCGGAAAATTACCAAGCTCGACCTCAAGGGGATAGAAATTTGCTGAGTTACCGATCAAACAATTACCTTTCACCCGGTTTTTCTCGTCAAAACCAAAACCCCGCCAACAACTACACTAGAAGCAACCAAATCCCACCAAGAGCTTCTAATCCTTATCACCCACCCGCCCAACAAGCCCCACCCATTAACATCAATGTTGACGCCATAATGAGAACCCAAGGTGAGCAAATCAAGAATCTACAAAGTCAAATTATCAATCTTAAAGGAGATATTACCAAGCAAGGAAATGAGATAAGATCCGAGCTTCGAGATAATATCCAATCTTCCTTCAGCAATCAAACAAATGATTTGAAGAATATGCTTGCTAGTTTCTTGCCCGCCGCTCAACCTTCTTCTTCAAGTTCTCTACCTTTAAACACCGTCACCAATCCGCGAGCAAATGTGAGTGCTATTAATACCCGTAGTGGAGTTACCATCGTAGGACCACCTATCCCACCCCCATCATCTACACCTCCTCCACCACCATTTATCCCTACTCCTCCTACATCTAGTATTTGTGCACCATTACCGTCTCCGCCTCGTCATGACGATGTACCTAGGAAGGAACCTTCAACATCTCAACCTTTACCTACACCTACACCTTCACCACCCAAACCCAATACTCCATATCCTTCTCGCTTAGGCAAGACCAACGAGCTAACCAAGAATGACTGTCAAGTGTCAAGCTATATGAAGATGCTCTCTCAAGTAAACATCAACATAAGCCTTGTTGAAGCACTTGTCCATATGCCAAAATTTGTTAAAGCATTTAAGGAATTGCTTAACAAGAAGGAGAAGTTGATTGAGCTCGCCAACACACGCTTAAATGAAAACTGTTCTGCGGTTATTCTTAAAGAACTTCCAGAAAAACTTGGAGATCCCGGTCGTTTTGTGTTGCTGTGCATTTTCAACAAAATCGAAGAATTTACTGCCCTTGCTGATCTCGGGGCTAGTATTAATCTTATGCCTTTGAGTGTTTGGAAAAAACTATCATTACCCGACCTCACTCCAACGAAGATGACTCTTGAACTTGCAGATCTCACTCTCGCTTACCCCGTTGGTATTGCCGAAGACGTGTTCATCAAAGTTGGCACATTTACTTTCCCGGTCGATTTTGTCGTTGTTGATTATGAAATGGACCCTCGTATTCCTTTAATACTTGGTCGGCCATTCTTGAGAACCGGACGAGCTTTAGTTGATGTGGCCGAAGGTGAGTTAATCTTAAGAGTCGGGAATGATTCACAAGTTTTTAAAATGGGGAAGCTTACAAGCAAATCCTTTGGACGAGAATCAGTGAATATGATTAATGTGCTCGATGATTTTATCATCTACAACAATCCTCTATTCAACTCTTGCATTGATAATCCACTTTTTCAAGACGATGTGGATGATTCTCTATTCAATTTGGACGTTTCTCCCATTTATGATTCTTCACCGATCTTCGATGCTTATGATGATGATTCTAGCTCAGATTCGGATGATTATGATGACCTTACTTCTGAGTATCCCGATCTGCCCACATATGATGATTTTTACTTTGATGAAGCCGATACTCTTTCGAGCGATTCTTCACATGATGAAGATCCTCCGCCATCACTCGATCCTACTTTGGACGATTACTCATTTGAGGAAGACTTCTCTACATTTCTCAACACTTACTTCCCTCATGAGAGTGATGCTCCTCCTTATGATTTTGAAGATTATCGTCTTGATCCTACTTTGGATTTGAAGAACATTTTTTCAAAGGAGAAGAAACCGGTCGACACCAATATCCGCAGCACATATGATTTAACACCTCTTTGTCCCCCTTATGAGGACGAGGTTGTGCATTTTCTTCGCGGATCTTCTTCACACTCTGCTGAGCCTGAGTGCTATTTTCCCCTAAAGGAAAAGGTGTTCGACCCGGGTATTGATATTCTGCAGCCATCTCAGTATCCACCTGATGAAATAAAAGGAAATATCTTTGGAACTTATAGAAATATGCTTGCACCACTTCACCCTTGCTCCCACCGTGCTCCATCGCTGCTTAAGGGAACCTTACCTATTCTTCTTTGGCTTGCCTTGTTCGCCTTAAGCTTGTGCTATTTGATGGACGAAAACTATGTCTTTGATCGTGGTAGATATGTTTCATGCTTCTTCCTATGATGATCAAGGTCGAGTCAAGCTCACGACTCGGTTAACAAAAATCAAGCGCTTCTTGGGAGGCAACCCATGTATCTATCTTTTCGCTTTCTTTATCCTAAGTGTAGGGGAGACCCGCTGGTGTTTGCTATTTCCTCTCCTCTCTTAATCAGGGATTCGCGCTCAATGATCCACTCTTGATGATTCTTGACGACCCGTGATTCCGTGTTCACTTCTTCCCGGTTCTATCCTAAACTCTTTTCGATTCACTATTTTATATTTTCTCAATATTAAAATAGGAATCTCTTTAGTTGTCTTTTCCTTAGCAAGATTTAAACAAAGTGCACAATGTCCTAAGTGTAGGGGAGTTTACTCCCACATGCTTAAACATTAAGGACAATGTTTATGTTAAGTGTAGGGGGGACTTCTATCGAAGTTAAGTGGCCTTTTCCTTGTATTTGTCCTCATTTTAACCGGAAAATCAATTTTTCGACATTTTTCAAAATGTTTGATCTATTTTGGCCTATTAGTTTTTCCCTTTGTATAGTTATTTTCTTTCCTTGCTAGAATAAATCTTTAATAAAGTGGTTTTAATTTTCAAACATTGTGAATCTTTTGACTCAACCCGAGTTTACTTATCTTAGTTTACTCTATCTAGTATCCTTAACGTGTTTAAGTCAAGTTTTGCTAGGCTTTTATATAGGGAGCTATAAAACGCGAAAGTCTTAACTCTCACGGGTTAAGAACAAGAACTTTCGCAAGTTCCTATAATTGATCCTAGAGAGTCGTTTATCAAGGGAACTTTAAAATGCGAATTCTAAAACTTGAAAAAGTCTAAGAATTTGCAAGATCCTATAGATGACTCGAAAACCCAAAACTTTGATTTAATAGGCTAAGCATCCACGAGTCTCATTCCTTGAGATTTTAAACTGTGGAGAACGAGAGATGATAGAGTCAATTATAAGTTTGGTATTCTTTCGGGAATTTATATGAGTTAATTATAAGCCTATTCTCCCATCGCTTGCTAATAAATTTATCTGCAATAAATAAGGTTGTACGATTTGAAAAGTTACTTAGCTTCTAGCACAAGATCGTTTAAAAGTTGCTCGGTATGGATTAGAGTTCATAGCCAAGGCATAACTTATTGAAGCGGGACGCGAAGATTGGCGAGTCCAAAAAGGTCCTAACAAGGCATGAGGACTATATTTTGTTGCTAAAGATCCAAAGTGATGTGAAGAATCATTTATCGAAAATCAATATGAAGGATCGAGACACACGACGAAAAGCAAAAAACTCCCCAAAAGTCATGGAGAAGTGTATCCGAAAAGACCCTAGCAAGGCATGAGGATAAATAGATCCAAGTCATAAAAAGAGGCGGACCGTTGTATATCAAAGTCCAAAATAAAGATTGGAGAAAAATGAAGAAGTCGTGGTCCAAGTATGAATCTCTCAAAACTTCAAGTGAAGAAATTCCATTATGAAGAGAAGGCCATTATTTCATGAACGTCTCTCAAGGTTTGAAGTATGAAGTCGCTGCCAAATATCGGTCCGAGAAAGGTCTCAAATCGCGAAGCGAGTTATGCCAAGATATGAACTTTATGAGGTCCCGAGAAGCAGTTTTAAAAGATTTTGTCCTTTAGCTAACTATTGATTAAATCGTTCACTTTATTTACGGACTAAATAACTATCAAAATAAGTCAACAATGCATCCTCGTGATCATTCAAGACAAACAATAAAATATAAGAGATACCCTAGGAATAAGGGAGTCTAAGTGAATAATTGGCCCACATGAGTTCGTGTTAGTTTACTAACTTATAATAACAATGATCTCGTTTTTAAGCTTGGTCTGGAGAAAGTGAAAACTTGAGGATTATGATTATTCATGACATTTTCAAAACCCAAGGTATGCTTTTGATTTCTTTACTTTGAATGTTTGTAATTTTCTATCTCTTTAATAAAGGCCACTATGGATTGATTATGATGAAAAGTGTAAACGTGCTTTGTAACTAATGCATTGCATGAGGACATTGCAATGGTCAAATGTAGGGGATTTGATAGGTGTGTAAACACCCATCCTTTTTACCACTTAATTACAATAATAACCGAGCCAAAACGTGTATTTTATGTCTTTTATGTCGGAATTATGCGTGGTTTGTGTTTTTGTTGTGATTTAGGACGAAATTGTGAAAATTGGAGAAAACACGGGCAATCACGGGCTTTTATTGAAGAAAAAGATGAAAGACGAAGTCAAGAAGTCAAGAGTGCAAAAAAAACGGAAGTCCAAGACCAATTCTGAAGATTTATCGAAGAAAAAGTCAAAAGACGGAAGTTTACTAAAAGCCGAAGAACTCAAGTCTTATTTATTGAAGAATTTAAAAGACGAGTTTAAAGAAATCCCGAGCCAAAAGTCATTAAAGTCCAAGATTAACAAAAGATTAAGAAGGGAAGGACTTAATGGTGCAATTAAGAAGAAATGAAGGAGGGGAGGAAGCTTCCTAAGCATTCCTTAATCCTCCCCTATATATAGTCATTAGGATTCATCTTTTCATTTTTGTTGGCTAGAGTGACACTAGTTCTTCCACCTTTTAATTACTTGCTCTTTAAATTTATGTCAATTTAATACTTGTCTTGCACTTTAATTCATTTTAATTCCAAGTAAGTGTTCCTTAATTTTCTTGCTTTAATCTTCATTTACCTTTGATCAAGTTTCTTTTCATCATTATCATCCTACTTTTCTTCTTTTTGGTTCATTTCAAATTCGGATTAAGCAAGCTATTAGCTTAATCTCTTTGCTTATTTTACAAAAAAAGTTTATCTTTTTACTTTTAACTAAGTTTTTGTATGAGATAAGCTATAAGTTTGACAATCTTATTGGCTTGTTTCATACTTAGCTTATTTGATTTTCTTAATTTTCTCAAAGTTTCTGTTGGGACTTAGATATCTTGAGTTGATATGACAAAACAAGATGAAGGACCTATTAGCAAATAGTTAGCTTAGATAGTAAGCTAGGGTTGTGATGTAACCCTAGTACCTCTATTATATAAAGAGGGTTAGGCACACATGGTTATTCACTCATTCACAAAGAATGTAAACCATAGGTGTGTGTGCGTTCCTCCTGGTGTAAGCCTATAAGGCACCAGGAGTAGTAGTTAATAGTTTATTAATAGTAATCATTTCATTAGTGAAAGCCTTGTTCTTGGTTATGATTGTGTTAATTATTATTCCGCTGTGCATTTACAATCATGATCATGATATCCCAGATGAGTCTAGATCCTAAGACTCAACAAGTGGTATCAGAGCTTGTTGGCTCTCGATCTGGTTGATCTACAAGGTTTTCAGTTAATGTTATTTTTTGTTTTTAATAATAAAGATGTTCTTTCTGATCTAGGGTTTTTCCTAACAAACCCTAGATGATTCGGTGCTACTGCTGTCATTGGTTGCTGCTGTTGTTTGGTGTTGCTGAAGGAGGCAGAAGGTTCTTGATGATGTCTCTACTAGCTTTGGTGAGTTGATCTTCGGATCAATGATGAACCCTAGTAAGACATAAAACAAGGCTGCTGTGATTCTCATTTTTAGGGTTTCGTGTGCTTGAAACCCTAAATCAATGTTACGGGGGAGAAATGTAGCTTGTGATGTTTCTGTTTGGTGATTGGAGAAAAACCAAACAGAAGTAGAAGGATTCACGTGTGTATTCAAAAAATGTAGACCGTGTATCAAGTTAAACAAAACGTGTGACAAGGACATGATGATGGATGCAAAAAGGAATAGTACACATGTTGGTAGTATTATTCACGTGTTGCATCTAGCTTGTAGTTCATGCTACATGTGCAGTCTATCCAAGGATGCGGATACTACTGATCGTAAACACGTGAGCAGACGTGGGTTTACTTTATAGAATATTTGATGATTAATGCTGATTGATGAAGTCAACAAAGTGATACTCGGTATATACTTTTCCAAAGTGATATGAAGAAGTCAACAAAGTGATTTTCAAATCTGTTGAACATGGGGCTGTTATCAGGTACTATTGTTTATTTTGTCATTGGTTACGTTTAATACTGGTGCTATCAAAACAAAAAGGTTGCATGAGTTTTGGTGGATTGACTCTCATATTTTTGGATGGGATATATTGCATGGTTTTGTGATTCCTACTTTTTGAGATATGCATATAGACGTGTGAATAATCTTGCCAAAATTATGGAGATATCGTTGTAGTTTGTTATCCTAGTATATCGGGATATGCAGTTATTTTATAGGGACTATATTAAACATGGGAATCAAATATGGTATTAATTGAAGCAGTTATGGACGCAAAATATGGAAATGAAATATGCCTTTTGGACGTGATATATGCTGCTCTCTATATTGCTGATTTGTAGGATGACAAAAACGTGTGTGATCATGGTCGAGATTTTAAATTGGATGTGGGATGCATGTACGAGACGTATTACATGCCTGATTCTTAGGGATTTGATCTTCCATTTTTATCTAACACATATCACAAAAGTTACGTGGGTTTTTTAGATATGGACAGGTATTGATGGAGACTTTACAATTTGGATTGCCATGTTTGTTGAAGTTAATTAAATGGAAGAAGATTTTCATTTATTGACTACGTGATTTAAGGTGAATGTGCATATAATGCGTAAGTTTTGGCCAAATATTCCTATTTTATAGGGATTGTACTTGATGTTTCTGTTGGACGTGGGGATATATGTGGGGTTGATTCATGTGAGATTTTTGGCAAGTATATGATATTTCCTGATTATGGCATGCGAATATTATGTCATATTTATCCAATTATTTGGTTATCATGGCTGGCGTGGACTTAAGTTTCGGGTAAATATCTTCCACGTATTTTTAATCTATCGTCCATATATTATAAATACAGTCAGATTCGCAACAGCATCAGTTTCAGCAACAGTTGATGAAAAAAAAAAGGTTTTAAGATGCTACTGGTAGATTTTCGTTATGCTACTGGTGAGCTATGGTTCCTACGGGTCATATATTACTCATGTTGGTTGTGCTCTCGGTTCCTCCTGGTAATATTCTATGGTTCCTTCTGGTTGAATCATCGGCTCCTACTGGTCGGTTGCTACTAGTCGGGTCATACTGGTCCGTACCACTGGTCGGTTCCTACTGGTTTGTTCCTACTGCTAGGTGTACGTTCTTGCTGACTTTCTTCTGGTTCCTGCTGGCTTGTTGTATACTAATTTTCTTTGGCCGGTTTTGGTTCCTTCTAGTCCAGTAAGATTGCTTTTAGTGACTAGTCTGATGTCACTACTGTTACTGGAGGAGGAGTTCTCAGCCATCATCATTTCGTTGTAGAGATTCATTGAAGAAGACATTTTCTTATCACTTATTTTATGTTGTAGTTGATTTTCACAGGTTTTGTGCTCTTATCATATCCTAAAAAGGGAGTGAAGGACCTTTTTATGATAACTTGCTTGGTTTGTATGGTGACGAAGACTTGACATATCTAGCGAAGGGGTACGATCTATTCATATCTTATAAGGAGTAGCAGCATTTTAAGATATATTGCTCTATGCGTACATTTGGTATTGCTTGAAGGGGTTTTGTGCTCAGTGTCTCATTTATTTGAGGTTTTGTTCGAGCTCGACGTCACGTGGTTAGTGCAAGACATAAGACACAAGTTTGGGAGATTCCACTTCTTCATCAAATTCGTTATACTTGATTTTCTTCATCAGTGATCTCTCCATGGAGCCTACTGGATTTGTCGTGCACTTCTTAAGGGGAAGACGCTCCTTTTTGAGTTGATGTGACAAAAAGGGGAAGAATGCATGGATCAAGGGGAAGCTTAGCCTTCATCTATATTAGCTTCAGGGGAAGCCTGTGCTTACTGGTTTTGTCAAATCAACTAGGGGAAGATTGTTGGGACTTAGATATCTTGAGTTGATATGACAAAACAAGATGAAGGACCTATTAGCAAATAGTTAGCTTAGATAGTAAGCTAGGGTTGTGATGTAACCCTAGTACCTCTATTATATAAAGAGGGTTAGGCACACATGGTTATTCACTCATTCACAAACAATGTAAACCATAGGTGTGTGTGCGTTCCTCCTGGTGTAAGCCTATAAGGCACCAGGAGTAGTAGTTAATAGTTTATTAATAGTAATCATTTCATTAGTGAAAGCCTTGTTCTTGGTTATGATTGTGTTAATTATTATTCCGTTGTGCATTTACAATCATGATCATGATATCCCAGATGAGTCTAGATCCTAAGACTCAACAGTTTCATCTTTTAAAAAGTTTGCTCATTTAGTTTGCTTATTTTGTGTTTTGAAAAGTTTTTAAGTTTAAGCTTATTTTGTTTTTCTTAATCTCGTTTTAAATCAAGTTTTGTTATTTACTTATATTCAATAGTGTTTCTTTGGTATTTGCTTATTTGTCTTAGTGCTTATTTCGTTTGCTTATTCTGTTTTCCTTATTCCCATCGTAACTGCTTTTTACCCTTGTACGATCCAACAAGTGCGATCGCATAAACCCTTAAGGGTTTCTACTTGCGATCCAGTGTTGCGATCAAGGAATAGGATCATAATACGATCACACTCCATAATCCACACCACGATCCAGCGTTGCGATCATGGGTAAGATCATAGAGTGCGATCCGTGTTGCGATCGCTTGGTCACGATCACCCACTGCGATCCACTTTGTTGCGATCATGGTGGAGTGTGATCCATAGAGTACGATCTATCTTGTTTCCATTGCATCAAGTGCGATTGTGGGCTACGATCACCAAGTGTGATCTAGACTGCGATCAAGCTACGATCCGGGTGCGATCCAACCACTTCATTGGTTGCGATCGTAGTGCGATTTGATTCGTATTCTTGTTTTGTTTTTGTTTTTATTTTAAATTTTGTTTTCCCGCCTTTTTACTTGATTTATTTTTAAGTTTTCAAATTATATTTCGTTGTCAAATTTAATTTTCTTCACGCTTTTATTTTTAGTCATTTAATTAATTTACTTTTCAAAGTTTTAATATTGCACCCTTTATTTTAATTAGAATTAGATTTATTTTAATGCCATTTTACCATTTTACTTTTATCTCATTTACATTTACGTCTCGCACTTTTTAATATACTACAACGACACACTTTTGTTTCCACCAAAGAACGACTGAGTCGCATAGTTAACCAGGATCAATTCGTTAAGACCACTAGAACGATAATTTTCTTACTAGGCAAAAACCTAGTTATTAATATCGCTCCCTTGTTTCGCCATTTCTTCCTTCAAGTTGATGAATTGACTCTGAAGATTCGTCACCATCTCTCTATTAGTCCTCATAAACGTCTCGACGTCTTGATTCAATGTCATCGGTTGATTGAGAGGTGGAGCTTGGTAAGCTTGAGAATTTCCTTGAGGTAGGTATGGGTTTCTTTGGGATTGATATTGATTGTTAGCACGAGGTTGGGATTGGTTATTTCGGTTATAGCTTTGTTGTTGGTTTTGGTTTGGAGTAGTAAAACCGGGTGAGCAAGATAGTTGTTTGAACGATAACTTAGCAAGTTACGGTCTCCTTGAGGACGAGCTTGATAGCCTCCCGTGGGACAAGTACCGTATGCCGCGTTAACGTTTTTAGAAAAATTTCCTTGAGTAGAAGTACAATCGTTGTAAGAATGGGGACGACCGCATGTGTCACAAGAAATAGCAACGGCTTTAGCTTATTGAGTTTGGTTAGAGGCCAAAATTCGCATACTTTTGTTAATTTCAAGAATAGCACGTTCCATGGCGGACATGTCGGTGGTGGAAGAAGTAGATGAAATATTGACTCTCGGATTAGATCTTGAGGATGCGGATGAATCCCAATTCTTATGGTGAGTAGTCATGTTTTCAATCAACTCTCGAAACTCCTCCGGTCTCCTTTTCATAAAGGTACCACCGGCGGCGGCGTTGATCGTGTCACAATCACGAAAAGTGAGACCATTGTAGAAAGTATCAATGAGAGTGACGGGGAGCATGTTGTGATTTGGACAACGGTCGATCAAATCATTGTATCATTCCCAAGCATCAAAGAGCGATTCATCATTGTCCTGCATGAATCCACTAATTTGGTTACGAAGGCTTGTGACCATGGCTTGTGACCATGTCATTCCAAGTATGAATATAATTCTTTGGGAGACGGTCAAACCATTTTTCGGCATGGTGAGAAAGCGAGTGGGGAAATAGTTGAAGGCAAAGTTCATCCATAGAAACACCGGGTGACTTCATGCTTTGGGTGATGGTAATGAATTTGTCGAGGTGTTTGTTGGCATCATCATCCGGAATTCCGCGAAATGGATTAGTTTGCACTTGTTGGATCATGTGATACTTCAACGAAAACTCCTGAGCCGTGATGTGCATCGGCGCAATCGGGCCTCCACGTCCGTTCATGGTGGGTTGACACAATTCCTCCGTTGTTCGTAAATCGGGTAGGGGAGAATTGTTGTTGTTATTGTTATTTAAATTGGGTAGAGGTGGGTTATTATTGTTGTTATGAACACCAGCCATATCTAAATCTTCACGAGTCTCGGGCTCAGAATAATTTGAAGATCTAGTACGCATACACCTGCAGAAGAAAAATATACACAGAGAGAATATCTATATAATCTTTTTGGTGCAACCTTTTGGAAAAGAATTGCTTTTTTATGATTTTCAATATATTTGTATTTTTGAAAAGTTTTTAATTTTTATCGATTTTTGAAAATTTTTAGCAAGGAAAATAACGTTCTTAAAAGAACGGGTCCCAAAATTCAATGCGTCTCTCACTAGAAACCGTTAATCTTAACGAAAAGATCAGGCAGCGGCGCCATTTAATACAAGGCTTTTTACACCAAGTATAATATATTTATCGTCCGATCTTTTCGAATTGATTTCAAGTCTAAAGTGCGACTCAATTGTCTTTTGGTGAACAAGAGAATGGTTTGGTTTGATTATCTAATTAAACTAAAAACAAGTATGAAAATGTCGTTGAGTGAAATTAGAAGGTTTTAAGAATTTAAACTAGAAGCTATTTAGAAAAACTCTTTGTAAAACTTTAAAACTTAAAAACATGTTCTATCGGAATGTTGCAAATCATTTCTATCGGAATGCACCAAAGTCATAACCATCGGAATATCAATCTGAATACCCATCGGAATAACCAAATGTAAAGCTGTCGGAATGTCAAATACAATTCTGTCGGAATATGGTTCTGTCGCAATGATCACAATCGGAATATCCTAGATCGCAATGTCAGATCGGAATAATCCAAATACCTTTGTCGCAATGTCCAGATCGGAAAGTTGTAAACTAAAATTGGGCAGAGTTTCGTTTCAAAGTAACCTTAGTCCCGTCGGAATATGCGATCGCAATGAGCGATCGTAATCCAGATCGGAATAAGGGGGAGTACAAGTTATCGCAAAGTAGAACCCTTGATGGGTTATTGCGATAGAAACCAAAGCCCAATCGGAATGTGCAATATCCAATATTGAGATGAAAACAAGCAGTAGTAATCCGAAATTGGTGGTAAGCTCAAAACTCAATAAGCACATACAATAAGCTAACTTATCCGAAACTTAAACAATTCAAAAAGCTTAAATTTGACAACTTCTTAAACATAAAAGATCATAAACTTTATGAAAGGAACTTTAAAGTGACTAAAACATTTGAGAAATCCGAAAATCCATAAGCTAAAACTTGAAATAAGCCAATAAGCATAAAGAGCTTATAGCTTATACGTGAGTGAGCTTATGTAGGAATAAAAGAAATGAACTTTCTAACCACACAACCTCAAATTCAATCACGGATCATGAAGAATTCGGATCAAAAGCAAAGTTTCGGATTAAGAAATAAGCAAAATTCAAGAAATATAGAAGGAGATTAAAGAACAAAAAGCTTAAACTTAACTTTTGATTAAAGAAACTCAAATACAAAGATTAATGAAAGCTTAAAAGAAAGGAAGGATGAAAAACTTAGTGAGAGAAAGTTTACAACTTTCCCTCTCTAAAAAACTAGAAAGGAAAAATTAAAAGTGCAACTAGCTAACCACCCTCCAAATGTGATTAGGAGGGTATTTATAGGGAAATGGGAAGTGCATGTGTGGTGCTTCCTTCTTTCTTTTCTTCTCGACTCGATTTAATTCTTTGTCTTTTCTCGACGTCGTCTCGGGATTTGAACTTGTCTTAATAATTTTTCTTCTTTAATTTAGACTTGAGTTCTTCGACTTCATTAAACTTCCGTCTTTAGACTTTTTCTTCGATAAATCTTCAGAATAGGTCTTGGACATCCGTTCTGTAAACAATCTTGATCTCTTGACTTCGTCTTTTCTCGTTTTCTTCGATAAAAGCCCGTGAAAGCCCGTGTTTTCTTCCTTTTTCATCTTTTCGTCCTAAAACACAATAAAAACACAAACCACGCATAATTCCGACTTTTACGACATAAAATACACGTTTTGGTCTTGTTATTATTGGAAATAAGTGGTAAAAGGATAAGTGTTTTCACACTTATTACACATCAACATCATTATGATTCCACCCAAGGATTATCCGAGCACCATTAGAACATGAGTTACCATTAGAAGTCCAATCCTAATGTCTAAATACCCAATTGCATAAAGACACAAGATTGGAATCAGCTTCATGTGATTCCAAAATAGCACAAACCGATAAAGAATTCTCTGAAATCACATCTCGAACCTCACTTTGTTTTGGGGAGAAGTTCAAGCCCCTAATATTCCGTGATGAAATATTAATCATGAGGAACCTCATTAGAAGGAGTGCTTGCCCCTGTAGGTATTGTAGTAGTGGTATTCGTAGCATTAGGTCCCTCCATGACCATTTCCTCATCCACGTTACTATCACTTAAATTCACAGCATCAGCCTTTGAACCACCATCTTCCCAATCTGGCTCCCCCTCTTTATCCAAGGTAGTAAACTTATTATTCATAACCACTCCCTTCCCTGGATCATGAGACGGTTTGTTAGTCTTCGTGTTGGCTTTATATTACACTTAGTTTCTGTTTTAGAGGATTCACCTTTTTCAATACGACGGTATGAAAGTTAGGTGCCGATTTGCTCATTCTCACCCCATTAATATAACGTACCGGATTAGTGTTATGATTATTATGATTCCTTATCCTTTTTAACGCAACAAAACCGTCATCCGTGTTACCTGACTTCGCATTATCCTCCCCCTAAATTACAAGCTTAGGAATTGTAGGACAAACGTTACTATTATCGTCAAAGACCTTACAAATATCACACCGAGGCGGTGTCCACTCATACTCTACATCAATAGTTGCTAATGAATGTCCAGTTTCATCCCAAAGTGGGATAGCAATAACTACAGATTCCACCAACTCCACCTTAGTCAAAACTTCCACAAGTGCCCTTGCATAAGTATTACGTCCCCAAGAGCTCACACACATATTACTAGTGCAAGAATCTAACATAATTGGCTTGCCAATCTGCATAGTAATTAAACGCAAACCAACCTCCGAGTAAGCCACAATAGGAACATGATGTAATTTAACCCATAAAGGCGCCCGTTTGATCTCATCTTTATTCAAAATCGTATTAGGTGTCCACACATTAAGAAAAAAAGGAACCAAACGAACCAGCCATGGACCATTCTCAATTACTCTAGTTGTAACACCCCGCCTACTCAAACCGTAATATTGTCCGCTTTGCCCGCAGGCTCACGGATTTGATTTGTAGCCCTCTTGTAAGTACTTCCCGGCTGGTCACCAACCTAGTACTACTCTGACATGAGCACGCTTAACTGCCAGTTCCTAAGATCCCCACTTGCAGTAGACCACAAAACGCATTGTGTCATGAGAAGGCGACAATTATCTTATGAACCATGGATCTCTCCTGGTCACAACCGATGTAGGATTTGCCTAGGGTATCACAATCACCCCCTTCAGGACTCATCGTCCTAGATGAGGTTTGCCCCACCATCCCGAACGGCTCAGGAGTGGCTCTGATACCACTTGTAACATCCCGCCTACTCAGACCACAATATTGCCTGCTTTGCCCGCGGGCTCACGGCTTTGATTTGTGGCCCTCTTGTACGTACTTCCCGGCTGGTCACCCAATCTAGTACTACTCTAACATGAGCACGCTTAACTGCCAGTTCCTAAGAACTCCACTTGTAGTAGACCAGAAAACGTGTTGTGTCATGATAAGGCGACTGTTATCTTATGAACCATGGATCTCTCCTAGCCACAGCCGATGTAGGATTTGCCTAGGGTGTCACACTAGTCATTCCCTCACTAGTGTAAATTGAATAAGAAGAAGTCTTCATGTAACTTGACACATTTAAGTCCATACTTAGCCCACGAATTCTTCACATAATTCTCCACTAATGTAAATGACAGCCTCTTACCTATGAAGTAACCATATAAGGTGTTAGCAAATCTAGAACTCACCTCCTCCATTGCTCCCATAGGAAGAATAGCAGCCGCTCCAGGAACCACCTCCTGACTACACATCTCTATGATCTTAACACCACCTTCTTATTCATATTGCCTTGAACCATAGAAGCAAACATCGGAACGTTAGTATCAACCTTGGCATCAGCCCTTGATTGATGCACCGTAGTGCCCGCACCCAAAGATTTAATAACATTATCAACCTTCGCATCAACCCTCGATTGATGCACCATAGTGCTCGTATCCAGTAACTCAAGAACAGTATCAACCTTGGCATCAGCCCTCGGTTGATGCACCGTAGTGCTGGGAGCATTACCTTCTAGATTTGTATTACTAGAAGAATTAGTCACCTCAACAATATGATGAAACAAAGCATAAGGTGGCATAGAAAACGATGTTAAACCTTTTGCTTACGCCTGATGAACAACATGATTTATGACTCCCACCGTAACAATTTTACCATCTATATTCTTAACACGTTTTGCAAAAGCCTCCTAGTTAGGCCTTGCTTTATCACCAGTCGACATATCTCCAAACCTACAACCTCAAAATCCCACAAACAGCAACAATTGGAGACGCGGAAAAAGGAATAAAAAATTGAAACCCTAATTAGGGCCCCAATCAACCTAGACCACCAGTGTCTAACCGACCTTCATATAATCATTTTAATTGATTTTTACAATGATGATCAATAAATAAGCCAACCCAAATCATAGCAAACGAACCCTTAATAGCAGCTAGTATACGACACCCTAAATAGCAACAAGATGTTTTTCAAGTAAATTTGAGTGTTAACCCTACAAAAAACATCAATGGCAGCCAAAAAATCCCTTCTTCTCATAAACCTAATTTTCTTTTTCCTTTAATCCGAATACCTTATAATGATATTGTTTTCTCGAATAATCATTGATTATTCTTGAGTTAACAAAGTCTTTATTTGGTTGATTGATTTTAGGGTAAATTAAATTAGTTTTATTTTTCGTTTTTGGCCGTCATTGAATTGTGCGATTGTTTTGTCTATCTCGTTGGTGGTTACTTGTCTGTTTTCGGGTGCTCCCTGGACAAGCAGATTCGGTTTTGTTTTGGTTAAATAGTATTCGTATTTATTGTTTTTTTTAGGGTTTCGCTGTGCTTGGGATGTGGCAGCATTAAATCGTTCTTGTTTAATCATTGCAGCAATATTCAGTTGACCCCAGTAACTAAAGGCGGCTGACATTAGTGGTCGGCTGACCCATAATTCACTCTTGTCGGTTGACTCATTGCAGCAATTATAAGTTGATAGTCGGCTGACCTTTCAATTTAAGGATCAATTTATTGGTCGCATTGATTAAGGATACAATCTTGTCGTTACTTTGGAATTAATTGCGCAACTTGTGACTTGGAATTAATTGGCTGACTTTGGAATTAATTGGCTGACTTTGGATCAATTAATTGGTCGCATTGATAAGGATCAATTTAAGGATCAATTAATTGGCTGACTTTGGAATTAATTGCGCAACTTGTGACTTGGGTGAATTGGTTGGCTATTGATTAAGGATACAATCTTGTCGTTACTTGGTTATTTAATTGGTCGACTGACCACTCGTTTGTTTCGGTTACTGTTTGTTTAGGGTTTATTCTTCGTGGTTAGGGCTGTGTTTGATTGGCATGGATTCGAGCAATGAAAGTGATAAACCATTGTTTACAGGTTGGAATGATAGGGATATGGTGTCTAATCTTAAGGTTTTAGTAACGTTAGAGGAGATATCTAATTTGTTTCTATTCCTTTGAATACTGTGCGTGACATTGAAGTGTTTGCAAATGGTGTTAAGGCAAACAAATTTCCTAAATGGTCTACCTTACCTAAGGAGACCACTATGCTTTATTACGAAGTTTTGTGTGAACGCCATCAGAATCTTACTAGCAAAACTTCTTCACTCAGTTCAGGTGGTTCGAGTGTCCACTCAACACAAATGGCTAAGGAAATAGATGACTCTATTACTAATGTTTCCTCTTCTGGTGATGTCTTTTTGGACCTTGCAGCTAAGGCTGCAACCATTAATGGGTTGCAACCGTGTAATCTACATGAGGTTTTGAAATTATTTGGTGTAACGATTCGCACGGTTGGTGATGCGGGTGAATTTATGCATGAGTTAAAAATGAAGAAACATCCTTTGTGGGAATTGATCTCACATGACCGTACTAAAGAAATATTGGAGTTACTTTGCAAATTTGAAGCTGATTTGGTTACGTCTACTAATGGAGGTATTAATGCAATCTCTTCTTCGTTTAATTCTGAAAATGTTTGTGAAGGGGTTAATATCTCTATTCCTAGGAAGGTAGTTGAAAAAGTAAATACTCGTTACCACAACACTTTATATGGTTACTTTCTTGGTAAAAGGATTGCATTTCCTGTGGTTGAGTATTTTGCTAAGAATCACTGGGCAAAACATGGTCTTAAGCGTATCATGATGAATGAGAAAGGTTTTTTCTTTTTTCAATTCGGGTCTAGTGAGGGTCTTAATGCGGTTCTCGAAGGTGGTCCGTGGATGGTTCGTAATTCACCAATTTTTCTTAAGAAATGGACTATGAAAACGAATCTTCTAAAGGAGGAACTAACTCGTATACCGGTATGGGTCAAGTTTCATGATGTCCCGCTACAGGTATTTGAAGAGGAAGGTATTAGTTTAATTGCTTCGTTTCTTGGTAAGCTTATTATGATGGATAATTATACGGATAATATGTGCAAAGAGTCTTGGGGTCGTTGTAGTTTTGCTCGTTGTCTTATTCAGATGAACGCTGATTCGGAGTTTATAGATAACGTTACTATTGGTGTCCCTGATCTTGAAGGCTCTGGTTGTACTAAGGAATTAATTCGTGTTGAATACGAATGGAAACCGCCTAGATGTTATACTTGTAATATTTTTGGTCATTCCTTTGATTCTTGTCCGAAAAATGTTAAACCTACAATGGTTGAAAAGGTGACAACTCATGTTGATAATGATGGATTCCAACAAGTGCAAATTAAGAGGAAGAAGTACAAAGGTAATTTAGGGAATCAAGTTCCGAGAGGTGTTCCATTGAGTAAGGGTTCCCAAACAGGAAAGACGATTGTTTTTCGTCCAAAAACTCGCTTGGATACTACAAGTACGAGTGGTGATAACAGTAGAAAGTTGAATACTAAATCTGGTCAGTCGCGGCAGTCTAGCAATCCTAATGGTCCGAACAAGGGTAAAGCTCAAATGAGTAGTGTTTCTACATCTAATAAATTTTCATCTTTGTCCATGCCTGGTATTGACGAAGGGGCTCAAGTAAGCGAGGAAGATAATGAGGAGGAGGAGGAGGGAGTCGAGGTCGTCTTTGATGAATCGGTGAATCTTCTCAACACTAATATAGGGGCAAGCACTCCAACTGGTTGATCCCATGCTGATATTTTACTATTTTTCTCGAAACTTTATGTTATCGTCTTGGTTTTTATCTAGTTTATATATTTCCAGTATTCTAGACTAGTTAATGTTTATGGCCTGTCATAAACATTTTGTTTAACAAGCTGCCTGTAGCTTGCGGTTAATGTGGTATTTCAGCCACATTCCTTGTACTTCAACGCTTTTTTTGATTCTATTTACCGGGGTCATTACCCTTTTACCAAAAAAAAACAAGATTCCAAACAGAATTAAATGCAATAAAGGCTGTCGAAAAGAATGGAGATAAAGACAAACCCTAAATAGCAACTATTATACGTAAACCTAATATGAAGCGAACTATGAACCCTTAAATAATCGATTGAAATAACACAACACTATAAGATCACACGTGTAATCCTATAAGTAATAATATGTCCGAACTGACCTTAAAGAATAATTAATAGATCGCACATGGAAAGCATAGGATTGCGTTTATTATTGCCGCCATTGGAGAAAACATGTGTGTAGCGACTTTTATGTACTTGTTTACCCTTTTCCTTGTAAAAACCCTTGGTTGTATGTAATTAGTGTTAAACCTTCTTGAAATAAAGCTTGTAAAAATCAACAATGGAGTTTTATATGTTTATGTTTGAGCTGTGGGTAGAGAGAGAAGGAAGGGAGATTTTGTGTAAAAAATAATGAAGGTAGATGTGTAGGATTGGTGTTAATAATAAGTCAACTTTATTAATAGGTTAAAATATAATGATGTATGCATGTATATAAGAGAAAATATGGCAAGCATATGTGATGAAGTAATATTTTCAACTTACTCTTGTGTTGATGTAGTGTTTTGGCCGGTTATGGGGTCCCAAAAGGATAAATAATTTAAATTTTTACTAATGATAATTAGTTAAAGGTTTAAGGTAAAAAGGTTAATTAGTTTAAGGTAATTATTGGAATATATACAATTAGGTTTAAAACCCGTAAAAGTTAGAAATTTAACGAAATAAATTAATTTTATTATTTTTCGACGTAAAATGACATTTTGTGATTTATAAATGTTTTATGCATGTTCACGACGGTTAAACATAAAAACAACGTAAAATACAAAAATACATTACGTAAAATAATTATTTACTGAAAATACGAGTCATTACTATAAATAGCAAAAATACTAAAATATGTACATATAAACATATACAAAAGCTAATAAACACTCAGTTCACTAATAGAACAATCACGCATGTACACCTAAAGAGCTAAGCACATAATTCACAATTAACGAATAATCTCACGGATTATTGTCAATTCATTGATCGTCACAACAATTAGGTCAGATTCACAGAAAACTCATATAATGATGATTGGGCACATTGTCAAATCACTACACGTCCTTACAAGGTTTCTCAAAAAAAACGCGAGATAACTTCCCGATTTAAAAGAAGTTTAAGCACATAGTAGACTAAATAAAAGTCAAAGGATAAAATAGTCATTTAACGAGTCAGGAAAATTACTAGATGTTACACCCACGAGCCCACATAATAGCTAAACATGATACATGAATAGCACTAACAAATATATCACATGTAGTCGCATGGTTCTCCCAAATGTACACAAGTAGCTACTCCTGATGTACCAAATGTGATACGTGGTATATATTGTACACACTCACCAATCACAAAAAAACAAAACGAAGTACCTAAGATGCATCCATACCCTCCCTACAAAACAAAGTCATATATTTACACTAACTTGATGACTAGTGCCCACACACATATATATAATAATCAAATGTGCACACAAAAGGGAACACCGTGGACTAATCACACCGTTACAGATAATGTCATGCCATTGGTGCATCAATGACACGGTCATGGTACCCCATGACAAGTTACAAATAGCCCGACATCAGAACAACTCAAATGGTTCATATAGTATGACAACAAGAGATTATGTCTAAGCGAAACAAATAAGTTCATATCATGGCAGTGTCAAATAAAACATACATAAAATGAATCAAAGGCTTATGTCAAATGAGTAGAGACGATAATTCGAATATGAATCGAATGTCAGAATCCTCTTTAAGAGAAGGATAGAATATCTGTACCGATAGTAAATGAAAACGAAGAGGTAACAAAACGTACAAATGGAGAAAGGAGAAATTACTAATATGTATAATGAGTGAAAGAAATAATATTCATACGAACAAATAATGCTTTAAGAGACAGATCGAATATCCGTACGAACAATCAAACAAACGAAAGAACCAACTGAACAAATAATGCTTTAAAGATTAAACCAAAAGAACGAGTTAAAAATAAATGCTTGAAAACTTAAAGACAATATTAGAAAAATACTTGAACACTTAATGAATCTAAAACTTGAAAACTTTGTAAAAACAAGAAATTAAACCCATCGGAATGCTTCTAATCGGAATCTGATTGGAATGCATAAGAGGAATGTAAAAGGAATGTAAAAGGAATGCAAAAGTAATGTAAAAGGAATGCAAAAGGAATGTCAAAGGAATGCAAAAGGAATGTAAAAAGAATGTAAAAGGAATGCAAAAGGAATGTAAAAGGAATGTAAAAGGAATTTAAAAGGAATGTAAAAGGAATGTAAAAGGAATGTAAAAGGAATGCAAAAGGAATGTAAAAGGAATGCAAAAAGAATGTAAAAAGGAATGCAAAAGGAATGTAAAAAGGAATGTAAAACCCTTTTCCAATCAAGATGATCGGAAAAAAGGAATGCAAAAAGAATGTGAAAAGGAATGTAAAAACCTTTTCCAATCAAGATGATCGGAATGAAGGTGATGCAATCGGAATGTAAATGTCGTTGAGTAAAAGCAAATATGTAAATGTCGTTGAGTAAAATAAAAGCTTTAAAGATTAAACTAAAAGAACGAGTTAAAAATAAATACTTGAAAACTTAAAGACAAGATTAGAAAAATACTTGAACACTTAATGAATCTAAAACTTGAAAACTTTGTAAAAACAAAAAATTAAACCTGTCGGAATGCTGCTAATCGGAATCTGATTGGAATGCATAAAAGGAATGTAAAAGGAATGTAAAAGGAATGTTAAAGGAAAGCCAAAGGAATGTAAAAGGAATGCAAAAGGAATGTAAAAAGGAATGCAAAAGGAATGTAAAAAGGAATGTAAAACCCTTTTCCAATCAAGATGATCGGAAAAAGGAATGCAAAAGGAATGTAAAACCCTTTTCCAATCAAGATGATCGGAATGAAGGTGATGTAGTCGGAATGTCAAATCAGAAAAGGGTTTACCCTTTCCGATGGTATGTACTCGAAAAATAAGCTAAGTATTAAGCTATTTTCAATAAGCTCAATCCAAAACTTGATCGAATCTATAATGAAACAAACCAAATAAGCACAAATAACAACTTTTCAAAATTTTAAATAAGCAAACTTTTAAATCAAACTTTAGAAAGACGATTACTTTAATATAACTTTGAAACAAATAAGCTAAACACAAAATAAGCCAATAAGCATGTCAAGCTCAAAGCTTAATCCGTATAAAAACTTATAGATGAATAAAAAGATGAACTTTTTAATCATATAAGAATAAAGATGATACAAAATCAAAGATTATAACGAATCAAGATCAAAATAAAGAAAGGTAGAAGAAGATTAAAAATAAAAAGCTTAACTTGAACTTATAGATGAATGATTCCCAAAATACAAGATCAAATCAAAGATTAAACATGAAAAGAAAAGATGAAGTTCTAGTGAGAGAATGTTAGGAACTTTCTCTCTCTAAAAATTAAACTAAAGAAAGAAAAATAAAAATTAGCTAGCTCCCCTCCTAATGTGTTTAGGAGGGTATTTATAGGGAAATGGGGAGGTGCATGTGTTGCCTCCTCTTTCTTTCTTCTCGGCTCTTCGTCTTTTAAGTTCTTCGACTTTTCTGGACGTCGTCTCGGGATTAATTGAACTCGTCTTATAAATTCATCACTTATTTAGACTTGAGTTCTTTGACTTCATTAAACTTACGTCTTTAGACTTTTTCTTCGATAAATCTTCAGAATAGGCCTTGGACTTCCGTTCTTTTTGCACTCTTGATCTTTTGACTTCGTCTTTTCTCGTTTTCTTTGATAAAAGCCCGTGTCTTCTTCCTTTTTCATCTTTTGGTCCTAAAACACAATAAAAACACAAACCACGCATAATTCCGACTTTTATGACATAAAATACACGTTTTGGTCTTGTTATTATTGGAAATAAGTTGTAAAAGGATAAGTGTTTTCACACTTATTAAATCCCCTACACTTGACCATTGCAATGCCCTCATGCAATGCATTAATTTTAAAGCACGGTTTACATTTTCCATCATAAATAACCCACCTTGGCCTTTATTAAATACTAAACATTAAGGAAAATAAAAAGATAGAAACAAGTAAAGAAATCAAAGACTTACAATGGGTTTTGGCTGCCATGAACGTTTATCATTCTCAAGTTTCACGTTCCCCATACCAAGCTTAAAAACGAGATCATTGTTATTATAAGTTAGCAAACTAACACGAATTCATGTGGGCCAACTATTTACTTAGACTCCCTTATTCCTAGGTGTATCTCTTATATTTTAATTTTGTCTTGAATGATCACGAGGATGCATTGTCTGACTTATTTCGATAGTTATTTAAGCAGAAAATAAAATGGGACGATTTAATCAATAGTTAGCTAAAGGACAAAATTTTTTAAAACTGCTTCTCGAGACCTCTTAAAGTTTATATCTTGGCATAACTCGCTTCACGATTTGAGACCTTTCTTGGACCGACATTTGGCAGCGACTTCATACATCGAATCTTTGACAGACGTTCTTGAAAATATGGTATTCGCTTCATAATAGGAATTTCTTCACTTGAAGTTTTGAGAGATTCTTCATCTTTGGACCACGACTTCTTCATTTTTCTCCAATCTTAATTTTGGACTTTGATATACAACGATCCGCCTCCTTTAGGACTTGGATCTATTTATCCTCATACCTTGTTAGGGCCTTTTCGAATAGACTTCTCCATGATCTTTAGGGGAGTATTTTCTTTTTGTCGTGTGTCTCGATCCTTCATATTGATTTTCGATAAATGATTCTTCACATCACTTTTGGATCTTTAGCAACAAAATGTAGCCCTCATGCCTTGTTAGGGCCTTTTCGGACTCGCCAATCTTTTCATCCCGCTTCAATAAGTTATGCCTTGGCTATGAACTCTAATTAATACCGAGCAACTTTTAAACGATCTTGTGCTAGAAGCTAAGTATCTTTTCAAATCGTACAACCTTATTTATTGCAGATAAATTTATTAGCAAGCGATGGGAGAATAGGCTTATAATCAACTCACATAAATTCACGAAAGAGTACCAAATTTATAATTGACTCTATCATCTCTCGTTCTCCACAGTTTAAAATCTCAAGGAATGAGACTCATGGATGCTTAGCCAATTAAATGAAAGTTTTGGGTTTTCGAGTCGTCTATAGGATCTTGCATCTTCTTAGACTCTTTCAAGTTTAGAATTCGCATTTTAATGTCCCCTTGATAAACGACTCTCTAGGATCAATTATAGGAACTTGGGAAAAGTTCTTGTTCTTAACCCATGAGAGTTAAGACTTTCGCGTTTTAAAGTTCCCTATATAAAAGCCTTGCAAAACTTGACTTAAACACGTTAAGGATACTAGCTAGAGTAAACTTAGATAAGTAAACTCGGGTTGAGTCAAAATATTCACGACTTTGAAAAATTTAAAACCACTTTTTTACACTTTATTTTAGCAAAGAAAGTAAATAACGCTAACTGATAGGTGTGAAAACACCCATCCTTTTACCACTTATTTCTGGCTAAAACAAGACCAAAACACGTATTTAATATCATTTGTTTGGAATTATGCGTGGTTTTTGTGTTTATTGTGTTTTCAGAGTCAACCGGAAGAATATTGAAGAAAACATGGGATTGCACGGGTTTTATCGAATAAAAAGACTCAAGAAGAAGTCTATTGTCCAAGAGATGCAAAAGATTTGAAGTCATTGCGCCTATTTGAAGATTTATCGAAGAAAAGGCAAAAGATGGAAGATTCTTATATGTCGAAGAACGCGAGTCTATTAAACAAAAGATTATAAGACGAGTTGGAATTATTCACCGACACTTCTCAAAATCCAAAGTCGGAAACGTTTATTTAAAGTAACGTAAAGACTAAAGAAGAAAGAAGAAAAGAAGCCCGAAACCAAAGCCCATTCACAAGCCCACCATCACACGCCTATATATAGGACTTTACTTCACAAATTTGGAGCTAGTTAGTTTTAGTTTTAGTTTTAAGTTAGTTTTTAGTTTTTCATTCTCTCTAGTTTTAGAGAGAGAAAGTTCTCAACTTTCTCTCACTAGTTTTCATCTTTCTTTCTTTCAAGATTAAACCTTTGTATTGTTTTTCATTAATCAAGTTTTAATTCAAGCTTTTAATCTTTAATCTCATTCTACCTTTCTTGATTTTGATTCACTTTTGGTACGAATTACTTATGATCCGTGTTGTTCATCTATGTTTTCGTTCTTAAAAAGTTTATCTTTTTATGTTTCCTTAAGTTTCTATACGAATAAGCTTTAAGATCTTTGTGCTTATTGGCTTATTTGTAAGTTTAGCTTATTTACTTTTTAAAGTTTTCATAAAAAGTTCATCTTTTTATTATTTGATTTAAAAGTTTGCTTATTTGAAGTTAGAAAAGTTGTTTTTAGTGCTTATTTGATCCGATTCAGTTTAGATTCGTGCTAGTTTTTGGTGTTGGCTTATTTCCCTAGCTTATCACCTAGCTTATTTCGAATCAAAAGCTATCGGAAAGGGTTATAAACCCCTTTCCGATCTGCACATTCTGACCTGCTTTCCAGCACCTTATTCCGATCATTAGATCGGAAAAGGGTTTTCGTATTCCGATTGTAGCTTATTTTTTGGTATTCCGATTGTAGGGTTTGCTATACATTCCGATTGGCATGTTTTACTGTATTCCG